>OX459096.1:36441315-37052457 GCA_949775045.1 Metridium senile | reverse complement strand
TTAACAGCGTAAACTTTTCACCAGCATTGAAAGTAATTTTCCTTCCATCTGCAGCATCGTAGCTGTATGTATATAACGCTTCAACTTGACTATCAACAACCATCGCCATTTTGCTTGTGCACTCTCGTAAAGACGGCAGAAGAAAGTCTGCACATTAATTCACATTACTGTGTATAGTTCATAGATGAATCATTGCAAGGTTAACGTCCCAAATGCTGATAGTGTAAGGATTTATCTGTGTTACTAAGCAAGGGTTAACAAAGAAAAGCAATGGCCTGGCTTGTCCAAAGGAACCTGGCTGTAGTCATTGTATGCTTGAATTATCGACCAAATGCGCTATTTTACCCTCAAAGATAAGTTTGGTTGTGATCTTCAGAGATTGCTAATATGCGTATCTTCCTCTATACGTATTTTGTTTACTATTTAAACCCACAAACCGCAAACTTTCAATAAAGATATATTTTGAGAACTTTCTCGACCGATGGAAGAAACCACATCAAATCGAGGCTTTACCGTGTTTATTTGGAAGTCTGGGTAGGAACTAGTACCAGACTCCTCCTGTAGAATGGAGTGGAATTTCGTTTCTCGGAACCCTTCTCGACACTCTTCTCGACTCTTCTCGACACGTTTCTCGACATTCGGCAGTTTCTCGGAAGGAGAGGAAACCGGAAGTATTTGAAATACAATAGTGAATTCAGGGAATTTCCCGAGTCTATTTTAAAGCCTATGACTTCTTACTTGGTATAAGAGTTGGGGATAAAAACTATATCTTGTTAGTTTGCGTGGGTTATTACCGTGGGCGTCTCTAACAACAACAACAACATGGACCAGAAACTCAAGCAAATTTTGGACGAAGAACTTAAGGTGTTGGATCAGGAAATTGCTAATCCTGAAATACTTGTAAGTCATATACTTGTGTTTACTGATATGGATAAACAACGAGTCCGAAGCGAAGCAAAAATCTCTCCAATACACGGGACCCATGAGCTTATCAATAGACTGCAAAAGAGAGGTGAAGATGCCTTTCCCCAGTTTCTAAAAGCACTTAGAAAAGAAGATATGCGACAAACAGCCGATAAACTAGAACTAAAAAGAAAGAAAGCTTTTCCAAACTCAACAAGCCACAGCGGTGTTCTAGATCGCGGTAAGTTTTCTTTCTAATCATATATGGTTACATCTATAGTATATAACATTGATAGTTTCTATATAATCTTAAATTCTATAAGTTTTTGAAATTATCCAAGCTATTATGTCAACACCTGCAGTGAAATCCCCGGATGGAAATTGTTAGCCCAATATGGATTAAATACAAAAATACCAGACAAAAATACAGAAAGATTTAAATAGACAAAAACAGGAATTTATTTAAATTATTGCTGCGAGCCATCAGGTGAGCAGCAACACTATTCTTGGGGCTCCTGTGTGCGATATACCAGCAAAAATCTTGATTGGATTAAGTTCTGCAATTTAGACCGTTTCATCAAATTATCCGAGTTAAATCTTTTTTTCGTACTGTAATAATGTCACGAACGACTTTTGGTGACATTTCTCGCGGACAACCATGATCTTTTACGAGTTTTTCAGCGCTGTTATGTGCTCAGAGGTTTTCAATTGAACACAGCTGGACACCGTAGATCAGATCTTTACTGAAGGAGATTAACTTTATCTGGATGCTCTTGGAAGTAGAATCATCCCTGATACAGAGACATTGTCCTTATACTATCTGTCGCAGTGATTTTCTGAGTTAGGGACCGTTCATTATTTAACTGGGGGAGGGGGCTGGGTGAGAAATTGTCCAAAGTGCTATTTTTTTTCGAGTACCTCCCTACTGAAAATCTGAGTATTTGGCGAGCCCTCCTTCAGATCCATGCATTATTTACGATGCCCCTCCCCCCCCCCCCCCCCCCCCCCTTCACACAAAAAACGTGAATTTTAATGCTGCTTTGTGTATAATTTGTAATAAAAAAAATCCCCAAGAATTCTTTCATGGAGATCATAAGTATCTATTTGTTGAGGTACATGTATATTCATAGAATGATACAACCAAAAGTATTGAAATAACAGAAAATGTGCAGTATTTGTCACCAATTTGCTATTTTGTGATGCTCAAAACAAGATTCAGGAGCTGATTAAACAGCTTGAAGAGACCAGCACAAAGAGGAGAGATAAAGCGAAGAACAAAGGACAAAGTACACAGAATGTTAATGCTAAAATACCTGATTTCTTTAAAAGGGCTTCGAATTCTATTGATACAAATATAAACACTAGTGAAAATGATGATGATGATGACAATGAGTAGTTTGAATTTTACATGGATTCTGATTATGAAGATGATTGAGAAACTAAGTTACCTAAGTTTAAGACTATACTCAGATAGAACTTACATACTAGGTAAAATAATATGCTGTTCAAGATGTTTAATCTGTTATAGTGATTAAAGTTGTGTATAAAATGACAGTTGTTTGGTATAAATTTTTTCTGATAAACAGTCTATGATTCTCAATGATTTTGGAATAATGACTATTTCATTTTACCTTGTATAGACATTCACTTTTTTGAAATTTCAAGTCCCCTCCCTAAAATCCTTAACAAAATTCCAGGGCCCCTCCTTTTTTGCATGAAAATTTTTCGAGGCCCCTCCTTTTCTCATCCAGCCCCCTCCCCCAGTTAAATAATGAGCGGTCCCTTAGTGAATAGCAAGCTTATAATTATAAAGTTATAATTCTTACATTTGTTTATTAAATTTTGCAAAAACTGTAATGTAAACAGTGGTATTGACTATGAGTGAACGTAAATAAAGCTCCTCCGTTGAAAGTCATTCAATTGTTCACTATTTGTTAGCAATTAGAGACTGTTTTGTGGCAAATTCCCAAGCTAAAGAAGATAATATTAAAGTCGACTATTTGAACGGCCAGTTACACACAGCAATGCTTGCAATATGGAATTCCAGTGCGATTCTAAACTTATCACGTAACCGTATTCGAGATTCGATCACGCTACTCCACGAGCGCTAATCACATGCATGTATATATAATTATATTACTAAAAACGTACAATTTCGACAAGTTATTGAATATAATGCTTACATATTCACTTACTGAATAGCCAAGATTGGGCTGCCTTTGGAATATTATGTAAACAGCTCGCAGCAATTTACTTTTGATAGAAACGACTACTATATATTATATACCAGTCCATTTCCATACATAGCTAATTCAATTAATTATATTCAATTAATTATGTTGTAGCTCAACAAATTCTAAAAGCCTAATTTTTAGACTAATTACTGTGCGACTCGCTGTACGAGGGGGAAAAGGGGAGCCTTTGAAATCCGCAAATCCGCAAATCCGCAAGAAAAATCGTTTAAATCCGCGAATCCGCATTCGAAATTAACGAAAATCCGCAAATTATGTATTAACAAAAACAACGCAAACTTTAGAACTATATATTATTTGAAAACGGACTTAAAAAAAATCAATTAGCAAGTAACAATTACAATGTGACGCAAATGAAGGTCGCGTCACGACTAAGGTCAGTTTTTCTAAGGAGTTTAAGTCCCGGGGGGTACTCTCTTAGAAAATTGATAGGGGTGCTTGATGGAAGGTTTTGAAAATGACACTAAAGGGTACGCATAAATTAACTCAGATACTGATTTCAGACCCTAAAAGGTACGACCACATTCAAACAATTTTCAATATGTATAGTTTTAAGTTAAAAAACTGACCCTAAAAGGTACGGTGCCAGTTTTAGACCCTAAAAGGTATGCGAGGATATTATTTTCGGCCCTAAAAGGTCCATCAAGCACCCCTATCCATTTTCTAAGGGAGAACTCCCCGGGGTTTAACCCTTTGATGCCAGCCTTTGCAATTTATGGTTCGATATCGAACCATGACTTCAAAAATTCTAGCTCTCTCGCTTTGAAAGTCATGGTTCTGAAATGTAATTATCTGTGTTGCCTGGTAAGTTCTACAACATCTGACACTAAATTGATCATCTGAGATCCGAATTTGTAAAATATAGAGTCCTTTGTGTTAAGGTGAACGATAAAATGTGCGTTTTTGTGAAATAGAACAACCACGGTAAACGTCATTTTTCATCTCTGATTTGAATGCAAATAATATCATTTAAAAATCAAACCACGGCATTCTCAGAATACATCAGCCCCAGTTCTTTTGATTTCTTAACTTTTTATGATCAAACATCTTCTATGAGTGGCACAGCAGCCCTTTTTATTTAGCCTACTAACACAAAACTCGTTTCTCCATTTAATAACGAAAAGCATTGTGGGTAATTATGCAAATTTTCGACAGCACATGGCCCAGACCTCAATTCTTTATGGATTTTTTATAAGTGCCCAGTCACCCGCTCCAACCAGACAAAAATTGCAACGATTGCCATCTTTTCAAGGCGAAACTCACTAAAATTGCCTTGGTTGGTTCTGGTATCTACCGCAAGACGACCAGGAAAGCGATTTTACTCCAACGACGCCATTGTCAATGGACATAACGACTGGCGCTATTTTCTTTGTAAAATCGTCTTACACCTTTGAATTCGTCCAAAAGTGCGTCTCCACCACCTAGACAAACTTAATGATGCATGACTAGGGGCTCTTGTAGTAGAAAATGACTGAAAAAAGCACTTATAAACTGGATTTTAGCTCAATTCAGGGTCAAATTGTTGACTCGGAATTGAATGAGCTAAAATCCGCAAGGCGTTCCTGGAAACCTTGAGCCATCAGTAGTTCGAAACAGCAACAGTTCCCCTAACAACGCCTTATTTGGAATTGAAATCGAATTTTAAGCTTTTCGCATCAAAAATAGTCAAAAATCCAATAATTTTCGCTGGCATCAGAGGGTTAAGTATTGAAAGGGCTCAAATCCGCAATTCTAAACATTTCTGACAAATCCGTAAATCCGCAAAAAAAGTACCGAGAATCCGAATATCCACACTAAATAATGGCCTAATCCGCCTATCCGCAAACCCCCATGTCCCCCTCCTGTACCATAGTCACTTGCAACAACTTTTGATGCATTTTTGACATTATTCTGACATTTTTCATCTCAATCAGACCAATTACATATATCAAAGTTTCTAAAGTCTCGACCTCTCGATATAAACTCCGCCTCTCAATATAAACTTACACCTGATTTGTCCGATTGAGATGAAAAAATGTCAAAAGTTTTTGCAAGTGACTACGGTATGGGGAGTCACACAGTAAGGAATCTCGGATATAATATGTTTCAAGTATCATGGCACCACCATGCACCATTACCATTATCACCACCACCTCCAACCCCTCAACCTCTAAATTCCCAACCCCAACCCCTCCCCCAAACAAAAATATATTAAACACAAAATATGGTTTAGCCATTTTGAATCACTCTTGAAAGACTCAAAATCTTATGATCCTTATCAGCCTCAAGTTCTGGGTCTTTAGATGAGAGCAGCTATAATGATCCTGCTATTATATCTGAACTAAAGTATATATCTTCTCACAAATAAAAGCCCAATAAGAAAACAAATGTGATTTACCTCTGCATGTAGATGTCTACCATTAAGGTAGTTTGGGACTCATGGATTCCTTCGATATAGTTTTTTAAACTTTAATTTTCAAATTAAAGAGTACGTTGTAAAGATAAAAATGGGGGGTCGACCACCATACCATGTATTTACATTGTAAATGTTCTGATACTTTCCTTAACTTGATAGAAAAAGCTGGAAACACTGATGATCCTCCTATTGCAAGAGGACCTATCACCACTCCTTCCAGCACCTGTACTTCTTTATCATGCATTGAAGAGCCAAATCTTGCAAGAAACTCACAGCTTAATATGCCTGATCATGAACACAGTGAACCTGACAACTCTCTTTCTGACAAGAAAAGTAAGAGTAGTCAGCAGGGTCCTGGTAAGTAATATTGTTGGACACTACATGCATGATCATGAAAAAGATCTTAAGCTAATCTATGAATAGCTAGAGCACCATTAAATCTCATCACATATAGTAAATAGGTGCAGTGGCGGATCCAGAATTTTTTTCAGGGGGTGCACCATTGAGAAATAACGTAATATTTATAACTTATGATTGTCTGAGCCCAGGAGGGTGTGCATCCCCCTGCCTCCCCCTGGATCCACCCCTGGGGTGAATGTATTATACATCAGCACTCATTAGATCAATAACAATTGAATATAAATAACAAGATTACTGAAAATATGTGAAAAAATTTGAAAGGGAGCTGTTGTGAAATCTTTTCAGCTCTAGCTAGCTTGGACCCTTGCTACTGTGCATCACGCTCACGCATATATTGTTCAAAAAAATAACAAAAGTATCATTGGTAAAAGAGCCATCCAAGCAAAAACATGCCTTTTCTCAGATTTTAGCTTCAAACAAACTACAGAATGATGAAGAGGAGTCATATAAGACTATGCAGCTTTGCTTGCTTGTATTCAAATTATAGCTAGTTATAACTTGTCATATTCTGTGTTTACCAGTATCTGCTTTCTGATAAATCTTAGTTACAATCAGTACAATAATTATCATTTTTCACAATGATAATCATATATTTCTCATTTATACTTGGAGAATATAGTACTGTTAGTAATATATAGCATAATGATCATAAAATGAATAATTATATTATTTTTTGTAATTTTTAATCAATTTTATTATTATTTTACTCTAGAAACTCTTCTTAAATACATTCCATCTCAACTAAAATCCAAAATTGTCGCCTCATTGACTGCAGAATCTGCATTAAACCATGACTGGCGGGGACTAGCAGGTCAAGCTAATTTCACAGTTGAAGAAGAGGAACGACTTAGGTCTACAACTAAACCCATGGATACCCTGTTTGATTGGATGGTTCAAAAAAATTATCGTGTATCTGATCTAAATGAAAAGCTGGCAAAAATTGAAAGAGAGGACATCATTAGCGCAATCAATGAGTTTGGCTATGGTGAAACCCTTGTTCCTGTGAAAAGTGACCTGTATTCACAAGGTAAATATTATTGACCAGCTGCATGGGCTCAGTCCCCAATACTCAAGGTGGAATTTTGCAGGCAAATGGAGCCACAACAGCTGCATTGGTAGTTAGATTAATGCATATGGCTAGCCAGCTGACAATTAACTATTTTTTAAAAGTGTATTTGCATGAGCAATTAAATTAGTCTTAAACATGAATTGGTTGCATGGCTAGTCACTGTTGTATGGTGGTCCATATAGGTTTGGTCATGGAAACTATTATCACATTGAGTTTGTATATGATATATATTTGATTTGTCCCATGCAAAATGGTTTCAACATTTGGGTGACATCTAGAAGTGGAGGTGTGTGTGTATTGAACCTCATGGAAGATTGGAGTCCCGGTGGGGAGTGATTGATGTTTAAAATTTACAAAATAGTTAGCTTGATTTTATGTGAATTACTGCATATTAGACTTTGCCTGCTATATTTCCATTATTGCACAGTCAGGGTGTAGTTGTATGAGTGGTGTATAACATTATTCACAGGATATTTAAGGGTAAGATAAAGATTTTAAGTATGTACCACCATACTTCAAGAACTAACACAGGACTTGCTGACTGCCTAAAACTACAATATTATTAAAAATAAATTAGACACTCCAGACTACCTTTTACCCCCAAGATAATCTCAATTAGAGGTGGGTTCAGCAGTTAGGCTTAGTTAGAGGTTTTTCACACAAATTCTCAGATCGAAACATCAACACTGCCATGGGGGAAAGCAGAAAAGAGTTTACAAATCAACATAGCGTGTACAGTTTATTTTGCATAAGAATGTAGCCTGATGGAATACATGACCATGCAATTCACCAATGAGTCTAAATAGTTAAATACAGCTGAATCTGAATGTACAAGTTAATTTTATGAAAATAATAGTTACATTTAATAAATGCCAGTTTTAATAATTTATCCAGCAGAAAGCCTGCCATCTCCATCACAAGAGTCAGACAATGAACCCAAACAATCAGTTGGTGACAAGCTTTCACAAGAAACCCTTGTTCCTGTGAAAAATGACCTGTATTCAAAAGGTAAATATTATTGACCAGCTGCATGGGTTCAGTCCCCAATACTCAAGGTGGAGTTTTGCAGGCAAATGGAGCCACAACAGCTGCATTGGTAGTTAGATTAATGCATATGGCTAGCCAGCTGACAATTAACTATTTTTTAAAAGTGTATTTGCATGAGCAATTAAATTTTATGATAAATAAAGTCCTAAACATGAATTGGTTGCATGGCTAGTCACTGCTGTATGTACTTGGTCCATATAGGTTCGGTCATGAACTATTATCACATTGAGTTTGTATATGAGGGTCATTCCACATGAGACATTGAAATAATGAAAATTTGACAACATTAAAAAGCGTGCTCCAAAAAGAGAGTTAACTGACAAAGGTTCTCAATGTGATTTTACTGTAATATTATCTATTCTATGGCAATTTTCCTATATTTGACTTACTGAATTTGCCATTTGTAATGTCCATCACGTTTCTTGTAATGTCCGTCACGCTAAATATTCCCTTTTTTTTAAAAATTGAAAAAACAACTAAAAAATATAGGTCTTCAGTAAGAAAACTTAACCTATAACCAAATGCTAAAAAGCATTTGTTTGCTATAAACTTCTCACAATTCACAGGAATTTCACTTCTAATTTACCCAACTGGAATTAGTGGTAGTTTTAGCTGTAATGTCCGTCACGGTCCTTTTGGACAAAAAACTGACAAGTCGAAAATTATTTCTGAAAACGTTTTTCATGCAAATTGTAGAGAAGGTTCTAAGACAGTTGTGTGAAAAAAAAGTGTAAGATAAAGCAACTGTGTATGAAACACAAGCTTATTTAGGTGAAATGACCCATGATATATATTTGATTTGTCCCATGCAAAATGGTTTCAACATTTGGGTGACATCTAGAAGTGGAGGTGTGTGTGTATTGAACCTCATGGAAGATTGGAGTCCCAGTGGGGAGTGATAGATGTTTAAAATTTACAAAATAGTTAGCTTGATTTTATGTGAATTGCTGCATATTAGACTTTGCCCTCTATATTTCCATTATTGTACAGTCAGGGTGTAGTTGTATGAGTGGCGTATAACATTATTCACAGGATAAGATAAAGATTTTAAGTATGTACCGCCATACACAGGACTTGCTGACTGCCTAAAACTACAATATTATTAATATTAAATTAGACACTCCAGCTAGACTACCTTTACCCCAAGATAATCTTAATTAGAGGTGGGTTCAGCAGTTAGGCTTAGTTAGAAGTTTTTCACACAAATTCTCAGATTGAAACATCAACATTGCCATGGGGGAAAGCTAGCGGAAAAGAGTTTGCAAATCAACATAGCGTGTACAGTTTATTTTGCATAAGAATGTAGCCTGATGGAATACATGACCATGCAATTCACCAATTAGTCTAAATGCTGAATCTGAATTTACAAGTTTTGTAAGAATTTACTTTTAAATTAACTAACAGGACTTTTCATGTTTAAGTCCAGAATGGTATTTCAGAATCCCATTCTTTTGACTGTGGTGTCCCACAAGGCTCAATCTTAGGGCCTATTCTTTTTCTAGACCTATTGGGGATATTGTTTGTCAGCATAACTTGAAATTCCTTCTTTATGCTGATGATACTCATAATTTATATCACGTTTTCAACATCATCGGTATCTGAAGCTGAGTCTGCTAAACTTGCAGTTGAAGCATGTGTATATGATATAAACAGGTGGATGACTAACAATATATGCTTAAACTTAACAGTGATAAAACAGAAATTCTTGTTCTTAGTAGTATTCATAGTCCACAGCCTTCCATCAGTACTTTTAATATATCAGGCTTTGATATCTCTCCTTCAACTGCTGCTCGGAATGTTGGTGTTATTATTGATAATAAGCTATCTCTTGATGATCATATATCATCTGTCTGTAAATCATGCTTCTTTCATATACACAATATATGGAAAATTCATAAATATCTTAGTCAAAGTGCATGTGAGACCCTTTATCTCCTCAAAGTTGGATTTCTGTAACTCTCTTTTATATGGACTCCCTAAGACCTGATCCACATTAATGCTACAACATTTGCAAAATGCAGCAGCTAGAATGGTAACTTATACACATAAACAAGAACATATAACTCCCGTCCTCTTTAATCTTCATTGGTTACCCATACAGCAACGTATTGAATTCAAGATCCTTCTCTTAACATTTAAAATCTTACATGAAGCTGCACCTTCTTATCTCTCTGACTTAATAAGTCGCTGTTTAATCTTTCATTCCATATTTTAACCATATATTTTTATTAAAATTTATAATCTACTGATGTTTTACCACTTCTTTTAATATATTATTTAAAATATATGCTTTTTATTATATCATGAAAATGTAAAGCGTTGTTGAATCTTCGTAATAATTGACGCTATATAAATCATAGTTATTATTATTATTATTATTATTATTATTATTATTATAATTATTATTATTAAGTTAATTTTATGAAAATAATAGTGACATTTAATAAATGCTAGTTGTTATAATTTATCCAGCAGAAAGCCAACCATCTCCATCACAAGAGTTAGAAAATGAACCCAAACAATCAGTTGGTGATAATAAGATGCCCAAGCTTTCACGAGAAGCAAGTGATGCAAATGATCACCAGGAAGACGATCACCAGGTTATTAGTAAATTACCAGAAGATGATGAAGTGTTTTTGCCAGCAGGTAAGAATTATTTAAAGTGATAGTGACACTGGAGGGAGGAGGACTCATGGGGAGATCTTTTAAGAAGTAAGAAGTATGACACCAAATGTAAATAGCGCTGCTATATACAGTTTACTCTCTCGTAAGCGACCGCCCCAGACCAGAAGAAAGTGGTTGCTTACAGTAGATGGTCAAAACAAGCCCAAACAACAAGAATTCTATCACATGAAGCCCAAACATGTGTAATAGCGCTATATAAATAAATAAAGTTATTATTATTATTATTATTATTAATTTGTTGTAAAGGCCCGTGCAAACGCACGCAACAACATCCAACATTTTGGGCCAACATTGTTGTGTGATTTTTTCGCGATGTTGGAGGGTGTGTGCAAACGCTCGCAACAAGTCCTAACATGTTGGGCGCTTCAGTGATAATACAAAGGATTCTGGGACACAAATACCCACAACTCCCTACAAACCACTGCTTGTTGGGGTGCCATGTTGAATAATGTGTGACTATCTTGATCATTGTTGAATTTCAAGTCGTTTTTTAATGTTTTTTATTTTATTTGTTTATATTTGCTTTTTCTAAGCGATACATATTTTTCTTTTGAATTTTTTTTTCATTTTTTTTTGTCTTAAAATTTTTTGGAATTTTTTATTGTATTTTATTAAGGAAAAACTCCATATTAGTTTGATTTTGCTGATATTTCCCTATTACAACGATGGGCCACCAGCGCAACATTGTTGGATGTGCTGTGCAAACGAACGCAACATTGTCGGGCTACGCTTCGATGACCGCGAAACAAAAGAAATGTTGGGACTTGTTGGCTCTGAAGTTTGACCAGTTTCAAACTTCATCCAACAACATCCAACAACATCCAACATGTTGCAGCAACACGCAACAACACGCAACATGGTGTGCAAACGCTCGCAACATGTTGGGCCCAACAATGTTGCGTGCGTTTGCACGGGGCTTAACACGTCCGGACACAATATGTCAAAAATTATCATCAAATGCATTATTATAAATACCAAAAGTGATTGGCTCCTACTTATTCAATACACCAAAATTAAGATACCAAATTGGTGATTTTAACCCCCAGAGAGATACGATGACAAACCCGATACTTTTACCCCTGAGTCTCCTCTGCTTCCCTGGATAGTGATAACATTGATGAAGAATGATATGCATCCACTGGCACAGTTTAAATCAATGTCTACAAATGTCTTACAATTAAGAGAGTGTTATAGTATTTTAAAATATACTTGCTTGAAAATTAACATTGACATTGACATTTTTTCAGTCAACGAAGGAAAAGCTCTTCTTCTTGGTGTTGAATATCCCAGATTCCAACAAAGACTTAACCGTGAAGTGCACAGGCTGGCTGATACGTTGGGATACTATGGCTGGAAAGTCACAAAATGCCGTAGTGAGTGCAAAAGTTTTACCCTGATGAAAACAATAGTTGACTATCGTGATAATGTGAAGAGTGGTGACATTTGCTTCATTTACTTTGCTGGTCATACACTGCAGGTATAGCCATAAATTAGTATGAAGTCTTAATCAATCAAAGTACTTAAAATATATATATGAATAGAAATAATTAACGTTTCCATTCTTTTATTCATTTATTCAATCATTTTCCATTCATTCTTGCATTCAACATTTTTCCATTCATTCTTTCACACAATTATTTTTCCATTTCATACATTCTGATTTCATTCATTTATTCTTCAATATATGGTACCAATGTGAGGGTAGGAGTAAATTAACACAACTACAAATTCATCTCGACAAGCCTGTTTCGTGAGATGTGAGTCTCACTCGTCAGGAGATTTTAAAGTGATATATGTGATATATGACTTTCCTTTTTAATGTCTCTTGGTGTGGCGTTAGAAATGGCTAGTCAGTTGTCTCGGTAAAGTCCTATGTTGATGTGAAGGTTTTGCAATTGGGAAAGAAGGAAGCTTCCTACTAACTCGCATGTTTCAGCGCCATCGTAGCTGCCCATTGTAACGTCAAATTCTGTGTCGCCCTTCTTTTGCCAAGATTGCTGTTTGTGTATTAGGATCAAGCTTTTAGCATGTGTTATAATGTTCCTTTCGTCGTTGGTGATGTTGTCGTAGGCTGAGGCAAAGTCGAAGTCGAGTGCTCTGTTTAAAAGGTCTTGGCTGATGGAAGGGTAGAATCTGACAAAGCATCCTTCGACAAAGCCGCCACTACATACCAAAAAGCACTCGACAAAAAAGGATACCAATACACCCTACACTACGAGCCAACTACGACCACTAAAAGGAAAAACAGATAACGGAACAACATACTTTGGTACAACCCACCATTCAGCAAAAACGTCAGCCACGACATGGGACACAGATTCCTTACCCTAGTAGACAAACACTTCCCTAGAGACCACAAGCTTAGAAAAATTCTCAATCGCAATACCATCAAGATCAGCTACAGCTGCATGAATAGCACTAAACAGACTATCGACAACCACAACAAACGCATCTTAAAATCAACTGAACACTTCGATGACACCGCAAATAACACAAAAGACAACAAGACATGCAACTGCCGACAAAAGAACTCATGCCCACTCAACGGAAACTGCCTCCAATCATCAATTATCTACCAAGCCAAAGTCACACGTAAGGACAATAACACTACAGAAGCGTACATCAGACTCACGACAGTCAGAAAACGACTTCAAGACAAGATACAGAAACCATATATACCGCATCATTTCGACACCCAAAGCACAAAAACTCTACCGAACTTAGCAAACATATCTGGACTCTTAACAACAATAACATTGACCACCTCATTTCATGGTGTATTCTTTCATCAAGCTCACCCTACAACAGCTCAAGCAAAAGATGCAACCTCTGCCTTAAAGAAAAACTTCTAATCTTATGCCACCCCAAATTGTCATCACTCCATAAACGCAATGAACTTGTCTCTTCATGCCGCCATAGAAGCAAAGCGTCGCTACGCAACAGCTGAACACTACCTTTAAATTTACCGCTACATTAATTATGCAAATTGTATAGTATATAATAGATGGTTATGAATATTCTTGTCATTAAAATCCCCTGAAGAGTGAGTAATCTCGAAACAGGCTTGTCGGGATGAAAGTTTAGTCTATTTGTTTTTTTATCGTTAATATATATATACATATATATATATATAGTGGCAGGGGGCGGCACAGACGGGGGGGGGGGGGGGGGGGGGTGGAGCCCAAGCTTTTTCAAAAAGTTGTGAGGTTTGAGGCAAAATTCTTTTTGGACAAATATTATACCTACAAATATCAGCCACTCCACTTTAACAAACGCTGTGCCGGCCCTGAGTGGGTTTATTACAGTTAGCTTAAGGCAATGCAATATACACCTAATCCAAAAAAAGTTGTCGGGTCCGCCGCACAGTCCTCGCGCCAAGACCGTGAAGGAAAACACAGTGAATATTTTGATGAGAGTGATAAAACAAGAAAATAAAAGTAGGCACAACACTATTTCGTTGAAAAAAGTACCACACTAGAGTGTGAACATGCAAATAAATTAATTACTGATTAGATATAACCAATATCTTTCACAGTCTTGGCGCGAGGACTGTGCGGCGGACCAGACAACGTTTTTTGGATTAGGTGTATAATATACCCACAAATGCTGTGTGTCAAAGTTTTTATATCTATTGAATATAATAATGCAACTTATTTTGTTTTAATTAGATCAATGGGCAGAATTATCTATTGCCATCCGATGTTGATATCAATACAACTGCAGCTGACATAATGGATGTTTCTCTAAATATCAACACGTTCGTGGAAGAAATAAACAAACGTGAACCCTCGGTAAATAGAAAATAGAAAGATATAGTTGTTTTTAAAAAAGGCCAGCATTGATTTTGTGTTTATAACTTTTTAAGGTGAGGATCTTGAGGGCCATATTAATTACTTCACCATTTATTATGACTTTTTCACTATTAATGTTCATTGTCTGGCTGTGATTGTTTTTTTACTCTTGGTGGTGTAATATAAGTATTTTTTGGATTGCATTTTGGCTTTCGATGATTAATTGTATTTGTGCCCTTTTTCAGATGATATTGCTGTTTGTTGATGGTGCGTATGACCATGGATTTGAATGCACTGTAAGCACTGCATTGACTGGTCTTGCTCCTATGGTTCCTCCTCCTAATACAGTTATTGCATTCTCCAGTAAGCCAGGTTGCATAAGGCAAATAGATGAAGCATTGTAAGTATATCTCTAATCATTATCAAACGTAGTTAACACCACAGATGTATAGTAATTCATATTGCATCGACTACTTCAAATCCATAAAGTCTTTAAAATAGACTCCCCCTCAATACTGTTAAAAGGGGATGGAGATTTATTGGTATTACTGTTAAATGTTTTTGATATAATTATAATCTTAAATTGACAAACTTTTTTATATAAATAACTCTAATTTTTTCACAGTTGTCTCAATCTGTTTCTATAACCTTGTTGTTCCTAGATCATTTACAAGATCTGTTAACGAAATTATGGACAGTGAACATGATCCAAATGATCCAAATCTTACGCCTGCTGCTCTGTTTTCTAAGCTAAAGCTCAAGCATCCATCCACTGTTGTATTCACGCTGTCACCAAAGACAATTCTACCACTTTACATTCTAAGCAACCAAACTGACAATGAAGGTACGATTTGCCACAGACTGTACAATGATGTTTTTTATAGAGTCTTTATAGGACATCACATATTTACTATTTTTTAATTATGACTGTTATATTGTGCATGTGTATACACAGCAGATCAGAAGGTTTGATCAAGAGCTGATTTGATAATTAAACTCTGATACAAAACAACTGCATTAGTTCCATGACTTCCTTAGTTTGAGTTTGCAACATTTGTTGTAATTAAGCTACTATTGCTATTTTACCTTAGGTCCCAAGCAGCAGGAGATAAGTAAGACGACTCCAAGATTTGCATTGATATTTTTTGATGATACTACCCCAACTGATTTGAGAAATTTACCAAAAGACTTGGACGATTTGCAAACTTGTCTAGAAAAGCAGCTTCATTGGAATGGTATGTGCATAATATCAGCTGCTTATGTTAAATTACATGCACTGACATGGGTTATGACCAATGTGAATATTCAATGATGGTGGTAGTTATGAGTGATGATGGTAGTATAATGATGATGGAAGTAGTGGCATGGATGATGGTAATAGTTGTATAGTGATAATGGAAGTAGCTGTAATAATGCAGATGATGATGACACAACAATGGGTGGCCTAGCGGTGAGAGCGCTGGCCTCTCACTGCTGTTGTCCAGGTTCGAGTCCTGACTTGGGCATGGATTAATTGGAGTTGAGTTTGTTTGATGTGTTCTTCTCTCCTATGCCACGAGGGTTTTTCTCCGGGTTATCTGGTTTTCCTCCCTCAGCAAAAATTAACATGTGAGCCGAGTTGTGTGCAAAATATTAAACGTAGTGGTAGTGAGTAGTGTGAGTGAGTCTCCCCGATTAGTAGGGCGCACTGTGTCCAGCTAGAAGTTAGAGATGTTAAAAAAGTTATTATTACTATTATTATTAATATTATTATTATTAATGCTAACTAGTGCAGATGGTGGTAATTTTTAATGATGACTTATTTATGATCAATGGTGATGATGATGATGATGATGATGATGATGATATATTGTGATAAGAGTTTTGGTGCCTGTTGTTAGTTGTGATGATGATTATTATCATTGGTGATAATAACGATGATGATGATAATAATGATGGAGATGACAATAGTAATGACAATGATGATAATGACAACGACCATGATGCATATGCTGATGAAATTACAAAAGAATGCGTTGATATATGATATATATTATATATCGCTCATTTGTGCACTGATTGGTTGTGTGTGTTTATAGTCCACAGGTGTAATACAAGTGATGGCCAAAATATACGAGACAAAATACGTGAAGAGGTTAAAAAGTTTGATGAAGGAGATGAGGTGAAAATTGTCATGATCTATTTCATCGGCTTTACAGCTAATGTAAGTATTGATATACTTCAATGAGAACCACTCTAATGATATTGTGATGATTAGACTAATAATCAACTTGCCCATCGAGTATAAGTGCAAATAGTATATATCTGTGAAACATTAGTTAATAGTAAGTGGTACAAATTTTGCAAATTATGTTGTTTTCTTATGTTTAATGTAGCACTGTATTTGTATTTCACAGATATATTGTTTGCACGCTATACACATGAAACAAATAGTTTTAAATAGTACTACCAGTAATTATACAATTGAAAACAATAGAATTTGCTTAAAAATATACAGAGACAATTCAGGCGTAAACACTGCGTCTCTTTTCTATTTCTATTTGATAAAAAGACATTCCTCGTGCAGAACCGGTGTTCACGGATTATGAGGTTGTGAAGTTGATGTAAATAAACATAACGCGAAGGGTTTTCCTTGGAAGTCAAACGGGGTATAATGAACGCGCAACGTGGTTGCTGTACGTTGGCCGCTAATTTTGTCATTTTTAGAACAGCACAGAAGACCACATTTCACAGTTGTGACTCTTAAGCATGTATCTACGCTATATAGAAAACTCGAGGTCAACAATTGAAGAAATAGAGTAGATATATTTTCGAAATGCTCACTACGCAGTGAACAACAATATGTCGACAAGCTCTTCAAGAAATCAGAGCTAGCAAGGTTGGCTTCAAAGTCGCTATTTTGTGATTAGAAGTTACAAGAGGTATTGGTCTTTCTTTCTACAGGTAAATTTGTAGCTATGTTTTAATTCTTATTGAGATTTGAGCAATGGAATTTTTATATTAATTTTGCGCGCAAAAATTTAAAAACGTTTGTAAAAAAACTTCCAAGGTCAATATTTGAATAAAACTGCTACAATATGTTTCCATATAACCAAATAATATTCTCTCAAAAAAAGAAATAAATTCATCTTCTAAGTTTTGATTTATTGACAATTTAAGTAAAGCGTGTGCTTTTTAAAAAAACATTATTTCTCTTTATAGTTTCCACAAATCGCACTTAAAATATGACTAGCTCAAACTTCAAAGTTTTGAGATCTATATGTGTAAATTTCGTAGAAATCGGACAAAGTTTAGATGCAAAATAATGCATTACAAAATTATGTTTATCCTGCAAAGTCAATACTACCGGGCCACCTTAAATAGTTGAATTTCTTCTCACGTTGATCCATACGTGATATAGGTCATAAACATGTGGATGTGAAACTCGATTTATGTTTTTGAATCGATTAATTGCTGCGAACGAAGTGAGCAGCGACACTAATCTCGCAGATTTTCCATTGGGATCCCTGTGTAACACGATCAATACCCAAGTCGAAAGTCGATTTCGTGGGCTAGGTAGCGATTGACAATTTTTGCATTGGGATCCCTGTGTAACACGATCAATACCCAAGTCGAAAGTCGATTTCGTGGGCTAGGTAGCGATTGACAATTTTTGCGCCTGCCGTAATCGTAATCAGCGGTTATTATCAAATGATTAATGCGCCGTAAACCACATGGTCTCTTGGCGAAGGTATGTATGATAATTACTTTATGTTAAATGCGACTTTATTTACTCGAGGAAGTATTCATCAAGGTGATGGTCGTTTTAGCAACATTTCAAGAGGAAGACAATGTGCTTTTATGACTCTTTCAGCTCTGTTATGTGCAAATTGTGGTAATATTTTGAAATGGACAACACAGACGGTGGATCGTCTTTTAGCCGAAGGAGATTCCATGTTTTTAAAAGCTTTCGAAGAACGCTCTGTACCTGATGAAGAGACGATTTCTCTGAATTATCTGCAAGATCGAGTCCTTTGGTTTACGATGACACAGAATCAATCGGCCGACGAGGCAAACGATCCAAATCAATCGCCCGACGAGGCAAACGATCTTGATTTACATTCTGCCTTGATGAATACTTTCTCGAATGATAATTATGCATTTATGATACTAGATGGTTATACGATGGCATTGATTAAACATACTGACAATGTTATTTATGTTTTTGATTCTCATGCACGTAACGATTATGATATGCTTGATGATAATGGCACTGCTGTTGTTATGAAATGCTGTGATCTAACCACATTAGAACAATATTTACGTTCACTTTCCATTGAATTAAGTAGTGAATTCTTTGAAATTATGCCTGTTCAATTTGTTAGTAACACTAGTAAATCACCAACTCACCAACTAATGTCGACTAACAATAAAAATTTGTGTACGAGAAAAGTTGTTGAATTTTCTGAATGTAAAGAGGAAAAAAATATTGAAAAAAAAAAAAAAAAAGAAAACTCCCAGAAGAAACGCCACATCATAGAGAAACCAGGCTAGAAAAGATGAGAACATATAAAAAAAATAGCAAATTAACACAAACTGCAATTGAAAGGCAAAAAAGATTAGATGCACAAAAAGCATACTTCAAGAAAAAAACATCTGAACAAACCGAAACTCAATCGCAAAATAGTTTAGATGCACAAAAAGCCTACTTTAAGAAAAGAATCATCGAAGAAACTCATTTTCAAAAACAAACTAGATTGGAAAATAAACTCACGTTTTTAACAAAAACAACTTCAATAATAACAACTTTTCATTGAACCATAAGCTACAACCTGAAACTCTACAAAGAATACAAAAGTTTAGGCACCGTCAAAAGTAATGAGTTTTGAAGCGTATTTCTATTGTTTCACAGTCTTAACAATACGAAAATGCTTTGAAGCGCATGAATGTCGACAATAGCTTACTTTAAGTGCATACAAATACACATCGCAGCACTTCACTTCTGATAAGAACCGCTAGTATATTTATTATATAGTTGATATACTTCTATGAGCGAATGTTCAAACCATTATTATCTGTATCAATGCAATATACAATTCACTGCACGGCTTCGGCTTAAATTATAATCGTTTCTAAACGGTACCTAATTATTCAGCACGATCGATTGGTAAGTGCAATAAACACAAAATTAATAAAAATCAAGTACTGACTTCAAGAAATAGTTAGGAAAATGACTATAATTACGAATCATTGTAGCTCCTAAACGGTTAACGGACAAAAAAACTTACAAAAAGTATGTATTTTTGTATAGTTTGTTCGTCGGCCACCGTGGACGAACAATTAAACAATACAAAAATATATAACTTACTTTTTGTGAGTGGTTTGTAGTATCCAAAGTGTTCATCTCTTACTTATCAGGTTCTTCTTTACTTACTGTCAATTCCCCGCTATAAGGCTATTCGTAGTAGACGAGGAACTTGAGGTAGACAATCAACAAGTTCGTTCTGATATATTTCAAAATGGCGGAAAATAATATTCTTGTTATTCCTTTCTCCTCTCCTCACAGGTAGCCCAAGCTATGCATTTGTACGTTTTTTTGCAATATGACGAAATATTTAAAATGCAATAAAAATAAACATGTCTACCTGTGTGTTGTGTTTTTCTTTGCATTTCTGTGAAGTTTCAGGCCATTTCCTTCAATTTTGAGTGATTTATGGCTGATGTTCCCCAGCGTCCTAAGAAGAGGGGAAGGTAGCACACTCGGACGAGTTCGCTCCCCAGGTAGCCTCCAGTAATTCGCTTCTAGCTCGCCCAAAATTACGAATCTCGACAAAATTCCTTCAGATTATCTTTGCCCGATAGTCACTCCTTCCACTAAACCAAAGTTCTTTTCAAAACTCGAACGCTTTCACTAAAAAAAAACGCTCTATCTCAACGATATCGCTGAAATCCGAGCCGCGACCAGATCAGGCTTGCAACGGACTTTTTCAAACCATACTTACCCCTCCCCTCCTGTAACAAACTGCTATCCTGTAAGCAGGAGATTACGTTCGCTTTCTACTGTAGAGACTACGTGTTTTGGTTCTTCGGTTAAACTAGAGTAGGAAAAAGCCATAACGATTCGGTGTTAAAAAATGTAAGACACGAATTATATAATTTGTACAAAGCAGTTTGTAACAGGAGGGGAGGGGTAAGTATGGTTTCAAAAAGTCCGTTGCAAGCCTGATCTGGCCGCGGCTCGGATTTCAGAGATATCGTTGAGATAGAGCGGTTTTTTTTAGTGAAAGCGTTCGAGTTTTGAAAAGAACTTTGGTTTAGTGGAAGGAGTGACTATCGGGCAAAGATAATCTGAAGGAATTTTGTCGAGATTCGTAATTTTGGGCGAGCTAGAAGCGAATTACTGGAGGCTACCTGGGGAGCGAACTCGTCCGAGTGTGCTACCTTCCCCTCTTCTTAGGACGCTGGGGAACATCAGCCATAAATCACTCAAAATTGAAGGAAATGGCCTGAAACTTCACAGAAATGCAAAGAAAAACACAACACACAGGTAGACATGTTTATTTTTATTGCATTTTAAATATTTCGTCATATTGCAAAAAACGTACAAATGCATAGCTTGGGCTACCTGTGCTCTCCTGAGTGTTTTATTTTGGTTGGGTCCTCTTTGCCAGGGGCTTTTGGTCACCAGTTTCCTGGTTGAGCACTTGCTTTATAACGAGTGATTTGATTGGCCATACAATCCTGGTGACGTCAAAGGTAGTCAACGCCATGGAGTAGTCGCTACCACGGTACACAGGTAAAGCCCAGTGGAGGGAATCCTTGTACCAGGCTCTCTCCTTCACAAAGTAACGCCTTGCGTTTTCCGCTCACCTCGTGCACAAAATGGCGGGTTTAGAAATCCTTTCGCCCGAAGGACTCCGACTTGATGGTCGTAGAGCGCATGAACTACGTAAAATAGTATGCAAAGTTGGTGTTTTTTCTAAAGCCGATGGTTCAGCGTATATAGAAATGGGAAATACGAAAGCATTGGCAACAGTTTACGGCCCACACGAACCAACCAACAAGTCGAAAGCTTTGCATGATCGAGTTTTGTTAAATTGTCAGTTTGGAATGGCAACGTTTAGCACTGGTGAAAGAAAGAGAAAGCCAAGGGGAGATAGGAAGTCAACTGAGTTATCAATGATTATCCGTAGAACCTTTGAGGCAGCGATTTTGACTGAGCTCTATCCACGTTCGCAGATTGATATTTTTGTTCAAGTGAGTTGATTTATTTAATTAATTATTTCAGTTATATCTACTCAAATTTGAAGAACTTATTGGATTAACTTCAGAATATCTGGATATTATAGAATTGAATTTAATACACTACAATATATTAACATATATTTTATTAATATTATCCCAAAAATGTTTGTACCTGAGTTTTTATTAGAAAATGGTGATGATTTTATATTAACACAGTGTCTATTTGACCGGCAGCCGTAAGTCAAACTTTTTTCAATTAATTCAAGGAATCTACAAGTATTTACTGTTCTAAAGCATTCTAGTTATTTTTAGAAACACCAAGTGCTTCTATTCAATTCAATATTCTTGTATTGACATGCTTGCTTTTGGCTCTTCACTGAATACGATGCTGATGGCACTTAGTACATTTTCACGGCAGACTGAACTGCTGGACAATGACCTCAAAATACTATTTGACTGTAAGTCGAACTTTGTGCCGAGGCAAAAACAAGCCTGTAAATACAAAAATATTGAAGTTAATAGAAGCACTTGGTGTTTCTAAATATACTAGAATTATTTAAAACAGTAAATACTCGTAGATTCCGTGAATTAATTGAAAAAAGTTCAACTAGTATCAACTACGGTCAAATAGTATTTTGAGGTCGTTGAACGGCAACCAGTCAAATAGAGACAGCGATTTATTAAAGCCTACATAATATGTATGTCCATTGATTTGTCATTTAAGCCTGGTTTTTGCACTTTTTTCTTGTGCTTGCGTGTGCTTGGGCTTGGCTGTGACATTGAAAATGGAACAGAACACAAGGGGGCAACAGCAGTAGATTATTAAACAAGGAGACCAATCTGACCAATCACTGCACTAATTCCAGTCTTCACCATTCTCGTACCCAGGCTAACTCGGTCGTTCATCTCTCCCGTCATTACCTCTGGTAACAACGGATTTGAGACCCTCTCAGCCCGATGCTGATTGGCCAGTAAAATCGCGCATGCGCGAGTTTCGACGTACATTGACCCTAGGGTTCTCGTTCGTGATTGGTGGAATTTCTACGATGCTCGGAGCTTTTTGAAATGTGTTTTCTGCGCATAAAGTAAAGTACACAAAGCTGACTCATTTTGTAACGGGCTCAGGAAGAATTCAAAATGGCGGGTAAACGGAGTAGATATGAAAACATCCAAAAAACGTTAGGAAATTGTGTTCTAACTCCACCTTGAACTGCTATAACTTATTTTATGCATATTTAGGACTATGAGGAATGTATGAAGGTATGTTTTGGTTTTCGTGAAGCGCATTTCGAGACGATTACAGGCATTGTTTGTTATCGATATTCAGTACCAGAATTGAATTGCTGTATTAAAGCTTTCTTCTCGAATTCTGTACTTCTTTCCTGCTGTTGAGGCAAGTAAAACTTTACTGACGTTGAAATTTTAATGAAGTGTATCTGATCTGTTGTTTGAAGCAAGGAATCTCAACATATGATTGGAACTAAGGTGTATAACTTATTGTAAATCATTCCCACATTTATATCATGAATATATGATTGTAAAACATTCATATAGCCTTATCAGTAATAAAAATGATTTCAATGCATCCTGTAGTGGATATTATGAACTTTTACACTGTAATTTTGACTCTATTATAAAGCTATTAAATTTGCCTTGGCTTTTCAAAATAATCTAATTATTATTAAATGTGAGGTGTTTATAATTTCACAGGCTATAATGTACATGATGAACAAGGGGTCAATTAGTATTTTTGTATTGGTGTGTTAGATTTTGAAATGAATAATTTAGCCAATTTACTGATATAAAATTACAATTCCAAATGCTATTATTGCAACCAGTGAACTGTCACTTCATATTTATAGTAGATACATGTAGTACTTATTTATATATTTTGTCATTGATATATTGATTTGTATTATTCTTGATGTAAAACATAACTATGCAGAAACACTATTTGTAGATATGCCAACATGTTGTGATAATAATAACAATGACAATCAGATAACTACACTTGCAATAGTTGAAGTGCTCTTATTTCAGTTGTATATCAAGTAAATTTTATTCTGGTTAGATATCAAAAATCAATTCTGCAATTCATTTGTCATCTCACTTTTCTTATATTGACCTGTTTTAGATGATTTAAGTCTATTTTAGGGACATAAAAACTGTTCAAAATATCATTTCTGCATCATAAAAATCATATTTTATCAAAATATTCATGATAATTATTGCAATGCAGACCAATTGTCAATAACTTAAATTTTGTTTTCTATTTTTTTATTTTGTTTATTTGTCACAATAGAGTACAAACATTAAAAGCGTGAAAAATAAATAGTACTAAATAGTGATATTTTATGCTAATTCTATTGTTTTCTATTGTTTAATTAGTACTACTTAGTACTACTTGTTTCATGGGTATAATGTTTGTACACTATATAAATGTAGTTCAAATAAAATGAAACGAGAAGTTAATGATAAAATTTCTAAAACTAATCTTGTGACAGGTAGAAGCTACAGGACTTTCGTCCCTATTGATAAACTTCCCCTATAAATTAAAAAAATATATATATTAATAAGTCTAAGTTTATGGTCTATAAAATAGGGTTCAATTGTCAAGTAAAGAGTTAATGAGGTTTGTACTGTGACAGTTGATTGTGATAGTAGTATAAAAGAAATTTGCAATCTTCTTTATGTTCCTCTCATATATAATACTATGTGTTTGTGTGAATACCCGACTGTAACCTGTTGTCAGCTAGTAGAGTACAAACACTAAAAGTATGCAGCATAAATACAACTAAATGCTGCTAAATTATGCAAATTATTTTGTTCTCTATTGTTTAATCAACACTATTTAGTGGTAAATAGTACAAAGTATTGCACACTTTTAGTGTTTGTACTCTAGTCTAGTTATGTCCTTTTAATTAAAATTGGATTAAAATTGTTATTTTTGCAAAACAATGATATAATCTAAATATTTATTGTTATTTCAAGCAATTGAACAATCTCATTATCTGCCATCTAATCAGTTTTGCCTATCCAAGTACCAGCATAGTTATGTATGTATGTATGCTATTTAATTATTATCATTTAGGGACTAGATGAAAATAACATCTGATTAAAATAAAGTGCTTTATTGTTATTATGATTATAATTAAATGTCAACTTTGTAATTCTCAGACTTAGACCTTGATCAGTAGGTAAAAAGAAGAGGGAAAACACCTGTGGTATTGTTATTGTTTCTTGAAATGCGCATTCCTTATTGGTTTGGTACTACTAAAATTATACAAACCATTACTTCACATTCTTCAGTTCAGATTAAAACCCAACAGTGTAACTGTACTGTAAAAACAAGATGTCATGGAACATGATGTAATATTTTACCCTTATTGATATCATCACTAGAGTGCAATAATTTTATTCAACACAGCAAATATATCAACAGTACTGCTAATTAGAAAGATGCTGTGGGTTTGTGATAATAGTTTAGTTAAATACACATGAAATGAGGAATGGAAATGAGACGTCGAATAGACTTTTACTGCGTTCCTTTCATCCTATTATTTTATTTGAATACTGTAGAGCTCCATTTCATGTATATTCTGATGTGATATGCTTACCTAAAAAGATATTTTGACTGTGAAATATAAAGTTAAGTGCATATAGTATGTCTGTGAGATATTTGAATATTTTATGGAACTTCTGGCAGTATTTATTAGTATTTAGTAATTTGTATTTCATGAATATACTGTTTGCACTCTATTGAGTATAGAACAAAAAGTATATAAACTTATATATAAAGGTTTGTACCAAAAAAGGAAACTACTGGTATACACATTTACAATGATATTACAACAAGAATAATACAAATCAATATATCAATGACAAAATATATAAATAAGTACTACATGTATCTACTATAAATATGAAGTGACAGTTCACTGGTTGCAATAATAGCATTTGGAATTGTAATTTTATATCAGTAAATTGGCTAAATTATTCATTTCAAAATCTAACACACCAATACAAAAATACTAATTGACCCCTTGTTCATCATGTACATTATAGCCTGTGAAATTATAAACACCTCACATTTAATAATAATTAGATTATTTTGAAAAGCCAAGGCAAATTTAATAGCTTTATAATAGAGTCAAAATTACAGTGTAAAAGTTCATAATATCCACTACAGGATGCATTGAAATCATTTTTATTACTGATTAGGCTATATGAATGTTTTACAATCATATATTCATGATATAAATGTGGGAATGATTTACAATAAGTTATACACCTTAGTTCCAATCATACGTTGAGATTCCTTGCTTCAAACAACAGATCAGATACACTTCATCAAAATTTCAACGTCAGTAAAGTTTTACTTGCCTCAACAGCAGGAAAGAAGTACAGAATTCGAGAAGAAAGCTTTAATACAGCAATTCAATTCTGGTACTGAATATCGATAACAAACAATGCCTGTAATCGTCTCGAAATGCGCTTCACGAAAACCAAAACATACCTTCATACATTCCTCATAGTCCTAAATATGCATAAAATAAGTTATAGCAGTTCAAGGTGGAGTTAGAACACAATTTCCTAACGTTTTTTGGATGTTTTCATATCTACTCCGTTTACCCGCCATTTTGAATTCTTCCTGAGCCCGTTACAAAATGAGTCAGCTTTGTGTACTTTACTTTATGCGCAGAAAACACATTTCAAAAAGCTCCGAGCATCGTAGAAATTCCACCAATCACGAACGAGAACCCTAGGGTCAATGTACGTCGAAACTCGCGCATGCGCGATTTTACTGGCCAATCAGCATCGGGCTGAGAGGGTCTCAAATCCGTTGTTACCAGAGGTAATGACGGGAGAGATGAACGACCGAGTTAGCCTGGGTACGAGAATGAGTCTTCACAAGATCCAATATGGCGGAGTTTGAGGAGAAGTTCTGTGAATGTGTGAGGCATATTCCATAACTTGTTTTCACTCTGACATCGATGCTTGTGTTGTGGTTGTGTTTGCGTCACTAATGAAAACCAGGCTTTATCCTGACATATTTTTACATATTTGTAGGTTCTCCAAGCTGATGGCAGCAACCAGTCTGCTTGCATTAATGCTGTCACATTAGCTTTAATTGATGCTGGTATTCCAATGAAAGATTATGTTAGTGCTTCAACTGTCAGCTTTGTAAACGATACACCACTTATGGACATAAACTACTTAGAAGAAAGTTCTGGAGGACCACAACTGAGTCTTGCTATTCTACCGAAATCAGAAAAAATTGTGCTCTTTCAAATGGACTCTAGACTTCACATGGACAACATGGAAAAGGTTTTGAATTTAGCAATGAAAGGCTGTAAGGACATCTATACTTTACTCAGGAGAACTATCACTGAGAAGGCTGAAGAGGCCTCTCAGTATGTGAGCATTACACAGTGATGACTGGATATCTTACACAGTGATGACTGGATATCTTACACAGTGATGACTGGACATCATATTCAATTACTCTCTAAGATAAACATATTTAGTTACTTAATGATTTTGAATAAAACAAAATAAAACATTTTGTGCAGTTCATTAAATTTCCATACAATCTTATTAAATATATTTGTTTAGTATCACCCAAGGGGCACACCCCCTAACCTCGAAGCAAGCACTTAACTACAATGTGCAGGTATTTGTGTAGGTTCCTCTGACCTTTGTGTTTCCTGGGCATAATAAGAGCCTCGATCGCTTTCTGCGAGAGATTTTCGTCATTCGAGCAGAAACAGTTTCTTTGGCTTTGGCGATAACAAAGAAGGTGATCTTCACTTTCGAGAAGCCATTAAAGAATCTAGATGGACTATACGAGAATCTACAACATGAATATGACAGAGATTATTAAAAGTTTTTCGATTTTCACGTTGTGTAGATTTTTGAGTAAGATTTTTGATTTTGTGAGTAAACACGCCAGAGACGATTCACGTATGAAATCACATTGGGCTGATATTGTTGCCTGGCAACCAGCTTTCGATGACAGATTGCTAATTAGCTGTTGACATGATAGTTTTGGTCAAATTTTATTATCAGCAATTTAGCGAAATTGGAAAGTAAAAGCGGCATTTTTTTTAAAGAATATGTTAGATAATATCACAATCTAACTTATAGAAGAAAAAGAAAAAACAAATTGAGCAGAGAGTTGTCCATAACCAGTCCTGATTCCTTAAGAGCCCTTCATTTGCAATTGGGACACCCCCTGACAAGTATCTGGATCTGCCCCTGCACCCCTTCCATTTTAAAGTGCATACAATCGATCCCTAAAGTGACAAAAATCTAGAGTAATCTATAGGACTCAATAAACTAATTTTGTTGTCAGAATTAGATTTCAAAAAAAATTTGAATTTTCTACAAATTTCTGAATATGTTTTGGGCCTTGTCCAGTTGGCTGGGATGTTCAGCAAGTTTCTGTTGCTCAAAAAGGCATTTGATAATAATTAATGTTTTGATTTAATTCTGAAATTTACAAGATTCAATTTATTCATTTATGAATAAATAGGTCAAAAACCTTGTATATGCATTCTCCAATACCTACACTGCAACGGTTTACCTAAATAACCCTAACCTTATTTCACAGCCACCCTGCCACAGAAAGCCCAAAGTGACACTTTCAAGCTCAATAACTCCCGTAGGAATTAGCCCAAAGTACTTTTCACAGCCTGCGCGGCTATAGTTGGCATTGAGAATAAAATTAACTAGAAATATTGTTAATATGCCATTTAAAAAAAAATTTCATTCATAGATTTCAATAGCTGTTATTACCGTTATATGCAAATGAATTCAAACAATGGATTCAAATCGAGGCTTTCGGGCAAACCTATTGTTTTCGCCCGAAAGCCTCGACTTCAACCCATTGTTCAAAATCATTTGCATATAACTGTAATAACAGCTATAATTATAATTTATTATAATTTTTCTTTTAATCATTCATTTTGAAATATTTATGCACAATTGTGTACTTCTTTTTCCCCTTAAAAAATTCAATTCAAATTTTTTAAATGGATGAAAGAAATATTTCCATGGCGGTTTCTTTAGACATGACTGTGTGGACTGTATGGAATCATCTGCTCTACCCGTACTGCGGGCTCTGTCCCGAAAGTTGCGGGTACTATTTTTCACATTCGCGTACTAAGTCACATGACTGTTTCGACCAATTAGGAATGGTTTTGAGTCATGTCAAGATGGCGGCCTTCTTGAAGGTCGGTTGAAGTGCAGCCAAGCTTGGAGCAAATTCCACCGGAGAACACCGAAAACTCTATTTTTAGCTGAGGAAATTTCTTTTGCTTCAAATTTGCATCATGCTTGGCGTATAATCTAATATTTTATGATTAAGATGATGGACTTGTGACAGTGTAAGGACGCCCTATAAATTGGCGTTAACCCAAACTTGGACCTATCGAAGAACGAGAATAATGGTTATCCAGCAGCTTGTAGACGAGGTATATTAACTATTTCTACCTTAAATAAAACAAGTTCATTTTCTATTTGATAAAGCATTATTTATGTTGCTATGAGGCTAGTATTTTACGCGTAAATTATGCTTTTTATCGTTTTAAAATGGCGGGATTTCACTTATAGGCTTATGTTTTCCTGCTTGTCTAATTTGTGGTTGTTTGTGTCCGCTTGCAGCCACCTTTAGTGCAGGCCTGTTTTCATGGCGATGCAGCTGAAGTAAAACTTCTAATAAGTCGACTGGAAGACATCAATTACCAGGTAATCGACGATCATGCAATGTCATGTATGTAAAAGTTTTGTCTCTACTATACAAAATACAAATATTGTGGAGGACATTTTATATGCGTTCTCGGCTGTTGACTGTCTGTCAAAAATGAAAAATATGCTAAACAATGAAGCAGTATAAACTGTTATAAACAGGATGTTGATTACAGATCGTGTTATATGTGTAAATTGCTTTGTAAACAAGTCTGGATTGATTAAAATTCTTATTATGTCAAGAGCTTGAAAGTTCAATTTTGATAATTGTGCAAATACTGTTATTGTCCAAGAAATTCCATTCATTGATACAGATAAAAATAGCTTCTGTAAATGTGCTCATTTATTTCCACTTCTCCTAATTCCATTTCTTTTTTAGTTTGGTGTAGTTTTGATGTTTCTTTTTTTTTTTTTTAATTTTAGTATATTAAAGCTTATAATATAAATATTATATGATTTTGGTTAAAAACCTTGAAGCTGTATATTCAAGCTGCCATCCATGTAATTTTCTTGCTATTATATAGACACATGCAAAAAAAAAAATGAAACAAAAAAGAATTCCATACAAATTTTACTTTTTAAAAATTGAATGGTAAAAATGACAAAAAATGGCACAAAAAAATTGATTGTCAATCTTTGAATGTAAAATATATAACACATTAAACCAGTTTTAAAATGTAAATTGCCAGTAAACAGCACCAATCAAAAGCTGCATTTTGGTTAGCCACCTAATACAGTACCTCTATTGATTGGTTAGGGCATTTGTTATATTATTATATTTTTCTTATTTACCATATTTGTAAATAATCATGAAAAAAAAAATGATGTTATTAATCAATATCTTTGCTAGTGAAGACATGGAAAATATATTGTATCCTTGATGTTCCTATGATCAGCATATTTCCCATTAAAACACTGAAGTCTATATAATAGAGATTTTATCAGAGATAAAACTATATAATTTTTACATATTTCTGACAAGAAAAATGGATCTCTTTTGTAGAATTTATTAACTGTAGCATTGCTGTTTGTTTGTGAAGCATGGGACATATTTACATGTATTTATATGTTCATTCCACTGCAATATATCATAGGTTTTGATTATTTACAAGACTTGTACATTATTATTTTATGTAATATAATTATATGAGTGGATCTGCTCTATTTAAAATGTCAAAAAAGTGCATTTAGTTGTACGACATGGCTATTATAATTATTGAATGTTAGGTTAGACAGTACAACCTTTTTGATTTTAAACAGATTTTGCATTTGTATTAGCATTTGGTGTGGTTTGATTGTAAGGACTTCTTCCTGTAAGAGATATTGAGATGGGTTTTTTTTAACCTTTTTTATGTTACTTTGTTTAAAATGTCCACAAAAAGTAAACTAGATTATTCTATTATTCATCACCTGATGAAGACTAGCAGTAGCAGTAGAAACGTTGTGGTCCTAACCTTTGTCATTCGTGAGACAAGTGAATAACATACTAGATATTCCTGAAAACATTGTTATACTATAAGTATGCAACATAAATACCACAAAATACTGCTAAATTATGCAAATTCTTTTGTTTAATCAACACTATTTAGTGGTAAATAGTACAAAGTATTGCACACTTTTAGTGTTTGTACTCTACCATAGTGACACAGTCTTTACTTTATAATAATTATATTTTTAGGATATTGAAAGAAGAACAGCACTACATGCTGCCGCTCATTGTGGTGAAGGAGAATGTATCAGTGTACTGATAGCAAATGGTAGGTGCATTAATTCAGGCTCATTTGATCATGTAAACATGTCAATTTGTACCTAATTAATAATAAATTATTATTATTATTATTAGGTGTACATTATGATAAAGTACAATGAATACTTTTGCAGTTATTTGTACACTGTGGAACAATAAATAGATGCAATTTATTTTGAATTTATTCTATTGGAGGACCAAATTGAAATAAAACCACAGCTTAATTCACTTGTAATATCTTTGTTAAATAAAGTTTTAAATAAATAGATAATATAAATAAAAGAGGACACACATATTTTTGCCACAACATGTTGTGTGCCTGATAATGTGATGTATGCCATCACAATATCACTGTCATATCACTTACTGTAGTTATTTCATTTTACCATAATTATGTAATTTGTAGGTTTACTGATCTTTTTAGTTGATTAAGTTTAGTTGATATTTATTTATTTGTTGATCTGTTGGTTGGTTGAGATTGGTTGAGATTGGTTGATTTATTGGTCACTAACTTTGCATGGGTTGTCAATTGATGGATTGTTTAATTGTATTATTGTTTTATTATTTATTTATTTGATTATAGTTATTGATTGATTGGCTAATTAATATTGATTGATTGATTGATTGGTATTGATTGATTGAATGATTGATTTTGAGTGGATTATTGTTTGACATTGATTGATTGGCAGATAAAGTCACCAATCATGAACACAGTTGTTGTTCAATATAAATTAATGTTCCTAGATATAACATTGAGTCACTAAGTGTTTCCTGGTATTGTATAGGGGCCAGAGTAAACACTAAAGATAGTAAATGGCTTACTCCATTACACAGAGCATGTGCATCTGGAAATGCAGTAAGTACTCGTAGTATTTCTAAAACTGTTTTATCTAATCTTAAAAAAAGAATACTTGTAGTATCTTAGAAATAAAATAATTCCAATTTGTTATTTATAGATACTTGTAGTATCTTAGAAATAAAATAATTCCAATTTGTTATTTTATAATAGGATTGTGTAAGGACATTAATAAAACATCAGGCTGATGTTAATGCAAGAGACAAGAATTGGCAAACACCTTTGCATATTGCAGCAGCAAATAATCATGTCCGCTGTGCAGGTAAGGACATTTCATGGAAGTGATGTTGGGATGATAGTACTGAAAACAAACATGGTAGCTGCCTGCATGCCAATGGCCCAATATAACGTTTGGAAGGCAAAAACAATCATGATGAACAGCCAAATGGATAGTAACAAATGAATGGAAATTGTATTTCACTGTTCTTTATCTGGAAGTGGTAGACCAAATTTGTTTCCTATTTCAAACCCTGCCAAAGTGACTGTTTGTAAATGTTTTCTCAGTTCCTGTATAACTAAATGGAGTGTAGTGCAGTGACTGTATAGGTTCACATTATTGGAGCAATACAACAACAAGCAATACATATCAAGTTCACTTTCTTTATGTATGTAAGGTCATTTTATTGAAAATTTGATATTTTCATTTACTTACAGAGGTCCTAATCCCCCACCTTGCTAATGTAAATGTAACAGATAGAGCAGGAAGGACCAGTCTACATCATAGCGCTTTTAATGGACATGTTGAGGTGGGTTTTATAGGTTCACTCACTCTCTTTAGTATACACAATGTACATAAATATAGTTAATATCTACCTTGGTGAGACAATTATTGGCTCTTAGAGACAGACAACTTGAAAAGAAACACAACTAATCTTACAAAACAAACTCACAATGTGGAATAACTTTTAATGAGCTATTTATCTTTAAAAATCCTATTTTCTCATCATATAAAACAACCAGGTTAATAGGGAAAAACAGGAAAAAATATCTTTAAATTTTGTGCTAAAATGTTGACATAATTAATAATTCACTTGGAATATTGAATTTTAAAGTGGAAGTATCTGGATTGGTGTCAAATATGAATTGTTTTGATTAACCACTTATATGTGTGTACCTAGAGTTTAAAAATAATTGCTTTGTTCTTCTTCTAGATGATTAATGTTCTTATAAGTAAAGGGGCTCATGTAGGTGCAATGGACAAAAAAGATAGAAGACCAATTCATTGGGCTGCTTATATGGGTAACTGTAAAGTCTATTTAATATTATATAACTTACATTTAAAATCATTTCCATGTTGTCAGTTAATATTTTTTAATTGTCATTTTTGTATAACATATGCTCTATTTCCTTTGCTACTTGCTTCATACCTGTTTTTAGGTGTGAACAATGCAATATGTTACACCATATTTCTTATCTACTCTACAGTGTATTTGTGGAACACGTACAGTAGCATATATAGCATAATATAATTATTGTTCTAAATGGTTACAAATCCTATCATTGTAGGTCGCACTGAATGTTTAGATATTCTAATTAAAGCCAACTCCAGTATAAATTGTGCTGATAAAAAAGTAAGTCAATTGCCACTAGTCTTGATATTGCAGATGATTTTGTACATAATAATATATGTAGCCATTATTTACCATAAATTAGAACTCAGTACTCTGTATGTACAGCTATTTCAAAAAACTTTGGAATGGAATTGCACTATTCAGTGTGCTGTATTCAGTATTTATTTTGAAATAGCTGTATACACTTATTTCAGAATACAGTTGTATATGACCTATTTCATGTTGGTAATTGTAGCAATATACTCCTCTTCATGCTGCTGCCGCTGGTGGACAATTAACAACACTAAGAAAACTTCTAGAAGAAGGAGCTGATGTAAGTCAAAGCGTTTGTGTCGTTGATAGTCATGTGAAATTTTCATTTTATAAGAAATGGTGTTTAGATCACTTTATACACCTATTTCAAAAATCGTTGTTCAATCAAAGCTACAGTCCACACTCTAAAGCCTGCAAAGGATATCGGTATTACGTCTCTTGTTATTTATTTATTCATAGTATATTTTGATTGTACTTGTTTGCGTTACATTTATATGACCATAACAAGTTGTTGTTGTGGTAGATCATATAGATACAAATATTTCTTGAAAAAACGTGTGATCAATCACAAATTAAGTCAAATATGTAACCAACATCCTTTGCAGGCTTTAGAGTGTGGACTAAAGCTGCGGCTACGACAACGATTTTTGAAATAGGTGTATATATTATATATTTCTTTTGTATATTATTTTCCATTTGTGTGATACTGTTACTGTCCCACAAGAACAGCTTTAACTATTTGACATTACATTCATCACTGTATTTTACATATTGTAGGTTGATGCCCAGACCATCCAAGGCAACACCCCATTACATGTAGCTTGTTTGAATGGACAAGACATTGTCATTAGTGAACTGATTAGTTTTGGTGCATCAATAAATGCTGCCAATCTCAAAGGAATGGTAAGACCAATGCTCAATAGATTATTATTTTATTATTAGTCGGGCTAGAGGGCCCGACTCTAGGTTTACCTTTTAGTCAATCTATGTATCTATGTATCTATGTATGTATGTATGTATCTATCTGTCATGTCGCGTATAGGCCCCATGATGCTCTGGGAACGAACACAGGAAGCTTAACGTAGAATTGTTTAGCCTCCTGTGTTGATTTTATGACTAGCCCGACTTCACGCTCCTATCAATACAAATAAACGTGACATTTTTTTAACATGTATTTTGTAATGATTTCCCAGCTGTAATTGCTTTGTTCTGTTTATTTTCTATCAGACCCCACTTCATTTTGCTGCTGCCTCTGGTCAGGGTGATGTATGTTTAGAACTTTTACTCAATGATGGTGCTAGCCCTAATTTACAGGTGAGTTTAAATACAACTAAATATAATAAACTGAACATATTTTTTTAAGAAAACATGAATGATGATACTCTATTGGACAACCAAAATGGTTTCATTTTAGATTGACTTAAATCTTGCATATTGTTGTAGATTGCACAAAATTTGACAGCAGCTAATACACTTTTGTTTGTTGGTGACCTGTTTAGTATGGTTTCTAGTTATATATGTTTCATATGGAAACTTGTTTCTTTTTTTTTGTTTATATTTGTCATATTTGTTTGTAGGATAAAAAAGGGCGTACACCTTTAGTTTTTGCTGCTTTATATGGGCGTTGTTCAAGAGCACAAACACTTCTACAACATGGTGAGTACTAAATTAGTATATTTTTAAACAGTGATTTTATAGATTTTAGCTATGTTATTCAATATACACAATGCAATTTTAACTATATTTAGTGATAACGTTTTATTTATTATATCATATGTCCTAAACTGTACTGCTTATAAGATCATGAACATATGTATTTTGCTTATTATTAAATTATTGTTGTTGTTATTAATAATTATTGTTAATTGCATATAGGGATATAAAAGAGCCACTGCAAAGTGGCAAACCCTAGAAATGACCAAAGGTGACATGATTCATACTGACTTTTTCTTGTTTAGGTGCATATGTAGATTCAGCAGATTATCAAGGCAGTACTCCATTACATATAGCTGCTCAGTATGGTCAGGAATTACTCCTTAGTGTATTACTAGCCAGTGGGGCTGACCCTTCCAAGTGAGTACACCAAGGAATGATACACGACAAACTTTCAGGTCTTTGCAATCAAGCTGTCTGAGAAAACATACTAACCAAGAAAGGAATTCATATGTCCACAGCTTTCATCATCACAGTTTTGTTGTATAACACTTTATTGCTGTTCCAAAAACACAGTCCTTTTGAAGCATTACCGGGAACTATCTGGATAGCAAAAACAGTTCATAGTTTTATGTAGTTTTCGTCTTTGTTTGCAGGCAAGGAGCACAAGGCATGCAACCACTGCATTTATCAAGTCTTGGTGGTCACACAGATTGTTGTAAAAAGCTACTTTTTTATGGTAAGCACATAACGTATTGTTATATGCTGTTCAAAACGTTTTTGTTAGCAAAAAAGCAATTCCACAAATACTTCCTGCTCACTGATGAAATTTTACATTCACATAATACAATGTATAGATTTTAGTCAATATAATTTATTTTCAAATTTATTTTTTAGGAGTTGATATAAATTATAGAGATGTAAATGATAGAACAAGTTTGCATTGTGCTGCCTGTAGTGGGTGAGTAATGACATTGGAGCAGATTTCGTATAAGTGTGAAAAGTGCAATGACACGTGCATGCCTTACCATGGCTGTGATGTTTCTATAAATTGTTTACAAGTATGCCTTGCAGTGCACTTGACCTTGTTCATGCCATGTGCATTTCATACTCATACAAAAATCTTCTCTATACATATATTACCGGTACATACTACCATTCAAAAAAGTCTAACATGCTAGGAATTAATTATCAAAAACAGGTTCCCATTTAAATCTGTACTTTCCCATTTAAATCTGTACTTATGCAAATTTTGTCGATGTGTGCTAAACACACATCAACCAATCAGAGAAGTTCACTTCAGGAATAATATACTCTGATTTGGTTAATCTGTGTGTTTAGCACACATCAACACAATTTTCATAAGTACAGATTTAAATGGGAAAGTACAAATTTAAATGGGAACCTGTTCAAACTAACTACAATAATATGATACCTGTAATATGTACTTTCTAAGCATTATATAGGAATATATATTATATAACAAATGTAATATCGAGTTCTATGAAATCTTCAATACTTTTGTTGGTTTTATTAAGGTTTAAAGATCTTTTTTTTTATTTATTTATTTATTTATTTATTTATTTTTATTTTTTTTTTAAGTAAACAATATATACAATTTAGGAACTATTGCTATCCGCAGTTAGTTCTCAAAAACTATTCGAGGCGGTAGCAATACTTAAATATTTAAATTGGTTTACATGACAAATCCAAATAAAAATTAAATTTACAATTATTTTAAGTTATTTAAATAAGGTGACAATCAATAACAAATTAGTTTAAACACAACAGCGGAGGTGTTAATTGAATCGTGGCACAGGAAGATTAATGAAATTTCAATTTATGAAAGAGATCAAGAATTTGCTCAAGATCTCTCCTTATTGTTTTCAGGAATGTAGAATGTCTAGAACTTCTAGTCAGCCATGGTGCTGACTTTAATGCAATTGATAAGCTAGGAAGGTAATTATTTTTTAGTTGACTTGTTATATCAAAGTGTTACCGAACGATGATGTGATGTGATTTGGTTGTTGATGAGATGTGTGGTGATGGGTACATGATGATGATGAGATATGATTTGCTGGATGATGTTGATGAGATGTGCGGTGATGAGATGTGATGGGTACATGACGATGATGCGCTAATGAAAACTGAGATGCCTTTGGGAGAATTCAAGAGCAGATCAGTCCAAACACGAGACGAAGTCGAGTGTTTGGACCTGTTTGAGAATTCTCCCAAACGTATCGAGGTTTTCATAAGCCAGTGAAAAAACGGAAGATGTATTTCATTTCTTTAAAAAAATAACAATCGCGCGAAAAGACGAAAAAAATGCCCTTTTATCTGTTTGACGATGTCATTTCTCCCTACTTTGCATTTCCTCGGTTTCATTGCATTTTTTGAAACTGACCAATAAGCGCGCGCGAAAGATCAAAACAACGAAAAAACTGACAGTAGAATGAGCACGCGCGCTTGAAAATGGCGTGAGTGTGTTTCATGCTGTCATGAAACACGGTTGTTTGACCAATCAACGTGCATACTATCCCAATTATTTTATAATGTGTTATAATACATGTAGCTGATTCAATGATGTTTGGTTAATATGTAGAATATCTCTTCATTATGCTTCTGGCCACACCAACTATCAAAGTGTTTTATCCTTGGTAACAAGTGGGTCTCCTGTAAACAAATCAGATGCAAGAGGCTGCTCACCACTTCACTATGCAGCAGCTTCAGACTATGATGCCAAGTAAGATTACTTGTAGAATCCTATTTAATGGCATAGCTGATGTGTATAGCTCATGCTCATTGACAAATAATAATAATAATAGTAATAAATAAATAAATCATTGTTTTACGTCAAAATACATAATAAAATAGCCATTGGCTAATGTTTAAGTATTCAACACACTCACACTCGCTTCTCACATGTTGATTTTTTGTGGAGGAAAACCAGATAACATGGAGAAAAACCCTTGTGGCATGAGAGAGAACAACACATCAAACAAACTCTATTCACTTGTCGCCCAACCCAGGAATCAAACCCAGGAGTGGTGAAAGGCCAGCGCTCCCACCTCTAGGCCACCCAATTTAACTACTATACAATACTATACTATACTATATTAAGCTGTTGCAATTTTCTAATTTACGATGATTGAAAATGACTTTTAGTTTGAAATTGTGAAATCCCATGATTATGCACAAGCTTACTTTTAACTGTACCGTAGACGCCCTGATGGTGCGTGCACTCGTGCCCTGGATAGAATGCAAGGTGATGCGCTTGGGACTGCTGGAACTAGTTTACAGCTTTGAATGGCAGAAATGCATTTAAGACAGTTGTCACTGAACGCATACAAATTGTGTACAATGTTATGAAGTTGCTGAAGCAAAAAGAATATAAATATGAAACCAGTGCTACTAGAGTACTTAGATTCTTAGCTGCATAAGGGATGAAATACTATCGAGACATGAGCGACACTCCCCAGTATGATTTTACTTGCAACCTTATTTTTTTCTTTTCGTGTTCCATATTTGAATACATCTCCCTTTTTTATTGTTAATTTGCATTTTTTGTTTGTTTAATTTAAATTTTGTTAGAGTATTGTCTTTCCTTATCACTGGATATTTGAGAACTGGAAAGAAAATATAGTACATATTTTGCATCACATTGGGAGCTTTGTTCTTTTATGTCACAAAATGTTTTAATAAGACAGTTGCCATCAGTAATATGTTGTAAGTTGTTTTATTTTCTTGAATAATACATGTTATAGAATAACCAGAGAAACAAAGCATGAAACCTGTTGTTTTGATATTAATATTTTCTATAATGCACTTCTTGAGGAATGTTTTACTTGAAGAACTACTTGATGTTCAGTAGACTTATGTGCATTCTAGGTCAATAATGGTATCATATATCTTTAAAACATTAATTTTGGTAAATCACTGGCATCATTTTGTACAAAACTATTACAAATATTATACAGCTTAGCATGCTCATTGATGGCATCTAATGTTACATAATTCCAATATCCACAGGATTTTATAACACAGAAACATATTGCGTATGCTGCAATAAGAAAATATGGTTTACTCCCAGCAATATAATTCATGTTAGAGTTTATGTTATCACTGCAACCAACAGATTCATTTATAGATATTAAAGAATAATTATCCAATGCAAAAGTTGAAACATAATGTACTTCATCCACATAACCAATATTTATTGGAGTATAATTAATTCCTGTATGACTTATCAAATTAAATGGTGCAAAGCCCCCATTTGATCAACTGCACCATCAACATCTTACAATTGTAAAACCCCGTTCAGATAATCTAGACTGCAATAATACCACTGGGGGAATTTTTGGAACAGTTTGCACAATATTATCTTGAATTAGAGGGCCAGGATTTGATTCAATGTCACCTGAAATAAGTTATTTTCGTCTACAAATACAATAGCTCTCATTTTGAGTAAAACATTTTATTGAATAAATGCATTTGGGGTGATTACAAATAAACTTTGTCCTTGTTTTAATACAATAAGATTTACTATTGAATATATTATTAAGACTTACTCAATCCATGTACTTGATTTGTGAGTTAAACCAATGTTTAACTGTTTTTCATCGTATTAGTAATTTGTTTTGCCAGTTTTTCTACCATAGCTGTAGTCTCTTCATTATTTGTCGCTGCTAGGACAGTTTCCTCATGAATGGAAGGAAAAGCGACCATATATTTGCTGATTTCTTCGGTTTTTGGTGCTAGGACAGCTTTCTTACGAATGGAAAGCGTGTTGATTCAATAAAATATGTCCATTTTGCTTATGCCTTCGTAAAATGGCCGCCTAAGCCTCAGCTCGATTCATCTAGAAAGTGTTGCAAAGTATGCTGGGTGTTATCGCCTCACTTTCTTAACAAATTGAAGTCAGTTTTCTATGGGTCTGTACTGTAATCGACAATCAAAATTACGTCACAAATGATCAAAACTCAAGTGGAACCACGAGCAGGTCTGGACTGTAATCGACAATCTCAGCCAATCAGCGCACGAGAAATTTAAAAAAAATCTTTGACACCAAAATGACAGAATGACGGCGTTGCATTTTAAGACTCGGGCCGGCCTTTGGCCAGCATGAGTCTTAAGAGGGTGTCTCCGTAAGAACGGACCACTCGATCTGGGATCCAAAAAACGATTCCCCTTATGTTTCTACCATCGAAAGTACTATCTATCCTTATTACAAAACTGGACTTAGAATTGTTCTAAATAAAATATTTCGGCCGCTAGGCGAATTTTCTTACATCGACCCGAAAACCGCAGAACGACACTGATTTTCAAGTTCGCAGAGGCCTACAAAGTCTGTTTTCTCGGCTTTTTCTTCAAATGAAAACTTATTTTTGGGGTCTAAACTATGGTTTGATGTCTTGCCTGACTAGAAAAAGCAAAATATTTCTTTAGGATGTACAAATTACAAAAAGTGATATAAATTTATAGAGACTACTCTATGCATGACACGTAAAGCAAAGATTAACGGGTTTAGAAAATTGCAAATTTCTCAAAAGTGGCACCTATCCCCGATATAAAATAGCATTCTACCTTGAGACGAGATGCTATTTACTAGTTCTGAGCAATAAAATTTGTGGCACATTTAAGAATTTGACGAAGCCCAAACTTGTACATTTTTACAGATATTTCCTTGCGTGACACGACTTGCCGTTGAGTCTAGACAACGTCAATCCTTTGCACAGATTTAATTAATACTATAAAAATGAAAATTTCATAACAAATAATAGTTACAAGTTTATATTCAGATGTTATTATTGTCATAATTAGATATAAGTACAGTCGAAGCTCCATTAAGCGGACACCCTTGGGAAACGAAAAAAGTGTCCGTAAGTAGAGCTGTCCGCCTAATAGGAAGGGTTCTTAAAACGGGTAAATAATGTAAAATGGTCTCTTTTTGCGCTTACAAAAGCATTTCTAGATAGCAATAATAGCAATTAAAGACAAAGAATAGTCTGGCTCAATGATTAAGCGATTTATTCAAAATAATCAATATTTTAACAACTGTTCTATTAGATAATTATGGTCTGGTGTAACACAAGTCTAACACGAGATGAAGTGAGCAACCAATATGAAGTTATTGGTCATGCACCAAAGCTAATGGCCTTGTGGCTAACAAAGTTTTTGAAAAGAGCGACCAACAGTGCAAATTAAAGTTGTCATTACAGTAAAACGAATAAACAGAGGAGGAGGCTATGGATTAGAGGTGCCGTCAGTGTGATTATGACATTAGAGGAGACCAATTCTCTATCAACTGGCTCCAATCTAAACTGAATAAAGAAGGTTATATTGTGTAATATAGCTTTACTGAAGCTTAATTTTTACATTCGCAAGCTAGTTAAACTGATACAGTACTGTTAAACTTAGAAGTCGATGATGTAAACAAGGACAAATAGATTAAATAAACTTTTTTCTATTTCGAGTGTCCGCTTAAGAGAGCTTGAAAACAATAGAAAAGGTCAATTGGGATTCGCTTAAGGTGTCTGTGTCCGCTTAAGAGAATGTCCGCTAAATGGAACGTGTGAATACAGTGTTTGTATGGAAGAAAAAACGGGGTTTTGGAAAGCTGTCCTTAACTAGAACTGTCCGCTTAGTGGAGCATCCGCTAATGGAGCTTCGACTGTATATGCCAAAGTCAAGCTGTCTAACAACATTGACATTTAAACTAATATCTATATTTAGAAAATCCTAGTTTATTTATAATCTTGAAACATGATTGTTGTATTAAGTTGGATAAAACCTGGATGGCTTTTAAAACTTTTATTTATTTGAACTGAGTTGTTTTATGAGATTATACAATTGTGCACGATACAAATATGATTCACCAAGATGCATGTTTTTTCCTAAATGTGTTAAATAGCGGTGAACTTTTTAATGTTTCAAAAGTCTGAATTGATATCTAAAGAGAACAAAGCCTTTCGATACAATAATTCGTAAATTATGAATGATTTATTAAATACATGGCTGTCTTTGCCAGACTACTTTTGTCATTAATTATTCATGACTTCAGAAATGAAATTTACAAATTTACATTTTGTTAATTAATTGCACCAAGTTTGCAGTGAGTAAAACTATCTTGTGAAAGAATGGATTTTAGTCTTTGCAGTTTTACAGGAGCTAGTAAAATACGCTGTGGAAGCTGGAGAGGAACTACTGAGTTGGTCAAGTTAAATGAATGCCATGACGATATATCAAACCATTCAACACAGGAAGCCCAACCGCTCGTTCTAAGAATAACAAAATATTAATTTTATTGGCACTCTTAGCTTGGAGCGCGGTAAAACATAATTGTATTCGCTTTGAAAAAATTCTCAGATCGACTAGTTGGGTTGCTTGTGCATAGACTATACGAATATTTTAACTTAAAAAATTCAAAAGAGTGTTCTAAACAAATACTCACGTGATCCAATTTCGACAGTAACATTGAAAATCAACTTCACTGCTTTTGACATGGCGATCCTTACAATGCTTTCTTGGTCCACTATGCTGTGGATAGCGACAAGTTCTTGGTGCTCGCCAAAATCTTCCTAATAGTCCAGTCATTTTATCGAAATAAATGGGTCAACCCTGCACTAATTGCAACAGAAGATTTTTCAACGTTTTTCCCATGAGAAAACCTTCCTCTACAACACATCAAAAATCATATGAAATCCTAGTTGGGGAAGCTATTAAAAGCTATCTGTACCCGCTCTTAGCTGTATATGAAAACAAGGCTATCAGTTTTTTGCTCAGTAAAATGTATAAAATAGAGTGTTCAACACTACTAAAAGAAGATGATATTTTTAGTTTAAAGAAAGCTTGGTATTCTACCAATCATCACAAATAAAAAAATCATACTCTAGATATCTATTTCATAGCTTAATTTGTTAAGGATCGAAAATTGTTTCATAATCATATCAACCACACCGGAGTACTAGAATTAAGTAATTCATATTTCATGCATGTGCGGAGGGGAGAGGAACAGGGATTAAAATTTCCTTCCTCCCAAATTTTATACCATTTTTCTCTCTACTCCCTGACTTTTTCGACCATTTCTCCTCAGTTCTTCCCTCGAGCCTCTTCCTGATTTTCTTTGTTCTTCATAAATATAAGCTATTGAGGCTATTCATTAGAGTGCAAATGGATTGTATTCCAGAGATAAGCTGTTAACATAAAATTGGCCCAAATGATATTACAATATTAATCAGGCCAATAAGACCTTATAGTTCAATGATAGACCCTTTGCAGGACATGGTCACATGTTTCATTCCTCCATACTCTTTATGTTACAGAAAAACATTGACAAATATACTTGAAACGGGAAAAACTAAAAGTTACCCCGATTACTAACCTTGAAACGTTGCTATCTTGGTGATGTTCACAAACGAATAGAAAAAGAAAACCAGAAAAAACGCTTCATGTGAAAAAACAACATTTCAAGGAGGTAAGACGGACAACAGGTTTATAGAGGAAGAATTTTAAGTATTATATTGAATTAACTAAAGAATAAATGATCTCCTAAGATGAAGTGTTTTGTTTTTCGTTTTGTAAGGTTTTTTTTACCCCGCATTCATTTAGGTATGGCTTGATCAGATCCCTTCTGACAACATTGCATCCAGCATAACTTGTAAAAGGCTCTTTTAAAATAATTTACATAATTTATGAATTATTGTGTCGAAAGGCTTTGTTTTCTTTAGATATCAATTTAGACTTTTAAGGTGTCTTGAGGTAGTTTCTCATGGCGCACACATCCCTTTTTGAATTCGCAATTACTTGATCTTACGTTCGCCCCATGAATGTGAATTTTACACCAAATGACAGTCTTGGATGAAAGTTTTGAATGATGTTTTAATTATGCTAATTAAAGTTTCCAAAGCAACGATAAACAACTTTTTGTAAAATGGTTTTTCTTAAATATCTTTTGAATTTGAGCTGATTGCGAAAAACCAATAAATGTGCTATAAACTACCCCGTTTAGCACATCAATTGGGAAAGTTAGAAGAAAAGTTATCTGTTCGATAATGAATAAATCACGAAAACATTTAAATGTGTATTTTGTTCGCGTGTAAATATAAGCGGTCAAAACATTTCATAGGATGCACAAATTATCATCTTAATACTGCAGAATGTTTCCTTGGACTTTCATTTAAACTCCCTGTGGACAGCTCTGGTTAACATGTAGGCAATGCAGAGATCAAGCTTTTTATTAAAATGACGTTTTGCTTGACGTTTTCACTCTTTCATAACTACGATCACAATTACCTATAACTCACAAAAGAACAAACGAAAATGAGTGATATCTTCGCAGTACAATGGTATTATTGCAGTCTAGATTATCTGAACGAGGTTTTACAATTGTTAGATGTTAATTGCTGGTGTAGGTGATCAAATGAGGGCTTTGGACCATTTAATTTGATAAGTCCTATATATACAGGAATTTATAATTATGTATCAATAACGATTTTCGTAATGTACTTAAAATAAAGAATAACACTAAAACTTGACGTTTCGCAGTCAACATGACTGCATTTTCAAAAGTTATTTATTCAGAAATGTCAAAGCTTTTAATACATGATGTTAATTTGAATATTTAACAAAAGCTAAAGATCTAAACAAAGATCTTGGCACGCAGTGAGTCTGATTGTACATTTAAGTTTGGTCTCCTTTTACGGATGAGTAGCATTTCATAAAGAAGACAGTCAAACTTCCCACTACACTTCTTTAGTACTGTGAAGTTGTTTCTTAAGTCCGGGTTCTTGATATCATGAACTTGCTTCATATGTCGACCAATAGCTGATGATTCTAGCTTATGCTCTTCAATTCTCTGGTGTAAATGACGACTTGTATTTGAAAATGCAGTCATGTTGACTGCGAAACGTCAAGTTTTAGTGTTACTCTTATTTTAAGTATTTATAATTATACTACAATAAATATTGATCATATGGATGAAGTACATTATTTTTCAACTTTTGCATTGGATAATTATTTTAACATCTATAAATGAATATGATGGTTGCAGTGATTACATAAACTCTCACATGAATTATATATATTGCTGGGAGTAAACCATATTTTCTTATATTTGCAGCATACGCAATATGTTTCTGTGTTATAAAATCCTGTGGATATTGGAATTATGTAACATTAGATGCCATCAATGAGCATGCTAAGCTGTATAATAATAATATTTTAATATTTTGTATAATATTTGTAATAGTTTTGTACAAAATGATGCCACTGAATTACCAAATGTTTTTGACCTAGAATGCACATATATAAGTCTACTGAACATCAAGTAGTTTTTCAAGTAAAATATTCCTATAAGTGCATTATAGAAAATATTAATATCAAAACACCGGTTTCATGCTTTCTTTCTCTGGTTATTCTATAACCTGTATTATTCAACAAAATAAAACAACTTACAACATTACTGATGGCAACTGTCTTATTAAAACATTTTGTGACATAAAAGAACAAAGCTCCCAATGTGATGCAAAATATGTACTATATTTTTATTCCAGTTCTCAAATATCCAGTGATAAGGAAAGACAATACTCTAACGAAATTTAAATCAAACAAACAAAAGATGCAAATTAATGTATTCAAATATTGAACCCGAAAAGAAAAAAATAAGGTTGCAAGTGACAGTAAAATCATATTGGGGAGTGTAGCTCAGGTCTCAAGATAGTATTTCATCCCTTAAGAATCCAACTACTCCAGTAGCACAAGTTTCATATTCATATTCTTTTAGCTTAGCAACTTCATAACATTATACACAAATTGTGTGCGTTAGTGGCAACTGTCTTAAATGCATTTCTGCCATTCAAAGCTGTAAACTAGTTCCAGCTGTCCCAAGCTCATCACCTTCCATCCAGGGCATGAGTGCACACACCATCACCAATTTAATTGCTTAAATTCAAAATTTATAATACTAAGATAATTATTTAATATAAAATTAGACACAGTTCTGTTGGTAAACAATTCTATGAGACATACTGTACCATCCCCTTTAACACAATTGCTGGCAGATTAATGACTATAATGTACATAATTGGTAAACTAAAAATTGATAGAAACTGAATTAACCCTTTTGTCAACTTGTCTCTCTCTCTCTCTTTTTGAAGTCAAATCTTCTTTGGATGACTAACAAAAGAATTATTGTGTGTTTCTCAGGTGTGTGGAACATTTATTAAGGAACAGAGCAAATGCTAGCAAGAAGGATAAACATGGTTTTAATGCAATACACTATGCAGCAGTCAATGGACATAAATTAGCAATAGAGATGGTCAGTACACTCTATAGACATGATTCATTTATTGATGTTTTTTGTATATTTTCAAGGACATTTATATATCTAATCTAATATCTAATCAGTATAGCAAGTTTAAATAGAGCTCTGTTAAAGGACAAAACAACAAAACAATAAATTGAACCAAGTATAATCAAACAAATGATGTAAAGTGTAGCTCAGTAAACAAGGGTTCTTCCTTTATCTAATAACAAGATACAAAATCATAAAGGCACCTATCACAGAAAGTCTAACCATTTCTTCAGAAAATGATAAAATTTGTTATTCTCAAAATTTTCAACAAGAAAAAAATGGATGAAAAAATGAGAAAAATGTAAAATATTTACTTGACGTAGATTTAATTGTGTACATGTATATATTTGTTTTCTTGTAGTTATTAGATATAGCCTCCACAGATTTGCTGACACAAACTTCTAGTTCCCCTTCCATGACTCCTTTCCATCTTGCGGTAAGTTATAAAACTGTTTATTAGGTAGTTACTACTTGCAGTTGTGATTATTTACCAGGTAGATATAATGATTAAAGAAATATGTATGCACATATTTTTAGTTTTAGTTTAAATTGATATACATGTATTGGCATAAATTAATTTGCTTTTACCTGATGATGGTTTCATGATGAAACTGAAACGTTGTGACTTAATTCCTTTTGTTTTCATTATTAAATCAATGTGCACATAGTATTATGATGAAAAATAAAAAAACTTGAATAGGTATGCATTATAAATAACATTTTTCTTCAATTAATTTCTCAAATAGTAATATCCTTCCAAGAACATTTACAGCTAGCTCTGACAATGTTTAAGTTATAAAGGGTACCATTTTTAATGCCATTTGTTTGTTTGTTTTTTCACCATAAGGCATATCATGGGCATGCACAAGCACTCTCTGTTCTTCTAAGAAACTGTAAAACTGTAGGAATGAATGTTGATTTTAAAGATTCCAAAGGTTGGTATTGCATCATTGATATTAAGTCACTTGTACACAACTCTGACAAAGAATTATCACCCTTAGTTTACATAACTATATGTCACTGCAACTAAGCTGGAATTGGTCAATAGGCTACTGATATCAAATGTTAAGACAGTACAGTGTGTGGGATTTTTGCTAGACTATTGTCCAATCTTCAATCAAAACTTGACTGCAGTCCATTAATGTCAATTAATGCATATCTGATTATTGTTTATCAGTACAACACTGTCAATTACTTTAGGAGTGCCTTGTGAATATTTGTGTACTTGCTTCAATATTAGCTTCAGTAGCTGTATACGTTTGACATGTATCTTTCAATGATTGCAGGACGGACTCCTTTAGACCTGGCAGCTTTTCAAGGTCATATGTAAGTACAATTTTTAATATGTTATTTATTATAAAAGATTTCTAATGTGCTATATTTGTTGTAGAAATTGTGTTGAAAGTCTTCTTGAACATGGTGCGATGGTTATTGTATATGATAATGTATCCAAGAGAACACCTTTACATTCTGCAGGTAAGATCTAATATTTCCTTGTAATGGTTGATATGGCAACTATTACAAAGACGGCATTCATCAACCATCAGACATTTTTTTTATTGTCAGGGCAAATAAGGAAATCAATAAAGTCATAGCAGAAAAGCACAACCCATGAACATGCACATGATGAAACAACAACATTATGATGGGTGAAGTTGTTTGTTTAGCCATGTAGTTGCTTGTGGAGTTAACTTTTTCTGTAAAGCTCTAGTTGATTTTCTCATTTGTCCTGTAATTGGGCATAGATGTGTAGGCCGATTGCATGGTTTATGGTTGATAATTCTCTGCTGCCCCTGCTATAGGTACTTTGCTGTATTGGTTCCTTCATCCATTCTGCATTTTATCAACAACCTACCTATCATCACAAGCAGTAGTCTATTTATTTACTTAACTATTTAAATGCAGCAGAAAGACAGACAGAGTGTACAATATATATTCATATTTCATTAACTGAATAAATATGCATGGTAATGTTTTTCTTCAATGAAATTGTAGCATATAATGGCCACACTGATTGTGTGAGACAATTACTCCAGCATCTTGATGATGAAAATGGCATAGACTGTGTGGATGATCAAGGAAGGTAATGACTTGATAGGATTATATCTTGTTCTATTCATTTATATTAAAATTATTATAAAAATTATTAATTATCATAGCTCTGGAAATACTGCTGAATATGTCAACAACAGTCCAGGCCCATGTATACTAAATTGATTATATTGTTATTATCTTAATAATATGCAATGATTTCAAGGTTTACACCTTTATGTATGAGTTACCCTCCCAATTGTTTTATCAAGCCCCTGCACAAGCTAGTGTCTTCTGAATAACTTCTCCTTTCTTCCTTGCTTCTCATCTTCTATCTACTAGTTCTATTTTTATTCATTTCATAAGTAGTAAAGCCATGATTGATAATTTGCATTTATAAAACTTTCCTTTGTTGTAGAACCCCTTTAATGGTAACAGTAGGCAACGGGTATGCAGACTGTGCAGCACTGCTGCTAAGTGAAGGAGCAAATGTCTTAGCTGTAGATGTTAATCAAAGAAGTGCTTTACATAGAGCTGTAAGTAGACAACACTACCTATTATAAACACTATTATAAACTACATGTGATGAATTCAAGCCTATAAACAATACATGTAGGAAATTTGTAACACCATGTAGCTCTTCATCTGTTGTGAGTAAAAGCAAAAAATCATTTTTTTATTGTGTTACAAATTTCATTTTATTGCCTATCATTTATATCAAAATCCCAAGCAGCCTATACTAGTTCACTCTCTAGTTTCCATTAAAGCCATACATAATTACCTATTTATGTACATTATGTACACTGTCAGACTCTTTAGACTTATGATATAAACTCTGCTGGAACAAAATGATTGTAATGCAGTGTAATTAAAGGTTTACACTCTGGCAGACATTTAAAAAAACATTATTATTTCAATTCTTTTCTTGATTCTAGGCTGCTAATGGCCATGATGAATGTGCAGAAGCACTCCTACATAAAGATGCTGATGTTTTATGCAGGTCCAGTATTTATTTGCTGAAAATGTTAAAAATATCACATATGTATGCCATGGTATTTAGGCTGAATAATAACAATGAACAATTATTATTTTCATGTGTGTTGATCATAGTAGTCGCTACTGCAGCCATTTTAGTATAGAGAGGCACACTTGGAGGGAGACACTCAAAAAGGCTGCAAGGGAGACAACTATGATATGTGATAATATACTATTGAAGACGAGCCGTTGTATATCTCAAACAGATCGGACATGAATACTGTATAGTACTTATGAAACTGCAATGTTAGTTCTTTCATATTTTACGAACATTTAAGTTAAAGCTTATGCAAATCAGGACGAATTTTGTAATATACAACAGTCCTAATGGCTATGATTTATTTTGTCAATTTCTCATGAATTATTAATGAGTTTTATAAATATAGTGAATTGTACTGAATCCCTAGCTAATTGTGGTCATTTGTGTTGTCTTGTTGAAAAAAAGTTGGTTGTTTTTGTTGGTGTCTGGCTTTTTGAAGACCTGATCCAAAGTTATTTTGTGTAATGAATGTTTATGTTTTTATAGGGATTGCTCTGGTCGAACTCCCCTTCACTTTGCTGCAGCATGTGGTCATGTAGGAATACTAGGCAATTTGGTACAAGTAGCTGGTAGTAGTGCCGTGCTAGACGATAGAGGCTTCTCACCATTGCATTGGGCCTGTTTTAATGGTAACCACACATTTTATATAGACTCTCTCACTTTGCTGTGAAAACCTCACAAGAATTTGCTGGAATTCAATTGCTTAACGTATTGTCTGAGAAAGGATCAAAAGAGAAGAGATAGACATACATGCTATTTTTCCCCTTTAGACTCATTCCCATTAAACTTGTTTGGTTGAGGTTTTTATGTGAAATTAGGCTGTTTGCAGTGTGTGCTTTTACTAACAAATTATCATTTGTTTTATTTGAATACTGCCTAGCTAAATCATGTACTGCAAGGTTTTGAATATCTTTTTCATGTCTGACTATGACTAATTTGTCTGCATTTCAGAACATGATGCATGTGTTGACCTCCTTCTAGAGGTAAGTTATTTTTATTGCTTTTAAATGGAGTTGGTTTATTTTATTATTGTTGCTTTGCCAATTTTTTGTAAAGTATAAAACATCTGGTTTAATTCTTCAGTAATGATGATTTTATGATTTTAGACTGATAGACCCCAAGCTTTAGAAGGCAACTCGTTCACACCATTACATTGTGCAGTGTAAGTATAGCTGACAATGTGATAACTTAGTCTTCTAACTTCATCATTTGAAAGTACTAATTCACAAGTGTAGGAACAAGTGTAGCTAAGTTGGTTAGTGCGTGGCTTTTGGAGCGAGAGGTCACGAGTTCGATCCCTAGTGGCCTCACACTTGTTTCGACTTCTTTCTAATCTGTGTAGCTTTGAGTAGCTTTAAATACCAGAAAAATGGAGCATTGATGGAGAGAGGGGGAAAAAGAGCTCACCGTTGGCTTCCTGGGAGACCAGCTTACTGCTTATAGCTGGAGAGCTACCAACGCTAAATAATAGTACTTTTCCTTTTTTTTTTGCACAATATAACTCAATCAAAACACAGTGTAAGACAGTGTTGTATACAAATTAAAACAGGAACAGGAACGGGAATAAAGAAATACTGTTAAGAAAACGTTTCCAGAATTTATAAACTTTAGTTCACTGCTTACTTACTTGAAACATATTTATTAACTCTGCTTGAAAGTAGTACTTCTTTATACAACTTTCCATTCAGAATATTGATAACAAGAGTTTTATTTATTGGTGTATATAAGTATTATTTGTCCATGGGTTTGATGAGCTGTTATTTCTCAATAATTTACAGAATCAACGATAATGAATCCTGTGCAGAATTACTGTTAGATACGTTAGGTGATGAAATTGTCAATATACCTGATAGTAAGAAGAGGTAAGTCACAAATGTTTCTTAATGTACACTTGTACTTGCTTTTAAACACTTATTGTACACATAATCTAGACTGCAAAACAGATATTATTTGTTTTATATATTGATTCTTATATATTTATAGCTCCTTGCGAAATCTCCGAGGAAACAAGTCCTAGTCAGTAGCGACTGGTTGAAAGATCAGATTCACTCATGTATACTCTCTGCAAATGTGGATTAAACATGGACCCGAAGTAAATCTGGTGAATACCACATTTGCTTACCATATTTTCATCAATGGTTTTTCCATATTTGCACCACACTTGCGCCTAGCAAACATGAGTGGATCTAATTTCCGTCCAGTGAGCGAAGTTTCCAAAACTAAAGAAACAACTGTTTTGCAGTCTAAACGCCAATGAATTTGCTATAAAGAATTGACTATTGTTGAAAAATAAAACTATTTTTGATTTTACATAACCTTTTATGTTTTCTGTGTTTTATTCAGCGATTTTCTCTTAACCTGTTTTATGACTTTATCTTTCAGGACACCTATGCATGCTGCAGCGTACAATGACCAGGTAGAATGTCTACAGTTACTACTCTCACGAGGAGGAGATGCTAATAACATTGATTGTTATGGCAAAACGCCGCTTATGATAGCAGCTGAAAATGGTCATTCTGGAGCAGTAGGTAAGGATTGAAATAGGTGACATTTGTTCTTCTGCGATGAAGTCTGACGCCATTTCTTCAACCCCTTCTTTTTTGTTCTCTGTCTTATTCCAGCATCTTTCCATAGGTAATAAAGCTGTCAATATTCCCCGAGTCTTTTTTGTAGGCATGACCCTGTTTTTCCTTGTTTCATTCTCTTCATTATAGTTATTGTTTGTAGTCATATTTTTGTTAGTCACCCACACAGCTGTTTTTAGTGACGGGCTTGCTGTGTCACTCCCTGCACAGGGAGCCCGACAATAATAACATCCGCGAGGGAGACTATGTTTTTGTGGGTGCTAGAAGATTATGTTGTTTCTTGCAATCAACATTCCTGATATTATATGCAAAAATGACTACTATATTTGAAAACTAATTAATTTTGAGTGATAAGTATCAGAACCCGGTTGTGACGGTCCCCTGTTACCTCATGACAGAAATAATGACTATAGTTTTAAAACTTGTTATGATTTCAGATTTATTGGTAGGAGAAGGTGATGCAGACGCATCGCTCATGGATAACGAAAGCAACACAGCACTCCATTCAGCTTGTATACAGGTATACTTTACACTATGGAAGAATACTAGCAATAAACTCACTTGGATGTGTTATTTTGTATATTGGTGTGAAAATTGAAAATCATGGACAATTATTTGTAATTGGTCGCGAATATGTGCCTGCTGACACCAAGACTCAGTTATTTTATTGAATAGTGCTTGTCCTGGGTGACCTTTCACTCATACAAAAGTACATAACTTGTTGCAAGTATAGACGCGAATTGACCTTTTAACAGTTCACACTTTAACTTATTATTCTTTTTCCTGCAGGGTCATACATCGTGTGCGTTAACAATATTAGATAAAATGCCAGATAATTGTGTGGATGTCGCAAACAATGTATTCAAAACGTAAGTAAATAAAGCTGAATTGGTGTTCACTTGGCTGAACTTAACTGGTTAATATTGGATTTTCTACATGTTGCTATTCTAGCTTAATTGTACTTTATTTCATTTTTGTCCTTACCTATCATTCCAGAAAGGACCCACAAGTCTTCTGTTTTTTTCAATACCTAAGGTCTCCCTTCCAATTCTTTTCTTTTTTGCAAAAACCCACCAACCATCTTTTTCCACAAGATAACGTATTTTCATTGTTCTCATCAATGTTGTTTTTTGTATTTTAGTGCACTCCATCTAGCTGCTTCTAATGGCATGGTTCCTGTAGTACAAGAACTACTTACACGTGGTGCTAATGTCTTTGCTGAAGATGAAGATGGCCACACCCCTGCCTTAGCATGTGCACCCAATCACCAAGTAGCTGATTGTCTATCATTAATCCTTGCAGCAATGCTGCCACGAGATATTTCCTCGTTAAATTCAACTCGGCAAGATTCTATGGATGTGTCGAAACTCGAAGACACGACGAACTTTAAACCAGTTCACAATGCCACTGCCTAGAAATTAATCGATATATACATACTTTTTACATTTCTATATTCAAACATTACTTGTATTCCGACAGTTTGGTGATGAAGATGTTGTGGAGATGTTTTAAAACAATATTAAACCATTTGATACAGGGTTTTATTACTTCGTTTGTTTTTGAATGATGAATGCACATAATTTGTAATACAGTATTTACTCATATATAAGTGATATATAAAGAAACGAAATCCCTCAAAGGCTGTAGCTAATTTAATTGACTATTGTGCATGGAACAATCTCAAGCAGAAAAAAAGCACTGCTTTTCCTCTTGCAAACTATCAAGGATGTCAATGAGATTTGCTGGCAAACAGTTTCAATTAGGAAGTTTCTTGCTTGCAATTCTGAAGAAAATAGCTTTAGTTGGACTTATATGAAAAAAAAAGACTTTCCCGACGAAAACCTTTCTAAAGATATCTGGAGTTCATTCAATTAAACTAAGTGTAATAATATTTTAATGTGTATATAAAACGTCATTTTTTGTAGTTCTATGTACACAATGGCTGACATGTACTATAGAGTCAGTTATTTTATAACTTCAGCACTTTTAATTTATAAATTAATATATACATCCCGGGGGGAGTACTCCCTTTGTCCAAGTGGTAGGGGTGATCGGCGGAGATTTTGAAAATGACCCCTAAAAGGTACGTTCAGATACAAATAAAGCAGAGTAAAAACGACCCTTAGAACTGATTTTTGAGCCAAATCTCTAAATGGACCCCCCCCCCCCCCCCCCCGGGATATACATGCAACTCACATTTCGAAGAAATGCGCGCGAGAAATTATTATATAAGATGCAGTTACAGAGTAGAGACAAAACCTGTGGTATTTTTATTGTTTCTTGAAACGTACATCCGTTGCAATGCCACGGGTGGTACTAAATACAAAAGAGTATATCACATGCTTTCGAGGCTAAGGATGCGAAATGAAGAACTCGGTCGATTTAATGAAGTACAGTATGAACAAGCAGTCACGCAAAACCGTTTCACGCAATAAGGCCTCGTCTACACGAATCCGATCCGGCTGAAACCGCATAGAAATATTTGCGTCCACATGAATCCTGTTGATCATTTCCAATTCAAAAGTATGCGGTTTCGGTGACCGGATTCACTGGATTCGTGTGGACGGTAGGCCGATTCGCATCAAAAAGTATGCGGTTTCAAAAGTATCCGGATCCGTGTAGACGGGGTCTAAGGTTCAAGTACTAAGTCACAGTTATCAATTCATTTATTCTGGAGCCCGCAAAGCGTGTCCGTAGCAAGCGCTAGCGTACTCCATGTATGCATGCATTCAATACTGATTTGTTCCTTGGGTATCGCTCCCTGCAATATCCGTAAATTCTAGTCCGCAGAGTGCAGTGTCTAGTGCTAGCTGTCACTCTTGTTGAATTGGTGCACTGCTAGCTTATCAGTCATCTCAATGGGCATATATCCTCGTGACCCATTAGAAAACTTATACAATAGCAAAATGGGCGTGTCCGTTTTAATTCGTAACTCGAAAAGCGCAGTTTTTTTCTCCCCAATTCTTTCCTTCTTTTTCTTTAATTATTTTCTGTAGTTACATGTGGGGTCTTTATTTTTTCCTTTTAACTATATTTTTATGGTTTATCCTTCCACGTCTTTTAAATTAAGCCAACAGTTTCAATTTTTTTTAGAAGCGTTATGCTCTTGGCCGGGCTCCCTGTAGCAGTGTTTGAAGCCTTGGTCCCAGTCTCCCAGCTACGAAAACACTGACAGCGACGAAGAAGGTGAATTTTGTAAATTACATGATCCTAGCGATATTCGTTGGGTAACTGGCTATTTTGCTGTTTAGTTTACAAGGTAACAATTGCTTCTTGATAGTTATAATGTTTCTCTTCTATATCCAAAGCGATTTATCCACGGATTTTGACAGGATTAAAATTGGCTTGGTCGAGGGGGCAAAGGACCACTACCTAACAGAGTGTTCAATGTCGATATTTAAATTATTTCGTCTTGAATTACATTTACAATGCCAGATTTTATAAGTTCATTGATTTGTTTGAACGCCGTGAATGTCAACACGTACGTACAATAACTTCGTATGCATGCAGGATAGCATGCATATATATGTCTGCATAGGTATCTGCAAGATGTGTAACGCTAGTTGACCCGGGTAGTTGATCGATGTTGAAGCCAAGTAGGAAACTCGTGCCAGTCACCTGGTCACATGGTCAACCATTCATATAATATATTCAAGATTACATAACAACATGACCTGAATTACACGCTTTATTGTATTGATGTGATATTGTATGAAGACTATTTATGAAAGGTGTATTTCTTCTTAGAGCATTAACATCGAAGGCTCTTTTAAGGGTTGCTCAAGTGCCTCTATCCATCATGGCGGAGAAGGTTGCTTCAATGAGAGTCGACTATGCAAGTGAAGGATTTTTTCTGGAGAATACATTAGCGATAAAGGAACCAATAGGCCAGTTTGAAAATTGGTTTAATGAAGCTGTTGACTGTAAGGAAATTCAAGAACCAAATGCTATGGTATTATCAACTTGTTCAAAGTGAGTGTGACATAACTTAATTTTGAAGAATAATTATTATATATTTAGATTTATTAAAGGGGACCCCTTCTATAAATTTGAGTTAACTTTATATAAGTCATTATTGTTCAGGTGCCTTAAGAATTGTTTGTTAGTCGATAACATATAAATATATAACTAAATGTGAAATGTTTCAAAATTTGTCCTCAACCAACTTCTAAATATTCCCCTAACATATAAATTATACTAACAATAAACTTCATTTGTCATGAATGAATGGTTCTTGTGATAAACATTGTGAATAAGCATTCCATATCACTCAATACTAAATAAAAACATTATATACTGTTGTAGAGGGTCATTTGGGTTTCCTAACAAATGAAATACATTTGTTCTTCAGAGAAGGGCAACCTTCAGCAAGAACTGTTCTTTTGAAGGGTTATAACAAAGATGGTTTTACATTCTTTACAAATTACGAAAGCCAAAAGGGAAAAGAACTGGTTAGTAATGAGATTCGAAATACAGTAAATCTATATTTGTACGGCATGACTAAATCGCGGAATCAATAGAATCCCGTTTAAAACAATAAAATAACATTTATTTCATATACTCCCAGAAGTGTGTCTTAAGATAATTGAGAAAGAGAAAAAGTAAGAAATTTGGGCTAGCTTTGAATAATAAAATAAGCTTATAAATATTTAGAAATTTGATTATTATGCCAAGTCCAAAGTTTATAATTTACACTGAGATAGTGGATATTATTCTCAAAGTTGTTGCAATCGAAATTTCGTCTCCTCTTTTGTGTACTGGAAACCTATTGTATTCTTTGTTAGCTTCGTTCTTTGTTCATCTTTTAACTTAACTGTGTCCGGTATGGCGGCGCCATACATTTCACTGTAATCAAGGTGCATATTCACTGGCTCCTTATTCGGTCACAATTAGTCTATTTATGCTTAAATTTTGGCAACTTATACATTGGTCATCTTGCTTTAAGCTGATGTGGTCTAAATTGCTATTTGTATTGCAGAAATGGTTAATGATATAATGAACACAACCGGAAAAGCTTTTACCATACATTTCTTACTAAAAATCTTTAGTTATAATAGCTTGACTATAACTCTGCCAATATTCATTCTTCTGACCTCATATTTGCTAACACTGCTAAACAAAGTATGTTCTTCATTCAGTGATTGTTTACAGTTAAAGCGATAATTTAAGGACTTTCAATATGGTCACATGATAGGTGAAAACCGAGAATATGAATGACTTTTATTGTTTTAAACGAGATTCCATTGATTCTGCGATTTAGTCATGCCAATACTTGCACTTATGTTGCTATTTCATGATTTGGGTATTAGTTTCCAAAAGATAATGTATTTTTTAATTACAATTACATGTATATGTTTTTTCTCCACTAAATCAGACATGTTTATGTTCACTTTATAGATTGAGAATCCTAAAACCTGTTTGCTTTTCTACTGGCCTCCTCTACACAGACAGGTATCTCATTTTCATATCTTCAAACCTTGCTAATGGATCTATAATTGCAAGCCTATAATATGCCTCAGAAAGTGAAGGCACGTAATAAATTTAACAGGATGTCATATTTCCCCATGTTTGTGTAACAAGAAAAGTAGGATGTTGACTGATGTGGAAAGTTGTGTGAAATCAATATATGTACCAGGTATACAGGTTTTATATTTATCTTATGATTATTATGCTACTTTTAGGTTATAATCAAAGGCTGTGCTCAAAAGATATCTTATGAAGAATCTCAAGAGTATTTTCAATCAAGACCAAGGGGCAGTCAAATTGGTGCCTCTGTTAGCAAACAAAGCACAGTAATCCCATCTAGACAGGTAATTACCAGTATAATAACACATCTACATAAAATGCTCGTTTCTGATTGGTTGATTGACTGAATTTTCTCTTAATCCGTGCAATTAATTGCTATTAATTAATTGCACGCATCCTTCCCGGCGAGCTTTGCAGCTTGTGTGTTTGTGTTTATTTTTTGCCTTTTTTTCATTTGAGACATCTCTAGCATTTTATGTAAATTTGCACCTTAGTTCTCGAAGAATTAATGAAAAATTCCGCTTGTATTTGATGAAAGACGCAGAATACCATGCGTGCTATGCACTATGCTTTGCTATGCAAAGTGGTGTTAAGCCACTTTCATCAAATTCACACAGTACTTTTCATTAATTCTTCTTGAATGGTGTAATTTCCTATACTTATAACACATCTACATAAGATACTCGATTCTGATTGACTATCGATTTTTATTAATTTGTGCAATTAATCAACTGCACACATCCGGGAACTTTTAACTTTGTGTTGTTGTTTGAGATCTGATATTTACTAGAAGATTTTTACTTCAGAAACTTGTATTTTATGTAGATGTATTATAAAAAGGAAATACCACCTTAGTTCTCAAAGAATTAATAAGCAATACCACTTGTATTTGTTGAAAGTTGCTTAATACCAAAAGGATCATCTTTTTAGCTTTCTCAGAGTGACATGAGTGTTTTTGTAGAGGTGCATCCAGGAGGAATATGAAGACACATTTAGCTTCTAGAAAGTATTCATGTTCTTTCAGATAAAACAGGAACCCCAATCCATAAATGCAACATTTTCTTTTTAAGGTTCTCAATGAAAGAGAAGATGAATTAAAGAAACAACATGCTGATGCAAGTATTCCTATTCCAAAACCAGACTACTGGTAAGACTGCATCATCATCTTCAACCCTGCATCTTCATCTTAAAAGTCATTCAGTGCATTTGTGATTATTTCTATGTATATAGACCGAGTGAGTAAATAATACACTAGGTTACAATATTGAAATACCAGCTGCTCATACATACATTTGAAATCTTATGTGGCTATAACTGAATTGCACGCATAAGGCTAAAATCTTTGACAAAAGGAGTTGACATAATGCTTGACTAAGACAGTATTATATAATACTATAGGTCATGGGTTCAAATCCCATTGTTGAAGTCCCAAAAAAATTACATTAATTGCTTTATATATTCCGCGACAATCATACTTGTACACTGTCAATAATACTATAAGTTATAAGCTAACTCCCTGTAGTTAAATTCTAAAGAATATTTAACATGCTATCTAGGTTGAGGTTGATTGGTGAGAACTGTAAAATGGTCTATTGATAACTCAACCACATCAGCCCCAAACAATGACTCCCCACTCAAAATTGATGTGTGGGATGCGGGTAGTGCCAGTATTTCAGCAGTGTAAAACTTATTTTATCATAATCCTGTCAACCAAGCCTTTTGTGAAAGATTGTTATATGTCAGTCAAGGAAATAGTTATTCGCAATATTTCAGTTTGAATTCTTTATTTTTATTGATATTTTAAGACATGGCTCATTTGTAAGTAACCATTGCTTTCTCTGTTGTTTTTCTTTCAGGGGAGGTTTTCTTATTGTTCCTGAATCTGTAGAATTTTGGAGGGGGCAATCCAATAGACTCCATGACCGAATACGCTTTCGCCGACATGATCCCAATGAAAAGATTGATAGTAATTTAACAACAATAGGAGAAAATGGCTGGGTTTATGAGAGACTCTCGCCTTAGCTAGGTTCACAATAAGAACTAATAGATTAAAAATATGTTTTACTTTTACTATTTATTAACTATGTTGAAATAGAATAAGAAATTTCACTTGACGAATTTTTTAAGCAGTTGGCAAAATACTTGAACAATGAATAAAATGTTTGGGTAAAGACATGATTGTGTTTTATAGCCTCCATCATTTGAAAAAAATAAACGACCTAATAAACTACATGTAACCACAGGTAGTCCAAGCTCACTAACTGTGAGCTTGGGCTACCTGTGATGTAACCTAACCTCAAACCAACCCCCAAGGACAAAAACTTGCGTTCGTCAGTCTTCCAGTTACGTTTTGCGCGTTCTCCGATTGGACTACTCTCATGCTCATTAGTCGGGCTAGAGTGCCCGTCTCTAGGTTTAACTTTTAGCCAATCTATGTATGTATCTATCTGTCATGTCGCGTATAGTCACCCATGATGCTTTGGGAACGAACACAGGAAGCCCAAAGTAGAATTGTTTAGCCTCGTGTGTTGATTTTATGACTAGCCCGACTTCACGCTCATAGAGCGTCTAGTTGTAAATTTAAATCTCATTTACAAGGTCACTGTAGTTATTATCATAACCAGTCTATTGCACCGTTAAATTATTATTACGACATGCAAAACGTTTTGACAGTTCTAAAAGCGCATGTTAAAAACATGGGAGAAATGGGAGACTGGCTCGAGTAGCATCACGTGACCGTCTGGGAAAAAAAAGTTGAAAAACGGCGGATTTTGGCAGAGAAGTTACATGGAAAAAGGTAGATGTCCCTGTTTTTTAAAGTTTTTTCTTATACAATTGAAAACATAATAACTTACAAAGTTGCTTTGTAGAAATAGCTTGTTGGAAACTAGAAAGAAAAAGTTGAACTTTGTTGAAAACTGCTGCTTCCTTTTTTGCATAAAGTTTAAAACTCACCACGAAAAAAGAGAAAATAGGGTCTATGTTTTCTAAGCCTTTCCCTAATATTTTTGGTTTCTAATTTGATGATTTCTTTTTTCAGATATTAAATAACAGAATATATAATTTACAATGCTTCGTTCAGTGAACGTGAAGAGCTTAAACCCTCACATTACGTGTGTGTTGTGCGGAGGCTACCTTGTAGATGCTACCACTATCATCGAATGCCTTCATTCATGTAAGATTGAGTTGAATTAAAGCTAGTTTCGATTATTATTGGTGTAGATAACTATTGTTTTCCAGTTTGGATAACGTTGTATTGTGGTGTATTTTTTCGTTATAAGTTGTTTGTTGTACAATGCCTCAAGCAATACAAGGAAAATGCACAAACCCATCCATATGTACGTAGTTTTGACTCTTAGTTTTTCCAAAAGCAAAATCACAAATTGCTATAATGAGCTGATCAATATTACAATAAAGACAATTATTGTTGCTTGATTCAGTCTGTAGGAGATGCATAGCTAAATGGTCGGAGACAAATCAACAGTGCCCTGTGTGTAAAACGGAAATACATAAAACAAGACCAATGGTAAATGTAAGGTGAGTAACAAGATATTGAATAAAATACAAGTGTCGCATATAAATGTTTTAGCTATATTAATTCGGCATATTTTTATTTAATATTTATTTCAAACTTAAATATTATTTTGGAAATGGAGTTTGGTAAGGGACGGACCATTTGATATTTGATGGGGGGAGGGCTGTTTTGACGGTGTCCGATTTTTTTGGGGGGACACAGATGTTGCAATATATTTTGGGTATAGTACTCAATACTTTTTGTTCCTGCAACAAAGGCTGCTCGATATTTTTTCGAGTTTAAAAGCTTGCATTGCTCGATATTTTTTTTTTTAAATTCAGCCACCCTCCCAATCAAATATCAAATGGTCCGTCCCTAATACTAGTACATGGATTTTTTTATGTATCTGAATGGGAGAGAATTACAATTATTATTAATTACACTGTAACCCTGATGATGGACTGTTAGGCCCGAAAGCTTGGAAAATAAAAAAACATTTTGGTTGAAGAAACGCTACTATGAATTATTATCAATATTTATTATTATTTTTAAATTCTAATTTATCTTACTGATCTTAAATATTATTTATTTTTTTCTAATTATGATCATGATTATTATGATTCTTCCGCTCTTTTTATTCTTCTTCTTTTTTTATTCTCCCTGTAGACCAGACCGCATATTGCAAGACATAGTGCGAAAACTAATACCGGAAGGTATGGAAAATGCTCGCAAACTATCATTCGGATACTAATTCAGGTGTATCATATCACAGGTAGCCCAAGCTATGCATTTGTATGTTTTTTAGCTATATAACGAAATATATAAAATGCAATAAAAATAAACATGTCTACCTGTGTGTTGTGTTTTTCTTTACATTCCTGTGAAGTTTCAGGCCATTTGCTTCAATATTGAGTGATTTATGGCTGTTGTTCCCCAGCGTCCTATTGAAGCAAATGGCCTGAAACTTCACAGGAATGTAAAGAAAAACACAATACACAGGTAGAGATGTTTATTTTTATTGCATTTTATATATTTCGTTATATTGCTAAAAAAAACATACAAATGCATAGCTTGGGCTACCTGTGATCATATCATCAGTCATTGTAATCTGAGTGACTGGTTATATACCATTTCAGAAAAGAACCTCACAAAAAAAGAATTGACATCAGATAAAGTGTCTATTATACTTCACTATTACGTGTAAGTATACGTCTCTTTTCAACAGTCGTCTTCTTCCAATTAACTGAAATGTTCATTAGATTTTCATTCTTTTACATTGTAGGCAAAACGTCACGATAAACCCTGTAAGTACATACTGCTATTGGTCTCCATATCATTGATTTTATTGGACTTCATAATATTGTAATTTATTACTTACTACTGAGATTTCTTTGTGTGGTCTTGAATTAAACTTGGGAGAGGTTTGGTGCCATAGTTGTACATTAATGAACGATATCAAACACCGACGCAGCCCGCTATACTAGTTTACTGGCTAGTTTCCACTCGTATGAAAGACTGAACTTGACTCTGTCCGTTTGGACGTTAAACTTTTGTCGGAGTGAAAGACCGTTATCTATGTATTTTTCACAGGTCTTTCCCGTTCGTTACCTCCGTTGTTCTTCACAAATTACAATCAAAGTGCTCAAAAAGTTTCTTCTCCTCAAGTTCTGTATTCCTGAAACACACGAGGTAAGAAGTGAGATATATTCCGTGAATACTATACAGAACTTATAACTTTTGGTTTCTTCTGCAGGTGGAAATCATTCGTTGTGACGAGATTTTACCAGATCATTTAACAGTCAAGGAGATCGCAAGAATTTATGGACTTCAAGTCGATAAGGTTTGTTAGGTTTTCAACGAAGGGCTAAAGCTCGAAACGTCAGTAAAGTTAAGTCAACATTTTTTAAGGTGTTACAAATTTCATTATATTACCTATCGTTTATATCAAACATCGACGCAGCCTATACTAGTTTAGTCGCTAGTTCCATTTATTTTCAAAAAAATAACACCATGTGCATGTTATGTGCATGTTAAAACCAATGATTTATCAATGACGTTAACGATGCCTTAATTATAGACCAACATCGAGCTCCAGTATAAATTCATCAATAAAGAGGACTCCGACTCATCTTTGCAGCAATCAACACAACCAATCCCACAACAAATACTACAACAACAACTACAACGCCACCAGCAGCAACGTCATCCTCAAAAACATCACCAACAACATCTATCAACACAGCAACAAAACCCGCAACTTCATCAACATCTATCGCATCATCACCAACAGCAACAACATCCAACATTGCGTCATCACCAACAACATCCAACATCGCATTACCACCAACAACAGCATCCAACATCGCATCTTCGCCACCAACAACAGCATATAACATCACATCAATACCAATAACAACAACAGCATCTAACATCATATCAATACAAACAGCATCTAACATCACATCGATACTAACAACAGCATCTAACAACACACCAACACCAACAAAACCCGCAACTTCATCAACATCTAACAGCGCATCATCACCAGCAAAACCCACAACAGCATTTAACATCATATCAATACAAACAGCATCTAACATCACATCGATACTAACAACAGCATCTAACAACACACCAACATCAACAAAACCCGCAACTTCATCAACATCTAATAGCGCATCATCACCAGCAAAACTCACAACAGCATCTAACATCACATCAATACCAACGACAGCATCTAACAACACACCAACAAAACCACCACCATGTAGAAGAGCAACATTCAAGAACAGAACAACAGACTAAACACAAAAGGGCAAAGATCAAACAGGAAGATAGTTATCTTGAATTGCAAAAGAAGAAAGGACACCTCGAAAGATCAAGAAGAAATCAAGATAAGTTACCAACGAAAGAAAGCAAAGATTGTAAAGTTAAAATGCCATGCAACTGCATTGAAACCAGGTAGTGATTATCAGGACCCACTTCCATCAGTTATATTACACGAAGCGAGTCACACTAAATAAAGGTCCTTTTTCTTACACCTTTAATGTATTCCAAAACATTTTCAAATGTTAAAACATTCCAATTGGATTCGAAGAATTCTATTTATAAATATTTATCATAAATTTACTATGAAATTGACTAACCTTTTGTTACGATTTAAAATTTTTAACAAATTTAGTCATTCTTTTTGGATTTATGTTAAGTCCGCAAAAGTCTCTGTAAGTAGACCTTTTTTTAGAAATTTTAAAGAATATTATTGTACAATAAGTCAAATTTATGCAGTTTTTTAAGCTAATACATGTATATTATAAAAAAAAATATTGGAAATAAATTCCTCTTTAAACTTATGCCTAGCATATACTTTTAAGAATATTTAAAAAATATTAAACTAATTGTATAACATGAAGATTAACATGGATAAACAGGCCATAAAAGCATTCAGCTAACAATGATAACCACCACATTTACACCAAGTTTCCTCATGAGCCGAACACTCTCTTTGGTTTGAGATGGATGAATACAAACAAACATATTCCTAGAATTGTACTTTTTTATTCATCATTGAGTGTATTACAAAAAGAGTAATGCTATTGTATTCAGCTAATTAGTTATCAATTAGTTAGCTGCTATTTGAATCGGTCTGTTCAGGATTATAATAATGGTATGTATGTATAATATTTGTAAAAACAGGAATTACAAGTGCTATGAGCTGGCTGTTCTTTCAAGAGTTTTACAGGCTTCCTTTAGCTTGCCTACAAGATCCTAAAACACACAACAACAAAAAGAAAACTATTATACATTGATCTTAAAGTTTTTATTTGTTATTGCTACTATGTAATAGTTCCTATTTAATAAATAACTAGACGCTATCTGGGCGATCACTCGGGCTTTAAATGAGACATGATGTCATTGTTGCTAGGAACGCCTGGGACCTGACCTTCCAATTTGAGGACCCAGACGACGACGAAAAAAAACCGTTTGCATTTTTAGACTCGGGCTTTTCCGTACACGGAAGCCCGAGTAAAAAATAAATCACTTTTTTTACGTCTCCATGTATTTAGCCAGTGGCTAATTGGGGAGACTCAGACTCACACACACTACCTCTATGTTGACCCATTAATTTTATAGTAACTATTAGTCACTATCAAGAACAAGTACAGTTGTAACAAGGTATTTGCATCCTTTTGTATTTTTATGTTTCTGGTTAAGTGATCTAGCAACTATAAATAGTCACGAAATAAGAACTATTAGTTAGTAACTATTCTTAATTCATGTATTTAGTATTTTTGCTTTACTTTCAAAAAGTGAAAATAGTACTAACCTGAAGTTGTTCCATTGAACATGAGAACTGGACATCTTTACCAGTGTCACTATCATTTTCCTGATACAAGATACATAATGCAATCTTAGTATATAATAGTCTGTGTAGCTCGCCACAGGCAATTCTGGCTAGATAAATAAATGTTTTATATACGACTTTCATAAATGGCCGCCCTTAATTATCATAATTTTTAAAATTGATGTTTTAAGAAAAAGAAAGCTATCATATGATAGGCATTCGCCATAACAATAACTTGTGTAAGTTGGAGAAAAAACGATTAAATTTGCAAGAAGCTATAAAAGTTTGAAAAATCAGAAAAACACCAAAACGAGGCATCAAAGGCCTCGGCAGAAAATTACATACAAATCTCTACATTTTTCATTGAGCATAACTTCTTTGGTAATTTAGCAAAGCATCAAAGCATCAAAACCTTCCAAACATGCCTATTTCAGGTGGTTCTTTCATATGACAGTGCTGAAATATTAACATATCTTTTTACTTGAAAAATCACTTTCTGCTACATATTATCTAATGGTATTTATGAAAGTGGTCTATGTATTGAACAATAGTTTGTTGCTTAGTTACCTCTGTTTTAAGTGTTATGAGGTATACTGGTTTGTTTACTTTGTCCATATGATTATTCTGAAAAACAATAACAAAATTTTAGCTTCTATTTCAACAAATAAATGCGGTCAAGGTAACCTATGAATTTGGCAAAAAAAAATATACACATAGTAACACATCAGCTGAAGTAGGTCTAGGTTTTTAAAATAAAAATCTAATAAGATAGATATAGGTGCGTAGCGTCTATTACGCAAATACCCACATGCGTACTTGAGACAGGAAATTTTCAAATGTTTTTGTAATCGTTTTCCATATATTTTTGTATTAAAAAGTCAAAAATCCATATCTGTGCGTACTTGTCAAAATGACCACGCTATGCCCCTGAGATACTGTCACAACATATCATATTAAGAAAATCATTTTGAAATCTCAAACCTTAATATAATAGTCCAGTCTCCAATCTACATCAACAACATGTGGATAAGAACTGCCAGTACTGCTTAACATGGCCTCTGTTTCTTGTTTCTGTTCCTAGTATTTAAGCAAAATAGAAATTAGAATATAAACATCTACTCTTAGCTAGTAATTATAAAAACTTTAAGACAAACTAAGCTTCCAAAAAAGCTTTAAAAAATATAGTATACCTCGTAAACTTTCAGAAAATAATCAATTCTTTCTGTACCCCATTTGCTTTCTTCTAAAGTAGAGCTGTTGATGAAATAAAAAGAACTAGTCAGGGTACCTGAGTGAAAAATTCACTACTCTATAACATGTATTGTTATTCTACCCTAAATTATTTTGACAGGAGGTACGCTTAGGTAGAGTTCTACTTTTTTGGTGAATTTTTTGAAATCGAGTTTGCACAGCAGGCTAATGCTTGGGCTGCTCTCAATTTGTAATGATTGGGCCCTGTGTCAATGATAATCCAAGATGGCAGCCGAGGTAAGATCGCTGCGAGACGACTTTGATTTCTAGTTTTGCAAGCATTTAATCTCTCGTTCCAATTTACCCCCTACTGCACCCACAAATACCTGTTTTTAGCATTTACGGAATTTGTTTGGTTGCACAGTGGGGGGTTTATTGGAATAAGATGCGGACATTTTTCACTTAGCGTATTAATATTATGATATGTGATTTTATGTGGCCCTTTTCAAAGGGTTAGGGCAAGAAGGGTTCCTAAAATCTATATTTTTCATCTCCCTAAACCCTCCCCATGCCCCTGGTGGCCATTTTTTTCAGATGCATTTTACATGAAGTAATATATTAAAGAAAGTAAAAACAACTACAAAGTTACACACAGTAATGTGATGAGTCTCCCTCGCAGCCGTTATTAGTGTCGGGCTTCCTGTGTCCCTCTCCAGTAACGGCTGCTTCAATGAGCGCAACATTCCATTCCTATTATTAGCCGATCAGAGCACGACTCTAGAAATCAAGGAGCCTTTCAAGCCATTTGAAGACCAATATGGTGTCTTTTGAACAAGCATTTCAGTTAGTCTCTTCAAAATTCAAATTCAAAGAGTTAGATGACCACCAGAAGATGGCAATTCAAAAGTTTATAGAAGGGCAGCAAGATATGTTCGTGAATTACCAACAGGCTATGGGAAATATGTTTTACATTGATGGGAATTGATAAGTTGATCGCTAGGTAGATAAGTCCATCGAAAACCCTAATTAATATAAAAACTTTTTTCTTCTGCACAGCTACGTTTGCACACAGAACACAGTTGCCTACTTCTCCTACAAAATTTTGCAGTGTTCGAGGCATAAATAATGTGAAACATTTACATAAGTACAGCATAAATACATATTGAAATTCTCAACAGCATTTCCAAACACTTTCGTAATGTTTTTCTGACGCAAGGTCAAAGACTGCCTGGCGTGAGCTTTTAATAAACAGAAATTTGATTGACTCGATACTAACAATTGGAATGGAATGTAGCAACTCGTTGAAGCAGCTGTGTGTGATGAGGGAAGGTTGCGTGACAAGGCAAAACACAGCTATAGGGGAGACTATAATGTGATGTGCATGACATGAATACATATCCCAATAGATCTGCTCTTATTCAGATTACAATGTAGCTTACTGACCTTATAGTACCATTATCACAGTCTGTCTTGACAGCTTCCAAAACAAGAGTCACCAAACTTGTGTACATTTGTTTTAAAGAAGGCACATCAACCTTTGTCAAATCGTCACTCTCTAAAAACAGAACATGTGGAATATTATACAGGATACATTTGTAAATAAACGTACATGTAAAGTCACTCTTAAATCAACAAAAACATTTGTTGAACTTCATAGGTGGATCATACTGTCATTTACGTTTACCTTCGCAACAAAAAACAACATGTTCTGTCTGCATGTACAAAGTCTGGAGCCAAAATTCTCAATCTCCCAGAGATAAATTTTGCATATTATATTTTTGTTGCATCTGTGAAAGGATGCAAATGACAGTACATATCTATGAATTTCTATTATTTTTTCATGACAGTGGTTTACAAACTTGCGAAGTTTGGGGCACCAATAGTTGAAGTTTGACTGTGAGACGTACAGAACATGTTTTTGTTGCGACCCATAACAGATAGATGAAAGCAATGGTATTATCTGAAATGAGTGGTTTAAGTTGGAAATAAAATTTCCCCTTTAGTGACCCTTTTAAATAGGGTCTACTTTTTTCATATTCTTTTAATTACTAGTGCCTAAAGTTAAATATATATATATAATGTTAATTATGTTCTATGATACAATTACAATGTATGGTATCACAGCTCTAGATTGTACACAAGTGTATGTCTTTAGTGCCTCTTCTGCAGATATGTATGGGAGGTTTTTAATATCGTCACATAGTTAAGTGGCGTGAAGATCCAAAAGCACTGATTTTGCGACCAGGGTTGGTAACGTTACCTTGCATATAGGGGCGCCTTGCATATAGGGGTGCCTTGCATATAGGGGTGCCTTGCATATAGGGGCGAGGGGAGGGGTGGTATAGAGTATATAAACATTCGAAATACCGGCATTGTTATAAAAGACAAGATGTTTATGAATTACGCGTAAATTCAGCTTTATTCAATTCAGCAATTTTTTAATATAGTATTTATCTATGTATCTCTAGATATCTCATATTATTTTATTGTCTTAGTGTTTTTGCTCTATTTAATTTTAAATGTGAGGTAGCTAGTTCATTAAATTTTACTTCCTTCCGATCTTTTAGAATTACACACCAAAATTTTGGAATCTGTTCAATCATTTTCACTTTCATTTTCATTTGCCCCTATATGCAAGGTAACGTCGTAGTGATCAATGACCACCCCTCCCCTCGCCCCTATATGCAAGGTCACGCTACATGCAAGATTGGAAGATTGTGTGTAAACTGCTTACAAAAGCTAATAAGTTCTATTCTAGTTATCTGTATGTATCTGTAACTGTACGAACGAAGATTCAATTATTCGTTTCGAATATTTGTATTCTAGTCATGTCTATGTATCTGAAACTGTACGAACGATTACGATTCGATTTATATTCGATTCGAATAATATGTATTCTAGTTATCTTTATCAGTGTATCTTTAACTGTACGAGCGAAGATTCGATTTATATTCAATTCAAATATTTGTATTCTAGTCATGTCTATGTATCTGAAACTGTACAAACGAAGATTCCATTTATATTCGATTCGAATATTATCTTTATGTATCTGTACAAATGAATATCACGGCTATATCTATGTTGATATTAGTGAAGTATAGCATTCATGCAGTATGAAGCGTGCAAGGATTTTTGTTTATAGTGGTATTCTGATATTACTCGGACATAGGGAGTCAGACTTTGGTTTAGTTGTTGCTTGTGAAAATGATTGAACAGATTCCAAAATTTTGGTGTGCAGTTCTAAAAGATCGGAAGGAAGTAAATGAACTAGCTACCTCACATTTAAAAGTAAATAGAGCAAAAACACTAAGACAATAAAATAATATGAGATATCTAGAGATACATAGATAAATACTATATTAAAATGCTGAATTGAATAAAGCTGAATTTACGCGTAATTCATAAACATCTAGTGTTTTATAACAATGCCGGTATTTCGAATGTTTATATACTTTATACCACCCCTCCCCTATATGCAAGGTAACTTTACGAGCACTACTGGATTTTGCTGTGATTTGTAAAGATGCTTATACATTTCTAACTTGCAGCCACTTAGGTTCACCATTCAACAAAGCGTTATTCGAACTTTATGACAAACTATCTGCACTCGCATCGTAAAATTTAATAATGGAATCAATCTATCTACACAATAAACAAAATCATGACGTTTTACCTGTAAGTCCATGTTCGTCTTTACGCTTTAGAAGAATGTCAAAAACCTCTCGAATAAGCACTCTAAAACTACGATCTCCAAGCTTAGACGACTCCCCGCACATACCAAGACCTTCTGTCACCAAACTAGAAAACTCCATGCTGAACAGTTCGCAAGAAGCAGCAAAATTTGCAGCAAAAGTCTTCTCGAACTAAAAAGTTTACAATGTTCTTCCGTCCGCCATTTTGACATTTGATCTGTGGGACTCAGTTTTCTTACGTCTAACAGATGGAACGCCTGGTGATTTTCTACATTTGTTGACTGAATTGATAATCTACATATTCCAGTTAGACCATGGCAAGCTTTATAAGACCTTCTCTGAAACATTTAAGTCGAATTAATAGTCTTTATCGGGTAAGTATTTTGTTCTTTTTAATATTTTCCTAAATGAACTATAGTGACTTACGAAAATGTTCGTCTTTTAAAGAATGTTTTACAAGTCCGAAGCCTGAGTTCTGTTTGTGTTGTTGCCGCTAAAGCCCCTTTACAAGTAGAGCTCAAAGCATCGAAACGATATTCTTGGTGTTCATGTGGACTCAGTAAAAAGCAGGTATGTTGTGTCATCTTATAAACTTCATAGTTTATAAATGATCTTGGTGACCTAGTTTACTTTAGGTGCATGTAAGATCTTAATACAATCAGTATTAATAGCTTTTAAGGGCTATTAAAACTCTTTTGCAATATAACACTTTTAGATAGTTATGTTTTGTGTAGACAGGAATTGAGCCTGGGTCATACCATCTAATCACTAATGCTAGCTTGTAGTTACTAAAAGGTACAAGTAAAGGTTATACTCCAGTACCGAGGTGGATATGAGATATATCAACCCAAGGTGATGCCTGGTTGATATATGTCATATCCACCGAGGTATATAGCCGCCTTATACAGAGCTGCCAACCCCAGAGGAATTCAAATCTTGAGTTCAGGATAATTAAGAAAATGTCTGCCATTTTGTTTGTCTTCTTAAAAGTTCCGAACCAAAAAAAAAAAAAACCTCCGTACACATAATCTTAAATCAAATTTATCGATTTAACCGATTATCCGGGAGATTTGCATCCGAAATCGTTGGAGCCGGGAGATACGGTCCAAAATCTTGAGAATTTTATCGATTATCCGGGAGATTTCGATCTTTATCCGGAGACCGGGAGACAAGGCTCAAATTCTGGAGACTCCCGGATTATCCGGGAGGGTTGGCAGCTATGCTTATATCATCATAATTTGGGAAAGTTTCTTAAGAACAGGGTTGATAACTAAATATTAACCTAATCGGGAAGGTTGATAACTAGATATCAACCTGGATCAGTTCTTTATATATAATCAATAGGGTGAATATGAAAGATAAAGACTGCAAATGAACAATCGAAGCTGACTATCAAACCCAATCACCATTAGTTTTACTCTTACCTCCAAAAGCCAAAATTTCTACCATAAATTAATAATAAGCTAGCTTGAATTATTTTTTATAATAAATAAAAATGTGGAAATTTATATTCCAAAGTTCATGATTTATGCAGATCTTGGGCTCCCTGTGCCATGTCACAGGACACACAGCAAACCCAAGATCTGAACAAAAAATGAACATGGAGATATAAGGTTTTTCTATTTTAACAGAAAAAAGCAAAAGATATTAAAAAAATATCCCTTTTAGCAGAATATGCAACAACTAATTCTAGCTTATTATCAATTAATGGTTAACAAGTGAGCATGTCTAAATAAGTGCTTTCGTAATGGCGGTTGGGTTAGTTTAATGACAACTAATAGTAGTTCATTTTAGCTCTCATATCGCACCTTTAGAAACTGCATTACCAGCAAGGCATTGTTTTATATTATTAAGATATTCATATTTGTGAATTTCTTTGTATATTACAAACATGCTTGCTTGGTTATGGAAGAGGGCATGAACGACAACTTTGTTTAGAAGAATCATTGTTATCAATTGTATATAACGGTAATTAACTCTATTGTCAGCTAAATCAATTAATACTAGTACTTATTTATCCTTTTAGCCATTCTGTGATGGCAGCCACAAAGGAACTGGTTTAAGCCCTGTCCGTTTCAGACAAGAGGAGGATATAAGTGAAGCTTTTCTATGTTGCTGTAAACAGACTTCAACACCTCCATTTTGTGATGGTACCCATGCCACTGAGAATATACAAAATGCTGAAATAGGGAAGCCAGTGCAGTAATATAATCAGTTTTATTTTGCATTAAAACAGCATGATAAATTATGTGATCACACTTCATATCAGTTTTTTTTCTCAGTGAGGGCAATAGAGCTTAATTACAGGCAATTATTCACATCATGTTTTGTTGAAGTATTTGAGTTCCTTTTGCATTTTTTTCTGACAAATAAAATATCACAATACTATATATGCTATGAATGACAATGTTAATTTTTGAAATAATAATGTTTAAGAAATACCCAGAGCTTTCATTATGGGTGGATTTAGGGATGTACAGTAACACTAAATGCAGCTAATTTATAAACAGTTCCAAAACATCTATATACCAGTATGTCATCAAAAAAAGGATTCCTCTCCCAGTTTACTATGTACCCCTGCCTACAACATCGACCTCTCCATTCCCAGCCCCACCCCCTCCCCCACCCCTCCCTTGCTTGAATTTCAAGATTCCTTTGTTAATTACTATTACTTACCATAGACTCACTGACACACTAAATTTAAAAAAATTATAATAACAACAGTAACGGCTGATTACAAACCATAAGAACCAAATAGATTGTAAATGAAACAATTACTATTAATTGGAGTGTAATCAGATCCATGACACAAGACAAAAGAATAATAGTTGCTAAACCTTATACAAATCATTTTAAAAAAGAAACGTTTCATCAACTTATTGATTTTATTTGAACCAAGCTTTCGGGCTACTCGCCAATCAGGGTAAATGTGAATATTTTATCGTTATTACAACCGCCCGCTTATTAAAATTACCACTTATAATTATTACTGAATATCATACTCGGAGTTTTAATTTATTTGTGTTCTCGCAAATTCATGGTTAGTTACGTGAGTTTATGCTGCAGTGGTTTTCTCTGACGTACTTGTCTTATCATTTAAGGTGGCCTAGAGGTGAGAGCGCTGGCCTTTCACCACTATGGCCAGGGTTCGATTCCCTCCTCCGGCGACAAGTGAATAGAGTTTGTTTGATGCGTTGTTCTCTCCCATGCCACGAGGGTTTTTCTCCGGGCTATGCGGTTTTCCTCCCTCCACAAAATTCAACATGCGGATTGAGAGCTGCATGAGCGGCATATTCACGTGCAGTATAGAGTGTACGTACGTACGTATAGAGGATACACGGCCCAACAAGCTCGGTGCTTTAAAGCCAACCCTGTATAAATTAATGATATTTTTAAAAGATTCTTATCATCGACTTGGCCATATTTCACTACTTTGACGTAATACCTTTCCTCTAGCTATTTATTCTGCTATTTGTTTCATTTTTATCCAAAAACAACCCGGAGCTTATAGACCTTATATCCTCTGGGTGGTATTGAATGCTTGAGTTCAGTGGGTGTTTTTTTATAGCTCGTCCCTGGGCCACACTGGATTGGTTAAGCTTCTTGCATCTCACCACTGCCAAACAAATTCGGACATGCATCGGTCATATATGAGTTTAGTATGTTTGATGGGTTGTTCTGATCCTTGCCTTTATTTGAGCGAACCTCACGGAAGAGCCCCAATGGGGAGTGATGGCTGTAAAACATACTTTTGATCCCCACTTGTGCTTCGTTCCTAAATCAGTATTTTTACTTATTTTCACCTTTCCCTGACGTTCTGTTGTTTTCTTCAACACCTCCATTTTGTGATGGTACCCATGCCACTGAGAATATACAAAATGCTGAAATAGGGAAGCCAGTGCAGTAATATAATCAGTTTTATTTTGCATTAAAACAGCATGATAAATTATGTGATCACACTTTATATCAGTTTTTTTTCTCAGTGAGGGCAATAGAGTTTAATTACAGGCAATTATTCACATCATGTTTTGTTGAAGTATTTGAGTTCCTTTTGCATTTTTTTCTGACAAATAAAATATCACAATACTATATATGCTATGAATGACAATGTTAATTTTTGAAATAATAATGTTTAAGAAATACCCAGAGCTTTCATTATGGGTGGATTTAGGGATGTACAGTAACACTAAATGCAGCTAATTTATAAACAGTTCCAAAACATCTATATACAAAACAGCATGAGCGGCATATTCACGTGCAGTATAGAGTGTACGTACGTACGTATAGAGGATACACGGCCCAACAAGCTCGGTGCTTTAAAGCCAACCCTGTATAAATTAATGATATTTTTAAAAGATTCTTGTCATCGACTTGGCCATATTTCACTACTTTGACGTAATACCTTTCCTCTAGCTATTTATTCTGCTATTTGTTTCATTTTTATCCAAAAACAACCCGGAGCTTATAGACCTATAGACTTTATAGACTTATAGACGTTCTGTTGTTTTCTTATAAGTTTTTGATTCACGTAATACCGTTTCCAAACAATGCCCACAGATGTTGAAAGAACGCACTAATGAGCCACGTCTTTCCTATATATACCCTCATATAAGTCACGGATATCGTGTTTAATATAATTGCTGTACGCAATTATTACCCTTTGAAAACAAAAGTTGTGCCGATGAAACAAGAAAAGTACGATTTTTCGTCGAGTTCTAGCTTAAAAGGCTCACAGATCTTTGCTATAGCAGTGCGAGCATTGCACCTCGTGCTTTATATCAGTCAAGGGTCATTGATGCTTATAAACATTCTTGAGAGTAATTTAAATGGCTCTTAACGAATATCAATAACCATATGATTTTCAAACAGTTATGTCAAGACTAATGTCAAATGTAATTGCGTTCTTTGATGAGAGCACTTGTATAAGTCTGAGGAGTGAAGACAGCTACCTTGTATCACTTTCTCGTGGTAGTCTACCTCAAAATAGGCTGTCTTTTCTATTTGTTCTTGCGGGCTTCACAAGTAAGACGAGTGACAATAGATCGTTTGGCAAGAAGTTGGCTCTCAATTTATCGTTATCAAAGAACCTAAAGGACTTTGTTATCAGAGGGCTTGGCCTTATCAGTCAGCCAATCAGGCACGCGTAACCTACTAAGTATGGGTGATTCACATCATCGTGTTCTAACTCAAGACACGTGGTTATACATCATGCAAAAAGACAATCTTTATGTACACTTTTTGAAGCTTTTCTATTTTATTCAATGCTTGATATAATGTACAATATTTATGTACTATAATGACACTATCACCTATGTGTTAATGTGATTTAGTTGTGTATATATTATATACTTTGTGATAACGATTTAAAAGTACACAGTACATATGTGCTATCAAAATATTTCCCCTCTTTACATGACCCTTATCGGTAATTGTTTGATAATTTACAAGTTGTTGTTTTAAGGTGTTTAAAATGATAAACGTTAATGTTTAGAGCCTTTTCTGCACTTGACTTCACTGCAAACACTGCAATAATGCCGACTGAGTAACGGTTGCACAAATACTGAGTAAATCGATGCATTTCCAGTCACTCACTGCAAAAACAACTGAGTGGTGATTATTCAAATAACCGAGTAATTCAATGCATCCAGTTATTCATGATCACAGAACACACCATTAGATTTTCTTACATTTTTGATATAGCCTATATTGAAAATGAGTTAACATACTCAATTAAAAAAGGTGATTGGCTCGCTACCCACGTATAACGAAGACTCTGCGGTGAATGCGTCTATGTTCTTCGTATATGAGTAACCACTACTCAGTTAATTTTGCAGTGGATAACTGTTGTTGGTGCATCGATTAACTCTGTTATCTAAGTAACCTTTTTTCAATTTTGTAGTAGTGTGCCACTTTATCACTGCATGTTTGCGGTAGGATTATTCCAATCCAGAATGCACAAGTCTATTTGCACGTACTAATGACGAAAGTGATAATTTTCTGCGCTTAGAGGTCATTTCTCTTCTCTATACTAGTCATTTAAATTATGCTTTGTTGTATAAAAACAGTATTGATAAACTAACGTAGACCAATACATTATAAGGTGAACCTTTTTCCATCGATGTGGTACTTCAATGTATTCATAGAATACAGGTTTATAATAACTTGAATAATGACCTTCTATATTAATGGTATGTGGGATTCATTATAAGCACTAAAATAACGTCAAGAATCTAACCTATGTGAATCATTTGCTTGCCACATTTTTTCGTTGGTATTTTGAGATGTTAAGTTAAGAAGCTCTACTTTTCTAGAGAAAAGCCGTTACTAGTTTTAAAGAAAATACAGCCTTGCCTAGAGTTTTTTGTTAAAAATATCTGTTTCTATAGTTACAAGTCTTTTGTTCTACCTGTTTCATAGTTCATTATATCATTAAAATGCAGCTTGGTCGTCCCAAAACAAGTCGTCCACGTTGAATCCTGCCAAAAAAGGGGGAAAAAGACATGAATAGGCTGCAAAAAAGCACTCCGATCACAATTCGCTCTAACAAAGACCTTCAATATTGCAATGCTTTTTGCCTTACCATAAATATCTTGTAGAGGATCTGTATCAAACTGCAAGTCCGATAAATCAAAGTCCGATGTAAAATCGTCAAAATCTAGGTCGTCAACCGTTGATTCGCTGGATGTAGACTGTGTGTTTTCAGTAGTTTGCAGGATGTCGGTTAGATGGCCAATGTACTCTGCAGCCATGCGCACCGTATCAGTTTTTGATGGTTTCTTCTCGTCGGGAAATAGAGGGATAAAGTCTCTAAGTCTGTCAATATTGGCATTAAGGATTTGCACTCTATTTCTCTCTCTTGTATTAGCTAGTCTTCTTTGTCTGCTAACTCCAGTTAGTCGTGGTCCTCTTCGTTTCATTTTCTTTTTTCCTTTTGCTTGTGGTTGGTTCTTTCCACGCAGTGCGGCGTCCATGGTGTGTCTTGTTCGGTGTATAAGCTAACACTGATGGTCACGATACGGCTACCCTTTACATAAGCTTGCCACACTCAGTTACCACGAGCAGTGATGACAATGGGTGGATCTGATTTCCGTGTCTCTCAACCGTCAAAAGATAAAAAATCAAAGCCAACTTAATCAGATATCTTGAAGGTTTCAGCAGTTGAAAAACAGGCTCTTGTTTTATACAGCGAAGACAAATTAGTGTTAAGATTAAAACAGGTCCGTTTTGGGTGTCCTGAGAATCGCCATACCAATGCTATTCGCAAGAGGCTCGAATGTGTGAGCTCTTTTTAGCAAGACATATACATTGTTTTTTGTTTAATAAAGTTTGTTAAGCTGTAATTGATGACTTCTTAACCTCTTCAGTATGTTTACAGAGCGTGGAGTTCATTACAAGTAAAACAGGATATTCATCTTTCGTTACTCAATGATATATAATGGAAACTCTCAATTCCATTCGAATGAAGCATCGTTGTCTATTTCAACGTTATACTGTAATTACTCGAGGAATTTTGCTTTGTTCTTGGTTGCGTGTGCTGTATTGATGGTAATCGTTGAAATCCAAAAACTGTCTGGATACTGTCTGATAGTCCATCATAACCTGCCATCTAAGACATCAAAAACGTCGTTACATCACTAAATAGTCATTTCTAGTCAACTCTACAGTCGAACCGCTATATGCTGTTAATTACATTACGATTATTATGCTTTAAACTTCTGCAGACTTGCAGAATACGTACTCATTGGCATTTTAATATACACATTAGCACTCATTTGACCGATGATGACAGGTTTAAATGATTCAATGAAGTCTTAAAATGTAACAATTAGTATCACATTGCAATTATACTGTAAAGATCCTCACCCGGCGAAGATTGTCTATTTTAACAACAACAAAAAATTAACGTTTTCAAAAACATCATCTGCAAGGCTTGCCAAGAGTTTCATGCCTGAGGCCTGGCATCAATATATAAACTTAATGAAAGAATGATCATTAGTGTCAAGTGATCATTCACTTAAATGATAGGCTGTATTTTGGTGCATATTACAAACATGCCACGCTGCTCCTACAGCATCGGGTGTGGCTTGTCAACTAGTAACATAAACTTACATTTCTCATATTCACCACAAAACAAAACTTTAACCAAGTATTAATATTTGTATACCACTGGAGTGAATAGCTGAGTGATGTTTTAATGACTTCAATAAGTTTTCGTGACATGACTGTAATTCTTCAGCTCTTAAACACGATGGTACAAGCAACACTGAAATCTTGTTTGTGGGTTAATAAGATTAAGTGCGTTAGTATTTCCAGTGTAATGATCTCCAGGAGCAGTAGTTTTCTTCACAGGCGCGTTGCTCCAATGCCGCTTTGTTCGGGACTATCAACAAAAGGTTTTTCTCATTTAACTTAAGCATATCATCAAGATAGCACTTCACCTTTAACCACACTTCTTATAGCTTAATTAAAACTCCCTTCTTATCAACATGGTATCGTCTAAACCAATTATATATACACAAACAGCGTGCTTTAAACAAACATATTAATGCATTACAAATATAGTTTAGTTCTCTATACGTTCATTCATTCAAAGCTAGTGTTTGTGTATACTGCAGCTAACAATTATGCATCTACAGTATGTTATCATCGCATGGCAACGGTTACTGGGTGGTAGCTATCCGGGTCTATCGATCCGTGTTCATAATACTAACTACCTCGCTTGTAACTACTTGTCTTCAGCTAGTGTCTGCATATGTGAATTAATATAAAGTTATATATTAGGCATATGTTTTGATTAACAGAGATTCAAGAATATTTCTTTAATCGGGTTCAGTCATAGACGCGTGCCCAAGTCGTGGGGTCCATAGTAAGGTTTGGCTGCAATTTAATAGGTACAGTATCACAGGCGGCACGCTTACACACCACATCCGTTTGAATATTGAAACTGTCCGAGAACCCTGATAACCATGACAGTCTAGTTGCGAAATATCTTCTGCGTTTCGCGTCATGATACAATTTCAAATTGTAACAAAGCGACGTACATGTACAACTGACGGATCATAGTTTGGCGCCGTCTGCGAGAGGCATGCAGTGTTAATACATTCAAGTAGAGATATATTTGCTTGCAATTTTGGGGTGTTCTCAAGGCATGGGCCGTCTATGTAGGTGGCAATTCTTGTAGAAATTATACCAGCAATGTGCATTTCACTTGTTTTCACAATGCTTTATAAATACATATAATAATCGCTCTAATATATGTTTCACATATCTATTTAGAGTTTTTAGGACCATTGTTTAAGGACATAGTTCGTGTATATCGATTTTTTTATATATTTTGGAACTAAGTATACGTCAGCTGCAAGACTATGCAGTTTAGACTATCTATCTATCCATTGAATTGCCATGAATATACCCAAAATATGATATACATGATCAAGTTATATCCAGGGCAAAAGCTGTTCTGGGGCGTAGTTTATGGTTTATGGGAATATAATTGGATGTTTTTCAGTAAGAAAAAAGGATGTTATTGCAAAACGTGGTGCCACACCTTAAATTAACTCGAACCTACAGTGAGGGGGTTGCGCAAAATTGTCTTCATTGTAATATGGAGATTCTATTACTGTACCATGATCAATACAAATGAACAATTGTTCTGAATCGAAAATGATTGACATTTGTTGCTATTCCAGTGAACCATGACAACTTAGTCTGTAATTCAAAAAGCTTGCACATATATTCAAAACAACATTGATTCAGCGGTTTGTTTACTCTATCGAGTTCATAAGAACCTCAACAGACCACCCTGAGTTGTAACAACAAATTGTTATAATAGTTATAGATTTAAATGCTTCCTATGAGTCTTGTGTACACAACACTAGATAGCTGTAGTGTAGCGGAAGCTATTATCTCAAAGTCAGATCGATTGATCACAGCTTAACAACTAAACAGGCAGGTTTACAACTATCGGTACCGGGTCCTTTTTGATGTCTTCTTGTAATTTGACATTTTGGATATTTCGTCTAGTCTTTGGAACGTGCCCATAGCGCTCTTGAACTCTGAAAGTTATTAAGATTATCAGTTGAGACCTCTGTTGTTTGATGCCACAGAAAGCTCAATGGAAAGCTGCACTGCTGCAATCAACTGTACATTTGATTATAAGGTGTGTAAGGTATTCTTTAAACGGGCCCAACATGTTGACCAACATTGTTGCGAAACGGTTTGTCGAACACGAGAACAAAAGAAATGTTGGATGATTTTTCATCCCACATCATCCACAACAGGGTGTTTAAACGGGCCCAACATGTTGACCAACATTGTTGCGAAACGGTTTGTCGAACACGAGAACAAAAGAAATGTTGGATGATTTTTCATCCCACATCATCCACAACAGGGTGTTTAAACGAGCCCAACATGTTGGACCAACATTGTTGCGAAACGTTTTGTCGAACACGAGAACAAAAGAAATGTTGGATGATTTTTCATCCCACATCATCCACAACAGGGTGTTTAAACGGGCCCAACATGTTGGACCAACATTGTTGCGAAACGTTTTGTCGAACACGAGAACAAAAGAAATGTTGGATGATTTTTCATCCCACATCATCCACAACAGGGTGTTTAAACGGGCCCAACATGTTGGACCAACATTGTTGCGAAACGTTTTGTCGAACACGAGAACGAAAGAAATGTTGGATGAATTTTCATTCCACATCATCCACAACAGGGTGTTTAAACGGGCCCAACATGTTGACCAACATTGTTGCGAAACGGTTTGTCGAACACGAGAACAAAAGAAATGTTGGATGATTTTTCATCCCACATCATCCACAACAGGGTGTTTAAACGGGCCCAACATGTTGACCAACATTGTTGCGAAACGGTTTGTCGAACACGAGAACAAAAGAAATGTTGGATGATTTTTCATCCCACATCATCCACAACAGGGTGTTTAAACGGGCCCAACATGTTGACCAACATTGTTGCGAAACGGTTTGTCGAACACGAGAACAAAAGAAATGTTGGATGATTTTTAATGCCACATCATCCACAACAGGGTGTTTAAACGGGCCCAACATGTTGGACCAACATTGTTGCGATACGGTTTGTCGAACACGAGAACAAAAGAAATGTTGGATGATTTTTCATCCCACATCATCCACAACAGGGTGCATGTTTAAACGAGCCCAACATTTTGGAGCAACCATGTTGGTCCAACATGTTGGGCCCGTTTAAAGAGGCCCTAACCGATGCATATAAATGAACAGGGTCACGGTGACCAAGGTGTAACGCGTGATTTGGGCTTAAATAGATTCGTGATTCGTAAAAATAACAAAATACAACAAATTTGTATAGGAAATCGTACGATCTTGAGTACAATTCGTAATTAATATAGATACGAGTGATGTCTTAAAAGTTTTCAAAATAGCTGTTATTACAGTTATATGCAAATGATTTTGAACAATGGGTTGAAGTCGAGGCTTTCGGGCGAAAACAATAGGTTTGCCCGAAAGCCTCGATTTGAATCCATTGTTTGAAATCATTTGCATATAGAAGAATATTAAAGTTTTCCTTATATTTGCATATAACTGTAATAACAGCTATTCGACGAGCCTTTTAGGCGAGTCCAATTTGATAACTTTCACTGACATCACGAGTATCTATTAATTACAGATTGTACGAAAAGACCGTGCGAGTTTTTATTTATAATATACTGAAAAACTAATTGGTATTCTGCAGAGTACAATTTGGGATCTAATTGTACTCCTCTCGTCCAATCAGAATAGAGTAATGTTGTATAATATATTATAGACTAGAAATTGTAGGTGATTGGTGAATGTCTGCTGAAGTATTAATTAATATTGAAGCGTGGTGCCGTGCCCCCTATTGGAGTTCGTTGACATTGTATTAGGACAAGCATATGTTAGATTCAATCTAACAAAGCTCAATTCTGCAATCAATAACTATATTCACTTTGAGATAATACTATCTTTGAGCTGACTTTCTCGTCCAGATTTAAAGTTGTTCAATATGTCACATTCTTGGGGCTTTTTTCAATTTATAATTGGCTTGATACCAAAATTGATCGTTTGTGGTTTGAGAAACTGCCATCGTTACTATAAATATTCACCGGATTAGACAGTTATTTGATTGGGTGTTACGTTCCAAATGTTTTATATTTGTAAGAGAAAAACACGACTTTTGCATTATCAGCTTATTTTGGGCTATGGTTTGACGGACCGAAGTAACTGGAGCGGCTGTTGAAGTCCATATAGACATTCATTCGTTCTATCCAACTGTTCATTCATTTATTCATTCATTCATTCATTCATTCATTCATTCATTCATTCATTCATTCATTCATTCATTCATTCATTCATTCATTCATTCATTCATTCATTCATTTATCCATTCGATTCATTCACCCTGCCCTTAATTTATTTATTTTTCTGTGGGTAAACGAAGGGAACTTAGCTTTGATCATTGAAGTGATATTTAAAGAACCAAAAAAGAGCATTTATATATCCGTTTGATTTGCATCGGATGGCGCAAATATAACATTAAAGAGTGACACTAGTAGTATGCATGTGCAAGATCATGTGGCATGCGGTAGAGATCGAACAACACATCAAACAAACTCAATTCACATATGATCCGGTGCCCGAGCTGGGAATCGAACCCTGATCACAGCGGTGAAAGGCCGGTACTCGTGCAACCATGCCACCAACTTCACTGATTCACTCACTCAACTCAAGCGTACGTAGGCTGTAGCGTAATATGTAGTATTCAACGCGTGCGAGGGGTTGTGTAAGTAAGTAAGAGTTCATTTTTAAATGAATAGTGCATTACACCACAGCCTACGCTTAAGTTGAGTGAGTGAATCACGATCAGTAAGTTTTTAAAAGCACGTGTGTGTGCATGGTTGCCTATAGCGAAAGGCCATGTAGCGTAGGCTGTAGTATTCAACACGTACGACGGGTTGTGTAAGTAAGTAAGAGTTAATTCTTAAATGATTGTGCATTACACCACACCAGCCTACGCTTAAGTTGAGTGAGTGAATCATGATCAGTGAGATTTTAAAAGCGCGCGTGTGTGGTTGTCTATAAGGAAAGGCCATGTCATTACTAATGGGGTATTTGACAATGAATTAAGGAAAAGGAAATCCAGACAAAAGGAACGAGAAGAGAAGAGGTGATGAGAAATTAAATTAAGAAAAAGATGGAATAGAAAGACGTGGAGCACGCGGTTAACAATAAAATAGATAAGCAACAAACGCAGGACAGGCATGAAAAGAGAAAACAAGACATGAATTTAACCCCCCCTGTCATCATCGTTATCATCATCAGTATTCATTATTATTATTACAATCACCAACAAAATTATCATTATTACAATCATCATCATAATTTACCAACATGTACATCATCATGATCGTGATCATTTATCATCAAAATGGTTAGATCTAAAATCAACTTTTAAAATGATCTTTTAAAAATGATCTTTTAAAATGGTAATCTAAAATGATCTGTCAAAATGCGTAAACAAACAACAACACAAAATAAAAATACTTTTACTTTTTTGTCAATATATAATGCGTACAAAATTCTTCATGTCATAAAACTGACTTATACATCCAGTTTCACATTCATATAGTGGAACATTCGGGACATACACCCGTACAGTATAAATATCAGCATGATATTGTTTATTATCATATCGAGCGCTACATGCACCTTTCTTTAGAAATCTACACTTTAATTAACTCCAATCATGCATGTTCATACGCCGATTTAGTATCGATCCATTTAGCCTATACTAGAGCTATATGTGTTCATCATCTTCGACGTAATGTTTTAAGCGTTCTATAGTGTCTAGATATATATATGAAAACGTAGACGTTTTGTTTTGTCTCAAACGGTTACAAAGCACTTCATGATTGGAACGTTTTACAAGCAAATTAATGTCCACAACAAAGGCTGTTATTGCTTATTACTAGCTAGGACTGTCTAGTTGGTTAAAGCTATCTGTTTATATTCGTGTTCACGACAGTCTCTGTTCTCATTGTAGGCCGTCTACCGTAAAGAAGGTGTGCCTCTACTTTATTTAGTATAATTAATTTATTACTGGGAAGACAAACCGCCTGCGGTGCCTTAACTCCTGTCATTTTTTTTGTTTTAAATATATTTTTTGTTAGTTTTCTGTTTACAGTTCATTCTGCGTGGGGTCACACCAGAAAAAATCCAGTAGCTCTGGAAGCAAAAAGAAACAATATTAGAATTAATATGAACGTAATCGGGAGGTTGTCTTGTCTTTACTCGTTGTGTACGATCTATTATTGTCCGATATGTTATTATACATTGAAAGTGGATTGTATTTTAAATATTATGTTAACCTGTGAATACAAAGCAATACAAAGGGTGCAGTAAGTACTGTCTCAATCTCTGGCATTTTACTAAGGCTAATTAGCCTAATAACATAATCGTATAACACTCGATCTCTGTAGTAAATTATGTTAGTACATTGTGTAGACGTAACATAATGTATATTAGTTCCGTAAATGTAACAAAATCAAATTACCTCCGGGATTGAAGGGGTCAAAATTGAACGAAGGGAAGGTTAAGTCATCAAAAGCACAGCAGTCGAAATCCAACGTTGTTTTTTCTGTTGTGTTCAGCAGCTCTGTCATATGTGAAATATAAAGCGCAGCTATTCTTATAGTCTCTGTCTTGGAAGGCTTTTCGTCTGGGAATAAAGGAATGATGTCTTTCAGACGATCGATGTTGGCGTTTAAAGTGTGCACTCTTGTCCTTTCCCGTGCGTTCGCTAATCGTCTTTGCTTACTGACACCGGTTAAGCGTGGTCCTCTTCGCTTTGCTTTCTTTTTGTTTTTCTTGACATTGTTAAGAGGTTCGGGTGAGGAGATGTCCATAGTAGTAGCCCTTGCAAGACGCTGTACGATGTGTGGTGTGCGTATAACACCCTGAGTCTCGAACATCGTTCAGCGCAGCATTTATCAATAATTGCGCGCACACGTCACAATGTCAAGAAGTCAAAGGCTTTATCACGAGGTCATATCGTACTAACGGTCCCACTGCATACACTTGTCAAAAAGACTGTTATTTTCCCATTATAGCTGTGCTCTTTAAAGAAATTTAAACAGATCAACTAAGTTTGCTTGATCGTCATAATTTGTTGGTTTTAAACTTAATTGCGAAGTCCACAACATATGGTACAAAACAACGGACTATTTGGGAAGTCACTAATCAAAACCTTAAGTTGCCGACGGCATTTTGTGTGTCAGTTGTCATCATAACTGAATTGAACCGTTTTTGGGTGGAAGCTTTGTTTGATTTCTTCTAAAATGAGTTACCGGTGCGTCGGCCTGAGGGAGAAGCAAGCTAAAGGCTGCCAAAAGACATCTCAATACCTATGGCTATATTCACTGAAACCCTTCAGGCAAACCACCCTGTAAAAGAGCATATCACGGAAACTTTTGCCCTGACTAGTTTAGAAGTATAATCAACCTTTTGTAACAAATTCTAATCTGTTCTTATCAATATTACCATGTTCTATTAGCTTAAAAACAAAATATTCCATCAAGATGGTATTGACATCCACCCTTTAGAGGAGGGTCCAGACAACTATAGGAACCAAAAAAGGACTTTGGATCGAAAAGAATGTAACTAAAAATGTCTTAATCTCAATCACCTGTTACAAACCTACAGTCGCTTCTTTCTTTGTAACTAAACGTGAATTTCACGCGATGTAAAGCTATATTGCGATACAATGAGTTGTTTAATCTACTCCACTTATAAGGCATTAATTATCGTGGAGGTAGCGTTTTTTTATCATCAAGGAAAAATGATTTTGTGCACGTCAGCTGTTTTCTAGTTGAGTTGAGGTTTAAATATAGACCGGTTTGTAAGGTTCGAGGGTCATGTCATTTATAACAAATAAAGGAAAAATCAAACAGGAAGAGTAGGTAGTAATACATTTATAATTTGTTAATGAGTTAGTTAAGCCTTAAACTAGTGTTGATTTGTCATCAATGCTCGTGGCTGCACGCGACAGTTATAAATATATATTACCCCTGAGGGAAGCCAGTAAGTAATTATGATGGCACAACTGCATGTCTAGAAAGGTTGTGCGAGACGATCGGTCTATTTATATATTTATAAATTACAGTTAATTAAACACTAACGATTGCTGTAGTAAGGACAATCATTATCTTCGTGAAGAACATGGACTGAGGTTATAATTACGACATTTTTTATTATTTTTTATAAATTTCAACTCACGTGACCATTTTCAAAAAAGATATATGAGAATATAGCGCAAAATGAATTCATGAATTTAAAAGAGAATAGCATAACAACTGAAACATTCTCTGAAAGCTTTATCCCAATATCTTGAAAACTAAGGCTCTTTGAAATCATGAAAAATAGTAAGAATTTGCATGACTGACTGGCATTTAGCCTGCATAGCTCGGCCCTAGGGCCTTTTCCCTTCCTTTTCCCCTAGCGCCTTTTCCCTTCCTTTTCCCCTAGGGCCGAGCTACGCAGGCCAGTTAGCTATATAAAGTCCTGTAACTTTATGATTAACTTTGATGATTTCAAAATATTCTGGGCGTCCTTACATAGAAGGGATATAAACAGGGGTCACAGAAGATGCATGGGTGTCCTTACACAGACACAGAAGGGATATAATGGGGGACCATGCAGGGAAGATACCGGCGTCCTTACACACAAGGGATATAACCGGGGACCATGCAGGGAAGATGGGCGTCCTTATGCACCTATCAATGTCTTGCCCCAACAGGGGGAGTGCGGGCAAAGAACATAAAGATCGATGTTTTTTGACAATACAATACAATAATTTCTGCGTCCACAACAGTACATTTATGAGTAAGTATATGAATTTGAAAATGAATATGAATCCCCAGGATACGGGCTATTGACAAAATATATCAAAAATGTCAATAGCCCCTGGGTATGCCCGCACCTCCCCCGTTGGAGCAAGACATTGATAGGTGCATTACACAGAAGGGATATAACCGGGGCACAGGGAAGATACCGGCGTCCTTACACAGAAGGGATATAACCGGGGACCATGCAGGGAAGATGGGCGTCCTTACACAGAAGAGATATGACCGGCGTCCTTACACAGTAGGGATATAACCGGGGGACAGGGAAGATACTGGCTTTCTTACACAGAAGGGATATAACCGGGGACCATGCAGGAAGATACCGGCGTCCTTACACAGAAGGGATATAACCGGGGACCATGCAGGGAAGATGGGCGTCCTTACACAGAAGAGATATAACCGGGGGACAAGGAAGATACCGTTGTCCTTACACAGAAGGGATATAACCGGGGGACAAGGAAGATACCGGCGTCCTTACACAGAAGGGATATAACCGGGGGACAGAGAAGATACCGTTGTCCTTACACAGAAGGGATATAACCGGGGGACAGGGGAGATACCGGCGTCCTTACACAGAAGGGATATAACCGGGGGACAGGGAAGATACCGGCGTCCTTACACAGAAGGGATATAACCGGGGGACAGGGAAGATACCGGCGTCCTTACACAGAAGGGATATAACCGGGGGACAGAGAAGATACCGGCGTCCTTACACAGAAGGGATATAACCGGGGGACAGGGGAGATACCGGCGTCCTTACACAGAAGGGATATAACGGGGGACCATGCAGGGAAGATACTGGCGTCCTTACACAGTTCTACAGGGATATAACCGGGGGACAGGGAAACCCTTTGTGCTAGTAACTGGAAGCTATAATTAGATAAACCATGCTCGCCTATTTTAAACAAGAAAAATAGCTGTAATCATAAAATACATATACATATTTATAAACATATACATATATTACATATAACAAACCCAAGCAAACTACATATATCAAGCTAAAAAACAATGATATATTTGATAATGATTTAATTTAGATATTTATGTTGATGTGTATCCAATGCAATATATAATTGCCGTACGTTTTTACATGGGCCACACGTGTCTACAAACAGAAAGTTTGACTGAGGCTAGCAGGGATTTATTGTCTAGACAATTTATCGGTCCATCATTCCCTCGGGGTTGAAACCAAACCTCTCTCCGGACCATGCATGCAGTTCCAGCGCCAACGGCGTTTTCTAATGTACAGACAATCAGATATTGGGGCATGTTTTAGGCAACGGGTTATTTCTTTAAATATTCTTTAGAATTTGACTCAGGCCCTTGGAAAGTATTTCAATTGTTTCATAATGTGTGTACATTCCTTAAATTACCAAGGGCTGTAATCAAATTCTAAAGAATATATTATACGCTATAGCTATCGAGGCTGATGCTGATCGACGAGAACTGTGAACTCAATTCCATATAGCCTTAGTATAGACAAATTCTAAAAAAATATATTAATGCACATTATACATATATTATTGAGGCTGTGACGATGAGATCATTGAAATGGTTTATTTCACTATGATTTGGCAACCCACCGGGACTGCTTATGAAATAGAATGAATGAATGGTTTTTCATTTGTTTTTTGGCTCGAATGCCTGCCATTATAAAATTCAAAAATTGAAAAACCTTCGAGACGTACAGACGCATGGATAGGTTTATGATAGCACAGGCAGCGCAAACTCGATATCTGACAACATTGACAAATGAAATTACAAAATAATTTAAAAAAATTAATGTTGTCAGATGATGGGCTTCCTGTGATGATAGTAAACCACTTTAAGAAGGCCGGATTATCAAAGCAAAAAGTATATCAGATCGACATCTTTTGCCCCCTTTACCCTCTTGCAAACCTGTCAAGAACTGGAGTTACAATCCCCAGAACTAGTTCAGTCGTGTGTAGATTGAATAGCACACTTAAGTTATCAGCGAAGAGTTTATTATACGGCTAGTCCATATCGATATACAACAGATGCGTCTTGTCGATAATTGGTCATCTTTATGCTCTTATCACTCGGCGTCGATGGTGGCACGGAACGTGCAAACTGACCACGCGCTGTATACAGCTATTTCAAAAAATGTTCAATTCTGAATAGTGCATTGCAAGACCGAGATGCATTTTGGGTCATGTTATATTGTCTAAAATAGAACAAATAATTATTGTTTTATTCTTAGTATAGATTCCATTCAAAACAATATAAGAATTAGTCAAGGATTTATGAAAGTATATTAGAGAAAATTCATCTTAAAGTTTATGTAAATTAGGGTGGATCTTTATCTTCAGTTAAAACACTCGTCACGGTTACGATTTCTTTTGTCAGTTTCTCATGAATCATTAATGAATTTTTGAAGGGGAGCAAATAACGCTGTATCAGTAATTAATTTTTATTCAAATTAATAAGACCCACAATGCCCTTTGGCCTTGGAATGCACTCAGTTCAGTATTCAACATTTTTTGAAATAGCCGTATACACCAATTTCTGCAATCCAGAGCAGAGTTTAGGGGCCGACTATTTAACTTTTAAGGGGGGGGGGGGGGGGGGGGGGGGGGGGGGGGAGGCGCACGGAATTTATTTTATAGAAAAGCAAAGATTTCAGTGGCGATTTTGGCTTGCAGGAAATTTATTTTCAAAATCCCCCCCCCCCCTATTAAAAGTTCAATGGTTGGCCCCTAAGGACATTGCTTGCTTGGGCTTCCAGTTGATTCGATACTGAAATGCTTGTATATATGTCATCAGATCATCCATATGATCTCTTTAATGTTTGGGTTTCTGGAAAGGTTCATTAGATGAGCTAACCACAACGCGTTTGTCGTTCAGTTATTAGAACTCCCACATAAATATGTACGCCCCTGCAGTGGACAACCTATCGGTGACATTGAAGGCATTTTGTGTTTGTAATATTGTTTGTTAAAAATAGTATTTGAGACGGTGGCTTTATGTAAGTAAAGCTTTTTGAGCTCTATCGTAAAACTAAACTTAACCTTACACACGATATTTTGGGTCTTTTGGGTTAAGGAGTACAAGTCGTTATAAGCTTCACTGCACAACAGTAGAAGGGGCAGGACACAAATGAATACTAACAAAAAACGTAGAGAAAGGTCGCGACAAGAGAGCCAGGTGATCTCGCATCGAAGCGCACATAGGATTAATTGTTTGTCAAAACGAACAGTTCCAAAATGGCGCCTCGAGACAGCTACGAATTCGATTACTTTTAGGCATTTGCGTTTTGTTATAAATTCTTTTTTATCGCTGATAGAGCAGCAGAGAGCTTGTGTTGTCCAAGCTTAGTTAATTATTATTTTTTAAAGTAAAGTTATGTTAAGGACGTATTTATAGAAGTCAACACGGGAAACAACTCTCTCGAACGACGCCGTCTTGGAACTTTTGGCGATGCGAGAAAAATGCTTCCCATTTAAACAATAGAGTAGTTATATCGAGGGCATTATGCTGTGATAGTTGCCCGCGCAAACTGGATGTTCAGAAAAACAAATAGTCGCCCGAGAACGCAGTTCGAGGGCCAATATGAGGAACATCCAGTTTCCAAGGGCAACTATCACAGCATTATGCCCGAGATTTTAACTGCTCTATTGTTTTTATTCAGTTCAACAACAAAATTTTCCGAAGTGGACGAAAAGCTCAGCGGGCACTATGCACTGATAGTATCCCTCCGCGGCGGGCACTATCACGTCACGTGATCGCCCCTCAACCAATGAGAGCGGAGGAAAATTTGTTGTTGAATTATAATGGCTTATAGTGCACGCGCGAAATCACCTGGAAGGATTTGTGGGCATATTTCCAAGCTTGAAGAATCCAGCCGTATAAAAATTGTTTCCTTCATTGGCCAACATTTTCTCCATAAAATTCCTCTGTCTATGTTATCAGCGACATTTATTAATGAGTGTTAGCATCTTTATTATTCCGGTGATGTTGGCTGTGCACCTTGAAATGATCGATCAATTGTTTGTGCGCCTTGAAATGATCGATCAATTGTTTGTGTGTTTTTAACCGGGTCCGTTTATAATAATAATAATAATAATAATAATAATAATAATCATCATCATCATCATCATCATCATCATCATCATCATCATAATAATAACTAGGTAATGTATTTGCGACCAGGCCTGCATACGAATTCACCAAAGTTGTTAGCCTTGAGCCCGTGCAGTTTTGTAATGTGGCATTGTATATAAACATAAATAAAACGAAGGGAAAACCCCCAGCTCGCCGTTCATTCAACCAACATTCGCATGTATTTCGATAATTTTTTATTTTCATAAAACAGTACGTGTCGAAGGTCTTTGAATATATTGAAAGAAGAAAATATACAACGGATTACGAGTGCAATGTTCATGTGAAACTTCTTTGCACCTTGATAAAATATAATATATACATGCTTTAGTCGAGCTCCTTTCATCATGGTTCGCAGAGTCGTGTTTATAACTGCGAATTTTGTTTCGACTCGTTTCAACTTGTCAGAGCTGCACAGCTGGCATCACTTGTTCTTCTAGAAGAAACGATAACTAACGAAAAATATTACGAATGGCTTCTCTTGAGATATTTTGGACTTGAACGACGATTCAATGAACTTTTGAAGTCGTGAAGTTGACCGTCGTCCCTAAACATATGCAAAACCCGCACTGACCAATTATCATTTCGAGGGAGGGGAGCCACGACGTATTAAAAAAAGTTTATTTGATGCTTTACATTTTCAAGAATGATTTTATTTTATTGACGATAATGGTGATATCACGTTGTAAATATTGTTGCATATTGATTTTTAAAAGTTTTCTGAGTTTTAGTTTCGATTTTTCTGACCGAAAAAAATGATTTGTACCCTACTCTACTGAGGCAGGTTTTGGTGCGCAATTTTTTCCTGTCAGGGTTATGCTAACAACTTGAGCTTGTTAGCTTCGCGCTGATTGGCTAGTTGCATTTTCTTGTATCACTTAGCTAATAATAATAATGGAATGCGCTTATATAGCGCACTATACGGAGGACTTTACAGGCTGCATATTTACTTACTTCTATTTTCATATCTATATTTTTTATATTTATTTATTTATATTTACTTATCATCAAGAAGTCCAATAAATCAGTTGTATTATTTTATTATATTATTTTAAATTTCTAATATGAACATGCAGGATTACATGTCCTTTTCCGCGTACTGAAAACCTTTTGTATTTTTTGCATTGTGACTAACTTGGAGTCATCTTTTTTTTGTATATTGAATGACATATACTGTGTCTGGTATACACGGAGAAGGAACCTGGATTACACTACGGCCGCACGAAGCCACTACGGCTGGGGACTGGGCCTAGGATTGCACACTTCTGTTGTAACACCTGGTTGTTACATCTGTTGTTACATCCAGTTGACCCATTTTTGCGAGGTTACTCAGCGGTAACCACGACACGAGCGCATTTGCAGTGTTGCCTTGAAGGTCCGGCATTTTCGTAGAATCGATAAATTTTCAATGACCAAGTATCTCGGCTTCAATAGAAAAAAATCTCACAATGTGAAATAATATTTGTTTTGCCAAGCCTCACCTATCAGGCCGCTTAGCTCTGAGTGATCATCAAATATACAAATCGGTTGTATTTCATGGAACGAAACAGACACCAAGGTATCCAAGAGATATGATCAAGTTATCGATATTCTATATACACAGACAACACAGGTAACCCAACAGCTAGCTCGGCGGTACAATGTCTACTTTCTTGCTGTCTTGTGAAGCTGTCGGTGATACACAGTCATTGTGGTCAGCGTCACTCTCCGGTGTTGCAGGGCATGCGTATTTGTCCGTTTTAATGTCGTTTTGTATCAGTTTATCAAGGTTTTGCTCGGGATGATCGTTTTTGTTGTTTTCTGTTGAAGCAATATCATTGTCCCGTACAGTTTGATCAACCTCAATTTGGTCAGACACTTTGTCTAACTGTTGTTCGCCATTAGTCGTCCCATCAACACCACCACCTTGAGTCGAGGATGGTTTAACGTTTCGTTTTGCTACCAGTAGCAAACGTTTTCGTCGTCTACGTTTTATTGGAGTCATCCCTGTAGGCTCGGTACTGCTTCCGACAATCGGTGCTTTTCTTTTACGCTTTCTTTTTCTGATGATCTTTTTAAACTTTGGTTCATCTAGTCCCGCTTTAGAGATAGTACTATCTAGATTCTTGTCGATGATTATGTATTGTAGATCTATGAAAGACTGAAAAACACATCCCATTCAATGGTTAGTATGCACATTAAACTGAGATACAATGCAGTACATCTATTTCAAAAAGGTTGTCAGAGAATAGTAATAGACTTAGCGGTGTTATACAAGTACATCAGTACATTACAAGTGTTAGTTACCTTGTTGTGCAGACCATACACTCTCCATAATTCTCTTAGAGACAGATGATCGCTCAATATCTCGTCACTGCGAACAATCTCCACCTTGAAATAACAATAATTTATTACTATTATACTTGACATACTAGGAACCGGGCTGATCGACTCAGGCTCTGACTGACTGACCGCGTCCTTTGGTTGGCTGGCAGTCTATTTGTTTGAGGGCTGTCTCAGGGGTGAAAATATCGGGTATGCTCATCGGGAACAAGAACACACTTAAAATATATTGGAACTCCTTTAAAAATAACCGAGTCCTTGCCCAGGGGGTCACCGTATAGCAGTCTGTCTGTCTGTCTGTCTGTCTGTCTGTCTGTCTGTCTGTCTGTCTGTCTGTCTGTCTGTCTGTCTGTCTGTCTGTCCGTCCGTCCGTCCGTCCGTCCGTCCGTCCGTCTGTCTGTCTGTCTGTCTGTCTGTCTGTCTGTTCATTTCCATTTATTGGCTTAGATGGTGAATTCAGAGAGAGTAGATATAACTCACTACATACAATCCTATAGAAATAATGACTTACAAAGTGTGTATCAGGGATCCCAAACTTCGTGGACACGAATTTCTTGAGTACTTTAACAGGAAGTTTTGAAGAACATCGAAGGTATCGAGTTGGAAAGATCTACAAACAAACAATAAATAAGTACAATATATTGTTACAATGAATACGAACGGGTTCTTAGCCTTAGTAAAGGCGGTTTTAGGGGCATGTTACGCAAGCTTAGGTGTTATTGGATTATGGAACTCTTACCGTTTTTTCTTGCCAAAATCTCTTTTTTCTGAAAATGAGTAAACTAATTTAGCAAGTTAACAATCTTGTCAGAATGGCTATACAATTTAGTTTATGTTTTTATTTCCAAACTCTACGGCTTGGAAGATAACACCAACTGCTCAAACTGCTTACCCATAATACTCTAGTGTCACGCATACAGGATCCTCTATATCGTCTTTCTTGTCTTTGTTCTCGTCTTCGTTTTCATCGTGGCCATTGTCTTCTATTCCACTGCGTACTGAAACAATAAACAACAAAACTTTAAATACATCAGTGTAATTTACACTTTATATCGGATTTCGACGTAGTTCAACATACACATCTTCTTCATATTGTGTCAATCTGAGATCACTCTAGTTATCTAAATACTGTACATCTAGCATCTAGCCTTTTGCCGAAAGCGATAGTCTAGGTCACAAAGAAACACTACCCAGTGAGATACTGAAAGTGACTGCACTAAAAATAACACTTACTTTGCTCCTCTTTTTCTACATCTGCATTGAACTCTTTACGTCGACGAAGTTCACCTGAGGATTGAAATAACACCGAGTGATAAAGAGAAATAAAGCAAAGAGGAAAAAGATAAATAATACAAATAAATGGTTAGTACACAAACCATCAAAGAGAGATCATGCAAGGAAATAAGTACAAGGAAGTTTAAAGGGACAATGAAACTAAAACCGGAGAGAGACGGAAACAGGAGTTATCAAATATGTATACATATATATGCATGTATAAAGAAATATAACAATAAACCAAGAAATCATCATCATCATTATGTTTTTCCTATTGGCGCGAGAACATTCTTAGGTCGAGTTAATGGAGTCGCTGCTCCAATAAACTCTTAAAGTTCGTTTTTTCCATCATCATGAGTTAAAAAAAAGCAAATTTATCTCAAAACAAAGGAATTCATTGCGCTGAATAGCTAGAGGTATATTTTTAAAGAAGACATTTTTATTTCGCCGTCATTACTATAACGATTAATATTTATTTAAGACTTTAACTTTTTACTATGTATATTTAATTTTTTCTATATCTATATTTTTATTGTAAACGCAATGAGATTTTATAATTGCGTTCTAAAAACTTTTATTATTATTATTATTATTATTACTTACAGTCGTAAAGACCTGGGATAAGTTTGTATACAATATCCTGTAACACACGATCAGGACTGAAAAAGAAAATAATAACCTACTGTAAAATATACCGTCAACAACCCTCAATCAGGGCTATACTGTCTGACGTTTCGTCTTGTTTCTTACCGTATGTTTAGGTATGGTCTTGTTTTATGGATTTCTGTCTCACATACGGGACATTTGTAGCTTCTATCCAGCCAGTAAATGATACAACTTCTACAGACTATAAGAAAATACAGTATGGTGGTCAGTATGAACGACTGATAATCTGACGATCTGACTGACTGGTGACCTGACTGACTTATAAATAGACTGACTGACTGAAGGACGGACAGACTGAATAACTGATTAGTATAGTGGTCAGCTTGAACAACTGACAGACCGACTGACTGACTGACGGACAGACTGACTGATTAGTATAGTGGTCAGCTTGAACAACTGAAAGTCTGACGATCTGACTGTCTGAAGACGGACAGACTGACTGACTGATTGACGGTCAGACTGACTGACTGACTGCATCGTATTGATAGACAGTACGACTGACTGGCTGCTTGTCTGACGACCTGAACTGACTGAATGACTGTCTGATAGGCTGGCTCGTTGACGAAGAGACTGAATGAATGTCTGTTTATCCGACGAGTGGCCCTACTGCTGACTGGCAGAAAGGGTGGACTGTCTGACGTCCGACAAACACAGTGTTATACGTCTTTACCTATATATCGGAAAGTACATGGTTGTGGGATTTATAAATAACCGACGAAATGTTCGGACGACTGACTGATATCATTCTTGCAAACTTACCGCATCTGACTGCTTGTCAGACTGACCGCCTATACTGCATGGCAGACGGACTGACTGACGTACTGAGTAACTAACTAACTTCTTGATGTAAGGACATATACTGACCAAGTTCCTGATAAGGCGATGACGGACTCAGTGAGTGACCGACTAGCTGCTTGCCAGTCATACTGACATATTACGGTTTGACTATCTGACAGCCAACGATTGACTGAGTGATCGAGTGACTAACGCTTTGGTCCGGCTATACGAACTGAACTGTAGGCCTGCCTCGGCTCCTGGAGTCGCCGTTATTTAATGTGACTTAGTGCGATTTATAAGGTGTTTTAAGGCGATTTTAGAAAAAAATATAGGAAAATCAGAGGCGACATTTTAAGCGATTTAGGGCGATTTAAAGACAGGCCTTACTGTTCAATTTTGGCCGAAACAAGAAGAAAACCCATGTCAGACATACTATTTAACAGAACGATTTCAGTATATATTATATATAACTGTTTTTGAAAGAATACGAGACTAGTAATGAACTCTTCCAACTATTCGTTTGAATACCACTTACATCTCATATCCACAATTATTCCGCAAACTGAAGTTTCGAATGTTAATTTTTAATCTAAGAATAAAATATAAAAATAACATTGCTTTGACGAATCTATTTCTATCACAACCGCAATAGATTTGAAATGATATTTCTCAACAAATCGTATTGTAAACGATTCATTTGTTTTGTTAAAAAAAGATCTTTTCACAAGTGATTAAGTCAGTTTACAAAGCTATATATAGTTACATGAGTCGATGATCGAGTGTCTTGGCTTGGATCTTTTTCTATCGCGTACGTATTTCCGCTTCGTTTTTCCCTAGTTTTATGTCGTAAAAGTTCTACTGAATGATCAATCAAATAGTCGTTGTTGTAGTCTAACACCCAATGATGAAATAACAAACTTTATAGGAATTTTATTCCACAAAACATTGTATTAAATTGGTCGAAGACTTTCAGTGGAATTATTAAAGAATCGAGTGACATATTGTTTACGTTTATTTTAGCCGTGCATGACTTGGTGCAGGTTTCCAGTATAAGTCCTTCTTCAAAACGAATCTAGCTTCTTCTTCAACTAAAAAACTACATTTTCTGCTGTCTAAACTACTCGGTTGAGAGAAATCCTGGCGATTCTTACATGAATGTAGACATTCGATGATAGTGGTAGCATCCACAAGGTAGCCGCCACACAACACACACGTAATGTGAGGGTTTAAACTCTTCACGTTCATTGAACGAACCATTTTGTTTAGTTGGCTCCCTGTAAGAGGAATAAATAGACATTCATTAATTTTAACTTCGTGACGTAAAAAGGTTTACACTCTTGATAACGTGCTGTTATTGTTTACAAATTGCACCGTGGAAAAATAAATACAGTGAAAATACCCGAATTTGCAGTTCAGTTTTTTTTTGAACTGAATAAAAAAAATTGTACTCGAGAAACATGTGGAAACATTTTTACAGAGAAAGTTGTTTTTAATACAAAGACTTAAAGTTGACAAAATCAAAACGTTTCGTCACCGAATTTTTGATATTTTAGCGTAGAATTACTAGTTCACACTGTTTCTTTTTAAATAATTGATAATTTTCGTATTTTTCTTTCAATTTCACATATTTTTATTTGTAAAAGTACAGCCTGCATTTGACGATAGAAACCCATTCGAAAGTTGTACTATTCGCTGGAGTTTCCATCAGTTTGGTCGAATTCCAGTCCGCCGGGATAATTGTAACTTTAGTCAAGTCACGGCAGAGAAATCTGTTGGTTTTCGTAAAAACTTGTACATCAACTAAAATAAAGATAATAGAAGGCAGTAAAAGGCTCAATTTTCCAACAAATAGTAGGAATTCTCTACACGAATACAGCCTGCATTAGGCGAAGGCCGGAACATGATCATCATTCCAAATATTTCACAATCTAGCAGCATAAAGATACTACTTTTATAGTTACGATTTTACGCAAAAACCAGCAAAATCTTCCAACACAAAGGTTATACCTTAATTTTGTTAACATAATAAAGTGATTTTAGGTTTAGTAGATGTAGGTAATGGTAGTTGTGTGTAATGGCTGTATGAAACACGGTGCAACACGAATAAGTCTTCGCCTGTCATGGACTAGTGAATAGTAATCTAGAGACTTGGAAGAAAACTACTATATATCAGCATCCATGTTACAATTTAGAGTTTATTTTGATGTGTAATCTTCTGTGGAAACATTTATATAAATGATATTAGCCAGAATCAAGTTGTTTGTATGTTAGGTAATAAGATAAGTTGGCCAATGCCAGACGGACATCACAACAAAACGAAAACACTCAAGATATCCAATATATTCACCAAAATCAAGTCGAAAATAATCACTCCAAACAACACCATTTGGATCCAAAACCTTCACAATCAACAACAACAATCATTCCTCTAACGTACTAGAACAAATTGGATGTAAATAGTTTAGTATTGAAGAAGACTTTACCTTTTTCTAGATGAATATAAGCTCGCTGAATATGGAGTCCGAATTAATTCGGACAACACGTTGCCATTGAGTTGAGGTCACGTGGCCTGACCTGCACCAGTCTCCCTGGGCTTTGTCACAAATATCTTGTTGTTTTAAAATGGTTGTTTTCGTTTTCAACTTTTACTTTATAATCATCTGACTCAGTCTGTCATAGAATATACTGGCATTAACGAATAAAGCCTTGTAACTTGGTCTGACACATTCTGTAGTAATGAATATGTTATTCGAATCATTTCGAAAATCGTTCCCGTCAAGATTAATGTACACCGATCCGTGCTATGCCTTCTACCATCTATAACTCTAACACTATATACATGGATACTATAAAATACATCTGTTATAAAACACCAAGAGAAGAAGGATTTTCAATACCAGTTGCCACCAAGTTGTATTCAAAAACAATCTTAGGAAAAGTAGTTCTAATTTTGAATGAAAATTGCAATACAAGAGACTTGGTTTTGCATTCAGTCAACACTGTCGATTTTACGACCCTAACAGTATCTTTGACAGTATCGTTGAAATAAAGGTTCTTTTTTATAATGCCGGTATGGTAGCTGTTATGGTTAGCATATGTTTTATCTCTAGCGCTAGCGAGATTAATAAACCAAAATATATAGAAATAAATGCGACTGAAAACTGACAGATATTGAAACACGACGGCGATAACGAACAGCTCGGCTTTTTTTATTATTTAAGTTACTTTCTGCTGTTTATACTGCTTAGTGCTACTACAAGTTTTATTCTTTAAAAATGCTAAAATTAATTCAATTGAACTCGTCACAAATATGAGTCATGCAAGTGAAGCAGCCATGTAAAACTTCAAACAAACAGTGAATTTGCATACTACCTGACCGGTGTTTGAGAAGGCATTGCTCGCTCTTTCCGCACAAACATGTCCCAACAGTTCTTTTTTTGTTCCAGATTAAACCTTAATATATATATCTTATTAACCTTTTCTTATGTAGAAGGAGTTTGAGGTTTAGTAGATAAGTACAGTATCTCTTTATTAGTTACCATCGCACTCATTTATACTATGTTTAAAAACATGCTACACGACTCGGCTACAGCGGGAAGTTTTCGGCTCTCTCGCAGTCGTTCTTGGCGTGACGGCAACTTTGAACGGTAACATAACCAAGCTATATAATGATCTTTAGTACGAATTAGAATTGTACCTTGATCATTTAATTAACCTATGATAAATTCAGTATTGTTTTTTTGTTTGTACATTTTGTACATGTCAAATTGTACATGTGTGTTTATTTTTTCTTTAGTTCTGCTAGGTTTTGTTATACCCTACTTCTTATCTTTCTTCTTATTTGAAATGAAAGCCTATCGAGCAAAACGTCGAAGAATGTTTTTTGAGATATTTATGTCGCAGCATATGCAGTATCGCCGTATCTTTTATGCTGTATATGAAATAAAAGTATTTTAAAAACATTTAGTTTTTGAAATGTAATTTTGTCAGTATAATGCCAATATTAATGAGCTGTACTTCAGTTATTTTGTTATTGTTATCTAGCAGTTTTCATAGACCGTGAAATAAACTTTATTGTGTGCGATGATCAACATAGAGCAGATTTAATTTCATACGACAATGAAAAGCTCACGGCACAAACGCGGTCAAGGCACGGCAAGTTTCAAGAAATTTCTAGAAACATCACGGTCGCGGTAAAGCATGCACGCACATGACACTGAGTTTTCAGTCATACGAAATCTGCTCTAATATATAGTTATGCGCCAAGTCAACGCTTTCTTTTTTAAACTGATATACGTTTTTCAATGGCTTTCCTAATGCTAGCCTGAGAAAACAGACGTTCTTTCGCTCTACTTTCCCGGCCCCTGCGAAAATATTATCGCGGGGGAAAGAGGTGCGAAAGAACGTCTGTTTTCTCAGGATATCTTAAGTCCTAATGCTATTGTCGTATTTTAAAAAACAAAAAGTTTCGGAGATAAACTCCTTCAATTATATTTGATTTTATACAGAGCGTTACATGTATAGTTTTCTGTTCGAATTATAGGGAGTCACAGAAATAGATCTAGATTAATTCGGAAACTTAGGCCGGGTTGGAAGTTAAATAACGCCGGAGACGTCTCTATCATAAGTAACGATTGATTTATTAATTTATTACTTTTAATTATTGTTTCCAGCGTTTTCCCCTATGTTTGTGGGCCAAACCACAATCGAGGGGGAAAGCCCGAGGAAAGAAGTTGTGGTTTATTAGGTCATTAAAAAATACGGTTTTGGACTAACTATATATATAGCTAAAACTTTTGTAACCGAGCCTGCACAGCAAATTAGTTAGCATTGAGCCCGTGCATATCTTGTATTGCGGTGTCTCGCAAAACGTAAACAGGCTACACTCCAAAGCTCCATTTCAGTGGCGAAATAAAAAAGCAGTAATTAAAGTTTGTGTAATTAAACTTCAGGATTCGCAAGCGATAAATAAAACAATAGTTTTAGAACTCACATATAAAAAAAAATCATTAGCTTGTTTCGAACTAATTAATACTTAGGACGATTTGATTTACTTAGGACATATTGTCTTCTTTAATCAATAATGTATATTGAAGAATTTTATTCAAGAATATTGAAGAATGTTATTCAAGAATATTTGTTTTCAACCGTAATACAAGTTTCGAGCTTGCCATCGAAATGGCGTGTAATTTCAATATTCGTTATTCATTGATAAAGCAAGAGCTCAAACTGGCCAGTGAATAGTATACACCTAATTCAAAAAAGGTTGACGGGGCGAACGGCGATCGGCGATTGGTGATCGGCGATTGCACGTCCCGAAAGAGACTGTGGATAATACGAATTTCTTCTTATTCAATTATATATTACCCAAATACCGTTCAACGATGACCGTAGATGGATGTCTCGAAGTTTTCTCTGAACGGAAGAAGGAATTCGTATTGCCAATAGCTCCTTTCGGTCATGCAATCGCCAATCACCAATCGCCAATCGCCGTTCGCCCCGTCAACCTTTTTTGAATTAGGTGTATCACGAATTTTTTGCGGATTTCGATGGATTACAAAAGCATAGAAAGCTCACTCTCCCGGTCAGTCTTCGTCGCAGCCGTTTTTTTGGGGAGGGACACATGAAGCCTAATTAATAAGTTGTGCATGTTCACTTCGCGCGTTAGAATCTTGACCGTAGAATGCAAGCACTTAGTAAGTTAACCTTTTCAGTGTATGAAATAAATCTCCTTTGTGACTCGAACGTCAAAGAAGATTTCGAAAATTGTTCGTGGATTTCTTTAGTAGTATATATATGTTCTTTTTTTACCGGGAGAAGATTTTTTAATTCATTACGCTGATCAAGTCAGTGACGATTTGTAGAGAACTTGGCATAGATGTTCTCTCCGATTATAGAGTTCAGCTTTAAGAAATAAAGGCTTTCGCTGTAGGACTGATCTGAGGGCTCTTCTCTGCAATTTGTTCGAGTTGGTCCGTTCGCTTGTCGGTGAGGGTGGGGGGGGGGGGGGGGGGGGGGGGAGGGGGGGGGGGGGTTCTACCTTGGATAGGGGTGCTCGACGGACGGTTATGAAAATGCCCCTTAAAGGTACGCATAAATTAACTCAGATACTGATTTCAGACCCTAAAAGGTACGACAACATTTAAAACTTTTTCAATATGTATAATCTTCAGTTCGAAAACTGACCCTAAAAGGCACGGTGCCAGTTCGAGACCCTAAAAGGTCCGTCGAGCACCCCTATCCATTTTCTAAGGGAGAACCCCCCCCCCTCCCCCCCCCGGGAGTAAAACTATATGTCAAACTTGGCAAGCGTATTCCAGGATGGTTCGAACAAAGGTAGAATAAATTGAGGTCAGATTATCTGTTGAAATACCATAGCGCTTAAGTAACCGTAGCTACGGCATAAAGTCTTGTACTTGCTTTACCACAGATCGATGTGGTCAACATGAAAGTTAAATGTAAGGTTAGAAGAGATATGAACACCTAATAACTTAAAGTGAGTAACGCTCTCAACCTGGGTGTCATTGGCAGTTAGACAGTCCAATTACAGATCACGTCTATATAGTTCATTCTGAAGGCGGCTCACATAGAGAAGAGTGATCAATTCAAAGATGATACAATCGTCAACATACTTGTACAATGGTAGGTTCACCGCCGCGCGAACAGTTAAGGACCGAGCTATGTACCTTGCGGCACACCTGCTTGTATTGGTTTCCAAGGAGATTTAGCTAGTCGAGAAAGTGTAACACGGAGGTGGCGATGTTGGAGAAAATCAGCGAACCAGTTGCATGATTGAAAAAGAAGGCACATAAAAACAGTTTCTTTAGAACAATGTTATGATCAATTCTATCAAAGGCTTGTGAAAAATCAATGATCATGCATATGCGGATAATGGTATGAGAAGCGCCATGCAATAGCAGAAAGCCAGTAATACTAAAATCAAGTGTTGTAGCAGCCGCCTTTGATATTACCGTAAATTGGTTTGGATCAATCTTTGGAGAAATTAATTTAAGAATTAATTTAAAGATACGACTTTCCAAAACTTTGCAGAGAACACTGAGGAGTAAGAGATATTGTCCGGAGGTCTTCAGTTATCAGGTTTGTCAACTACTTTTTAGGAATCGAAGGAACATCAGCAAATTTCCAAAGAGGTGGAACGACTTAAGGTGACTGGCTACTTTTGGAAATAATGGTAAACTTTTCTTTAAACTACGATTTTTTAATGTGAAATTTAATGCTGATTCCAAAAATGAATAGAAAAATGCTCAATTTCGAGATAATCAGCATTTAATGAACGCCTACGCGCGAGATTTTGAAGAAAAACTTGCCACTAAAACTGAAGCGATATGAAAAAATCAAAACTCATAAGAAAATAGTTTTTTTTTCATACTATATCAAGCACAAATGCCGGGTAATGAATCATTCTAAAATACAACATGGATGGTTTTGAATGAAAGACAAAGAAATACCTCGATCTGTCATATTTTGTCCTTTCAGTGCTTCAAACTCGCATGAAGTCGGACAAAAAATCCTACGAAAATCGATTTTTTTTGTATGTTAGAAAAATTAACTTTTTGAAAAAATTTGATGTATAACGTAGATTTTATTAGGTTCTTTCAACTAAGCATAACGAAAGTATAGAGTCCCGCGCATCGTGGGCTCGAATCGAATGTCCAAAAGTTTTTAAAAGTAGCCAGTCACCTTAAAATTGAACAGTTTTGTGCAGAAAGTATGGCGGCTCTTTCAGCAGCCAATAAGGAATTTCATCAGAATCAGTTAACTTTTGTGTTTGGATTCTTGAAAGTGCAGATTCAACTTGTGCAGAGGAAATGTTTCTGCGAAGGGTTTGCAGGGTAATCAATCATTTGAAGAAACTTTAAGCTTTAAGATAGAGACGACTGTCAACCTCTGCAGCCTATATTAAGATGACAGTAGCTTCCACATCGGCTGCACTGAAAAACAATTATGAAATAAATGTATATTATTTTTAACTCTAATTTTATGGGCTCAATAGTCAGTGGACTAGGAAGCCGCCACTTATTATTGTAATTTTTAGAATTGATGTTTTAGGAAAAAGAAAGCTATTATATGATTTACCATAACAATAACTTGTGAAAGTTGGAGAAAAAACGATTAAATTTGCAAGAAGCTGTAAGAGTTTGAAAAATCAGAAAAACACCAAAACGAGGCATCAAAGGCCTCAGCAGAAAACCACATACAAATGTCTATATTTTTCATTGAGCATAACTTCTTTGGTATTTTAGCCAGAGCACCAAAACCTTCCAAACATGCATATTTTAGGCGGTTCTTTTATATGACAATGCTAAAATAGTAAAATATCTGTTTACTTGAAAAATCATTTTCCGGATCATATTATGGTATTTATGAAAGTGGTCTGGCGTCAATCTGCCAATATGTATTTCTCAATCTTTTTTATATGAATAGTTCATAGCTTTGTTATATTACCCCGTAAAGTCCCCTCAACTATGGTAATGCAAATTAAGGTGTCGATCTGGGAAAAAAACTTCCTGCTTGTTATCTGACCGACCATATCTCAACTAAATCCTTGTTTGAAATCAGGATTCTAACTAAGTACTGATATAAATAAACGTACTTCAATTTAAAGCTTCAATTGATTTTTAACCCAAATCAGTAATCCATATAATTTGGAAAAAAAATCTTTTTCAGACATTCCCTTACAAAAATGAGGTACAGTACTTGTACTTGTACAGTTAAAAATACAGTTATAGAAAGACAGTTGTTAAATACTATTTAAACATATGTATACACTGTTATGTTCAGTACATGTACAAATCCAGTGTTGACTGCCCCGCCTCGCATAAATGTGAAAACTCTATTGTTTTCCAACGTGAACACGAGGCTAGACAGTCAAGAACAATAAGAGAACGCCATATTTCGATTCGGTCTATGCCAGAATTAAAACTGAACAGGTCCAATACATCACAACAAGTACACATTAAGTACATGTCAAACGCATATAATAATACGGTTAAGACCTGCTTTTACTCCGACGAAGGGCTAAAGCTCGAAACGTCAGTAACATTTTTTTACGGTGTTACAAATTTCATTATATTACCTATCGTATATATCAAACACCGACGCAGCCTATACTAGTTTACTCGCTAGTTTCCATTTAAGACTAGATTAATTGTATACGTACGTTAAGCATAGTGAAAACTCCGTTTGTTTTCATGCAGTACTTGGCTGCTATATAGCTGCATCACTCAATATTTGTATGGGGTTAAATTTTTCTTCATTCATTTCTTTTGAATAATGTAAATGCAAAAGAATAAAACGTGTAGTAGTACTTAGCCGAGTTACGGCAGAAATGATTACTGCACCATCGCAATACGAACAGTAGTTATTTTTATTTGTGTTTATTTTTAGTTTATCAATCATGTTACAGATGATGATAAAGTAACAATAATAGCTACCATAACAAAGAGATTCAAAGATACTGTTAGTATCATAAAATAGATAGTGTGATGAATAGTTCAGGCCTTGAAAACCTCCTTTTCTTGACTGTTCTGTATATAACGACGATAACGAATTACATCTAGTTTTTTTTATTTGTTTCGGCTATATATTATATATTTGGTTAATTAAACTCGCTTGCACTATAGATAATAAATATGCTAACCATAACAGCTACCATACATTATAGAGCGGTTTTCGTATGAGTGGGAAACTGGCCGTAATATTTACGGTACTGTTACTGTAGAACTTTCGAATGTTTTTATAGAACTTACGGTACGGTTACGGCTACGGTACGGTACGGTCAGTTTCCCACTCGTACGAAACCGCTCTAAAAAGGAACCTTTATTTCAACGATACTGTTAGTCTCGTAAACTGAATCGCTATAGTATATATAATTGATGTATTGCAGTTTTCCTTGAAAATTAGAACTTCTTTTACTGAGATTGTTTTTAAATACAACTTAGCGGAAACTAGTATCGACAATCCTTCTTCTCTTGGGGTTTTATAAGAGATGTATTTGTTAGTATTCATATATAAAGCGTGTTAGAGTTATAGATGGTAGAAGTCATAGCAATGATCGGTGTACACAATGTTCATTGACGGGAACGGTTTTCGAAACGATTGGAACCAACATCTTCATTACTACAGTCTCTGTCAGACCAAATTATGCCAGTATATTCTATGACAGACTGATTCAGATGATTATAAAGTAAAAGTTGAAAACGAAAACAACCATTTTAAAACAACAAGATATTTGTGACAAAGCCCAGGGAGACTGGTGCAGGTCAGGCCACGTGACCTCAACTCAATGGCAACGTGTTGTCCGAATTAATTCGGACTCCATATTCAGCGAGCTTATATTCATCTAGAAAAAGGTAAAGTCTTCTTCAATACTAAACTATTTACATCCAATTTGTTCTAGTACGTTAGAGGAATGATTGTTGTTGTTGATTGTGAAGGTTTTGGATCCAAATGGTGTTGTTTGGAGTGATTATTTTCGACTTGATTTTGGTGAATATATTGGATATCTTGAGTGTTTTCGTTTTGTTGTGATGTCCGTCTGGCATTGGCCAACTTATCTTATTACCTAACATACAAACAACTTGATTCTGGCTAATATCATTTATATAAATGTTTCCACAGAAGATTACACATCAAAATAAACTCTAAATTGTAACATGGATGCTGATATATAGTAGTTTTCTTCCAAGTCTCTAGATTACTATTCACTAGTCCATGACAGGCGAAGACTTATTCGTGTTGCACCGTGTTTCATACAGCCATTACACACAACTACCATTACCTACATCTACTAAACCTAAAATCACTTTATTATGTTAACAAAAATAATGTATAACCTTTGTGTTGGAAGACTTTTCTGGTTTTTGCGTAAAATCGTAACTATAAAAGTAGTATCTGTATGCTGCTAGATTGTGAAATATTCAGTGGAATGATGATCATGTTCCGACCTTCGCCTAATGCAGTCTGTATTCGTGTAGAGAACTCCTACTATTTGTTGGAAAATTGAGCCTTTTACTGCCTTCTATTATCTTTATTTTAGTTGATGTACAAGTTTTTACGAAAACCAACATAATTCTGTGCCGTGACTTGACTAAAGGACCCTAAAGTTACAATTATCCCGGCGGAATTCGACCAAACTGATGAAAAACTCCAGCGGATAGTGAAAATTTCGAATGGGTTTATATCGTCATATACTTTTACAAATAAAAAACCATGAAATTGATAAAAAAATACCGAAAAATATTAATTATTTAAAGGGAAACAGTGTTAACTAGTAAATCTACGCTAAAATATCACTGATTTGGACGGTTTTTTAAATTTTTTTTTTACTTGTTTTTCCATATTAAAAACGGTAAAAATGTTTTACATTTTTTTCGGCTGAAAATGTTTTTTATTGCAGTAAAATAAAACTGATCTGCAAATTGGATATTTTCACTGTATTTTTTTTTCACGGTGCAATTTGTATACAATAACAGCACGTTATTAAGAGTGTAAACCTTTTCACGTCATGAACTTAAAATTAATGAATGTCTATTTATTCCTCTTACAGGGAGCCAACTAAACAAAATGGTTCGTTCAATGAACGTGAAGAGTTTAAACCCTCACATTACGTGTGTGTTGTGTGGCGGCTACCTTGTGGATGCTACCACTATCATCGAATGTCTACATTCATGTAAGAATCGCCAGGATTTCTCTCAACCGAGTAGATTAGACAGCAGAAAATGTAGTTTTTTAGTTGAAGAAACAGCTAGATTCGTATTGGACTGCCAAGAACTTGTACTTTGAAACGAAATACAATTAGCCTGGCAGTCAAGTCATGCACGGCTAAAATAAACGTAAACAATATGTCACTCGATTCTTGAACAATTCCATTGAAAGGTTTCAACGAATTTAACACAATCTTTCGAAAATTAAAATTCACATAATATTCATTCATCATTTGGTTTCAGACTACAGCAATTTCATTGATCATTCAGTAGAACTTTTACAACATAAAACTAGGGAAAACGAAGCGGAAATACGTACGCGATAGACGTAAGTTCGATCATCGTTCACTACATGTACTTTGGGCATAATATTTTATTCTATCTAAGAACATAAATCATTTTCTAACTTAATTGAACTCTACTAGATCACATACATTTAGGAATTGGTATCTCGTCTGTTTTTGACAAATATTGAAGATCAAGCTAGTGAAAAACGTTTACAAGTCAGACAAATTGAGTGCATGGAGAGATACCTTCGAGTATCTATTATTACAAACGGACCCTATTTATACAAAACACATCTCCCTAGAGTAACAGCACGCTAGCATTCATGCCATATCGTTAGATTGAAATACATTTAATTACTCGTAAAAACATCGTATAACAAAAATAAACGAAATTTGTTGAAGAATATCATTTCAAATATTTTACTGTTTTGGTGGAAAAATAGACTAATCAAAGGAAGCTTAGATTTCACGAGGATATAGATTGTATTTGCACATGCTTTTCTTTACATTTTTGTCAAATTAACGATAAAGCAAAAATAAAACGATTTCAGCCATAATTTGGGGTTTTCCTGGCCTTAACTAGCCGGAGTTATTTGACGAGAGCCGGCTCTCTTTATATCACAAATCGGCTAAACCAAATTAACTTACTTATTATTAGATGAATATTGAGTAAAACCTGACTTTTTAAAAAGCGTTGGATCAATTTAACGCATTTCGAAAAATGCCGTTTTTGCAGTGAAAGATTCGCATTCGAAGCGTCAGTTTGCAGATAATTTATGCGATATTGGTTGTATGGTATTAATACGACACTTTGAAAAATTGAGCTAGAATTGAACAGTCTCGTATTCTTTCAAAAAACCAGCTATACATATCAAACTGAAATCCTTCCATTTTAAAAAGCCACATCGGGATGGCAGTCATTCATTTCTATCAATCGATCTGTCTTTCATGGGTTTTGTCAAAGAGTCGTTGTCGGTTCGGCCAAAATTCAACAGTAAATCAATTCATATAGACCGAAGCGTCAGTCACTCGATCAGTCAGTCAGTCTGTCAGATAGCAAAACTGGTAGTCTTATGTCAGTCTGACTGGCAAGCAGTTAGTCAGTCATTCCGTCTGCAATCGGCCAATCAGCAACTCGACCAGTCGTGCAGTCTGTTCTCACATCAAGAAGTTAGTTAGTCGGTCCGTCCGTCAAGCAGTAGGCAGTCAGTCCGATAGACGGTCAGACGCGGTAAGGTTTGTCAGAATTACATCAGTCAGTCTTCCAAACAGTTTGACGGTGATTAATATATCAGACATAAATAAACAAATCAGTCCGATATATAGGTAAACACTTCGATAAGTATATCCTAGGTCATACAACCCTTTTTGTAAGGCAGCAGTGTGACCACTCTAGGGATAATCAGAAATTTTAGTCAGTCCGTCAATCAGCTAGTTCGTCAGACAGACAGACAGACAGTTATTCGTACAGTTCATTGGGCAGTATTATCGATATCAATCCGTTTTATCAGTCAGTCAGTCAGCCAGTCAGTCTATTCGTCAGTCGATCAGCTTATCAGTCAGTCAGTCTGTCAGTCGGTTGTCCGTCAATTAAGTGCAATTATATTATTCTATAATATATTTCACATGAAAAAGTGGGATATATCAATTCCATAGCATTATCAGTTAGTCAGTCGGTCCGCCGTCAATTAGATAATCAGCTAATCAGTTAGTCAGTCTGTCCATCAGTCAGTCTGTCCATCAGTCAGTCTGTCCGTCAGTCAGTCTGTCCGTCAGTCAGTCAGTCAGTCTATCCGTCCGTCCGTCAGTCAGTCTGTCCGTCAGTCAGTCAGTCTGCAAGTCAGTCAGTCTGTCCGTCCGTCAGTCAGTCTGCAAGTCAGTCAGTCTGTCCGTCAGTCAGTCTGCAAGTCAGTCGGTCAGTCTCTCTGTCCGTCAATCAGTCTGCACGTCAGTCAGTCTGTCCGTCAGTCAGTCTGTCCGTCAATCAGTCTGCAAATCAGTCAGTCAGTCAGTCTATCTGTAAGTCAGTCTATCTGTAAGTCAGTCTATCTATAAGTCAGTCTATCTATAAGTCAGTCAGTTCACCAGTCAGTCAGGTCACCAGTCAGTCAGTCAGGTCACCAGTCAGTCAGTCACCAGTCAGTCAGTCACCAGTCAGTCAGTCACCAGTCAGTCAGGTCAGTCAGGTTAGACTTTCAGTTGTTCAAGCTGACCACCATACTGTATTTTCCTATAGTCTGTAGAAGTTGTATCATTTACTGGCTGGATAGAAGCTACAAATGTCCCGTATGTGAGACAGAAATCCATAAAACAAGACCATACCTAAACATACGGTAAGAAACAAGACGAAACGTCAGACAGTATAGCCCTGATTGAGGGTTGTTGACGGTATATTTTACAGTAGGTTATTATTTTCTTTTTCAGTCCTGATCGTGTGTTACAGGATATTGTATACAAACTTATCCCAGGTCTTTACGACTGTAAGTAATATACCTCTAGCTATTCAGCGCAATGCCTGCTTTGTTATTTTTTAACTCTTTGCTTTGTTTTTTATGTTTCTTTATACATGCATGTCTTACATTTTATATAATTCTTTTTTTCTATTTCATCTTTGGTTTTAATTCCTGTGCCCCTTTTAGACCCTTTGCTGCATTTTTAAACAACTTTGTATATGATTGTCCTCTTCTTTATCTTGGGTATCTCTTTTTGATGATTTGTGTAACCATTTATTTGTATTATTTCTCTTTTTCCTCTTTGCTTTATTTCTCTTTATCACTCAGTGTTATTTCAATCCTCAGGTGAACTTCGTCGACGTAAAGAATTCAATGCAGATGTAGAAAAAGAGGAGCAAAGTAAGTGTTATTTTTAGTGCAGTCACTTTCAGTATCTCACTGGGTAGTGTTTCTTTGTGACCTAGACTATCACTTTTGGCAAAAAGGCTAGATGATATGCTAGATGTACAGTATTTAGATAACTAGAGTGATCTCAGATTGACACAATATGAAGAAGATGTGTATGTTGAAATACGTCGAAATCCGATATAAAGTGTAAATTACACTGACGTATTTAAAGTTTTGTTGTTTATTGTTTCAGTACGCAGTGGAATAGAAGACAATGGGCACGATGAAAACGAAGACGAGAACAAAGACAAGAAAGACGATATAGAGGATCCTGTATGTGTGACACTAGAGTATTATGGGTAAGCACTTTGAGAAGTTGGTGTTATCTTCCAAGCCGTAGAGTTTGTAAATAAAAACATAAACTAAAGTGTATAGCCATTCTGACAAGATTGTTAACTTGCTGAATTATTTTACTCATTTTCAGAAAAAAGAGATTTTGGCAAGAAAAAACGGTAAGAGTTCCATAATCCAATAACACCTAAGCTTGCGTAACATGCCCCTAAAACCGCCTTTACTAAGGCTAAGAACCCGTTCGTATTCATTGTAACAATATATTGTACTTATTTATTGTTTGTTTGTAGATCTTTCCAACTCGATACCTTCGATGTTCTTCAAAACTTCCCGTTAAAGTACTCAAGAAATTCGTGTCCACGAAGTTTGGGATCCCTGATACACACTTTGTAAGTCATTATTTCTATAGAATTGTATGTAGTGAGTGCTACCTGTTCTCTCTGAATTCACCAGCTAAGCCAATAAATGGAAATGAACAACGGACAGTCAATAATACCTATAAAGAAACGTTCAAACAGACAGACAGACATACTGCTATTCGGTAACCCACTGGGCAAGGACTCGTTTTTTTTAAGGAGTTCCAATATATTTTAAGTGTGTTCTTGAAAGTTCCCGATGAGCAAACCCGATACTTTCACCCCTGAGACAGCCCTCAAACAAATAGACTGCCAGCCAATCAAAGGACTTGGTCATTCAGTCAGAGCCTTAGTCGATCAGCCCGGTTCTTAGAATGTCAAGTATAATAGTAATAAATTATTGTTATTTCAAGGTGGAGATTGTTCGCAGTGACGAGATATTGAGCGATCATCTGTCTCTAAGAGAATTATGGAGAGTGTATGGTCTACACAACAAGGTAACTAACACTTGTAATGTACTGATGTACTTGTATAACACCGCTAAATCTATTACTATTCTCTGACAACCTTTTTGAAATAGATGTACTGCATTGTATCTCAGTTTAATGTGCATACTAACCATTGAATGGGATGTGTTTTTCAGTCTTTCATAGATCTACAATACATAATCATCGACAAGAATCTAGATAGTACTATCTCTAAAGCGGGACTAGATGAACCAAAGTTTAAAAAGATCATCAGAAAAAGAAAGCGTAAAAGAAAAGCACCGATTGTCGGAAGCAGTACCGAGCCTACAGGGATGACTCCAATAAAACGTAGACGACGAAAACGTTTGCTATTGGTAGCAAAACGAAACGTTAAACCACCCTCGACTCAAGGTGATGGTGTTGGTGGGACGACTAATGGCGAACAACAGTTAGACAAAGTGTCTGACCAAATTGAGGTTGATCCAACTGTACGGGACAATGATATTGCTTCAACAGAAAACAACAAAAACGATCACCCCGAGCAAAACCTTGATAAACTGATACAAAACGACATTAAAACGGACAAATACGCATGCCCTGCAACACCGGAGAGTGACGCTGACCACAATGACTGTGTATCACCGACAGTTTCACAAGACAGCAAGCAAGTAGACATTGTACCGCCGAGCTAGCTGTTGGGTTACCTGTGTTGTCTGTGTATATAGAATATCGATAACTTGATCATATCTCTTGGATACCTTGGTGTCTCAGTGTTTCTTTCCATGGAATACAGCCAATGTTAGCCCTGCGTTTTCTCCGGGACTGTATAGAGACGTAAATCCATATATCCCGTCTGATGTGGAGTGCGGGAGGTCTGTGCCACTGGATAGTCCGGTATATGGTTCAGTTTTTGGCGGCATCGCTGTCTTAAAAAAAGTGTTTCATTGTACCCCAAATTGTCTAAACCATTAAACACTATGCGGAAATACAACTAAAATAGGGCTTATTTTATCGATATCTCTTGAATAGGTATGGATTTTTTACTTTCGAGATTTTTTACGTCTGACGACACATCCCTATGCAAAACCTGGTCAAGTGACCCCCTCTATCTATGGCATGAAATCATTTGCATATAAAACTGCAATAACATATATTTTTTCCTAGTATATGAATTATACAACATTCAATATGACGAGCTCGAGTGGGAGTGAAAAAATGCAAAATGAGAAGAAGACATAAAAACTACAATCCTGGACAAAAGTATTTGACAATGTTTTCATAAGTCTTCATTATTCACATCAAACTACAAAAGGATACCCTCATGCCCCCTCCCCTATCCCCCTGGTCAATGTTGATATGGTTGGGCGGGGCTCGACAATGCTCCAGCCTTAATACAACATTGATTTAGAGGGAGGGGAAAGGATTTCATATACCAAAATATCTCGGTTTTTGTGTAGTTTTTACCCGACTGGAAGCAATGAGGTGATACCCAATAGCGTCACATGAACGATTTTCCCGACAATTTGAAATGTGTACTTTTTTGTAACAAAATGATAGATATTGATGCGAAATTCATTCTAAACATGAAATACATGTGAAATAATTCTCAAATTAACACATCGCATGATCTCTATGCAATAACAATATTTTTTTTGCACCAAGCTATGACATATGCAAATGAGTATTCGCTTGTCGAAAATAAATCAACAAAGTTTCTTCTATAATCATAAAATTATGTTAAGAGCTAGCCTGACTTTTATGGTAGAAATATGTCAAACAAGTAAACGACAAATACATCCTGAAGTATTATAGAAATCAAGGCTTTGTAACTAGAGTAAATACACGAAATACGAAATGTTGACAAAAATTGAATTCATTTTTTTGACGTGTCGAATCTGTAAACAAAAAAATTGATTTTACACTGTTCCCGATCATCAAGGTCGCTCAGCATCCAATTTGCACTAAGTTGTCGAAGATAAAGTAAAGTTCATGTTCAATCGAAATTTGACAACTAATAAACCAGTTTTAACACATTATTTTTAACAAATTTTACTGATATCAGAAATTAACGCTAAATGGTTACACATAGTCATGGGAAATAAAATCATCAAAAACAAATCTGTAAGACTCTCCTTTACTGATTTATCTCCACAAACGTATAGCTATTTGCCTATATACTGAATATCAATCTCATTTTTTTGGTAAAAGACCGCTAAGTAGGTGCAATATTGCAATAACCGCTAAAGTCAGCTAATAAATGTGACGGGTTACACACAAATGTACACTCCCCTTCATTTCTATGTATTCAAATTTATCCGTATAAACTTATACTGAGTACTTTATTCTTTTATATATAGTAAAAACCATTCTCCCTTTTCACTATTAGTAGAAAAAAATCCTATTCTAGCAGCGCATAGCATCCAATAAAAAATATTCATTTTGAACACACTGCTTAATTTGATGTGGGTATCACCTCATTGCTTCCAGTCACCCATAAAGCACATTTTGTGAACATTTTTGTCCAAGATTGTAGACTCACAGCAGATTTATCAGTGAAATATTTATTAAACCAACTATCATTCTCAATAAAATCTGTACTTGTATTTATTTATGATAATAAACATTCAACAACCCCCTCCCTCGCCCTGCATTTAAACTTGGATTATCACAAACGGTTTCTAAAGTTGTAAGTAGTTATAGAGGATCTTCACACTGAAAGCCCCCCTGGAGGTAGGGGAATTATTTCTCAAGGACTGGCCTGTGCTCAGATATTATATGGGAAAAAGCATAAAATATCATATTTCTACCTGATACTCAATCAGACCCCCTGCCATCCTTCAACCCTAAACCGCCATAAGTTGCTATATGAAAAGATTGAGCTAAATTTTCTGCTCATATAAGCACTAATTACTATTCGGACAGCAAAACAATTGCAATCACCGCATTCATGTTTTTAAAGGTTCAAGTTCAAAATTTAGTTCCATTCATCCCCATCCACCCCTCCCACATATGCCCAGTAATGACATTATCACTGATTGGCCAGCAAACCGTACAGGATGATAATCATCATTAACATCACAAGCTGGTCCTGTTTCTACACTAGATTAGATGCTAAGACTGATGGAAGCTGATAACTGGTATTTTCAGGAACTGCTGTGTCTTGTGACTGATAACACTAGCTGGTAGTTCAAATAAATCGTCCCGGGTCTTGAGGCCAACATGGCGTAATGACTTTGTGACAAATTTGGTTGTCATCATCAAGTGTTGTCATTTCCTTGTCCAATTCCTCGATAACAAATAGTTTCATTGAATAAAAATGCGAAACATGTCGAGAAAAAACGGCGCCGATTGATGTACGATTCCGAAGAAGTTTTATTGTCATAACTAAAGTTCGTAACAGTTTTCGCAGAACAATATCTGATGTTCCTTCTCGAAGGATACAAGTTCATCAACGTCGATCCTCATCAGGGATTCCAAGTTTGTCATATCTGCCATAATATCATTATCAGAAAGCGCGTGCTGTAAGTCTTCTTCGCTTGAACTCGAACGACCTGAATCACACTCATCCAGCATGTCTTTTAACTCTGATATATATCTTGCAGCCATCCAAATAATCTCAGTCTTAGTTGGTTTAATGTTCAGTTCATTTCGTGGTAGTAGAGTCCTGAGGTGTTCAATCCCGTCGTTGAGTACTCTTACTCTTTCTCTTTCACGCGCGTTAGCTGCTTTGCGGAGCTTGCTTACTCCTGTCAAAGGAGCCGATCGTCTTCTCTTTTTACGAGTTTTCTCTGTTGTATCTTCGTCCTCTAATTCTTTCTTGACTTGCATATTGTTTGTGTGCACTGATGCTGCGACGTGGAGGCTTCTTGTACGTACACCCATGTACTTCAGATTAAACCGCGTTGGCGTTTGAAAACAATAGATTAAAGCCTTACTTATCGTCTATCTTACAAATGATGTAAGCTGCGGTGACATGGACAAAGTTGATATACCCATGCTGAGGTTTATCTCAAGTCAGATATCAAGAAACCGAAAGAAAGTAGTTATCTAATTAGCCACAAACTTCCAGACAACTTATTAGATCTCCATGGTGTTTGACAGGCGGGTACAAGCGCTTCTTGCAGTTTGACCATTTGGCATCACTGTTCTTTGTCTTGTGTTTTTGTTGTTTAATCTTGATGTAGCACTGATATTAAACATAATATGATTACAGCATTGCATGGTTAATCATAAATATCTCTAGATTCACTCAGACGACCTCTTATTTACTTCTAAAACTTTTTAATTCTAATGCTTCTTTGTTGTTAAATGCGAAAGTAAAACTATAAGATGTCAAGACTACTTTTTGGATGTCATTTAATTCGATAACAGACACTTAGTATGCCAAGTACTTAAGTCGCTTACCTATTGTTGTTTGCTATGCATGTAAACACACCAAGATAACAAAAAACATTTGTACAAGGAAACAGATATCAAGAGAACCACTCCTAAACTTCCAATGGGGGAAGTGTGAGGGGAAAGTAGGGAGGGAGAAGAAAGTAATAAAAAAGGAGGAAAATGAGAGAGATAAAATAGGTTAATTGAGAAGATAATGAGTTTATATGCGTGGAATTTAAATAAATTTGTTAAATATAGAAATATGCTATTTGGTTTCTATTCAGGAATAACTAGCTGATTTGCAATCCACGAGTTAAAATTGTAATGTTATGTTGTAATGTAATGTAATGTAATGTAATGGAGCATGTAATGGAGATTTTGTCTGCGCATGCGTTTGTTTTGATGCTAAAATTCCTTTTCACGTCGAATGAAATAATTTTATGCTGACATGGAACATTTAGTTTGCAATCTCATCTTGCACAACTATGTTCAAGAACCGAATTACTGAGATATCAAATGTTGACCGTCTACTAGTGCGCTGTAGTATTTCAATCGAACAAACTCCGAATGGAAAAATATCACACGTCAAAGTCTGACAAAAGTGGATAAAAGGACCAGAACTTCGAACTTTCGAATACAAGTTTGGGCGCTAATTTAATCTATTAGGTAAACATAACAGTATAAGTCATTACCAACACGATGCTGTTTGTATTTAATCATATTGGGAGATATTAGACGCCCTCGATCGTCAATAAAACTGCCTTGATTACCTCGAGTGCGTGCGAAATCCTTAGAATTCATCTTAGAATTTTTATATCTTAAACATTGTGCCCCAGCGAATTTACTTCAGAAATAGCTTTTTACATGTTTATATTTTGCAAAACTAAGCTTTTTAGGCCGGTAGTAACTTTTGGTCCCGCAATGTGATCCAAAGCGATTTTGTGTACGTGGTTTTATGCATATTTTCGCTCAAAACAACATGCAAATTTTAGCGAACTATTTTTTATTCTTTAATTAAGAATTAAAGTTGGCTTTATAGGCAAAAACCTTCATGGCTCCCATAAAATCGAAATATATAATTACATTCTAGATAAATCTTTTAGATTATAAAATACAGGTTGTTGAAGTTCGTCAAATTTATCACAGTGAAACAGGGCCTAAACCATGTTGTAAACATTGCTTGAAATCATATCCAGGGACAACAATTTTTTTCCAAAATAGCTCAGTTTTGCGAGAAGTAAACATGGAAATGTCAATTTCTTTAAACGTTTTTTTGGGGCACGATGTTTAAGATATAAAAATTCTATAGGTAAATTCATTGGAGGACGAGGGAATTCCACGTTGAATTTCACGAGAGAAATCAATATCGCATGAATCGCGGAGTCCGCGGAGCGATGAGTGCGATATTGATTTTTCGAGTGAAATTCAAACGTGGAATTCCCGAGTCCAAAAATGAATTTTCCTTGAATCTTATACTTCAATTTAAGCTTCAAAAACCAGACGCGCGCTGCTCGCTGCTCGTTCCGATGAATTCAGAAACCGGATGAGAGGGTATTCCACGCTAAATACCCTCGCATCCGGTTTCGTTCTCAACCAATCAGCGCGCGAGTTTAAATTGAAGTATAAGATTCTATGATGAATTCTAAGGATTTCGCACTCAATATTGCTGATATTGACATCAACACGGCGGTTTACTTGACGATCTAAGGCGTCTAATATCTCCTAATATAATGCAATGCACAAAGTAGCGTATTGGTTATAACTTCTACTAAAAGTTTTGACCTGCACATTGGTTTATCGTCCAACATGCTACTTGCAAGTACGCAGTTCTGGTCTTTCTTTTCACTTTTGTCAGACTTTGACGTGTGATATTTTTCCATCCGGAGTTTGTTCGATTGAAATAATTAACTACAGCGCACTAGTAGACGGTCAACATTTGATATCTCAGTAATTCGGTTCTTGAACATAGTTGTGCAAGATGAGATTGCAAACTAAATGTTCCATGTCAGCATAAAATTCTTTCATTCGACGTGAAAAGGAATTTTAGCATCAAAACAAACGCATGCGCAGACAAAATCTCTACATGCTATGTAATGGTGTTTGTTACCGGCGTTCTCCAAACTCGTTCCCAGGGCCCTCTCCCTTCGCCCCACCCAAAAGCTAAGGGAGAGGGCCCTGGGAACGAGGTTGGGCGTTCTCGCATCGTCATGCAGTGGTTCTTTTTACTGTCGTGTGCAAGTTAGTAAGTGTAGTGTAGAGACTTTACTGCTCAAACTTTAATTTCCTTATCCGAGAAGACTAACAATTTGCAGATTTCTTCAATTATGTTTTAGGTCGAGTAAAGCTCATCTACGTAGGGTTTGATGAATATCACTAATGGTCACCATCATCATAACTACAATTATTGACAAAATGTACATGAGTTAAAACGCACCTATCTTTATTCACACACATATTAATACATATACAAAATTCCAAAGATGTTTTTAGTGAATGTGAATGTGAATGAGTTTATTTCGCTCTTTGAAGAAAAATTAACATTAATTAAGTTAATTAAGTGACAACTATTTACAATATACTAGAATATTTTTAAGAATAGTAGTTATTACAATAAATATGGATATATAGTATGAATGAAATAGTTGTTAGATTGATATGTTTACTATATTTTTGAAAGTTAATGGTTATGCAAATGAATTCTATTCTTTAAAAAATATAGTAAATGAGCATGAAGGCTAAATAAACTGGGGAGTTTTCGAGTTAGCCTCCATTTCTGTCGTATTGAGTTAAAAGAATTGAATATCAGGTATAAAGAGCAGAAAAATATGTTTAAGCATTTTTTGAAATAATATAGAATATAGTTTTAGAAATAGAAAATAATATACATATATACATATATCGGGTGCATTATGGGAACGAATACGCGCGAGATTCATAGTATCTAAGCGTTTTCTAACACGTAGTGGTGTCAGCTAGTCGTAGATACTCTCTTATTATTTAACAATACTCGTAAATACGCTTAAATACTTAAAATTGCGCACTAATTCGTTCCCACAATGCACCCGATATATGTATATATGTATATTCTAGGATTTACAGAATTTTTGCAAGACGCTGTATATATATATATATATATATATATATATATATATATATATATATATATATATATATATATATATATATATATATATATATATATATATATATATATATATATATATATATATATATATATATATATATATATATATATATATATATATATATATATATATATATATATAAATAATTTAGCAAAAATATATATGATGTAAACAATTGGAATTTTGAATTGTATGAAGCAATTAAGTAATAATTGGAAATAGCGTATATGATTGACTAAAAGAAAATACTATTTAGAAAGTTGAGAAATTTGATCAAATAGTAAATACGCTTTCACTTTTTTATCAAATGAAAGCGCATTTAATATTTTTAGGTCAGGTGGGAGATCAGCCCATATTTCAGTGCCAATATAAGAAAGAGATTGTTTGCCTATATTGGTTTTAACTCTTGGTTTGTAGAAATTATCCTTACTTGCATATCGTGTATTGTATGTATGCACATTCTTGGCATGTGTAAACAAGTTCTTAAAACTGATTGGCAACATTTCTTTATGCCACTTATGTACAAATTTCAATACGTGTAAGCGAAATACATTATGTACTGTCAAGATGTTTAGAAGATTGATGAGAGGTTTTGCACTATCAGTGTTTTTACCATAGAGTCTAGCAAAAAATATTATTCTTACAATATGATTTTGTTTGCATTGGACTCTTTGGATGTTCGTTTTGTAAGTGCTACCCCAAGCCACAATGGCATAGGATATGTACGGATAAATCAGATTATAATATATTTGTCTCAGTTGTTTTAAGGGAAGATAGTGCCTTAGCTTAAGAATTATTCCAGAGTTTCGTGAGATTCTCGAACAAATGTAGAATATTTGTTGTTTCCAGGACAGTGAATCGTCGAGAATAACCCTAAGATACTTAACATAACTTTTCCTTTCAATACAAAATATTGTGCCATCATTGTTGCTGATTTTAATATTTAAGCAACCATCTTTTTTTCTTTTTGGCTTAATTATCATGAAGTTGGTCTTAGAAACGTTTAATGAGAGTTTATTGATATCAAGCCATTCTTTGACTTTAGATAGTTCGGTGTTCATGTTAATTTCTAATGCCTTGATATTACTATCAGACGCAAAAATGTTAGTATCGTCTGCAAAAATTTTAAAGTGAAGAAGAACAGTTTGGCAGATCATTAATATAAAGCAAAAACAATAGAGGCCCCAATTTTTTCAAAATTATAAAAAACAGTTATTTACAAATAAAAGATATTATCAATATTGACCCGTAGGGAGGGGGTGGGGGCATGACAACCTCGCAAAAGCGAAGGCAAAAAGTCCTGGGAACGGGTTTTGGTGCATGAAAACAAATCTTTGTAGTTTGATGGGAATAATGATCAACCTACCCTCCTCCGCAGGCAACTACTTTTAATCCTTTGGGCTTCCTTTGTCAGTGATGGAAGACCAAAGGATTAAAAGTTCATTTTTGTTCAAGATAACCATTACCATTATGATTATTTAACAATTATTCGCCGAAGGCGAAGTGATTATCGGTGAATATTTACCGAGCGGCGAGTGAAAATTTACTATGATATACCTTTAAATAGCTTGACACCAAACTTTGTAGCTTCTTTAGTCGATTTTGGGACAGCATTTTCTTTAAAGTTTTCAATTTCATCTTCGCTAACAGTGACAAAACGACTACTGGCAGCCATTTTGTCCGAAAAGGTGATTATCGGCTGATAATCCGAGATAGCAAACCAATCAGCGCGCGCGATTTTGTATAATCACCTGCGTATTTATACTAAAAGCACTTATTGGATGAGGTTTTTGTGATATCCGAAATAATCAAGGACGAGGCAAGTGTAATCAGCCGAGGCCCGAGACCTTGATTATTTCGGATATCACAAAAACCGAATTCAATAATTGTTTTATAATACATTGTTTTAAATTGTAACAAAAGATTAATCAAAGAAAAGATTGCAAACTAAAACTTTATTGCACTACAAAATTTACGCTTTTGTAAGTTTGCCACGAGCGGTCTTTGTTTTTGGCGCCTTTTGTCAACAATGCATTGCGGGCGCAACCTACAGATTAGTGAATAAGTTATTGGCTAGTCAATAACCTATTCGATAATCTGTAGTTAGCTTGATTTCTAAAATAAAATGTATGCTATCGACCAATCAGAGCAAAGATTGTAAGTACAATGTATTATGATTATAATAATCATACAATTGTTAAGGTTATTCCACGTCAGATCGATAAGTAGAATGTTATTATCACCAGATTCACTCACTACAGTGTATCATTATTATCTTATCAGGACCTTTTGCTCTAGAAATATCACGTGATACCGCTGGATATCTACTCAACAAAGATATTTTTTTTTTCACTCCGACGAAGGGCTAATGCTCGAAACGTCAGTAAAGTTAAGTCAACATTTTTTACGGTGTTAAAAATTTCATTATATTACCTATCGTTTATATCAAACACCGACGCAGCCTATGCTAGTTTACTCGCTAGTTTCCATTTATTTTAAATTTGTTTTTATGTCACGTGATCAGTTTAATGTTCTTCTTCGGTTGGATATAAATATACGTCTTTTCAAAAATTGTTGTCACAGGAAACCCTATAGTCAACACACATGACTGCAAAGGATGTCGGTATTTTTTCTCTTTTGATCAATTTATGCCTATATTTTGGTTGTAAGTGGTTGTGACAATATCACGGCAAGGTGTTTTAGTGATTGTGGTTGAGCCAAAGATTTCAACAAAACTTTCGCCGTGCAATATATGAACTATTTATGAATAAATAACAGACATCCTTTGCGGTCTTGGAGTGTCGACTGTAGCTTCGTATATGCGACAACTATTTTTAAAAGGTGTACATGTGCATGTCAAAGACTAAATGCTCTTCTCGCTGAAAAAAAAATCAGCATTAATGGATTGAGAAATCTTGATACAACACGGGTAATATCATTGTAAAGTTTTTATGAGCAGATCTTTTTACAGCAAAAATTGATCTAGATGTAGTTGTTGAAATTTGTAGTTGTTTACTTTATCTATTTATTTTTAGTTGTTTATTTTTTCTGGGGTAGAAAAGTTTGTGCGTAAGGCCTAGCTTTCTGACACGACAAACTAACGTTTTATTAACTGAGTTAAATCTATACGGCTGAACGTAGACTGCTCTTCTTCAAGAATAAAATATTAAGAACGTACTTATATAATTACATTGGACTATAGGTAGATATTCAACAAGAGCAATAAAGGCTTGGTTATTATTACAGTGCGAATCAAAAAAACCGTGGGCACCCAAAAATATTTAAGAAATCACTTATTGTTCGTTGAACAACTCACAAACAACTCTAACTACAAAAAGTTTATTATACTACACATCAGTCAAACTTCTTGCGGTGATATAGTTGTTTGTGAGTTGTTCAACGTACAAAAAACGATTTCTAAAATATTTCTGGGTTCCCACGGTTCTGTGATTCGCACTGTAGCTTCTTAGGTAATGTTATATTTGTGCAGCCTCCACAGCGTACGGCAGGACAAGATCCACTTGACCTCTTACTTGATGATAAGCCATCACACAAACAGTCATTGCCTTTGGTCTATTACAAACCAATTAAAAACAAACGCGGTAATATTAAATGCCTCAGTAATTATTTGTGTAGCGTGTGCCAGCTTGGCTTGTGGAGATCGATGGACTAAGCGGCTTAGAATATTTGCGGCATTGACATAGTAACCTGCAATTTGCCATCTTTGATATATTTGCCGATTTGTAAAGCGGACTTGTATAATGATCTGTTCAGAAAACAATGTACGATATTCTGTGTTTATATTTATCTGTAGCAACAGCTTGGTTACTGATCATTAAAGAGACGATTATAATTTCTTTTTCTCGATTTTACTCCGATAGGAGTTAACGTTCAAAGTGTCACTATAAAAGTTTTGATTTGTACTTTGTACTAAACCGGACGAAGAAAATGTCTGAATGCCAGCGACAGTCATTTTTATATTTATATGCGCATTGGCATTCATTTAATAGATATTGTAACGTTCTTTTATGAATGTTATTAGACCTGCAAGCAACAAGCATGTTTGTGTTTGATTTAAAAACATGCACAGGCATGTAACTCAAAACAATCCCGTGCAAGTCGTGCAAAAGTGTGCTCTAACAGAGCTACCAGCGATAACATACAAGACTTACTCACATCTAAAATCATTGACCATGCAATGGTGAACCACTAGCACGATATAAAATCTCATTTGTCCGTTCTTGATAGTGCGTGCAATGCACATAACATTGCTGTTTCTTCGTTTCTCCTGCGGGCATAGCGTCTAATGCTATCAGACTTGCTAGCAACGATTCATAGACCACGTGTTTTCTCTCTGTCACAGATTCCGACGACATTTCGTTCGTTGAGTACAAAGGTATTTGTTTAAAGTTCTGATTATTGAAAGAGAATCGGTTAGTTTACTGCACGTGGACCCCCCAAGGTGGACCATAATATGGCCACCTATACACAATCATACTCAGAATGAGTAAAATCATCTCTGCCTTTTCCAGTGGAAGTGTTCTTCGATACAAGGAAAGCTGCATGCGCTCATTGTGTGGTCTGTTGTTTGTCAGTAAATAGTAGTCATCTATGGAAGCTCGTTCTGTATTAGTTATTCTTGAACGATTAAAGGGATTATGCTAGCCGTATCGTGATGTAAATATCGTGAGTTAGGAGTATATATTTTTGAATCACGCAGTCACGATCAGAAGTGTTTCTCAAACAGCGACAACCTAAAGATCCAGCGGTGAGGCTTGAGAGACGTACCATAGAAAGCACCAAGGAACAAATAAACAAACTCACCATTAAAGCTGATAAATATACATAAGTTGAAATGGTTCTATAAACTCACACTTGAGGGCAAGCGTGCATGGATGGTAGTTAGATAACGTGATCATACTAATTATACTTGGATCTCATTATAGATTGTATCTTTTTGATGTTTTATAGTTGTAAGTTCATAAAGCCAAGTGTGAAGTGTGTTCCTATGTAATTATTGTTCGATGGTGGTCAATTAATTGCTGATTTGATGACACGCAACATTTAGAACCTTTATCAGTCGTAACTGGTCCGTAAAACGATCTTCTCTTACTTTATAGTCAACAGCTCTTTAAACTAGCACTTCCATTTTCACGCCAATTACACAAAAACTGATTATTAAATTGTACACAAATTAGACAAATTGTACATCGGCACAAAGAGAAGAAAAACGGATAGTAAATTGATCGACTTGCAACTGAAAAGTTTAAATCACATTTGGTAAATATTTAGAATACATGTTTAAATTGAAATATTGTTTTCGTTTCATTGTCTAAAGGTCTATTATTGTAAAGATTTAAAAATTGTTTGCTACTAAGTTATCATCTACTAATCTCCCAAATAACTATGATTAAAAAAACCCTTTTGACCTCAATGATTTTATGCTGCATATTTGATGTATGTGTCGGTAGAAAACATCTAACACAGCTGTTGCAAGTCTGAAAATGAAAGCAGACTTAACTAAGCTGTTGATCTCTTATCTAAAATACGATGTTCTCACTCGACACAGTCGAACTGTGTTGCTATGAAAGCACAATGACTGTGTATTCCCAGCAAGAGCTCTCATCTCCTTAGCAGAAATGTTGGCATTTTTAAGCCTTCTAAACGGCAGCGCAGTTAAAAGGCTTGATTCTTCTCTCGCTAATAACGTGCTGAGTGTATTCCTCATGTATTCTATTTAGCAAAGGTCTACTACAAGTGTTTTGTCGACACCAAACTACTATCATGAAGCATTACGTTTACCAGTAATAAAACAGAGTTCCATTGATGTTAATAGATGTTTAACAATATACAAGTTAAATCAAATGACGGGTAACGGGTTTTCTAAAGTATAGTAATGTTATGGTATTTGATCAATGTTTTCTGTATAAAACAGCGGGGGATAACAGAGAACTTTTGCCTCTACTGTGAATGACTGCCTTAACATAATAGACTATCATGTGTTTTTATTTATTTTTGCTATTTTGAGATTTTTTTACATTCACCATAGACATGAGTTTTTTTCAATTTCTATTTCTGAATGCATGTTTTGTCATTTGCATTTTAGACTAATTGGATAAACAATATCTCCAAGATAAAAGAATGAAGAGACTTGAAATAAGACAACAAATCCAAAACATGCATTTCAATGAAACTACCATCCAAAATTGTAACACATTTTAGCATAATTCCAGACGGGCAGATTGCCAAGCGCAATTTCAATTGCAATCAAATGTATGATATTTTTTCTGTTTGTTTTCTATAACTGAAAACTTAAAACATAAAAATCACGCAGCTTTAACTATATATATCAACGTTTTCTTCGCAAAAAAAAAAACGTTTTAAAAAATGACACAGAACTCTTTATACTGAAGAAACAGACCAACGAAAAGACAGCGCTCAAAAAGAGCGAAAAATGCACTTTAACAAAATACCTCCACCCGCTAGTGTACCATTATAGAACACCCTATTGCGAGAGGACACAACAGGCATTCTAATAGGTAGCTGCTTGTTCATTTTCTTTTAGGGGGGCTGATTTGAATAACAATGCTATAATACACCAATGACGGATTACTGAAAATATTTTCCTCTAAAGAACTCGACTTCAAAAAGAAACCGCTATTAATATGTTAGCTTGAAGATAGAAAAATTTGATGGAACTATGTAATTCTGATCGGTCGGTAAGCATTTTAAATGTGCGTTTGTTTTTATAATCGGCGACTTTCCCCATTAAGCGTTTAAACTCTAAATTGGCTAGTCTGCATTAATCCAGACATTCGGTCATGGAGAAGCGCTTTAAAAACCTATTAGCCATTTGCACTCATTTTGATGAAAAAGGCGAAGCTTCAGTTAGGTTGGGCTGGTAGTTTTGCAAGTACGTGTTATTCATTAAAGGTGTTGCTTAGTAAAAGAGGGTTGTGCTGTTCCTTAGTGATTTTGTTGATTGTTCATTTAACATATTTCTAATGCGATGGTCATTTTTGAAGCACGCGAACACACACGCTAGACCGACACCCCATCGTGTATTCGTGGTTCATGAAGCAGAAAAAAGCGATAAACAACGCTGAAAAAAACACTACACATTCCTTGCTGAAGAGATTGTTGCTGAGCACTCAACTTGAAAATAGCCGAGTTAATCTTCTTTGGAAACGGTTCAATAATCAACGGAACAAAAGTGTTACCAGCGGGGCAATAGCAATGGCATCTCAAGCATTAGATATGTTATGGAATTACGACTAATCAACATTAGTGGAGTAAATGCGGGGGAAAGGTTCAGTTAAGGGACCTGTTATAAGACGGGCGTTTCGATCAACAAGAAAACAATTAAGCATAGATACGAAAATTAATAAGGAAAACTTGCCAACTATGTCTTTGTTTACATGTGCTGATGATAGCTAAGACCAAAATTAATTTGCTGTGTAAGTGAGTTTAAGCCATTCCAGGGACAGAGGTGTGCCCCTAGCATAGCATGAACCACAACCTATTGTCTTAACTTCAATACTACACAATGTTCTGCGATGCATAACGATCTCCAGGCACTCCTTTTAAGCCTTTGTTTTTTGGTCAACAAGCCAGAATATTTGAACCAGTGCACAGTACGTTAGACACTCTCTCTCTCTCTCTCGAGTAAGCAAGATGGAAACACTTTTCGACGATACACTCGATATGGTATGTATGGACGACATACTGCCTACTACATCATCTCCTGAACCTGATTCACCGCAGCAAAAGAAGAAGAAAACGAGAAGACGAGGGCCTCGATTAACGGGAGTAAGCAAGCAAAGAAGACTTGCAAACGCTCGAGAGAGAAACCGTGTACATATCCTTAACATGAATATTCAAGTCTTAAGAGATTTGATACCTTTACCACCGCAAGAAAAAGAACCAACAAAAACAGAGATCATTTGGATGGCAGCAAAGTACATAGCCTTACTAGTCGATATGCTTGACCAAGAACCTATTGATTTTGGAGACTATGTCTTAAATGACCTGTTCTTGGATGCATTTTGCTGATTACCAAGGTAGGTTATAGAATGTGATGACATCTCTCAATTAAAGAGATAATGATCAGGTGAACGATCGAGCGTTTAATTTAATAACCTTTACTACATCAAAAGTAAACTCTATTTTCAAAGGGTATTTTCTCTCATCTTTCTTTTCTAATTGCAAATAAGAATTGCTGACATTCATTATAAAGTAACATGGTGTTTACAAAAATACATCAAGAGTGAATAAGTTATTTTGTTGTTGAAATTATTGCTTTGTTTTATCCTTAGTTCAACACCAAAACACACAAGATTACTACACTTCATGTACATCTGTTACAAAGATGCTCCATCTAGCAAGATTCCATGAATCAAGTCCAAAGGTATCGATATTACTGCTTTTTGTGCAGTGCTCTACAAAGCCAAAGAACCATTTTACACAACATGGATCTCTAGAAATCATCAATTATATCAGTTATACTATGTATACGCAAATACTAACTATTCAGTCATAATTTACGCCTATTTTCAGGCGACGAGATACAATTATTATCAATTCAATCTAACTCTTTTATTTTTCAAAAGAACGAACATTATTTCAAATTATTTGGAAATTTAATTTAGATGACCCATTTTAGGGGTAAAAAATTATTAATATCATGGTTTCGTTTTAAAGAAACATTTTAATTAAAATTTTATCAAAAGTTTAATAATAGATATATATATATTTTTATATCACATATTTTCATGGAGATATAGATTTTATTTTTATACTAAAATACATTCTATTTTGATAAAAAATATTTATTACTTTATCCTCAAAGTAATGGTTAACTATAAATTATTAAGTTCATTAACTGTATATTTTGACAAGTGGGATAAAAAATACTCATTAGGCAGGGAGATGAGATAGATTACAAACGAGGCATTCATTTCAGCTGCCTTATCTTTTCAATATCGCAACTGATGCAGTTTTAATTAGTGTTTGTATCGTTTTATTTGCATGTTGTGTTAGGTCCAGGTGTTGACTGCATAGTTCATTAACACAACCGGAATTGCCATAGTGATCAAAAATTCCAGAACAAAACATCACAAGACAAGCTGTTTGTTCGTTGTCTATTTCAAGAACGTCTAATTCATCAAAAACTCGAATATTTATTGTTTAATGTCCGGCTTTTTTGTTATCTTCAATTGCTAGCTAATTTAATTGACTGCATGATCGGCTCTTTAAAACCGACGGAGACTGCCGGACTGAATCATTGCGTCTCGACTGATTTTACGGGAAAAATCACACAAAAAAAATTCGAAGAAAAGTCTAACCACCTCGAAAATAAGAGGTCACTTACTTATGTTTCGTACGGTAACTTTTCTATTCTAAATAAATTAAGAGTAACGCCCGAAATGTTTGTGTATAATGCGTACACCTGTCTACTAATCTGGTTTTTAAAAGTTCCATTTTGATATTTATGGAGAAAATTGTTTACGTAGAAATGCCGTCCGTAATAGTCTAACTTTAGAGATCGCAATTTTACGCTAAGGAGAAGTCAGTGACGAGAACAAAACTATCAGAAAATGCAAACATCGTGATGATAACAAAGAATAAGCTCAGAGAGAAAACGCAGCCCAAGTTTGTAGGGAATAAGTTCAGTTGATTTTTTGCATTCAATAGACACAATATAGGCCAATTAAGCTGTCTAATTTGCAACTACTTGAGTTGATTGTAGTCACTTAGTTTTATCACATCTATTTAACTTTTTTAGAACTTTAATACCCTCTAAACCTGCAGTATACTTAAACCTTACGACCAGCCCTTACTTGTAAGCTTACCATATAGATGCATATGCATGCGCATTCACTAGAAATTATGCTCTCAGATCATACAGTCAATGACATAAACATTGTCCGCAAAATACTAGCGTTAATTATGAACATAGATTTCATAATTCTTATTTAATGTTCACTGTTATTCATTTTGCAGTCAAAAAATTTGAAATTTCAATGCTTAAAACAAATGATCAAAACATCACGTGTCACTTGTAGTGCTAATCTCTATTTTACGTGGACAACGTTAATGACATTGACTGTATATCATAGATATCGATTAGATATTGATTAGGTACAAATGTGCAAAATGCCGGTCAGCATGCACAGCGAAGAGCTGTGTACATTTTGCACATGTGTACTTCATCGCATTCAGACTGCTAGACTGGGTTAGATTAGGTCGCCAGAATCTTTCAATGAAAGAAACCTTACGAGAAGGAGATTCTCAAGTGAAGGAAAAACTTTATTATCAGTTTTAAAATTTAACTTAAATCAAACAGGCTTGAATTGTAACTGACTTAATTAACTGAAACTTATAAGAATAAAATAAAGATGTTGTTTAAAGATGCTATCTTTATTGGTCGTACATTTTGTTTTCTTTTTGTTTGATTGCTTGGTTTGTTTTTCTGTTTGCTTGAGTGTTTGTTTGTTGTTCGTTTGCTGTCGAATTTGTGCTTGAAAACTTGTTTGTACTGGTTTGGACGTTTTTCTATCTGCCTATTTGATTCTTAAGTTGGTGTTGATATGATCAGTCCGCCCGAGCTATACAAGCAATACGATTATTGTCAGCCCTATGTTTCGTACTTCACGGCGGCCCACAGAGTCGTCATAACTATCCCCAACTATTCCCAACAGTCAAACTCAAGTCATCAGCAATAAGATGTCCATATATCAGAAAGGTGCGTAGTCCTGAAGTCATTTACCATGATTACTGACAAAATGAAAGGTCACAGGATAGTTCCCTGAGGCACTCCCTAATTAATCGACAGGTAGGTCAACATACCATCAATCTTGACATGTTGTGATCTGATGTTGTGACATGTTGTGATCTACCAGAGAGGAAACATACGATCAAGTTATGCATATAGGGATTGCTAATTCAGCTCTCACCTGTAATATTGTGAGGAACAGAATCAAAAACCTTCACCGAGCTAGCCCTATTGTCCGACCACTGAAGCCATATGTGCTTGCATTTGATAGTTGAGTTGATACCTTTCTTATAGGCGAACAGATCACAAAAACGTGTACATAAGAAACCTTAACCTTTATTTTTATAGGGCATTTGTAGCTTATAACATTCACCCTAAGCAATATATATGCTGTTAAAGTAACAGTTATATCTGTTATATGCTGTTCAATATCCGCTAACTAATAGTTTTGTCTGTTTGAGCCTTCTTTGCAGCCGCGCTCCTTTTTGTCGTCACGGAGGCGTTGCGTTACGACAAAAAGCAACGGCTCCAAAGGAGGCTACCTGTACCTCTATATTGATTGCTAAAATATTAAACAAATATTAACTTCGAATATTGATTCAGGTATAAATTATGATGTTTTAGGCAGTACTGTAGACATTTGGAATGGCGCTTGATACAATGCGTGTTAACCAAGATTTTGTAGAAATTTGCGATCTTTCCTCATGTGCGTTGTCTCCAAATCGAGTGCACAGGCATAAATACATAATGACCCCCAAACAAAAGAGTTCTCACTTCCGATCACATAACGTGATTAACTTTTTTTTACTTCTTTTCTAGATAAAAATAAATAACATAAATATTACATATAATTAGTCGATGGGCGTAGCTGACCGAGTTATAAAATGGCCTATTTCTTGTTTTTCTTTGCTGCTTCATTTGAAGAAAAGGCTCAGGGAGATAACCGCTGAATGGATTGATTGCGAGCCTACGTCTCCGACTACACGAACAGTGCCACGGCTATGAGTGCTATGGACGAGCGTAAACCGAACAGCAAACACTTGAACAACAAACACTCTGAGCATGCTCGTGTGAGCTCGTGAAGTTCGGATATTTTCGGAACTTGTCACCTCATTTTTGACCTTTTTTATTTTCGACGTTTAAAAACGTTAATCCTACGTTCGAGCAGCGTTACATTCGAAGAATTTGTGTCCAAATTTAGGAGGCTATTTTGTAAACTTTTAGGCATTTTCAGCCCAGTCACATTTAGATCCTTTTAAGGATTTAAAAATTGAAAAAATAAATCCAAATGTTTTCGTTTTTCTTTAAATGTTTCCATCTAATATCCTCTTCCAGTTAACATTGAATCCAGGTGAATTATATAGTGACAAGTGAGTACATCAGTGTACTATTTTTTTACTATGTGGTTGAAATTGTGCATCCAAATTAAAAACATGCACGATATTGTTCATTGAACTTTTAATAGATATTATTTATTTTATTACTCTGAAGCTTTCTAAGTACAAATGTTTTCATTTATTTATTAGTGTCGAATTCGTACAAAATACGACTTAGCTGTGTTGAAAACAAATTCCATGCAAGGTCATTCATTGTCACATAACGCGTTGCGTTACTCGTATAAACAAACCACATATTTTTGTGAAGTTTCTTTTTATTTATTTTTTATTTTCCTATTAGTGTCTCAGTATAGGTTAGTGTTATATGAAATCTTATTTAATGTGCTTTTACTGCTTTACGGATACTTGAAAATCGTTGTCGCAGCCGAAGCTACAAACCACACTTTGAAGCCTGCAAAAAAAACAGCATTTGTGCAGCATGCATGCATATTTATTTCATCATCTACCACTGCATCAACTTGCTATGGTCCATATAACACAACCAAGATATGCTAAGAATAAATGGATAACAAGAGAAAAATTCCAGACATCCTTTGCAGGATTCCAAGCCGGCGTCCCGTCCCTTTGTCCAAGTGGTAGGGGTGCATGATCGGCAGTCGATTTCGCAAATGACCCCTAAACAGCTAAAAGGTACGCATAAATTAAGAGAACTGCCAAAGCCTGTTAAGACTTTTAACCAAGAACCCTAAAAGGACTCTAAAAGGTACGCACAGGGAATATTTAAAATCCTATAAGGAGGGCCGATGATCCCTACCACTTAGACAAAGGAAGTATCCCGCCCCCCTGGAAGGCTAGCGTGGACTATAGCTGTGATTGCGACATCAATGTTTGAAATAGGTGTACATGATCGTGATTTCTCATGTGATCCCTTGATGCAGATTATGACTCAATAGAATTCCACTTAAACTTCAACTTGCAGGTAAGTTTCGTTTAATTATATAATTTTGCTTTATTTAACGTCCATGGTTATGGATATCTAGCACATCGCCGGTGTTCGCTCTGGAGAGTGTTTAGATAATTGAAAAGCGCGATGCCACCTATTTATGTGAGATGCACTATATATATATATATAATAACCGCATTACATTAAAACTATAAAGTTTATTGCAACGTTGTTCGTTTGGTATCGTGACCCAGAAACCTTTAGTCTCCCTCGCAGCCGTGTTTAGTGCCGGGTTTCCTGTGTTCTTCCACATTCAACGAATAACATTCTACCTTACAGCATATGGGCATTTTGTCTGCGCATGCGCGAGATCGAATGAGCCTGCTCGGCGCGGCCGCGTCAAGTTTTCGCGCCAAATATCAAATCTCAGGTGTAAACAAAACAGAAAAAAACATGGCGTTAATTCATCGAGCAATCATTTTATTCACATTTTTAGTAGTTTGTCTCGCTTTTCTCAGTGTAGTAGACAGTAATCTTTTCCAAGATAAAGAGGGCTGTGTAGTTTGTGGAAAAAAATCGCAAAAAACTCCATTTAGAAATGCAAATTCTTACTCGTCACATTTTCGTTCGTGTTTCAACTTAAACTATTTTGGTACTAGTGGAGGAATTATCTGTGAAACTTGCAGAAAAGCTGTCCTTGGACACAGAAAAACCGGCAAGGTTTTTTATCACGTAAGTGTTAAGTGTTTTTTTTAAAGATTTATACATACCTGAAATAAAACTGATAATGCTATCAACGTTCTTCGTCTCTTGATTTCCGAACTTGCGAACAATGATAATAATAAAACATATATTTTGTTACATGTTGTTGTGTCTTTACATAAGTTTAAAGCCGTATTTGTTTACACAAAAGTTCGTAGGAAGGAATTTACAGAGACAGAAAGGCAGGGAGAGTAAACAGTGGAAGGGCTACAACGGAAAGGAAAAACAGCAAATTGACAGTCAACCTGCAGCAAGAGATGTGATTTTAATACCAAAAGAAGAGTATAAACTTATGGTGGATAGACTAAAATTTTTATCTGAAAGTGAGTATAGCAACGTTGCTGTTAAATCGCAAAATAAAATAAAGTTCAATACTAATAAATTGTAGCTTTTTAGGGACCAAAAGTTGCTATTACTCAACAAGGCAAACTAAAGTTTCATGCTCATGCTGTCTCCTAATATTCTTACTCTCTTTGTTTTGAAGTATTTTGGTTGAGTGATAGCAACTACTGGTTACAAAAACAAATCAAAATGAAACATTAAATTAATTTTATACATTTTTATTTTCACGCTATGCATTTAGCCCTGGTTGAGTAAGGATTGGTGACTAGCCTCATCGAGTCGAGGCTCGTCAGCCATCGATAATTTGTTTTTCCCTACTCTCAGTTATTTAATGGTCTTTACTGATGTAAACTTAACGATAAAAATGGAACTTTCCGAACAAGATATACCCGGAGCAGCATTAAATGGACGGCTTCCAGCTCAGTTAAAAGTAGAAGAGCTTCGTTTTTGGTTAAAGTGTCGTCAAGATAGTTCTAAAGGACTAAAAACTAAAGCTCAATTGATCAAACGGTAAGTTCGAGACGCAAATCAAATAGCTTCCAATGATCACTCGTGCTTTTTGCTCTTTGAAGCAAAAAGAATTATGTTAAAACGCTTTAGTACAGCAAATTTAGTAGAGTTATGAAGTATATTATGTTTTTATAGCCAAACAACAACTCAGTTTTTGTGTTACTTCGTTTTGCACCTTCGCACGTTCACGATTCTCTTCGACATTATTTTGAGAAACTTTGAATGAAACATATAAAATATAGATCTTAAATCTCCTTTAATATTTCTAAAAGGGTGGAAGAATATATCAGCAATGGTCAAGACAAGAATATAGTCGATCCAGATCCAAATAAAGTATACTCTAAAAGGAAACAAAGTCAAGTGCGAGCTGCTGCTGGTGTTTCAAAGCCCGCCACAAGCGTGAAATATCCGAACGAAGGATGGTTTACAAGCCTAGAAATAATGCCTTCCTTTTCTAAAGCCGAGATGAATCTTCATATTGCAAAAACTGGCAAGCAAATAAACCCCTCTCTAAGTCAACATTCTGTCTCATTGCTGGTTTGCGAAAAGCTAAGACTTTCTTAGAAGACGAATATTTAAAGGATATACAAACAGCAAGCGATGAGAACTTCTACTTCAAATGTCATCACAGTTACAGAAAGAATGATCCCCCTCATAATTTGAAGGTAGCACTGGATTTAGTAAGTGCAGAAGTGATACATGCAAGCTGCTCATGTGTTGCAGGTCAAGTTGTTTTTTGTAACCACACACTTGCCCTCATGATGCAGATTTGCAAGTTTACTCTCTATGACAGTAAACATACCAAATACTTAAATGGTGAACAGGATATATACAGTCAGATTTGATGTTACACTTCAAGGTTAAAAGAAACAAATAAAAGTAACAGAACAACAATAGAGTTGGTTTTGCAAAAAAAAACAAGTAAAACCATTATCATTACTGATCAAAAGTGAAATCATTGTTTATAAAAGCAGCTGAGTTTAATCAAATGTATGTGATCATTATTAAAATATGGATTTCAAAGCTTGACACATTCAGATAGTTTGTACAAATATTAGTCAGAGTTGTATTAAAAAAAAGTAGAAAACACAAAATTAACCTGAGTATCAGGCCTTCGGGGAGGGGGCGGGGAGGACAAAATAGACTAGATTGCCAACAGTACATCTATGAAATGCAAATAACTAAATTGCACAAAACAAGCTTGGAGTTCAACAATAGAATTTGCATAAAATTGTACTTTTTAGTATAACATAATTTTCATGGATATATCGCTTGCATTCAAATGTCCTCATTGTTAACTATCCTTTTATCAAATTATGGTAACAAATGTATCAATCTACATCTAACTGCTGTCTGAAACAATTAAACAGTTTGTACTAGTCTCTACTAGTTTTGTTATAATTCATTACAATAGACCCATTCAGCTTCAATGTTTATTTTCCCATTTCAAACTACATGTTCATTCCCTTTGGAGTTAATCATTTGTTATGTATGAATATCTTAATACTTGACATAAAAGAACAACTCTCAGGGGAATGTCATATGGTCTGAAATGTGCAATTTGCATACAGAACTGAATGGGTATTTTTAGTTATCATGTAAACAACTCCGGATCCAAAAATAAATATGTACATATTTATATACATAAATACCAAGGCATTATCATCAAAATACATGGCCAAATAATTACAATTTGCCACAGCTACATGTATTAGGTAGAAATAGATTTTGGCAAGCAACCCGCTGCAGATTAAATCAATTTTGTACATTTCCATGTTTTGACCTAGAGTGATTTTCATATGGCCGTGAAAGAATAGGCAAACTAATAGTTAGTAGTAAACACTAAACCCATTGTTTTCTTTTGCTCTTTATCAACTACCACAAACTAAATGGTCTATTTTCTTGCACGGTCATATGAAAATCACTCTAGTATATTGACTATAATGCTAATAACATGACTTTCAAAGACAAATTGTTCATTTGTAGCCCTTGTAGTATAATATTGTTTGCTCTGCACTTGTGCAAAAGATGCTACATGCATGTGTCACAAATAAACAATATGACAACACGCAACTAAATTAACACTCGACTGTGACAATCCAAATAAGTGTGCTAAATGCTGCTCTTTGAATCCTCTTCTCATTCTACACATTAACCATATAAAAGAATTGATCAATTGGTTGAAGTTTCCTGCCTCGTCCTTTCTTGGTTACTAATAAAACTATTTTCCTGTTCTTCATCATCTTCGTCATTCAAGCTATCATAGAATTCTGGTAGAGTATCTTGCTTGTTTGAGCAGTACCTTAGATTTTCACCTTTATCAACAGTGTTAAGAAATTTATAAATAGCCATCAATGTTTCCAAGTTAGGAAAACTCGTATAAAATGAAATGTTTTCCTTTGACTCAAATCGACTCAATGTAAAAACCAATGGATCCAAGCTTTCTAATTTACATTGAGCTTTTCTACTTGATTTTCTTTCATAAATAACGCATGTTTTGTAAGCTCTTGTTCATTACAAACAGCTTGGTAACGAAGTGATAAATCGTTGTACTCTTGATTCTTCTCGAGTAGTTCATGTTCAGTTCGTTGAATACGATCCTCGAGTACTGCTACTTTTTCTTTTAGTGCCTCAACTTCATCCTTTAAAAGTTCTTCTAGTGACTTTGAAGATACTTCGGTATGTTCAGACTCGAAAGTCATCAAACTCAGTATCACTTGATGAAGAAGCAGCGCCATTGTACATGATTGCAGTCATCATCTTTGTTTGTGAACTGTCTGTCTTTCGGTGGTTTTCTCGTAACTGAACCAGACCATGCAAATATACTTGGAACAGCGTCATTCTTTAACTTTATTATTCCATTCAAAGAGTTTTTAACATCAGTGGGGAAAAAATGTCTTGAGCACACTTTAGTTTTTTCCTTCAGGTCGAAGTGTTTTCCCGGGTCTCGTCGAATAGCCACAATCCATTTCTCCCTCAATCCATCTGATTTGGGGAAATTAAAAAAAGAAATTTTCTCTCGAGATGTACCTATGTATCCCTTTAAGGTACATTTAGGGACACAGCAATGTGAAGGCATTTTTGAGCTCAAAAACGTCGACTTTAGCGATCAATAAACACATGAATTACAAGGGCGGCCATGATGAGCATGGCTGACCGGCCTCGTTTTCATGAAACTCGTCACCAATCCTAACTCAACCAGGTCTTTATGCATAGCGTGTATAGGATGTGATATAACTACTGAACTTGAAAAAGTCAAAACTGCAATACAGAACAACATTAAATCAAAAAAACCACCAGTATATGATCCCACCAAATTTAAAGAGCTATGTACCGAGGCAGGTTCCCAAAAGATTTTCGACACCCTCTTGTCTTCTATAACTACTGCAAGACACTCAAAAGACAGAATCAGATTAAATGAGAAGAGGCTGGTTTCCTTTATTTATCAATTGTGCTACTCTTTAAGCCAGACTTGCAACTCATTTCAAATAGACCACTCTTTACTTCTAAGAAACAATCAAATAAACCAGGAGGGCCTTGAGACAGAACATATCATAGGAAGTACTTGTGCTAGGAGAACTATTAATATTATTGAAAATGAATTGTCATCAAAACACCAAAGTCATTTAGAAAATTTCTTCTCACAAGCAGTCAAAAACAAATGGTTATTGATACTAGTCATTGATGATTACACATCTATTCATACAAAGAAAAGGCCACAAGATAATGAATTGACAGACGCCAAGAACATGTGCACAATTGTAATTAAAGCATTTAAAAACATTGAAGCTATACCAGTAAAAGAAGCCCACTTACTTCACGACCCAAATGGAATAGATGTAAATAACTGTGAGAAGCTAATAACGTCAGCTACTGTGCTACATGATGTTAGTTTCAGTTATGCATCTGTAATGCCAAACTGGCTAACTACTGCATTCTTTAATCCTGAACTAGAGAGAGAACGACTTAACACACATCAATACTGTGATAATGACAACGTCAGAAAAATGAGGAAGATGGAGGATTTACATTTAATTGATTTTGTAGAGTTAAGACTAAAATGTAAAAATGACTTTGAAGCTGCATATGACATTGTTCTTGGATCTGGTTTAGCAGAATACATAAAAAAGTTTGTACTGATTCAACCTGGTGACTGGCCCTGTCAATTCTACTGTAGACAAATTATATATTCATCATTACAGAAACACATTCAAAACTACAAAATCACAAGTCCAGTACATGACCAATTCTCTAATGTTGATCACTCCTATTGCTTTACTGACACATCAGACTCTGTACCATCCAGTAATAATTCATCTTCTGTTCAGCCATCCATTCTTTCCATTGTCCCAACCATTGGCCCATTGCACATCTCCTTAAATTCAAGAGAACACATTGTTAGTGCCTATCATCCTTTTTTTAAAACAGTGTATGAGAAAATCTTTCCAAAAAGTAAACTTCCTGACACCCCAAAACCATGGAGAATAAGTTTGATGTTGGAAATTGTTTATGGTGCATGGACTTTAATAAGGACTTCCATTTTGAGAAAATTTTTAACATTCAAGGACCTGGAATATGCAACCCTTTTCAACTTGCTTGACAACTACATACCTCTTGTACTTTCTGTTTACAGTATTACTTTCAAACTTAACAATTTTCATGAATACTTCAGAGCAATAATACGTATTTGGATAATGTTCACCTGTTTAAGACGACGGCATTACAACAAGGCTCCACTAGTTTGGCTCAACATGTGCTGTCACTGGGGACGCAATTTTCCTGAAATGTACAATATTTTGCTTAACTATTTAACTATTACAGATGAATATCCAGTAGAGAATACTCATAGTATACTTCGTGCGCAAACTAAACCTTCTGACACAGCAGCTCAACTCACCAAAAAGGCAAAAACTATCTTTCAGTCAAAAGAAAAACAATGTAACTTTAGATCATACTTCACTTCTCCAAAAAAGTTTTCCTTCTCTCACAAACAACTAAAATACCTCAAAGTTAAATGTGCTGAAGTACTGTCCTCAATGTTTACTGCAATTTCACAGTCTCCAGGTAAAAGTTCCTTTCCCTCAAAAAACCAAGTAATTCTGCCAAATGTTTGCTCAAGCAGCCCTGTAAAATGTACAGTTTTGCCCATGGGATATCAGGGGGAGACTAGACCTAATGATAACAGTAGATGTGACTTACCAGCATGTAAAGTGACCAGTTACGATGAAGAATGGAAAATTTTAAATGGTTGTTTCCACTCATTCCATACAGTTTGTCTTGATGGCTCCAGTTGTTGTCCTTTGTGCAAGAGTTTTCTAAAAGAGAAAGTTCAAGAACTTGGTAAAATTGCTAAAAATGCAATTCTTAATCCAGCAAGTGATGTGGAGGACCAATTAGAAGATGACAATGAACCACCACCTTCAATTAATACAGTAGACCAAGATCAACTTGACCAAATTTCATCAAGGGAAATGGAGGACCAGGAATTTACCAATGCCATAACACACATAAATACCACTATTGAAAGTCTTAACACTCCGCCTCAACCACAACATTTGTCACCAATCCCAATACCAACACCTGTATCAAAACCACTACACTGCAAAAAATGCAATCACCCAATGCGAGGCCATAAAAGGGGATCAGACCACACACAAATAAAATGCAGATTTTGCCCAGGTGACATATGTGCTACAAATGCCTTTCCTTGTACTTGTACTTGGCATGTCAATCACCAGAACCATCCAAATACAAATCAACAGCAGACATCAACAGTGCCACAGAGGCCAATCATTACCATATCAGAACATCATCATACAGAAGTAACAGAATGGATCTTACCAGCATATATTTGTCAAACAACTATAGGAGCAAGAAATGGCAGTAATTCTTGCACTGTAATAGCCCTACTTAGTGGTTTACATTATCTTAAAGGAATACTAGGACTACCAAAGCAACTGACTGATTTAAATAAAATAATACCTATTTACAGCAGACTAATTCAACATGGCAACAATATTTATGATTCTTTTAACATTCCTCCACAAACACCAAACCTAGAGCCTCGAGAAGTACTACAACGAAATGACAGCAACTTGACTGAACTGACACTGACAGAAGATACAGGATTTTTTGATGTGCAACATTTGAAAGATTACCTACTTGCACTTCAAGCAAGACCTGGGAAACAAGCTGGAGTCTTAATTGTTCCCCCAGACAAGTCACTATTAATATGTCTTAGCCCTGGGATTGTAAGCATTTTTGACAGTCATGGACATGGTTCTTTGGGTGGACTTATAGCATCAAGTACAACAGGAAATTTGGATAAATTTGTAGCATTTATTGATAGAATGGTTATGGCAGAATGGAAGACATCCTTACGAGGAGCTAACCTGGCAGTTTTGGGGCTGAGATAAATGATAACTGAGAAACTTCATGTGACCTTTGACATTTAAGACAATAAAAAATACTCATTGATCAATGATATGTCATATTTTCTTGAGTCTGATACCCTAGAATTAAATAAAATAGCCTTCAAAGAGAAATCCCATCACCCTCTCTTTTTATCAAAATTTACTGTTGATACTAAAACCAGTAATTCTATATTTTCTTTTTTATGCAGTTCTTATACATTTCAAACGAAAGCTACATTATGGAGCTAGTCAGTCGTCATTTCAGAGTAGGCAATCCAAGGCTGTTCAAACTTAAAAATGTAAATGCTGCTGAATTTTTGTGTTTAATCCACAATGATAATGCAAAAGTATGATATGTAAGCTTTCTTTCTGGATACTTTATAGCTTGGGTGAATTATAAAAATAAAAAGTTATTGACGTTTTTCTTGGGAGGCAAAGCGATCAATTTGATGGATTCATCGTAAACAAAATTACCAAACTCAATAGCAAGAAAGTAATCAAAATATGCATCGTTATCCCTAAAATACGCAATCAATATTAAAACTTAATTAATAACATACCTTGTTATGAAAGAACAAAACGCAATGACCATGGAATTCTGAGAAACACGATATTTACAGATCATCATGAAATTGTAAAAATCCAAATATCGTCGATATGTGGTGTACAAAATCGGTAATTTTGTATTTACGCTGAAATTACTAGGAGAAATCTTTGGCTTCCTACAAATAAGAATGATATAAGGTAAAGTTAGACAAGATTTCAGCTTGGGGGATTTATATCATTTTTGAGCAAATGGGTCTCAAAGATGATCAAAATTAGCTTAAAAACGTAATTTCTTGCATAAACAGAGCTGTCGTCCACAGCTTTTACGCTATAATAAACTTTAATTATATGTCCAAATAAAAGTTTACGGCATAGAGACTTACCTACAAGTATTTTCCTTTTGACCAACGGCGTGAAGATAACAATAGACCCAAGTAAAGAAGTACATGTTTTGAGATTTTCCGAATTTACACGAACTTTGTGGGTTGATCTCTCTTAGAAAAAAATAGCAACGAGCTGAATGACAACAACAAATGAAAGCTCTGCAGGCATATAAACTGACTTTGTTGACAATTATTCCTAATAATCGAAATTAGTCCTTTGATGTTCTATAGAAACCTCACATTTGTTCTCGAAAGCATTCCAGAACCAATATGGCGGCGAATTGGCGCGAAAAGATCAAAAGCGGCGCGCATGCGCACTGCAAAATGCCCATATGCTCTACCTTACTACATTACCAGTTAGATTACATGACGTGAAAACACTCTATTGCTATCTGGCCTTTTTTCACCGGCTGTGATAACAAATTGTAAAAAATAGATTCAATTTTACTTAATTTTGTCACGCAACACCGAAGACGTGCAGCTTAATGTTATTTTAAAAATGTTGTTTATTTTTTAGTTACAAAGATATTGCCTATTAATTGCCTCTTACCACTAGGCGTGTGTTAGTAGGTAAATCGGTTACGGGAATCCATGCACAATGGAGAGATTTCCATATACTCTGTCACAGCACATCCCATCACATCCCACCCATTACGACCAAAGATATATCCAAAAAACAATAAGAATCATGATAAACCGGAAGACCTGTGCATGCTGGGTGAAACACACCGTCCCGTTTGGCCGGACTTGAAATCCATTAATGGGCAGGAAGCCATTCAAATAGTTGACAGCTGTCATCGTTATCTCTCTTTGAGACAAGCGAAAACCACGTGATCAAATAGGCTTGAGATGTAGTGCGAGTCATGGACAACAAGTAGTTAGTGGCATTGGTTTATGCCGTAATTTCCTCTTCGCTTCTACGATATACTGTATGCCAACGAAAACATTAACTTGGGACTCGTTTGCCAGGAAAATATTGTTTCGTATAATACTAGTTTCAGTTAGATAATTCAATCAAGCCGGACTACGGTTTTGGGTCCGATTGACCTCATTTAGGATTATATAAATTGATTCGTTCGTTGTACTGAACATCCAATCGTCGATACAATCAAAAACAGACAACATCTTTGACAATGCCTCGCAAAGAACAATCTGAACATTCAAAGGTGAGTAAACAAAGACAAATCGACCATATGACTAGATAGTGACCGATAGCATCATAGAAATCACGTAGAAATCATTGCACGAGTTGTGAGATGAGTATGTTTAAGCTGTGTTTATTAGTTATGGGTTTGTTCTTTGGTAATAGTATTTTATAACGGGTAATACAATTGGCTTTACATGGCTATTGTTGTATTAAAGGTTCTTTGTTGTGGGTTGAGTTATAATAATGAAGTGGAATGTCAAAATAAACAATATCTTGGATATCAAACGAGTGGATAAAGTGCCTCTATGATGCGTTCTCTAAATTAAAAGCTTATGATCGTTATCGAAAAATACAATCATATGCAATGCTATCACCTTTAAAATGTTTTCATCCGATTTCGAGTCTGACTGTCAAGTATACTGATTGTCCCACTAGAAGCCATGTTTTCCATTACACAGTACGTATTTACTCAATATTTATTTGGTTGATTAGTCTAATTGGCGACATCAAAAAGGTCTCCGGTGAAGTGCGGTCAATAGTAGATTTACTGATGCTTTTGAGGAAATGAGATTGTACTTGAAGTCAATTGGATCAGTACACAGAAATGTACAAGTTGGTGTACTGCAAGTTGAACGTATTCTACCGTGCTAACGGTGGTGAGGTACAATAGGTCATGTCACCTAACCAATTGTTCCATACTCTATACTTTCTAGGGGATTTTCACTTCTTTCTACCTTAAATCACTGTTAAAATGATAAGAAAGCTGTTGGGTATATTTGTCTTGTTTAGAGATTTTTAGTAAAGTATTTTGACAGTACAATTTGAGAGTTTTTGACAAGAATATAGTCGATTTTATGTTTTAGTAGTGGCAAATCAGTTATCATCCCATTGCTCAAAACTATCAACACCATTTTCAATACGATAATATTCAAGCAATATTTTTCATGCGTTTTTAAGTACTTTTACCAAAGTCAAGAGTCATGGCGAGATACAAACCAAATTGGTTCAATTCTGACAAAGATTGATGAGGAAAATGCCTAAAATACCTCCAGGCGGTTGCCGTAATTATCTTCTCGACATCTCAACGTTTTTATGGAGCCACGAATGATCTATTATGAGTAGAGATAGTTTTGTAAACGATCTTACTCGCCGGGTCATGTCTGATTGGCGCGAAAATTTCCTGACTGCTATCTGAAGTTACCGCCTCATTTAAGCCTCGTGCAGTGTTAGGGTTGTCCTGTTGGGTTGAATATTACCGCGCTACTGACGTTATAGAAAAGCCGCTAAGTATTATTATTGAAGAGTGTGTTTTCTCGTTTTCTTTCCAAATGGAGGTACCAAGAAGACGCCACGAACGCAAGCCTACTTACAGCGATGATGAAGGAAGTGATTGCTCAGCAAAGTGTTCAGACTCAGAAAACGGTAGCGGCAATCATAAAAGCAAAAAGAAGAGACGCAAGCCTCGTCTTACAGGGCTTAGTAAACAACGACAAGCAGCCAACGCACGAGAGAGAAACAGAACACATAGTGTTAACGCTGCGTTTAATGCTTTACGATTATTGATACCAACCGAGCCATCGGATAGGAAATTATCAAAGATAGAGACTTTGAGACTTGCGTCAAGCTACATTGCACATCTTGGGACCATCTTAATAAGTGGAACACAGTGTCCCAGTGTACCTATGGACAATAATCATACGTCTATCTCACCATCGTCAACGCGACGTGTTTGTACATTTTGTTTAAGTCTTTTAAAAGTGGTAAGTACACTTTAGAAATAATTTGAAGATTTGTTTTCCTACTAATCCCAGTTTTTTCCCAGTAGATTTTCTCTTCCAAAAAATTTGTTATTTTGGTAAATAATTGTTCCTCTCACAGACGCGCATATAGTCTATAATATAATTTCACAAAATTACTAAAAATATCAGTACTGTTGCAACTTCAAATTGGAGACATTACAACAATTGCTCTAAAACGGCCACCATTACGTCGATAAGGACGTCAGTAATTGAATTATCTTTGTGAAATTTCAAAGTAAAGTTTATATATTCATTATCAAAGCGTAACTGAAAGATAAGCGTTATTTCGTGTGTATAGAAATATCCATAAGTTTATCATTATCATGCTGATCATATTCTAGTAATCCTACGAAGGAGCCATGGACGGATGTTGCTAATCCTGAACAACTGATGCGTCGGTACAGCACCCCTATTCCCATCGTCTTTTTAGCCTCTGTTTTAAAAAATTGTGTAATTGTGAGCAATAATCTTGAAGTTTTTGTATTGTTTTGATACTGAGATGGAATTGTATTCAATGGGAGATCAATAAGAAACGTTTAGCGGGTGAAATCAAACACCAGAGGAGTTACTCCCAACCGGGCTCATCGTACAATCATTAGAGCCCATTCCTGTGTGATTAGTCGGGAACTTGATGAAAGTGTTTGCAGATGGACAATTCAAAAATCGTCGAAATTTACTTATTTTTTTATGATGACGCACAGATGTAGAATTGTTGCTGTAAAGCTGTGGGATAGAAACTAATTGCTGGTCTTCTTCGCTCCCTTCTTATTTTTAACTTTCTAAACGAAGAACAAACATCCAAAAGAACATCCAAAATAATCTTTCCATATTTGCATGGCGTTTCTTGCCGATTTTACTCATTATATTATTCCGTCATTTTTCCATATCTTTTTCCAATATTTACATATCCTTTTTCCTATATATTTTCTCGCTGTTTCTCCTATTCTTTTGTCTTTTTCAAGCTGCATGTCTCTCTCTCTTCCCTGATTCGTTCCTCTCTGCTTTTTCTCGTGGAGAACATACCCCTGAGTAACGTTCCAGGGCCAAAAGACAAGTTGATACAAATTTTTCTGATCGAGTTGTTTCTCTTCGTGAGAATTGTAATTACCATCAAATACTACTTCAGTTTTTATCGTAACGTTTCTAGTAACCACATGATGTTTTATTGAATCTATTTTTGACGTCACACAGTCGCCTCTGCTCAAGTCTGGCCGTCAAATTCGCCGCTTTGCACTTGTTCCCATCGATGCAAACTTTATCCAGTCGCGGTAAAAATAACTTGCTTAAAACGATATTATGGTGCCCAAAAAGTAGACAGGTAGATAGACAAAAACTTACTTTATACATGTTGAAGAGTTACTTACGGAACAAGAAAGAAAAAAATCCCACACAGCACCTTCATGACCAGAGTTAGAAGTGGAGAAAATATTCACAGATCATAACAAAATGCCATCATGTTTTGACGCACATACAAATTAAGAAGTTAAGATTGTATATATAATTCAAATCCAAGAATTTTATATTGTGTGAAAAGTCAGTGCAGTATAGGTTTGCACATTTACACGAATGCCGTTTCTTGAACGAATGAATTTCAACATGGCGAACATGACAAAAAGGAAAAAAAAAAAAAAAAAAACACGCAAAAACTGCTTTTACAATAGTTCAGTGTTTGCTTGAATAATGTACGTCAAATTCCTAATACTTACTGTCTAGATGTTCAACATTTAGGAAAAGATGAAATATTGTTTTCCAGTTTGACAAAAGTTTCCAAAATGCATCACAAAATGCAATAGAATATTAACTAGTATTAGCTGCGCGACGAAGTCTGCAAATTGAAAAAATATATATGGCGAACCTCTTAACAAGTGGTACTTTCTCAGATGTTGTAAATTTGAACAATAGTCAAAGAAATAGACTGAGTATATAGCTTACTTAATTTTTGTCCAATTATGTTTGTGCTGATTCTTCATTGAAGAAGAAGCAATATGTTCAGCCAATCACTTATAATCAACAGGCGTTTATACCATACAAACACCTACGCAGTGATACACTAGTGTTTTATTATATGTTTTGAGCTTTTCGATCCGCCAGTCGTATAGGAATACCATATTCTTTCGAACACCAATTTTGTAAAGAAACCTTTTAAGGACTTACCTCTGCCAAAGCATGCATAAGGTTATCGCAAAAAGGGAAGAAAGAAAAGAGAAAAATGGAGCTGAGCCAGGATAGTGTTGTGCCAAGGTATATATAGAAATAACATTTGGGGTCTGGTCAACTTGCTGCAAGGAGGTCAGTTTTAGGTCGTCAGTACTCAAAAGCAAAAAGGAGAAATCCAGAATTTGTTCTATTTTTTTTTATCAAATATGTATGGATGGTGAATGATGATTTTCAAATGTAATAAGTTCACATTGAATATATATATAATATTGCAAATATATTGCAGCTTATTTGGAGTGGGACACATGCACACACAGTCTAAAGCCCATCCTATTTTTATAGTGTTATTGTCTTTTTCTGTGATTTTCACAAATGTTCCCCTTTTTCTAGTCATGCGGTATTTTCCAGTGCACTCATTTCCAAGGCTATTTAAAGCCTAGCGGTTTTAGTCTACCAGTCCTTATCTCTTCATTTCCTCTATATTTCCCTTGAATTGAAGATGTCTATCCACATCTTCAAATCAGTGCGCGCGTCTGATTCAAGATTCAATTTCGTAGAGTGTAGTGTGATATTTATAGCATGTTGTTCTTACTAAAAAAAATCTTACCGCAAACGATTTAAAAGATATAGACGATCGGATCTAGCTAATCCGCTAACACTATTTGCGCTTTTTTTTTTTCACTTGCGTACAAAAATGTGATCTGTTTGGACATTGTTTTTTCATAATTTGCATCTCTGGTTTACCATAGGCTCGATCTTCCTCCAATAACATCCCAAGGGCAGCTTTGCTATGATGAAACGTGAGGCTAAAGTTTTCTCAATAAACACTAGTTATTCTTTGGCATTCCTGAATCGCCATACTGACCACCCATGGCATCAACCAACCATAGACAGACTGACATTAAAACGCAGACTGTTTTCTTTGTAAATTTTTTGTTTTTGTTTGATAGTGAATAGAGTATTTACACAAGTGTAGGTTTTAAGATACTATCGTCCTTATTACAGGCATTTAATACCTATATCGCATGACTTTTGTTTTATCTCGTTCAACTTTGGGATTAGCTTGATTTTAACATTGATACTGTTGTATTCAGTTACTAGATATGCTCCAAAATTCCTGTTTTTGTGTCATTACAATGGGAGAAGTCTACTGAGTGATGAACTGGGTTTATTTAAGAGATTTAAGTTTTAAAACATCAAATAAAATTGAGAAATAAATGATAGGAGAGATTTAATTTATGGTTTAAGTAACATCATCGGTTTTGCTTTTGACAAAATACCTGCACGATGTGCAAATGATCAAACCAAAAATCTGACAAATAGATTTAAAAATACGAATTGTCTTCGAGAATTGTGGTGTTTTGCAAGTAATTTATGTAGTGTAGACTGAGCTCGATCCCTAAGAAGATAATCCCCGATAAACCCGTATAATTACACAATGATCTATCTAACAGATCTTTTTGATGTTTCGCTGGCTGACTTTTGGTGTCAAGATATACAATTGGGAAGGGTTTTGACTTTATTTACTTGAGCTTAACAGTTAAACATTTAATTTGTTAAGTGAGTAAATAGAAACTATTGGAAGGAGTAAGTAGTGTAGTAGTAGTAAGGTAACGCCATGCAGACATATAAAGAAACGAGCAAATGAAAAGAATAAACAAGCAAATGAGCTATAGTAAGCGAGCAAACACAATCAAGCCGACATGAATCATAACAAACAAACAAAGGAGCAAACAATCAAGTAAATGGACAAACAAGCAAATAAATGAAAAAACAAACAATCAGACAAATAGACCAATTTGTACAGCTATTTGCAGAATGACATATCGGGTGTATTGTGCATGGGTTATGTTTAATTCTACCAAGTAAAACCGTTCACTGAAATTGATCAGAATAGAACGAGATGCAGTTAGTATCATTACAGTATTTGAATGGTGATTTCAAGACCTCGGTAAAGCACTGAAAGGCGTAAATAAACACTACCCACAATGCATCCGATATATAATGATGGGGTGAGAATTTGGGCAAATTGCTATAAACAAATAAATATAATAGAAATAAAGGCGAAGAAAAGAACAATGCAAGCAAATAAACACGCATACAAAGAGACAATCACGCAAATAAAAGCACAAGCAAATAACCCAACAAACAAACAAACAAACAAACAAACAAACAAACAAACAAACAAACAAACAAACAAAGAAGAAAATAAATAGGAAACAAACAAGCAAACACACAAACACACAAACAAGTAAATAGGTTAACACTAAATATACCAACTCTCTTCGTACAAATCAATATTGATCAAGGTGTACTTTTTCAGCGTTCAATCTATTATCTACAGAAACTAGGTGGCTTTTAATTAACTTTTAATATGACTGACTGAAGTTTCCTAGAAGTATTAAGTATTTATCTACATCATCAATTTGTTGTAAGACTCACACATAACGGCATAAATACATCTATATATTGCCATAAAGGTTAATGTTGTACTCTTCAAAGGGCCGATGCAGTAACTGCAGTGACATTATAATAGCCTTGTAATAGGCTGACTGACAAAGGCCCTGGAGGTGGTCTGTGCGAACAATCATATAATAGCTGCAACATTCCCGCTTATTGCGTCATTCCCGGTTGGCGACAACCCCAGGACTGTTCCCTTCGCTTGTGGAGGGACATCCACGAGGTTGAGTAGGCAAATCAGTTAAACTATATTAGAATGTTTCTCTTGATATTGCAAAATGCAATGTGTTCTGGCTTTTTGCTATTGCTGTATTGTCTTTATTATTGCCTCGATCAGTGTAACACCAAGAAAGCAATCTCAAGTAGTAACTTGATTTCATTCCTCCCTCTGTCAATGTCGTCAGGTGTCAATGTAGACCGTCTTTGCGGTTTCTTCAAATACTTTGAGTTGAGATCAACATTGAACAGAATTTTGTGGACAAAAACGAACAAACTTGTAATCAAAACACAAGACCCAACAACAACTACAGGAACCAACAAAACTGAAACAACATAAAAAGACAACAACAACAACAACAACAACACCACAACAAGGCAAAATTTACTATATTCAAACAGTAAGTTATGAACATTTAATTCTTTTTAATATCAATGTATATTAGTGTCTAGTGCGCCTACTCATGTTATTACTGACTTTGATTGAGGTTTACTGTCAACACATTAATTAAGACAATTAATTTTACCAATATAGGAAGTCTCCTTTGCATTAGCTTATCACAGTATATCATCTTCACTGATGTAGGTAACATCCCATTGCTGGATAACAATTGCAAAAAGACATAATTCCAACCATATTTTCTAGAAGGACAACATTCTTCTAGGTTTTGACACGTCTTCAATGCTCCCTTTTTGTTTAACTCGTGGATTGCTAATCCTCGAATTATTGGGATGGGGCTTTTGATATAATTGATGAAGCGGAAGTCGGTTACTTGAGTGAGTGAGCGTATTCACTGGAGTATCATTTCTTTTTGACTATTTTATGACTCAGTTTTATAATAGGCCCTTTGCAGCTAGAAGTCACGTGACCCCACCTACCTTAAATCCATCAGCTGTGCCAAAATGATGTCCAGAAATGGAAAGAGCATGTTGACATTGGTAAGAAGTTGAAGTTTCAGCTCTTGATTCTAAATACATAAGAATTAAATGGTAAAAAAAACACAATTGGATGTTTTCTTAGAATTCGTTTGGAAAAATAAAACTGGTGAGCAAGCCTTGCTCACCAGTTTTATTTTCCCATACAAATCCTTATAAAATATCAGAAAATATCCAATTTTATATTCCTTGATATTTTTTATGTATTTTTATGTATTTTATGAAATTTTGACTTTTTGCTAATGTGGACACGCTCTTTCCATTTCTGGACATCATTTTGGCACAGCTGATGGATTTAAGGTAGGTGGGTCACGTGACTTCTAGCTGCAAAGGGCCTATTCATCTCAATGACGCTTCATGGTGACCATATTAGTTCACACCAAACGAAAAACTTCTTATCAGCTACGTTATTAACTTACCAATGAAGCATTAGGCAACAAATGAGTATTGTGCTATGCCCATTTTTCCATTCGAGAACAGGACTGATTTAGATATGAATAAAATTAGTACTAGTCTGCATATTAGCGATTTGCATTATTGTGTCATATACTACCAAGACCAGAATGCTTTGCTTAGTATCTTTTGTAAAATAATTAGTGCCAATAGTTTACCTATTCACAAGAGGGTTTAAAACATTTTAATAACAAAAACGAAATGTTGTACATGTAAAGCATTCTGGTACTGGTACTAAAATAGCACCATCAGGACAATGGCCCATTCTTTCATTTATCTTTAATGTTAACAAAGGAGTAGTCAGATGGGATTCGAACCCACGACCTCCCATTTGCTACTCGGACGGTAAATTGCCAATATAGAAATTGTGTTGCTATTTTTACTAATATATCTTTATTTATTGTATGAATTCCAGCGGTGTCAGTAAAACAGTGGTTTGCAAGCGCTAGGCTAGGAGCTAACACCATGAAATCCTGACATGGTAAAGAGGACCATTACAATGTAGCATAAACACAGTGGTTTACCAGCGCTAAATCTGGCCATGGATGTAATGTTGGTTTGTAAGAAAAACTCCATAAATTCCTGATGTGCTAATAAGGATACAATGTACCATAAACACAGTGGTTTACCAGCGCTAACTCCGTGAAATCTGGCCATTGTAATGAGGATGTAATGTTGGTTTGTAAGAAATACTCAATGAACTCCTGATGAGCTAATAAGGATACAATGTAGCATAAACACAGTGGTTTACCAGCGCTAACTCTGTGAAATCTGGCTATTGTAATGAGGATGTAATCTGTAATGTTGGTTTGTAAGAAATAACTCAATAAACTCCTGATGTGCTAATAAGGATACAATGTACCACAAACACATTGCCGGTTTACCAGCGCTAACTTCGTGAAATCTGGCCATGGAAAAGAGGATGTAATGTTGGTTAGTAAGAAATAACTCCATGAACTCAACTGTCGTGGCAATGAAGATACAATTTAACATAAACACAGTGTTTTACCAGCGCTAACTCCGTGAAATCTGGCCATGGTTATGGGAATATATAATGTTAGGTTGTAAGAAATAACTATGAACTCCTGATGTGCTAATAAGGATACAATGTACCATAAACACAGTGGTTTACCAGCACTAACTCCGTGAAATCTGGCTATTGTAATGAGGATGTAATGTTGGTTTGCAAGAAATAGCTCCACGGATTCCTGTCATGGTAATTGGGATACCATTTAGCGTGAAAACAGTGGTTTGCAAAGGTTAACTAATAAATTTGTGGTCATGAGGACACAATGCATGTAACATTGCAACGACCGATATCTTGTGCATGAAGCTCCACGGATTATTGCCCCAGAATTCAATACTTTAAAAACTAATGAGAAAGCTTTGCAAAAATCGCATTGCGTTGAAAGAGTCGACTTAATTCATTATTTCACATCCCATACGTAACAGAATCGTGTATATTAGTGGTCATTTGTAAATTTTGTACGCGTTATAGATTTCAGTCGTACCTCATACATTTGTAATAAACGTTTTATTAGTAAAAATAACGATAAAACCATTAAAGCTTTGAATTTCAAAGTGGAATGTTCAGTGCATGGATTTGTATCAAATTCAAAGGCCGGTCGCCTTCTTTTTGTTGGCGATCTGATCAATGTTGTGTTTCCTCTGCTAATTTGTCTTGATTGCTAATGCTTTTTTAGTTTGTTGAATATTAATGTTTTTGTTTTGTTTGTAATTTGTTTGTTTCTGATTGTTTGTTTGTTTCTGATTTGTTTGTTTGTTTCTGATTTGTTTTTTTTGTTTCTGATTTGGTTGTTTGTTTGTTTCTGATTTGTTTGTTTGTTTGTTTCTGATTTGTTTGTTTGTTTGTTTCTGACTTGTTTGTTTCTGATTTGTTTGTTTGTTTGTTTCTGATTTGTTTGTTTGTTTGTTTCTGATTTGTTTGTTTGTTTGTTTCTGATTTGTTTGTTTGTTTGTTTCTGACTTGTTTGTTTGTCTCTAATTTGTTTGTTAGTTTGTTTCTGATTTGTTTGTTTGTTTCTTATTTGTTTGTTTGTCTCTAATTTGTTTGTTTGTTTGTTTGTTCCTGATTTGTTTGTTTGTTTGTTTCTGATTTGTTTGTTTGTTTGTTTCTGACTTGTTTGTTTGTTTCTAATTTGTTTGTTAGTTTGTTTCTGGTTTGTTTGTTTGTTTCTTATTTGTTTGTTTGTCTCTAATTTGTTTGTTTGTTTCTGATTTGTTTGTTTGTTTCTGATTTGTTTGTTTGTTTCTGATTTGTTTGTTTGTTTCTGATTTGTTTGTTTGTTTCTGATTTGTTTGTTTCTGATTTGTTTGTTTCTGATTTGTTTGTTTGTTTGTTTGTTTCTGATCTGTTTGTTTGTTTGTTTCTGATTTGTTTGTTTGTTTCTGATCTGTTTGTTTGTTTGTTTCTGATTTGTTTGTTTGTTTGTTTGTTTGTTTCTGATTTGTCTGTTTGTTTGACTGTTTGTCCCTGTCTGTTTGCTTTAGGGTTTGCAATATACACAGCGATACCACTCGTTTAGCAAATTACTCCTTGCGCACATACACAATCACTGCGCACACATTGTCACTCACTGTCACATTATGTCACGCAATTAATATTGCTTATTATGTCACACAACAACAGATCATTTGTCACACAAGTACCACCTATGGTACTGTCACACACCATGTTCGAAGGCTGCTTCTCTAGGTCTAGCCTCCTATGCAGCCGCTCCTTTGTATCGTCACGCAATACGAGGAGACTCGTATTGCGTGACGACACAAAGGAACGGCTGCATAGGAGGCTACTCTAGGTCCGGTTGTTCTAAACCTTGTTTAACTATTACGTCAAACCTTTTTGAGTTATATAATAATGATTTTGCCTTCGTCAAGCCAACACTTTTGTCAAAGATTGCTAAAGCTACAGCTTCACGTTTAAAACGTTCAGAGAATGCTTATTGTGACATTCAGCTGTTAATTCTCAGTTCTGGGTCTTTTTGATAAATAAAGTCAAGTGACCAAGTCCTGCCTATATATAGTCATCCATATTTCTGCCTTGGCTGCTGTGTGGTCGATGTCACACTGACCAGATAACAATTGTTTTTAACAGTTGTTTTTTTAGCTGATTAAAATCAGGTAGCTTTATTAATCATTTCTCAATGTGTGGTCCAACATTGGGCTTACTAGCCTCGTGTGACGACACAAAGGAGCGGCTGCATAGGAGGCTAGCTAGGGGTTTACTGAATTGATACTTGATTGTGATTGACAATTACAGTACCTTGCAATGAATATCGCCACCGTCGTTGCGCAGGTGCGAAACTTCATCCGACGTACAAAATATATATCATCACTGGATCAAATATGACATGATAGCCACTGGTGTGGGTTGAGGCTTTTCAATGTGAAAGCATCCGTAATTAACTATAAATATAAAGGCACAGTAACGCCTCAAATATTATCAAAAGGTAGTGATTCAGCTGATTCTTTTTGGTGTTCGCAATTCAGTTCATGATTGAGTACTCAGACATAAACTTACAACGAAAACGAATTGAAGAAAGAAAGATAGATAACAGAAAAATTGAAAAAAAGAAAAGTAATAAGAAACATCTGAAACTGAAAAATAAGTCAGCAGGGCTCGAACGTCTGATCGACTGAGCCAAGGTCTTTTGTTATCCTGCTCCACTGGAACTAAATGTTAGCTATGAAAAACATTTAAAGAATTCCTCCGAGATATTCTACGAAGCTGACGCATCGAATGGGCTAATGTAGAATGCGGTCCCGTGCATTCATGCTATTCCGAATAACAAATTATAAGAAATTTAGTAGAATACGAATGGAATTCGTGAAGTAATAATGTAGTGCAGAGGAGATAATAAAGGACAGAGATGTATTCAGTGGCAAACAATCAATCAATCAACCAATCAATCAATCAATCAATCAATCAATCAATCAATCAAGCAAGCAAGCAAGCAAGCAAGCAAGCAAGCAAGCAAGCAAGCAAACAAACATACATACAAGCAAACAAATAAGCAAACAAAGAAAAACACATGTGAAAAACCAAACGCGAACAAACAATAAGAATTTGCAAACAAATAAGTGTGCAAACAAGGCAAGTGAATATATGAACAAGTATGTACAACTGAATAAAGGAACAAGTAAACAAGCAAACAAACGTTAACTTACAGACAAGAAAACAAAAAGAAAACAAATAAACCAGTGAAAGAACAAACAGAAACAAAAAAGAATCCGAAAAAACAGTATTTAAATTGTAGTTTCTATGCAGCCTCAAATTGTGTCGTTACGATTGCGAAAAATGTCATCGGCTTTGTTGGCCTGACCAACAATAGGGTCCAAAAATATTAAAGGAGAAAGGTGTTGCCTTTGTAATTACATCTGCAATTGGGTAGACCTTCACTTTTTCTAGATCTCTGATAAGGATGTATGGGGACTGGTCTCTCCATGCAAAGTCTACACACATTGTATACTGGCTTTGATACAATGTGTGTACATGTGGACTATGCATGGAGAAACCCACATCACTAGTTTGTTTTTCTTCCTAGTTTTTGTCTTGTTTGTCTCATTTGGTTTCATTTTGTTACACCTATAAATATATACACTTGATGATGTACAGTTTGTCTAGACAGATTAAGCGATGACCTCAGTTTTCTGGTTTGAAAGTGCAACTACGTCATCAAACCCTCCTACAGAGCATTGAAACAGGTCTGTATCTACGTAAACACTGGGTAATTGGTGTGGAAACCTTCCACTATATGAATAATTAGAACAATCAATACTGTTATAGCTTCTTTTACATCTTGTTTGTGGAAAGAAGGTATATTTTATTTCAGTTTAATTCGTGCAAAACATAACTATAATCCTGACAGGGAAAAAAAAACTTTAAGTGATCTAAAGGTAAAAAGCATTCCTAGTTTTTTCGAAGTTGGCTATCAAGTTAATTTTTTTTTTGAAGTACTGATTTCAAATATACCCTGAACAGGTCGGGTTTGTTTTGTAAAAAAAAATAGCGTCGATCACTATTGACATCAATAAATTATACTATGATAATTGATGCAGATCTTGGATTTTAGATTCGCAGATATAAGGCTGTTGTGAAATACAAGGTTGCACTTTATGGGGGTACTCTCATATATTTGCTATACGGGTCTGTGTCGCTGGATAAGGCATGATTCAGTTTTGTCTTTGCTATCTTAAAAAAGTATGCTGCGAAACAGCATTTTATTTAATGTACAACAATGGATTCCATGGAAGGACTTGCAAAATCGTTATTTACATTATGGATTGGGTTCACTACGTCAGTTTCATTATACCGAAGTCGGCTGTCTTTCATGGCTTAAGTCGTCCTGTTTTTTCCTGCCCCTTGCTTAGTTTTAAGTAGAATACTTTACAAAAACAGGACTCATCGATGACTACCTCATCGGGCTTCCTGTCTTTCATACGGAAGAGGTTAACCAGCCTATTGGTAACGAGTCTCTTCCGCCAGTATTTTCTCTCTGGGTGTCCCTATTCACAAAACCAAGGGTTAACTATTTCCCGTGTATGATCATCAACAACAAATTGTGTGTATTTTGAGATAAATCAAATGAGGTTTATAATGTATTTATTCCTTTTTTTCCTTTCCTTGTGCATGTGGTCATTTATTTGCTTGAATGTTTCCTTGTTTGTTCAGTTCGTCTCCATTTTATATTTATTCAGTTACTAGTTTGTTTGATTGTTTGTTTGTTTGTCGATTTTGTATGTTTGTAGTTTTTTTTATTTCCTTGTTAGTTTTTGTTCGTTCGTTTGTTTGCTCGTTAATCGTTAATTTGTTATTTTGTTTATTTATTCATAGTTAATAGTTTGTTTGTTTGTCTCAGTTTTTAGTGCTCAATTTGTTTGAATTTATTATTAAGCCAGTCTAATTATTATTCTCTATTGTTTTTGTTCTTTCTTGTACAAACTAGTAATCAAATCTTCTATTTGCTTTATCATGATAAGGACAAGTTTATTTTTTTCATAGTTAATTGTCTGTTTGTTTGAATATTATTATTAAGTTAGCCTAATTATTATTCTCCATTGTCTTCGTTCTTTCTTGTAGTAACTAGTATTAAATCAAATCTTCTATCTATTTGCTTTATCATGATAAGGACAACCACTAATACGAACATGTCTGTCGATACAAACTCTGCGTGGGCTGTCGGCAACTTGGTACAAGATATCGCTGGTGAAAGGCATTGCAAAGTCACATCAAATTAAACTGGAGTGTTACTCTTATGTTCAAATTATCACCCACTTCAAATACTGACCAAAGTCATTCAAATAGCCAAATGATAAAACAATTTGAAAGTTAAAATGTGGAAAGATGAATGCGGAAGAGATATCGAGAATTTTCGTGATCGGCATTTGTTAAAGCTTCATCAAAAGCGTCAAGGCTCCGCACGATCGTAAAACGTCTTTGGCTACACCGTGCCTATTATGTTTTAAAACATTTTATTGTCGTTATCACTTTTAAATCTCTCTACTGAACATTGTTAGCGTTTTGAAAAGCTGTCTTCCTTATAACTAAAAGTTGTTTTATGCCACGGAATGTTGTGGCCGGCTTGCAGTGATGTTGTCTAACGCTGTCACTCTGACTACCTCAACCATTGCCGCGTATCACGAAAAGCACAGTACGACCACATGGGAGTGGCACCCACAACCGACAACACCCAACGGTTGAGGAATGTTTTTGGAATCATAAATAAACTCTTTATTATTTATTTATCGAACGTGTCAGTAATTGTTATTTATAAATTTAGAGTGGCCCGTTTGATTCTCGCTCGGCTCACAGCTATGGACCATGGAGGTTCGAGACACATTTTGTGAATGGGCCATATGTGGGCTAGTTCGATGTGTTGTTCTCTGTAAGGATTGTTTACCGTACTCAGTCGGTTTTCCTCACGTGTGTGTGCTAAATTACATAATGGAATGGTAGTAAATGTGGATCATCCGCTCTTTAATACTAAAACTCTAAATAGCAACACTAATAGTCCAATATTTCATATTTTTAAGAAAACAAACTTCCATTTAAATTAAAGTCAAAGCTCAAAACTCCAAAACTCAAAAGATCATCGAAGGTTCTTGTAGTTTACTGCACGTTTTATGTATTTTGTTGAGACCTGCTAACTTTCAGGCTCAAGGTCACACGTGATGTATCATTGGATGTATAGCATGCACGCAGTACACCCCTCGGCCAAAACTATCAATGTCACAATAGTAACCACATATACGGATGCGCTTCTCTTCTATCTTCATTTTGTTCATACTAGCTGCGACAACAACAGGAAAATGTGTGGAAAGTACTGATCTAAATTAGCGTTATCATACATGCATGTATCTATAATGCATAAATAAGTTTTTATTTTATTTCACAATAGTAACCACACATACGGATGCGCTTCTTTTCTATCTTTATTTTGTTCATACTAGCTGCGAGAACAACATAAAGAATGCATAAACATGCATAAAGAAGTTTTTATTTTACTTTTTTATTTATCACTTCGGCATCTACCTAAAAATACAATGTAATACGTAAAAAATACTAACAATTATAAATATATGAATAAACAATAAAAGAAACTGATTTGATGGGGGATCACACAATAGAGCGAGTTGACCATGCTCCGAAAGTTTACTCTAATTTAATAATAATTTATTTCTGCGTACAACAATATTCTTAAATACATATATTTTTTTTAAATTAAATTTCATGTTCTATAATTCATTTTTCTTTAAAACTGAGTTTTGCAAATTGTTTTATTTCTGAATTATAGCTCATCCAAGCACGTCATTCCCATACTACAATTGCTTTTTTAGCAGGAAGATCCGGGCTTGCACAGCGTTGCGCGCGATATGTTAACGATGAATGACGAGCAACTGCGCTTTCTTGTAGAATAAATAAAGACCCCAGTTCAGCTCCAACCGGAACTTCGACGCAAAAGTTCATTAATGCATCTTATCATTCTTATTTCAATTAGATTACAAATGCTACGAAAGATAAACAGACACAACCATTTACTAAGGAATTTCTAAAGGTCGTGGAAAACGGACCATCGAGTTTTCAGTTCCGGAACAAAAAAATATGGAAAAATAGTTGAAACGATATCAAAACTGTAATCAAATGTTTACTACAAACGGACTAGATGTACTTTTGTCCGACAATTGTTTAAAAGATTGTATTGATGATTTGATTTGATGGATATAACAGATCAAAAGAAAACTTTTGTTTGTTTTGTATATGTGAGTTTTTTAAGTTAACGAGACATTGCATTTATTTTCCAATTTAAAATCCCTTCTCTTAGCAAATCTCACAAAAAGACCTGTACGTGTACGAAAATGGGTATAAAAGGAAATGATGGCCTCGAGCCTTTGGACTCTATCCCGATTGAGTACAACAACGCCAAATAAAGGTCAAACATTTATGTTCTAGGTTATTTCTTCAACGTTACTCCAAAGAGCTCCACGACTAAACATTTGATATTTTAAAACAAATCACTAAACGAGAGTCATCAATATGGACGGCACTCAGGACATGACGAGGTAATTGAACATATAAAACTTGTTACATACATCTCAAGATCGTGATTAGCCGTTCGTTGGCCACTTGATATGGGACTGAAATGACTTGGCTAGACCTTCACTAGTAGATATGCCTAGTATATTAATTTGGGTCATTAGCGTGAGGTGATATCACAAGACTTTGTTTAGTTTATCATTGTACAGTTGTAATTGCTTTAACAGATGTCACATGTATATAACATTACTGCTCATTCGTGTCCAAGATAATTTGGTTTAATTTGTCACAAAACTCAAACTGAATCTTGTTGTTTTAACACTAGTTTTTTCGCGCGCATTATTAATTATTACATCAGTGCTTTCGTGAAAACAATATGAACCAACATTTACGTTTTCTGGCCGTTTTTTTGGATATCTTTATAATGAATCGTATTAAATGGGACACACTTCATTTTAGTTAATGATGTTATTTCTGTGATTTGATATCGAGTTTTATTCTAATGAACCAATATTGATAAGTTTTTAATGGCTTTCATGAGCCTTCAGTGAATCGAGATATGAAATTGAGTATAAAAGCTATGTACAAATGTACGCCACTTTTCCGCTGGTTCCCACATCTTTCATTAAGATTTAATCGGCAATAATATCAGTTATTTTCTTGGCCACCATTGCTGTAATGAATGGCCGTAATAAACCTAATTGTACATACAGACTGATGTACTTGAGACAATATAGCATTAATTTGTTACACTTGTCTTTGATTCTTCTGTTCAAGTGCTATCAAAAGATTCTTCCATCCGACACAAACGTAGAAAAAGACTTTTTGGCCCTCATTTTATGTAAAAAATTGTGCATATAATATTACAAAAAAGTTCACATTTGATCGTCTGCTTAATTGTAATTGGTGTTTTTCTTTTAATGGTACAAAAAGACGCTTATAACTAACATACGGTTCAGATTCATAAGCATAAAATTTGAAGTGAAATTGGGGCGAGCGCTGTTGACCTTTCAAGTGGATGAGTAAGTGATCCGCAACCATGTTTCAGTTCACACCCTTTGATCTAATCGCTAAAATTGACTAAGAAAAGTGGAGTAAAAAGATTGACAATCAGATTTCGTGGTTTCTTTTATACGCCGACATAGAGAAAGACGATGGATGACATATACAAGCCTCTACAAGAAGAGTCGGGGACAGCTAGTGGATAATATGTGGATGACTAGTGCATAATACCCACACACTGCGATCCTTAAGGCTATATACGAGACAACGTTAAGGTTTCCGAAATTCAGCGGATGATTTGACATTCCTCTTCTCGCCGCATCCTAAGGGGACAAGTGAAGATAGATAGGACCTGTCGCGGCTTTTTTGGAGTGTTTGACACCTTGTCTTGCCGAAACTGTTTATGAATATCACATTTATTACCAATTACAAAAGATAAGACGAATTAATAATTAAATTTAAAGCATCAAAGGTTGCTCGCGCCGTGATTGGCTTAGAGGAAAACCTATATGCATTTCAATTAGCCTGCGACTGTACGGACGAAAGTTGATAGCGGTGTTTATTCAAGTACAAAGGTGACATATATTGTTAGTCAGCATACGTCGTTCAGTACCGGGAACGTAACGCACATACGTCTATCACTGGTCGGTACCAATTTAAAGCATTTGTGAGGACGTGAATCTTGGCGTCAGTCTAAGCTCTAGGAATAACAACCACAGAAGAAGGACATGGGACTTCCTCGCCTACAAGACTGCTCAGCTGCAGACAATCATCAGAAGAAAAGATATAAAAAACAAATAAACGGAAATGGTATTCGCAGAGGTAGCGGCAAGAACGACCAACGTACCATCGCAAATGTACGTGAAAGACAACGAACACAGGCTCTAAACGATGCATTTCACAAGCTGCGAAAGATCATTCCTACACTACCATCTGATAAACTCTCAAAGATTCAGACTTTACGTCTTGCGACACGGTACATCGATTTCTTGTGCCAAGTACTTGGAAACAACGAGAAACATCCTGGCTCAGCGTTGAGTTCATCGTTTATCGCTCATGAACGACTATCCTACGCGTTCAGTGTATGGAGAATGGAAGGAGCATGGTTTAAACAGCAATAAAGCACTCTTTCTAGTGTTTATTGTACGTCTCTTGATGTTGACGTGCTTGGACTATTTTGCTCCCTGTTGAGTTGAAAGTCTGTTTCGTTTTTGCTGCACAGCAGTTGGATTGCTGAAGTCATGAGATATGGAACTAATTCTCTATAGACAAATACAGTTAGTACTAAACATTGACTATGGTTCTATACTGCTCAACTGAAATAATTACATGTACAATATCATGGGGAAATATACCAATCGTTGCGCACGAACTCTTGTTGACCAACGCTCATAGATGAAGACTTGAGAACGATTGCAAACTCAAAACAACTTATCAACGAATCCTATTGTCATCTGTTTCGTCTTTTGAATTTGTTGAACAAGTTTTACAAATAAGCACTTGAGGATATCTCTTGATCTAATCGAAGTCCTTGAGAGCCACGCGAAAGTGTACTAGTGCACTATTTTCCGCTATATTCTAGGAATTTGCCTTGGCTAGTCCACTTTCGATCTCTCTTTATTATACAAATTAATGTTCTCTTTTGAAGCTCTGTAAGAGCCGAAGTTCATTCGTGTTCATTGTACATACAAACATTTAAACATATTTTTTGCAGCGTACAGCTCTAAAACATTATCTTGAAACCATTTTATTTTCAGCTAACTTGTAATCAGATAATTGTCAATAAAAATGTTTGTTCTTTGATAATGAAAAAAAAGTCTGTTTTGTTTGATTGAATAATTAAAACGTTAAGTAATCAGTTAGGATAGAGAATCTACAATTGTCTGAGTGTTCTAGCTTGCTAAAAGTATATTGATGGATGAGAGGATCTATGTCCTTATAAGCATGAGACTATTTCTCTTGCTGTTGTAGAATGAAGTTAGCTTAAAGAGAAATGGCAAACCAAACCATTTCCTGTTCGGAAAACATATATGATCACTCTCAAGTACATACCAAAACGTACATTAATCGTACACATAAAGAACATAAAACAACATTGAATTTAGAGATTTAGCAGAGATTACAACCATGTAAAACTAGCTCTTGGAGACTGCTTCGAGATGTTTAAATCACTGGTACATAGCAAACAAGAAAATATCTAAACAATAGTCTAAAAAACTGAAGGTATAGAAAAGCAGAATAGTGCAGTAGAATATATATAGATTAGAATAGTACAAAACTGACTATAAAGCCTGACAACAAGCTAGTTTTTCTCCATGCGAACCCCGCACCGAGTAAGACCACTAGCCATATTAGTAAGAGGCACACCTTTAAAAGAAGAATGAATAATTTTTGAATGACACTTTCAGTATAGAAAAAGTGTTAAGATTTACTTTGCTTTAGTAGATAAGAGCTTTTGAAGCAATATTTGATGAAGTGTATAATTTCCACATGAAGTGAAATAAGATTTTTGCATTAGCGACTGATAACATTAGAGACCACTGTCACGAACATGGACCACCTTTCACTGTAAAAACATCAACATAACCTCTAAACAGAAGCAATAGGATCGACCATCAAATGCTAATTATTTATCCATCATGCACAGAAGTAAAGTAGATTTATTGCGCTTGTATAAAGCGTGCATGGTTGAAAATATGGGTCATGCTGAGTTTAATCATGACTAGTGAAGACCCACCCGCTGTACCACACACACTTGTGGCCACTACATGTTGATTCAGCTAGTTTAAAGAAGGTTTCTCACCTTATTATGGCTTATCCATTCAGAAGATTGCATATCGTATTTATCATTAAACTAACATGAATCGCTCTTGTATAAATATAGGCATTAGTTGGGGTCAGTTTTTATACCTTTATTAAATCAATGACTGATAATGCATTTCAAACAGCTTGCACATGGGATATTCCTGATCCTTTTCATGAAAACAGATTTAGAGGTCTTTAAATATGTATCGCAGTTTTTAATATGCTATACAACTACATAAAACAATTAATTGGCTAAGTCTAACTGAGACACCGAGGAGATCTCAGTACACTTGATTTTGTAGCTTAGTAATTCCATGACATGACCAACTGAACAGGCTCTTTTCAGTGTCCAGAGCCTAAACTAAAAACATCTAAAGCCTGTCAAGATGTTTTTGGTGACTTTGTTTATGGAAGATTACGATTTTTTTACAGTGTTGTTATATTTTGTGAAGATGTCTTATAGCGTGCGATCCTTCACGATACCTTTGTGGCTGATTGCCTACCGCCTGTTTTCCCTCTTCTTTGCGCGCCTGGCATTCTCATTCTGTTCGTGATTCAAGCTCGCGCGGTGTTTATTGACTTCAGTTCATATTGAGAAAGCCGTACTGCCTTGTTCATATAAGAAAGCATACAGTCTTCATCAATTGTTCTATAAACTTAAACTAGAACCTTTCTTTGGCTACAGGGTATTGTGGTTAAGAAACGATGACAAAAATTAGAGGTGAGAGCTTGATGAAAAACTACAAGGAACAAAACACACCAATCTACAAATGGGACATCTTTTGGACATAAACGTTAGGAAAACCCGACAAGGCCGGCGTTACTCAAAGAACTAACAACTCAAGTAAATAGCACGAAAAATATGATTTATTGGTGAGTTGATGAGACAGCTTTTTATTTGACCAAGCGACTTGTCCTGGGGCAAGCACATCTATAAAATCATCATTGTATGACATCATTAGCTGCTAATGTTAGAATAACAGCAAAAACTATTATCAGTGAAGCCAAGCAAGTTCTATTTCCAATTCCCACTTAGGTTTATGGAAGCATTGTTGACTTTTTAAACAAACCTGTACTAGAACAAGGTCGAAAATAAACCTGAATAAGCAACCTCAAGCACTTCAAAGGTATCATTTTCCAAGCGTTTACTAGTCTTAACATGTTTCAAAGATGCGTCTGAAAATTACCCGAGATTATAAATTCTGATGTTCATTGCAACGCGATAAATTTGTGCACTAAAATGTTCTTTTTCTTGTAGCTACTTTGGTCTGAAAGTAAACAAAGCTACTTTATCAAAAGTAACATCTGCAAAATGCATCTAGTTACTTGGTCGATGGCGGCGCTTCCTTTGGCTTAGTTTGGAATGTGAGGTATGCAAAACGGTGTAGAAGACAATTACGCGCTAGACGGTAGACTGGAAGTAGCTCAGCCTTGAAAGCTGCTAAACTATATAACTAACAGGCATACACACCTGGCTCTTAAATGTTAGCGGGAATAGAATACAAATGTAAATGCATTCCGTGCGCTAGAAGAGATTGCAGTAAATTGCTAATTTAATCGTTTAGTTTCAATTAACGACCTAGTAAAAAAATTGATAAAAATATAATTTTAGATCATCTATTTGAAAATTCCTATTTGGTTGTATTTGCAACGAGTAAAACGTTTGCATGACGATATATTATAACTGAAATAACTCTAATAACGCGGATAGTGTCTCAGCATAGTATACTACAGTATTACTAGCTTACCATGTACGCATCTGGTGGTTTGTCATTGACTGATCGAGTGTCATTTTATCTACCATCCATCCATCTGATCCATTCATCAAACCATCTATTCACCCATACATCCATCCCGGCATGGTATTGGGAATGTTCAGTTCAACCTGAATCAGGCAGGCCATCCACCCATCCTGCCATTCATCCAACCATCCAGCATACATGCATGTATGGTTCTAGTAACACCTGAACCAGGCATGCATGTGTCTATCCATTCATACAACCATCCAGCATGTGTATGCAGCAGGGGAGTGACCGGTGTCGTATTCGACAGTGTGCTATGCTTTGGTATTGGGAATATCTAGTTAAATCATCACTAAATGTCACTACTACCAATATACGACTACAACCACAATGTCACTACTACCAATATACGACTACAACCACAATGCCACTACTACCAACATACGACTACAACCACAATACCACTACAGCCAATATACGACTACAACCACAATGTCACTACTACCAATATACGACTACAACCACAATGCCACTACCACCAATATACGACTACCACCACAATACCACTACTACCAATATACGACTACCACCACAATGTCACTACTACCAATATACGACTACAACCACAATGCCACTACTACCAACATACGACTACAACCACAATGCCACTACTACCAATATACGACTACAACCACAATGTCACTACTACCAATATACGACTACCACCACAATGTCACTACTACCAATATACGACTACAACCACAATGTCACTACTACCAATATACGACTACAACCACAATACCACTACTACCAATATACGACTACAACCACAATACCACTACTACCAATATACGACTACAACCACAATACCACTACTACCAATATACGACTACAACCACAATACCAGTATACCAATATACGACTACAACCACAATACCACTACTACCAATATACGACTACAACCACAATACCAGTATACCAATATACGACTACAACCACAATACCACTACTACCAATATACGACTACAACCACAATACCAGTATACCAATATACGACTACAACCACAATACCACTACTACCAGTATACGACTACAACCACAATACCAGTATACCAATATACGACTACAACCACAATACCACTACTACCAATATACGACTACAACCACATGCAATACCAGTATACCAATATACGACTACAACCACAATACCACTACAACCAATATACGACAAAAAAACACAATACCACTACTACCAATATACGACTACAACCACAATACGACTACAACCAATATACGACAAAAAAAACACAATACCACTACTACCAATATACGACTACAACCACAATACCACTACTACCAATATACGACTACAACCACATGCAATACCAGTATACCAATATACGACTACAACCACAATACCAGTATACCAATATACGACAAAAAAACACAATACCACTACTACCAATATACGACTACAACCACAATACCACTACAACCAATATACGACAAAAAAACACAATACCACTACTACCAATATACGACTACAACCACAATACCACTACTACCAATATACGACTACAACCACATGCAATACCAGTATACCAATATACGACTACAACCACAATACCACTACAACCAATATACGACAAAAAAACACAATACCACTACTACCAATATACGACTACAACCACAATACCACTACTACCAATATACGACTACAACCACATGCAATACCAGTATACCAATATACGACTACAACCACAATACCACTACAACCAATATACGACAAAAAATCACAATACCACTACTACCAATATACGACTACAACCACAATACCACTACTACCAATATACGACTACAACCACATGCAATACCAGTATACCAATATACGACTACAACCACAATACCACTACTACCAATATACGACTACAACCACATGCAATACCAGTATACCAATATACGACTACAACCACAATACGACTACAACCAATATACGACAAAAAAACACAATACCACTACTACCAATATACGACTACAACCACAATACCACTACTACCAATATACCACTACAACCACAATACCACTACTACCAATATACGACTACAACCACAATGTCACTACTACCAATATACGACTACAACCACAATACCAGTATACCAATATACGACTACAACCACAATACCACTACTACCAATATACGACTACAACCACATGCAATACCAGTATACCAATATACGACTACAACCACAATACCACTACAACCAATATACGACAAAAAAACACAATACCACTACTACCAATATACGACTACAACCACAATACGACTACAACCAATATACGACAAAAAAAACACAATACCACTACTACCAATATACGACTACAACCACAATACCACTACTACCAATATACGACTACAACCACATGCAATACCAGTATACCAATATACGACTACAACCACAATACCAGTATACCAATATACGACAAAAAAACACAATACCACTACTACCAATATACGACTACAACCACAATACCACTACAACCAATATACGACAAAAAAACACAATACCACTACTACCAATATACGACTACAACCACAATACCACTACTACCAATATACGACTACAACCACATGCAATACCAGTATACCAATATACGACTACAACCACAATACCACTACAACCAATATACGACAAAAAAACACAATACCACTACTACCAATATACGACTACAACCACAATACCACTACTACCAATATACGACTACAACCACATGCAATACCAGTATACCAATATACGACTACAACCACAATACCACTACAACCAATATACGACAAAAAATCACAATACCACTACTACCAATATACGACTACAACCACAATACCACTACTACCAATATACGACTACAACCACATGCAATACCAGTATACCAATATACGACTACAACCACAATACCACTACTACCAATATACGACTACAACCACATGCAATACCAGTATACCAATATACGACTACAACCACAATACGACTACAACCAATATACGACAAAAAAACACAATACCACTACTACCAATATACGACTACAACCACAATACCACTACTACCAATATACCACTACAACCACAATACCACTACTACCAATATACGACTACAACCACAATGTCACTACTACCAATATACGACTACAACCACAATACCAGTATACCAATATACGACTACCACCACAATACCAGTATACCAATATACGACTACCACCACAATGTCACTACTACCAATATACGACTACAACCACAATACCACTACTACCAATATACGACTACAACCACAATACCACTAGTACCAATATACGACTACAACCACAATACCAGTATACCAATATACGACTACAACCACAATACCACTACTACCAATATACGACTACAACCACAATACCAGTATACCAATATACGACTACAACCACAATACCACTACTACCAATATACGACTACAACCACAATACCAGTATACCAATATACGACTACAACCACAATACCACTACTACCAGTATACGACTACAACCACAATACCAGTATACCAATATACGACTACAACCACAATACCACTACTACCAATATACGACTACAACCACATGCAATACCAGTATACCAATATACGACTACAACCACAATACCACTACAACCAATATACGACAAAAAAAACACAATACCACTACTACCAATATACGACTACCACCACAATACCAGTATACCAATATACGACAAAAAAACACAATACCACTACTACCAGTATACGACTACAACCACAATACCAGTATACCAATATACGACTACAACCACAATACCACTACTACCAATATACGACTACAACCACATGCAATACCAGTATACCAATATACGACTACAACCACAATACCAGTATACCAATATACGACAAAAAAACACAATACCACTACTACCAATATACGACTACAACCACAATACCACTACAACCAATATACGACAAAAAAACACAATACCACTACTACCAATATACGACTACAACCACAATACCACTACTACCAATATACGACTACAACCACATGCAATACCAGTATACCAATATACGACTACAACCACAATACCACTACAACCAATATACGACAAAAAAACACAATACCACTACTACCAATATACGACTACAACCACAATACCACTACTACCAATATACGACTACAACCACATGCAATACCAGTATACCAATATACGACTACAACCACAATACCACTACAACCAATATACGACAAAAAAACACAATACCACTACTACCAATATACGACTACAACCACAATACCACTACTACCAATATACCACTACAACCACAATACCACTACTACCAATATACGACTACAACCACAATGTCACTACTACCAATATACGACTACAACCACAATACCAGTATACCAATATACGACTACCACCACAATACCAGTATACCAATATACGACTACCACCACAATGTCACTACTACCAATATACGAATACAACCACAATGTCACTACTACCAATATACGACTACAACCACAATGTCACTACTACCAATATACGACTACAACCACAATGTCACTACTACCAATATACGACTACAACCACAATGTCACTACTACCAATATACGACTACCACCACAATGTCACTACTACCAATATACGACTACAACCACAATGTCACTACTACCAATATACGACTACAACCACAATACCACTACTACCAATATACGACTACAACCACAATACCACTACTACCAACATACGACTACAACCACAATACCACTACTACCAATATACGACTACAACCACAATACCACTACTACCAATATACGACTACCACCACAATACCAATATACGACTACAACCACAATACCACTACTACCAATATACGACTACAACCACAATACCACTACTACCAATATACGACTACAACCACAATACCACTACTACCAATATACGACTACAACCACAATACCACTACTACCAATATACGACTACAACCACAATGTCACTACTACCAATATACGACTACAACGACAATACCACTACTACCAATATACGACTACAATTACCACAATACCACTACTACCAATATACGACTACCACCACAATACCAATATACGACTACAACCACAATACCACTACTACCAATATACGACTACAACCACAATACCACTACTACCAATATACGACTACAACCACAATACCACTACTACCAATATACGACTACAACCACAATACCACTACTACCAATATACGACTACAACCACAATGTCACTACTACCAATATACGACTACAACCACAATACCACTACTACCAATATACGACTACAATTACCACAATACCACTACTACCAATATACGACTACAACCAATACCAATATACCAATATACCAATATACGACTACAACCAATACCAATATACCATTACCACATTATCTCATTATCTCATAAAGAGTAATACACGTGCAAAACTAATTTTATTGTAATTCAACTTCATTTAGTGTAAACATTCAAAATTATCACATGAGTATTCGTAAGTAACAATATATTTATAGAGTAGGTCATCGCCTCAAGGTTCTATCGGGTTGGGTGTTCCGATGTCAGACGGTTTTACTAATCGTCCGGTGTAAAGCTCTTCTGTAGGTCTTTGTTTAGTACGTGGAGGCTATGTAGGTTTCCTTTGAGTCGGTGGTGCAGGGGGTGCTGGAGTAGCAGGGGGACGCGGTGGATCGGTAGGTACAGGTAATGACTTTTTACCCGGGGGACGTGGTGTGGCTGAACAATCTTGTAGTTCTGTTTTGAACTTGCTGATGTGACTGTCAAAATACTCTGGTTTGTTCCTCGCGTCTGTTTTCAATACAAACTTCAATGTGTATGTTCCACTTGATGAAACGTCTGCACCGACGTAGTACTCAATGTTCTGGCTTATTTCCGTGAACACGCCAAATAGATCGGTGATTGAAGAACTAAATTAAAGATATATAATAAGTAACAGGTCAGTCTATTAATAAAAAAACCCTCACTTATTACGCTTTCTCATCGTAGATGAGATGCAATGCTATGCTATATACACCTATTTCAATAACCGTTGTCACAATCAAAGCTACAGTCCACACAGGATTTCGGTATTTCTTCTCTTGTTATCGATTTATTCATAGCATATTTTGGTTGTACGTGTTTGTGTTATATGAACATAACAAGTTGTTACAGTGGTGGATCATGAAACAGATATTTCTTGAAAATACGTCTAATAAATCTCAAATTATATGTTGATATTACCGACATCCTTAGCAGGCTTCAGAGTGTGGACTGTAGTTTTGATTACGACAACGATTATTGAATTAGGTGTACACCTATTTCAAAAAACGTTGTCAGAAGGAGATCTGAATCTGCAATCTGCAATCTGCAATCTGAGACCAAAATGAATTGGTCCTTTTTTTTTTTGCGCTTAGCACCTTCAGATTTATATTTACCATCGCCATATCCGAAGCCAGTGCACGCAAACAAATTTTTAATGAGAAAAAACTGGCGGCCCCGTACTCCAGAATTCATTTTAGTCTCAGATTGCAGATTGCAGATCTCCTTCTGTCAACGTTTTTTGAATTAGGTGTATATGCCATCGGGTTGAATGAAAGAGTGAGTGAATGACGTCATAACTGGTGGCCTTTTGCGCGACGGTATTATCGTGGCTTTGTATCCCGAAGGTCCAGAAAATGTCTTCTTTTTGATTTAAAAAAGAAATATAACATTACTGAACGTTTGCTTTTTATTTATTTATTTTAGCCGTTTTATTTTGTTTAGAGAATATCTACGTGTCACGTGTACGCTTCGACCTTTTATCGATTGTCACAAGTCGGAACTTATACAAGATAGTTTCTGTAAAAACTACACTGTAGTGTAGTTCTAAGAAGAATAAAATTATGAGAAGAATATTGTTTTATTGCAAGATTAAGATGTTATTGTTCATATTATTACTATATAAGTATACAAGGTAGTTTCTGTAAAAAATACAAAATTAAGAATATTATTTTATTGACATTTTAAAATGTTAGTGTTCATATTATTACTATCTAAGAATATTTTTGTAAAACTATACAGATCTTATTTTATTGAGATATTAAAATGTCGTTACTGTTCATAACATTGCAAAATGTTTGATAAGTAAAAAAAAGGTGCGTCTCAAACTCTTTAGCCTAGACAAGTGTCCTACTAATATTGGGGAGACTCAGATCCACACTCGCTACCCCTACATTAAATATTTTAGCACACAACTCTGCTAACAATCTTCTAGCCAGACACAAGTACCCTACTAATTGGTGAGACTCAGATCCATACTCGCTACCCCTACATTAAATATTTTAACATATAGCTCTGCTTTAATGTTAAGATGAAAACAAGATAACCCAGCTAGAGCAAAAACCACATGGCACATTAAAAAAAAAAAAATCTCACATACAATCCACTCATACCCGAACCGGGACTCGAACCTGGACCACAGCGGTGAGAGATCAGTACGCGGCAAATCACTACGCCACCCAAAATTAATTTATCAATTCATTGCTTCACTCATTTATTTGGTTATTAATAATCAACCACCATTTTGTTCTATCATTTATTCATCATACTTCCCTATATTCTCTTATCTGTGTATTCATCCATTCAAATATTCATTCTTCCATTCGAACAAGAGTAAACAATACTATATGCGAGCAGATTATTTTGCATACTTAAAAATCACCTCGATCCCAACGCTCACGTTTAAGCCAGACGGCACCGCTGCGGTCATATCTATATGCAAAATGCTATCGATGAAATCAAGATATGGATGATCACAGACAAGCTTAAACTCAACGATGATAAGTTCGAATTCATATTGGTACAAGGGAAAAGCTTGCCAAAGTCAGCATCGACACCCTTCGTGTAGGAAACGCCCAACTGACGCCACTCAGTGAAATCAGGGACTTAGGATGATGCCGGGTTTGACTCTCAGCTTATTATGAGTACGCACATTAACAAAATGAGCAAAGTTGCTTTTTACCACCTTCACAGTATCAGGAATATTAGGACTGGGACTTTTGGATCATGAAAGCACAAAGACCCTGTTGACCCTGTTGAACGTTTTAGTAACAAGCCGCAATGACTATTGTAAACAGCCTGCTTTATGGAACACCTCAAACTCAACTACAGAGAGTGCACAATACAGCTGCACGACTCATCTGCAACATTCAACGCTTTGACCATATCACCCCTGCTCTAAAAGAACTTCACTGGCTCCCAGTTAAATTTAGGAAAGACTTCAAGATATTAGTGCTAATAACATACAAAGCCATCCACGGACACTTGTTAATAATAGAATTCCATCTTTATATCATCGACGATCTAATAATTTACAGCACCAGCAGTAAAAACACTCAAGACCTTAGGCGACCGTGCGTTTGTATCAGCTGCATCCATGTTATGGAACTCTCGAATGAATTCCGCAAAGAAAAAACCGTTGAACAATTATATTAAAGACATATTATTTTAGGAAAGCGTTTCAGCAATAGTTTTATATAGACACATATATTTTGTATATAGACACATATATTTTTTATCAACATTAGCCATTTATTCAGTTATTGTCAGGTTTATAACCTTTAAAAAAATGTAAATATTCTATTCTATCTAATTACTAATTGTGTTTAACGGTTTTAACATCATGTTATTTTCTGCATATTCATTTTAAAATATTGTATATGATGCGCAGGTGAATATCTCCCTATGAAACCTCGCGCAATATAAGTAATAAATTATTATCATCATCATCATCATTATTATTATTATTATTATTATTATTATTATTATTATTATTATTATTATTATTATTATTATTATTATTATAATTATTATTATTATTATTATTATTATTATTATTATTATTATTATTATTATTATTATTATTATTATTATTATTATTATTATTATTATTATTATTATTATTATTATTATTATAGTAGTAGTAGTAGTAGTAGTATTGTATGTACTTCAAAATGAACGTTGATATAAAAATGCAAATTTTCCTCAAATATTGTACACTTCTTTCAAGTTTTATTGTGTAGTCTTGGATTATTCTATAGCATTTGATCATACACTTACACAATTCGGATAGCGATTTCTTGGCCTGGCAGAGGCGCATTGTTTTTGTAGTTATGTAAAACTCGTCCTGACATCCTAGAGAAGTACGCCTCTTTGGTAACGAGCTTCAACACTGGAAACAAAATGTAATTTTTGTGATTGAACATTTATTCTAACATGCAAAACAATGACGAACAAACGCCAGAAAATAAACAAAATGAGCAAACAAACGATTATAAACAAACAAACAAAAATTAATATTTTACTTACAAATTTTGGTCTCACAATACAATCTCTTATAGTCAAACAACATGGCACCTGAAATTCAAAGTAAAATATGACACAATAGCGATTGAAAACCCATTGATGTAAATATATTTAATAAATGAAATGTAAGGTTCGATCTAAATAGGTCTCTGAATTTCGAATTTGGAAGATGAAGCACATTCAAAATGGAGAAGATTTCGTATGACTGACTGTGTGAAGAAGGGTGCCGTGTGCGTGCATTGCCGCGACCGTAATGTTTGTAAAAAATGTTGCTATACCTTGCCGCGCCGTGAGCTTTTCATAGTCATACGAAATCTGCTCTAAAGTACTATCTTGCTAAAATTACCTTCATTGGTAGAGCTAACTGTGGCTTGAAAACCTTTAGCTGGATTATTCTCTCCATAACCATTTGTCGACTGGAACCAAACTTGTACACAACGGGAAGTACACTTGGAAACCAGCGTACCGGGATTGGAAAGCATACCGTGTTTGATCACACCAGACCTAACAGGTAAGCATTCTAAAAAATACGAAATAGAGCGACTTGTTATATTTGGAATTGGCCACGACCATCTCAATAGTACAATTCCTTGTACTATTCCTTGTACTATTCCTTGTACTATTCCTTCTACAATTCTCCCTTCTACAATTCCTTGTACTATTCCTTGTACTATTCCTTCTACAATTCCTTCTACTATTCCTTCTACTATTCCTTCTACTATTCCTTCTACTATTCCTTCTACTATTCCTTCTACTATTCCTTCTACTATTCCTTCTACTATTCCTTCTACAATTCCTTCTACTATTCCTTCTACTATTCCTTCTACTATTCCTTCTACTATTCCTTCTACTATTCCTTCTACTATTCCTTCTACTATTCCTTCTACTATTCCTTCTACTATTCCTTCTACAATTCCTTCTACTATTCCTTCTACTATTCCTTCTACTATTCCTTCTACTATTCCTTCTACTATTCCTTCTACTATTCCTTCTACTATTCCTTCTACTATTCCTTCTACTATTCCTTCTACTATTCCTTCTACTATTCCTTCTACTATTCCTTCTACTATTCCTTCTACTATTCCTTCTACTATTCCTTCTACTATTCCTTCTACAATTCCTTCTACTATTCCTTGTACAATTCCTTCTACAACTTTACACCTATTCAAATTAAAGTTGTTCACCTGGAAATGGTTGATCTGAGATTCCTTCTACAATTCCTTCTACAATTCCTTCTACTATTCCTCTACTATTCCTTCTACAATTCCTTCTACAATTCCTTCTACAATTCCTTCTACTATTCCTTCTACTATTCCTTCTACAATTCCTTCTACAATTCCTTCTACAATTCCTTCTACTATTCCTTCTACAATTCCTTCTACAATTCCTTCTACTATTCCTTCTACTATTCCTTCTACAATTCCTTCTACAATTCCTTCTACAATTCCTTCTACAATTCCTTCTACTATTCCTCTACTATTCCTTCTACAATTCCTTCTACAATTCCTTCTACAATTCCTTCTACTATTCCTTCTACTATTCCTTCTACAATTCCTTCTACAATTCCTTCTACAATTCCTTCTACAATTCCTTCTACTATTCCTTCTACTATTCCTTCTACTATTCCTTCTACAATTCCTTCTACTATTCCTTCTACTATTCCTTCTACAATTCCTTCTACTATTCCTTCTACTATTCCTTCTACTATTCCTTCTACTATTCCTTGTACAATTCCTTGTACAATTCCTTCTACATCTCCTTCTACAACTTTACACCTATTCAAATTAACGTTGTTCACCTGGAAATGGTTGATCTGAGACCGATTGGAATTGTTGGAGTCTATCAAATTCCAAATGCAATGTCCTAATTGTATCGCAATTGAATGGTTCTGAATTACAGATAATAAATGTATATTACCTTGACGTATTTGAAGATTGTCACCGACACTTCGACTAAGATCAAAATAGTTGAAATCGAGTTTAACTCTTTGTCCCTGTAATGGACATATTCTCCATGAACACATCTTGTCCATAGGGTAAGCCCTTGGATGGTTAGGACTTTCGATAACCGATTGTTGACCGGGTCCCAGGTTAAGATGTACACCACAAGGGACAGGTTCTAAAATGAAATGGAACTTTAAACTGAGTGGTTTATATGAATTGGAAATTCAATAGAAGTATCTTTTTGGCCAAAACAATATGACATGATTTAGAGACCAACTAAAATGACAAACAATGTTGGATGTTGTTGCGTGCGTTTGCACGGGCCTTGAGGTGTATAATAAGTGTACTTAATTTTTTGACCCGCAAACGCACGCAACAACATCCATTATTATACATTTTACTAACTACATTGAATCTGATTGGCTGAGAGCACACGGCTAAATCTGAATAGCATGTGAACTTGACAGTGATAATTGCATTGTCTGTAGTTATCACTGTCAAGTTCCCAGGCTCTCTCCGTTCTCAGGGAGTTGATGTGAAAATGGCAGCGAGATTTGCTTGTTATTGTCTCTTTTACCTGATTATAATTGTACTTTTACTTTAAAAAAATGTATAATAAAACAATTATTGAATTAGGTTTTCGCATGATATCGTAAATTATCAAGACCTCGAGTCAGTATTATCTGCCTCAGCCAGGAGGCTTCGGCAGATAACACAGACCTCGGTCTTGATAATTTACGATATCATACTCAACCTCATCCAATAATTGCTTAACATTGTTGGGCCAACATTGTTGTTAGTTTTTGCGCGATGTTGGCGGGTGTGTGCAAACGCTCGCAACAAGTCCCAACATGTTGGGAGCTCCGATGATAATACAAAGGATTCTGGGACACAAATACCCACAATTCCCTACAAACCACTGCTTGTTGGGGCGCCATGTTGAATTATGGCTGACTATCTTGCTCACTGTTGAATTTCAAGTCGTTTTTTAATGTTGATTTTTTTTATTTGTTTTTTTCTAAGCGATATATATTTTTCTTTTGAACTCTTATTTCATTTTTTTTTTTAATTATTTTTTAATTTTTTATTGTATTTTTTTACGGAAAAATTCCATATTAGTTTGATTTTGCTGACATTTCCCTATGATAACGATGGGCCACCATAGTGTAGTACGCGTGCGCCAGCGCAACATAGTTGGATGTGCTGTGCAAACGAACGCAACATTATTGGGCTACGCTTCGATGACCGCGAAACAAAAGAAATGTTGGGAATTGTTGGCTTTGAAGTTTGACCAGTTTCAAACTTCATCCAACAACATCCAACAACATCCAACAAGTTGCAACAACACGCAACAACACGCAACAACACGCAACAACACCCAACATGGTGTGCAAACGCTCGCAACATGTTGGGCCCAGCATTGTTGCGTGTTGTTGGCCAACAATGTTGCAATGTTGAGATATAAACATTTGAAATCTGAAAATGCAAATGAAGTGACGTCATCCCTGGCCTCATTAAATAAACAAAAGTTATCTGGAAATAGTTAAAGCAATTTAAAAAAAAACCCTCAATATTTGTATTACTAATATTCACACTACCATTAACATTTTGACTACTTTACAAAAACAAGCTTGCTGTCAGCTTTGAAACAAAACTTTGACAAATTCCTGGGATGACGTCACCTCATTTGCATTTTCAGATTTTAAATGTTCATATCTCAAAAAGGAGAGCTGAGGTCGCCATCAATAAATATTAAGTACACTTACTATACACCTCATGTACAACAGATTTGCAAAATATAATGAAGGGCGTCAGGTGCACTTTAAGTTTCCAGATAGATAAAGCTACTACTGCGTCAAAATATGAACAATAGGAAGGGCTTGTAATTGGCTGGTTCTGTCTGAGTATACACTGTACGTAATATATACAATATGAGCGGCCGATCTGTATGCGATTTACAACGGCGAGTTGAAGACGAGCCTATGTATATCGCATACAGATCGGACGCGAATATTGTATAATACTTAAAAATGTCCAACGTTATTTCTTTCATATTTTACTAATATTGTCAAGATAAAAGTAAATCTGTACGAGGAAATTCAAGTTGAAACTTATGCAAATCAGGACGAAATCTGTATGAGATTTACAGAACTCGTCACGGATGTGATTTCTTTTGTAAATTTCTCATTAATTATTCATGAAATTTATAAATAGTACTTAGACTTGCTACAATTCAAGTCGTCCTCTATTATTTGTATTTGTTCTTTCATGTTTTTCTCCTCTACTTTTGTCAGTTTTTTGTTTGTTCTGTTTTTCCAAATCAAAAAATTAAAAAGCGTGGCTGCAGAAAAAGTCTATGTAGCACTCTCCATCAATCGATAACTAACATGGAAGACGACACTTGAATGAAGAAAAGACTACAAACTAGTTACTTACCAACATATAACCTTACAAACTCTGATGTTGTTCCAGCAGCGTTACTTACTGTGCATTCATAAACACCCATGTCACTCATAGTCACGCTTTTAATGGCATGGAAGGTAGTAACGCCTGATATATTCTCGTCACCTCTCTTTCTCCACGTTACAAATATAGGACGACTACCAATTCCAAGGCATGTCAAAAGTGCGTTTTGACCTTCCTTGACTCGTACTGCTGCGTTGAACGCTAGCCGATTAATTGACGGACGCTCTGCAATGACATTGAATGGAAATCTATTATCAAAACCGTACTTGTGGCAAAGTGTATAATGAACGTATTTGACGTTGCACGATATTTCTAGGGATCGCGACCTTCCTCGATCGATACGATACGATACTATACTATACCGGGACTATAAAATGGTACGTACGCGTACTCAACACAGGAACCGCAATATCCGATTTCCCCCCGAAACCCACAAGAACGCCTGCATGTTTTGCAGGCTTGGGTATCCCAGATAATTGGCTAATTGGGGAGACTCAGACACACACTCACTAACTCTACGTTAATTATTTTGCACACAACGCAGCTCACATGTACATTTTTGTGGAGGGAGGAAAACCGGATAACCCGGAGAAAAACCCTCGTGGCATAGGAGAGAAGAGCACAAACAAACTCAACTCACTTATAATTCATACCCGAGCCGGGACTCGAACCTGGACCACAGCGGTGAGAGGCCAGCGATTTAACCGCTAGGCCACCCATGCCACCCACAAAATGGTTATATTTAATTTTTCCTACAACTATCTGAAAATAGGGAATCATTAGACTGTTATGAGATGTTATGTTATGATCGGACCTACCGCAAAGTTTTGACTGGGTCCGGTATGGGTTACAATATCCTTGTTTTGCCAAATCCAGTACTCGGCTATTTGCCAAGACCGCTGAAACAGGGATGCCATCTTTATATCTCGCAGTACGATCTTTATTCATAAAGAAAATATATTCGTTCTGTTCAAAGACATCAGTAAGACAAAGATAATCTCCACCGAAATCTCCAAAGCAGATCAGTTTTGGAAGGCTGCTATCGCCTTTGATAACTTCAAGGACTTGTACACATGCCTTATACTGAACGTTCCGACGAGTCGTAGTCGAGATGTTTAGTACGCGACCATGTATTACAATTGGAGCAAGAATTGTACGATCGGTTATGGAGTACTGAGGAGCACCTGGACTTATAGAGCAGCACCAAGAACCGATAGCAAATAGAAGAACGGCCAACAAGCGGTAGATCGTCATGGCGTAACGCTGAGGATAAGAACGCAGGATTGTATGAACAGTGATGACGGACACCGGATATTAAAAGCTATTGGCTATGACATGGTTAATAATAGCTCACTTAACAAACGATGTTTTCTCAGTTTTGCTAGTGTGACTGAAAGACGTTAATGATCCTTTTTTATCGCCATGGCATTTTTATTTACCTAGCTGTCATAAATTATATATATGATTATAAAATATGTAAATATTATTAATGTAAAAATGATAAGAGATCCCCCTCCCCACCCCTAAGAGCCTGATACTAAGACTAACGAAACGTTTCTGCGTCTCAGCGCTGGCTACCCTGGGTGCCAGAGGAATTATTTTCCGTGTGGTACTATAGCGAGCGCGAAGCACGAGCGCTATACCCAGGGTAAGTGCTGGCCTAGAGGAACGTAGACTCTGTGTACGAAATTGCTCTACACAACGCTATCACTGTTGAGGTCAACATTTGGGGCAGTCCCTTCCCCTCCCGGATTCCAAAGGTGAAGAGCGCGTGGATTGGGTCGAGAAGTGGAGGAGAGAAGGGGAGTGAAAAAGTACCAATTCGTCTTCGTTGGAAGCTCGTTTCTTTGGTATCTGGAGGGGAAAGTATAGGGCCTGCTCGCAGTCTGATAGAGATCATCAAATTCTTCTACGAGTATCCCGGATGAGTATTTTTACCATTTAGTTTAAAACTACAGGACACACTGCGCTGTAGTTTTTGTTTTAATGAGTCATGAATCAAATAAATGAGAAATACAGTTCATGAGATAAAAGCGTGTTTAAGTATATTAACCAAAAAATGATTGAAATATAAAAAGATGATTGAATTAGCTGAGAATTAAAAGCTGTAATGATGATTCTTTTGGTTTTAAACTATCTAGTAAATGATATTTGACATTTTAAAAGTGGATAAGGAGTAATATAAGTACAGATGTGTACGTTTAAGGTTTGTCACTAGTGGATGTTTGAGATGTTGCTCTTTGTCTACCCTGCAGAAAGAGCAAATTTGCCTACTCTTTTCTACGCCTTCATTGTTAGAAAAGCAGCCATATAGTGCTGCTCATAGTGCTCTTTGTCTATTAATAGTATGTCGCTCTGTCCAACCGTCCAAGCAGAGCAAGATTTTCTTTTCAGCGCCTTTCTTTGTCTACTTCTCACACAGTTCTTTGAGTTATTCTTTTCTCTCTTTGTCTACAGCAGATATTAATTTTGCCTACTCTTTTCAAAGCCTTTCACGTCAGGCAAAAGAGCAGGCAAAATGTCCCTGCTCACAAGAAGTGTCTATTAATAGTGTGTTGCTCTAGATGTCCTACATATGTACAAGCAGAGTAATCTCCGCTACTTTGCTAATGTATTTCATTGTTATAAGACTAGACAGAATTTCTTTGCTCACTATTTAAAACTACTGTGGCTTTGCGAGCACAGCAAGAGTTTCTTACTTTCTTAACATTCTTGGCTATTAAAAGAGTAGGCAATATATCTACATGTATCAGCCCAAAGCATACTCTGATATCTATCTAGAGACTATACATAAGTAGGGGCTTAAAGCTGCTTTAGGCTTTGTGTGCACTGGATCTTTCAAAATATTTGTTCTATTTAAAGTCCATGAACCTGACATCAGTTTGTATTAGGAACTTCCTAGGGATTGGTCTTGGTGCTGGTGATAGTACTACCATAATTTGGCGATCAAGATCAATGTTGTTTCTGATAGAAATAAAGAAACAAAAAATTGTGAGTACACTGACTGATCTGTTCAAAAGCTAGTTTGAAGAGTAAATGGCAAGTGTGAACATGACATTTACTGAGTAAGAAATACATATATATACATTCTGACCACTAAACAATTCATAAATTCACTGAGGTTGTAGTTCTCAACTCCATGTATAACTAAATTCATCCATCCAAGCTCTAACTTCAACCTAAGTCTTTCTTTGAGCAAAAACAGACAAAGAAGGGTATTGTCTTCTTTGTGTCTAGTCAGAATGTTAGGCTAGTCCAATTTGATATCTTTCAAAACATCACAAGTGTCTATTAATTACAAATTGTACGAAAAGATCATGCGATTTGTTTTAAATAATATACTGAAAAACTAATCAGTACTCTGCAGAGTACAATTTACGATTTTAATTGGCCTTCTCTCGTCCAATCAGAATCGAGTAATTTTGTACAGTATATTATAAGATCATAAAACAATGTTTACTCACACAACAAGAAATCCAACAACATTTGAAGTCACAAGATCCTCCTGTAGTGACTCAGCTGCACTAATTGCTAATACGCAATGCTTTAGATCATGACCTGTAAAGATGTAAACTTTATTAGCCTCTTGCTTGCTCTTTCTTTTATCACTTTTGTTTCTACAGTGTTTTTGCCCTCTTTGACCTATAGTTATTTTTTAATGTTTTAATGCGAGAACATCTAAATATCAGGTGCAGCAGTACAAAGATCTGGAACAGCCTTCCGCTGGACCTGAGGAGGGTACATGAGACTGCTAAAAATTAACCCTGTGCGCCATGCAATACTACATGTTAAATGTTTTAATCTTAGTACTTTATTACTGTAACCTATTGTATTTTTATTTTTGGTTTTCTGTATTATATTTTCTGTCTGTAAGTTTATTTTAAACAGAGCCCCATTCAAAACAGCTTTGCTGAACTGGGCATCTCTGCATAAATATTGTTAATAAAAAAATATATAAGTCTCAATTGGGAATTGAGCAATAGTATATCAAAACGAATTTCCCTGAAATACCAATGTCAAAGAGTAGATGCATATATTATTAAAAACTAATAAGAAAAGAGTAGACTGCATGATGCATATACCGGGGTGCATATATTATTAAAAACTAATATAAGAAAATGTTTGATTATTTTTAAAACATACATGTACATACAAATATATGTACCGCAAATATTCATATTACATGCATATTGAAGAAATAGAAAACGAGACAACGTGCTCTGTTGAGTTACAGAGAATGCTTCTCAGCCAATCAGAGTGTGCGATTTAAATCAAATATTTTATAATACAATATACATACTGGGTACAACAGAGACTAGCTTAGTCTGGTTATCACTCTGTTCCATTCCAAGAGGTAAACATGAATCAGGAACAATAGGAGCTGAAACCAAACAAAAAAAAAACAATAACTACTAACCAAACAGTAATAAACAAATATCAGGCTTACTTTGGGTAAACATTTAATGTAAATCATACAAGAAATAGTTCACCAAATCATTTGCTATTATGTGCATTAAATGAAAAGTAAAACATCTTCAGAATACCGCCATTGTGTGAAAATCTAACTCACACAATCTAGTTAGTTATATTCTACAGTTATTTGTAATAACACTGATTTCTCAAACTTAACCATATATTTTACAGCCATCATTACCTGTAAGAGGAGGGGGGCGTCTTCGGTAAGGTTCCTCCACTCAATACCACTACATTCAATACTTACAATACACACACACATGGAATTATATACCGTAGAACCATCAAGAGAACAACACATCAAACAAACTCAACTCACATTATGATCCATCCCATGCAGGAACTTGGACTTAGGACCACAGTGGTAATGGCCAAGTGGTAATCCACTATGTAGCCTGAGTATAAGGCTCTTGGGGATGGGGAGGGGGAAGAGAGGAGAGGGGGAGAGAAAAGAGAAAATACGGGAAATAACAGGATTTGTGTCATTCTCCTCTCCCCAATTCCCCTCGGAAAGCCTGATCCACAGGCTATCCACTATGCCACTACTCATGCAAATCAAATCAAATTTTAATGACATGGATAAATTGTGACAAATAATTAAAGCATTGAAAAACTTGTACTTTATTATGACCTAAAACTATGGGGGTGAACATGGTAACAAACCTCCAATCTTGAAGAGTTTAATATCAGCAAGTTTGACTTCAAATGAATGAGGATAGAGATTGCCCTGCTGTCCATAGAAATAGCTTCTTACTCTATCATCTCTTGTATTACGTCTTGTCTCTTTGCTTCTTACTACAACCTAAAGTACACAGATAATAGGTCAATAAATATATAATTATATGTAATAATTATAAAGAGAATGTTACTTGGGTATGGAATTTATCTTCTCATGTTCAAATTTGATTTCTGAGATAAATTCAATATTTTCAAGCATAATAATTCTGTTTATTATATAAACAAAAATTATTTTCATAAAATTTCAAATTTCAAATTATCATATTTTTATAAATGTGTCCAAATATGATATTTCTCAGTGGCAGAAATTATTTATATGATAAATGATTATAATATTTTTGGAAAAACAGTGGTACCTCTATTAAGCGGTCACCCTCAGGACTTTCCAAAGTGGCCGCTTAACAGAGGTTGGCCACTGAATAGAGGTATAGAATAGGTATAGGAATAGATTTGGGACTTTTAATTGTGGTCGCCTAATTAGGCGGATAATAGAGGGTGACAGCTTAATGGGTGACCGCTAAATAGAGGTACCACTGTAATTGATTTACAGTTTTAATTTGTTATTTTATATTATTTATAGCACAATTATAAGGCATGCATTGATTGGCCAAAAACCCTGTGAGCTGAATGGTTCTTCTTTTCTCATCCCAGGCTCTACCATAAGCCAATTACACAAGTTGATTGCCCATTGTGTTCTAGATGTACTTGGGAAAAATTTAATATAAAGAACTCTTAACAAGCTAAAGTCACACACTGCTAAAATGCACAGCACTCTTACTGGTAGGTTTGTTATTCAGTCATTCTTAATATTTCTCATCTAAGATGAAAAGTGAGCACCACTTTGTGTTGTCTAATACGCCTTTTGCAACATGTGAATCTACAGTGTCACATGATCCTACACCTTTTAAATCTAGACCATTAGATATGAAATAAAATATTTTTTAAGGATTTGTATGGAAAATATGCCATCCGAAGCATAGTTTTCATACAAATCCTTATAAAATGTTGAATTTTAAATGCAATTTCCCTCATGTTACATTTAATGAGCTGAGATTTTGCCTTCTTACTGATGTTGAGGTGTTCTTTTCATTTCTGATGTTCATTTTGATACAGCTGCTTGGTTTAAAAGGGGTAGGGTCATGTGACACGGTAGGGTCACATGTTGCAAAAGGCCTATTGATAAGTATACTCACCCCTCCAGATTTTGGTAGGTGTACAATCTGAACATCATTGTTACATTGTTTTTTGAGATCATTGTATAACCTTTCTTGATCAAGCACAACTATAATATTGACTAGAAGAGTAACAGAAACAATCCTTTTAATATTTCTAGGAAATTCTCAACCAATTCAAATTCAATGCAATTCCAATTTCTAATTCTGTACAGCAATTTCAGATTTAGTTGGCTATGTACTACGAGTTATCAACTCCATTAACTAAATGTTTCTAGGTAATATAATGAAATTTGTAACACCGTAAAAAATGTTGACTTAACTTTACTTAACTTTACTCCGACCATGGGCTATTTAAAGCTCAAAACGTCAGTAAAGTTAAGTCAACATTTTTTGCGGTGTTATAAATTTATTATATTACCTATTGTTTATATCAAACGTGTCTGACACAGCCTATACTAGTTTAATTGCTAGTTTCCATAAATGTTTCTAGTAGGGAATTCTAGACAGTGTCTATCTCAACCAATTCCAATTCAATCCAATTCCAAATTCTAATTCAGACTATACAGCAATTTCAGATTTATTTGACTATGAACATAATTTTTGAGTTAACAACTCAAACTCATCTTTAGTGTTCAGTCAATATAGGATTATATTTTCATATATATTTTCATGAGTCAGAGAGGTCTATTTTAATAAGTGAATGCACATTTATTACCTTTGAGTTCTTTAGCAGCATGAACAAGTATTCTATATCCCAGTCCTGTTACCCAGCCACAAGTATTGATAATAACTCCACTTGTCATTGCTATAAATAAATAAAACAATCAAAAATAAGTCACAAATAAAATAAATAAATAAAAATAGATATTAATTAGATAAATAATAAAAAATAATAATTAAATAGTACCTTATTACACTCTAATTTCACTACATGTTAATTTTAGTAAATTTTGCAATTAGCAAAAAATCATGAAAGTGTGATCTTGCGAAATATAAGATTAATATGATTGCACTATAATAAGATAGTCTAGACAAAGAGCTTTTAAAAATAAATTTACTTAAGGCCAAAGGATGCACTTATGCTTGACATAATAGCAAAAGAAAACAAAGTTGTGTTGATTGAATATTGAATGTTTAACATTGCATTGCTGATAATATTGACATTTTATAGATAGCCATCATCTACCCATTGTATAAAATAAATGTAACTGCCAAAAGCAAACATTTCAAGCAGAAATGTTATGTAATCTATCATCTGGTTTTATCATAAATCATTACTCGATGGGCTAGATACATTATATACATATATACCAGAGCCAGAGTTGTCTTTTATTTTATACATCTTAGCCTGCTTGGTGGTTTTATCCATTGATTGCATTTAAAAATGTTTCATATTTTCATATTACACAAAGCTATCCTGAGACACTAATAGGAAAATTTGGAAAAAAACACCAAACTAAGCAGATTTCAGTATGAGAGGGGATTAGTTTTGCAAAACCACAATCCCAAGAGCATCAAAAAAACAGCAAACCCACCTTTTTTGTTTTTATCAAATCTTTTAGCGACAACATCAGCAATAGTTGACGTGAGTTTGTTGTAAAGCTTTTCATTACTGGAAGGTGATGTATGACCAAAGCAGTAAACCAGAGGTGCTTGCAAAGAGAAACCTTTAGGAAGAGATTAAGAAGACAATGGTTATTTCATTTTTTTTATAATATTCCTTTCTCCAAGAAATATATATATCTGCATATAATATCATTTTGTAAATTACTAATATATTATATATGTGACAATGTGAAGAAATATGTTTTGAAAAATACAAAGCAATTATCGGATGAGGCTGAGTATGATATGAAAAATTCTGCATACATATTTTTCATATCATACGAAAGCTGAATTCAATAATTCTTTTATTATTCATTTAAAATATTTTTACGGCCCGCTACAGTTATATATATCCAAAACTGCGCTTCTTCAATGATAGTTTAATACATCGAAACTGACTAAAATCTTATTTTTTGCCTCTAAATATTGATGGAACAATATTTCACAGCCTTTTGTTGATTTTTTGGTGTTTTTTGCTATATTTTCCTTGCAGTATTGTGCCTATTTCTTCCTTGCTAAGTGAGGGAAACTGTCCTGAATTGGGGGCAGCCATTTTCCCCCTCTCTGTGTGTGAGGTGTGTTGTCCAATAATTTTTCAGTTATTTGGACAATTGACGTCATTAGTTCAATAACTTTTTTCAATTATTGGACGATTTATGTATTTCTTCCAAATTTTGTAAGTCTTACCAGGTTACGAAACATTAACTGGGCAAAATCAACCAATCAGAAACATGAAATATTTTAAATGAATAATAATGAATACTAATTACAGTATAATGTATTAAGTACATGTAGGCCCGCCCTGATACCAAGTTCATCTATTAGATGTAAAGTTTTTGGCACTAATACAAATTGCTAGTTGATAAGAGAGACTGACTAGCCATATATACCAGTATATTTTTTAATTATGTACTGATTTTATGTTAAATTTCATGTAAAATAGCAAATGCCCAGATTTACCATATAATTTTATATTGTGTGTGCTTATACAACCATGTGTATGTAAAATATTTAAGATACAGTACTATGCATGTGGATTGGCTGCCTACCATGTTTATATCAGAGGACAGAGACATGCTCAGCAAAACAGTCCAAAAATTTAAAAAGCAACACAAGAATCAAATAATACCTTCTTCAATATCAGCTGGCCGTTCTATCAATAATGCCCCTGGGAATACAAAAACATACATGAACAAAATATATTAAGAAATAAACATTTATTAATAAATATCATATTTAGAATTACTATTATGTACATATTATGCCATGTTGAATACTGTACTGTATATTTGAGAATCAATGGACAAGATGACAATAATCAAGAAAACTCTGGAGTTCTCTCTCAATTTTTATCACTTGTTTACTACCTGGAAATGGATAACGGATATGTAACTCACCCATTGACCCTGGCACACCTACACCACCCTATGAAACAATACAACAGACATCAATACACATGAGATAATTCCAAACTTAAATTCCATTAATTACACTATAATAAGACAGTCTAGACAAAGAGCTTTTAAAACGCAATTTATTTTAAGTCCAAAGGAGGAACTCCCTGCTCGGCCATTTTTTGCAGTCTAAAGGATGACATCATAGCAAAGGGAAACAGAGCTCCTTTGAAATTTGCCAATTGTGAATGTTGAATGTTTTACACTGCATTGCTGCAATAATGAAACTTTAAATAATATTGACATGTAATGGCTATAGCTGTACTTTTTTGAGTATTTTTTTTAACTGTTGATTTTACAAATTCATACAAAGTTTACAGATTGAACTTACAAATTATGTGACACTTACTACAAACAAATCTATTATTTTAATGTGAAGTTTTTACCTGGCCTACATCTAAATCAACATATACTGGTCTTCTTCCCATCCTAACAGCATAATTCAAAAGTAGATGACAGAGAGTTGATTTACCTACATCAGTAGGGCCAACAACCATTACCTAGAAATTGTGAAATACATTAATCAGTACAGGAAAAATATCAGTACTATGGAATAAAAATTAATATGGGCCATTTCACCGATACGGACATTACACCCAGAGACCATTTTAGACCTATTTATTTTTACTCTTCAAAGTGTTATAGTCAGCTTTGCATGATTGTTTGCTACAATGTACTTTTAGGCAATAGCTTCTAATTCATAGTAAAACAAAGAAATGCACACTCTCATAAATGACTGAGATATTTATTTAAAATGTTGTTACAGACATTACAGCTAAAACAACCACTTTGTTTAATCCTACATTTCAAGTTGTAATTGCTGTGAATATAAAAAGATCTCAAAAATTCAGGAACATTTCTTGAACGGACTAGATGTTGTAGTTCTAATTTATAGCTGTTTTATACACTGTTTCATTTATTATTTTTATTAATGAAAGTGTTACGTTACGGACATTACACAAAATGTTACGGACATTACAAATTGCAAATTCAGTAGGTCAAAAATAAGAAAATTGCCTATTTTGCTTAGTAAATATTACATAGAATAGATAATATTACAGTAAAATCACATTGAGAACCTTAGTCAGTTAACTCTCCATTTACAGCATGCTAAATAATGCTTTAACATTTTCATTATTTCAATGTCTCATGTGGAATGACCCATATATGAATATTATCTGTGTATCTACAAAAATGGTGGGAACAGGGCTTAAAATATAGTGATAAAGGCTATTCAACATGTATATGAGATTAAGTAGAATGTTGTTTGTTGGCCATTTGGTGATGGTTTGGACTGTGACATTTTGACTGCTACTGTTAGTCTTCATCAGGAGATGAGTTAGACTGGAAAGGTGGTAGGACTTAGGGACTAAAATCATTTTTGATTTCAGTATATTATTGTATCAATGTATATAATATAAAAGCTGCATGTGTCTATATACTGTGATATAAACATGCTAGGAGATGTAGATCATGAGAGAAGTTGTAAAGAAACAGGAAACATAGCCAGCCAATCAGAGCTCATGTAGTATCTCGAATATTTTATAAATGTATATACTATATCATATTATTGTATATAATAATTGTCAATGTACTACAAATGTGTTCACATCATGAAGACTGATGTTGGTATCTGAGATTTGCTGTTCTACAGTATATTCAGTGATATTATCAATACAGTATATTGTAGAATGTTGATAAATGAAAACATCAATCAATTACTTGGTACAGTATGTGTTTATTACCCTTGGACCTAGTTCTTGCTTATCAGGTTTATCAGCTTGTTCCCTCATTTGTTCAAGTGCCATGTGAAGGTTAAGATACATGACCATTGGGGTCTCTGTGGAAATGTAGGCTACTTCTACTGGACCCATAATGTGATGATAGTTAAAGAAAACTCTCAAATACAAACAATGCTTAGTAAAAATTACATACATGTATGTATAAATGAAATAAAAGAATCAAAAACAAACATTGACACTTTTTAAAAAGATTTGATGTATTATAAACCTGAGTGAATTCTGTTATTAATGAAAAAGTCCAGCAAAACCAAACATATATATTGATTGTTGTTTAATTGACGATTGATGACAAGCGTTATTTTGGCAGCGAAATCAAAACAATTTAATTTACATTTATAAGGTATATAAGACAATCAGAAATTATTATAGGTTTATCTGTAGGTTTTCAGTTTGTCGGCAAACATGTTATGGAGTGTCAACAAGTTTTACTGGTTATAGTTTGTCTGCTAACTGGACGATGGCAAAATGACACATCAAAGAAATGACAGATTACCCACATTTTTGTTATATTACCTATAGTTTATACTAGTTTACTGTTCCATTTAGTTTACCCAGAGCATGACATATTTAAACAAAATGCATCATTCCTTGATAAGAGGATATTTCAACTGTGCAGCCTTGCCATGTAAATACTGCAAACTTAGCTCCACCGGGGAATGCAAACTTTTTATTTTTCACCAACTCAGTCCCAAAGACTTCTGCTTGTCCTGAAAGTAACTGAAAAAAGTATATATTTGTTCAATTGATACATATATTTTCCCTTGGAGTGTACTGTGTGATTTTAGTATCTTAATAAGACCAAGTAGTATTTCAAGATCTCACAATATCTAAAATTCTTAACAAAATATCTTCAATAATTATTCTCTGTACCAAGATTTGGAATGACGAAGCCAGTATCTTACATACAAATCAAAGCCAAATCTTTTGAAACATAAACTAAAGTTTCCAAAAGAAATTGCAAGTATTAATGCTAAATTAAGCACTAGATAAAACTGAAAGTGAAAGTGAAAGTATCTCACGACAAGATTGTCACTTCGCTCAACTAACCATGATATTAACAGGTTTACTATTATCTGCAATCTCGATCCTGAGTTCGGAATCTTTCTCGAGTTTCCATTGTTGCCGTTCATCTGTCTATATGGACAAAATCAAAATATTAATATCCAGTAATACGCCTTACTTTCAATACAGCTCTCGAGATTCCTTGCTAACGGAGTTTCCTTTGTGGCAATCGCATTTGAACGAAACTCGAAAGAGCTAAAAACCATATACTATACTGAAAACAAAATACACAAAAACAAATAGAATATTGTCCAAACTGTACCTGGCTTTTGTCTTGATCAGTTTCCATTCTAAATGAGTGATTTTACAGCTTTTTAAACCTTGAACGCAGTCATTGTAAATTTAATGAAACGCTACACTTCAATCCCTTTTGATCCGCCATTTTGAATTCTTTGCTCAATTGAAGGCGAGGCTACAAAGCGAAAATTGTTTTGTTATAAAGGGGGAGGGGAGGGAGAAATGCTTCCATAGTTATGTTTACTGATGTAGTCTCCTCAGCCCTCCCCTACAATTTAAAATTTTGCTTGGCGCGAAAACTTGACGCGCGCGCGTTCCATCGTCACAGATCGTCACAAAGCTGGAGGTGTTCGTCGTCATTCCGTGCTTGTGTTGCTGTGCAGTAAAAGTGTGTTGTAAGATCTCTTATTCAAACAGTCTTTTTTCGCTGTAAATACATAAAAGGTGAGTCAAATTTGTAACTCTCGCGATTATTTTAGCATTAGAATTTTCTCGTACTGATATTTCGTGCTATTATTCGTGCTTTGGTAATACTTCTAGCAGGCCTAGCAGTATCAGTCGGTACGGCCTGGTACAGGGTTTGCATGACAGCTGAAACAAATCTCCACTGTTTTGATACTTTGACTCAGAGTTTCTTCAAGCTGTTTTTGTAGTAATTGTTTTAAGGAGTCTAACGCATCAGTTTTACTAGTTCATTATTTTGTGTGATTAATATTTTTTAAAGATAACCAGTATTCACATAAGCAAATACAAAGTCAGATCAGAAAGAAAATAGATGTATAAGAAAATGTATTAAGAATGATATTAGTGAAGAAATGAGTGTTAGAAATTTATAGAGAAAAACGGCATAAAAAGGGAGGAAGGGTATTTATATATATTCCTCTACTTTCCTCTCCACTTTTTGTATTGAAGGGAATGCAAAAAATATGTAGCCTTTAGCCAACTTTTATCAAAATTGTAGAGGACATATTTTTGGAGTGGATGTTGTATAGACTAAAAAGTGTTATATTTTTCTTATGATATAAGTTAGTTATCGTTTTTTCTGTTGTCTTTCTTTCCTGCTCTCTAAAATTAATGATAATCATTTATTAATAATTAATATAAGTTTATATATATTAAATACTATTTTTGTTTTTCGTTTTTAGACAATCTGTAAGCTTATATTTACACCAATATGGAAGTGGTTTTTGTGCTATATGATGTTTTAAAAAAAGCTTGTATGGAGGTTTTCACCAGAATTTTTCCAATACTACAGGCGATCAACCAAAGTTTGTTATTTCCTCTACAAAGGGCTTTTAGAAACAGTTGTGGAGACTTTTTTGACCACAGTGTTTTCTCTTGTGATTGGAGATACATGTGGGAGCTGGTTATAAAAACCATTCAGTCAAACTGGATTGTAATCATGGTACTCTTAGCATTAGTTTACTATCATAGAAAAAATAAAGTCAGCAATGTAGAAACTAAAGGTGAGGAAAAAAATTGACACTAATAACAATGTAATAATGCATATCTTAATTTGCACTTGTTTAAAAACTTTTTAAAGCCATAACCAGTACATTTGAATATCTTTTAAGATATAGATGAAGAGTATTAATATATTATTAATTTATTGTGTACCGTGCATGCAGTGTCATAGCGTGGTCATTTTGACAAGTGCGCACAGGTAAACAAAAATACAAGGAAAATGATTAAAAAGCACAAAAAAAAAACACCCTGACTGTATGTTGATGTTATCATAAATTACTTACATGATGAAGAATATGTTTTGTAATATTCTGACTAAAGGTATTCAATGAATTTTATTTAAAACACCAATGGGCATGATTTGAAAGCAAACAGATTGATTTATAACTCCTTTCAACTTTCCTAAAAAGAAGGTATTTTGCTAGCAGAAAACTAACCCATTACATCTTTTTTATATCAGGTAAAAAAAAGTTAAAGAAATACAATCTTAGTGATATTTGTAATCTTATTAAGGTATATATATATATATATATATATACATTGTTTGAATTAATGTGTCCTTTTGTACTTTATTTATTTTAATATTGTTTCAATGTGGTTGTGTGAGCGCAGAAAATGGCGAAAATGGCTAAAAAAGTAGTCACTAATACAAATGTATGTATTTGTGAGAACGTTTTGATGAAAACATGGGCTATTTGATTTTTTCCAACAGAACTGTGAGAAGCCTAGTTTCGTTAGCAATGCTCTATACGTGTTTGAGGAAATTGAAATAGATTTCAATTCAAGACTGCCTAACTCCAAATCTGGACTAACTCCATTTCTGGTAGGAATTTAACATTAACATTAGATGGTCATATAATCATAAATAATTTGCATTTATAATAATTATAAGCAGTAAGCATGTTGATAAAATGTATAATAAGTCATTTTTCAAATAAAATATTAACTCACAATTTTTCCTATATAATTGATTTTTTTTCAGTTTCCATTTTTTTTTTGCACATATTTTCAGTGTGCTTGTATAAGTGGAAGCAGAGAACTTGTAGAGTACATGTTACAACATGGTAAGTACTCCGCTCATTAACATTAAAGGAAAAAACATGGGTTTTTAATATTAATTATTAAGATCTTTGTGAATTTGAATGATATATTTATTTAGAGCTAAGGGGAAAAATCTTACAGAGTAAAAAAAACAAACAAACAAAAAACACCAGAGAGAACACATATGGCAAATTATAAAAAAGTACTAAAAAATAATGAAAAAATATCAGCAGAAAGTTTAATAATTATCATATGGATTACCAATTTTGTATAAACTGAGGGTAAAATTGATGGTAAAGTTTATACTACTGGCTGGAAAAGATGGGGAAAGACTTGTAAGATGAAGATGTGTAAGAAAAGAATGGTGAAGATGAAAAAGTGTCAGAAAAGAATGGTGAAGATGAAGATATGTCAGAAAAGAATGGTGAAGATGAAGATATGTCAGAAAAGAATGGTGAAGATAAAGATGTGTCAGAAAAGAATGGTAAAGATGAAAATGTGTCAGAAAAGAATGGTGAAGATGAAGATGTGCCAGAAAAGAATGGTAAAGATGAAAATGTGTCAGAAAAGAATGGTGAAGATGAAAATATGTCAGAAAAGAATGGTAAAGATGAAAACGTGTAAGAAAAGAATGGTGAAGATGAAGATGTGCCAGAAAAGAATGGTGAAGATGAAAACGTGTAAGAAAAGAATGGTGAAGATGAAGATGTGCCAGAAAAGAATGGTGAAGATGAAGATGTGTCAGAAAAGAAAGGTTAAGATGAAAATGTGTCAGGAAAGAATGGCGAAGATAAAGATTTGTCAGGAAAGAATGGTGAAGATGAAGATTTGTTAGAAAAGAAAGGTTAAGATGAAAATGTGTCAGAAAAGAATGGCGAAGATGAAGATTTGTCAGAAAAGAAAGGTGAAGATGAAGATGTGCCAGAAAAGAATGGTGAAGATGAAGATGTGTCAGAAAAGAAAGGTTAAGATGAAAATGTGTCAGGAAAGAATGGCGAAGATAAAGATTTGTCAGGAAATAATGGTGAAGATGAAGATATGTCAGAAAAGAATGGTAAAGATGAAGATGTGTCAGAAAAGAATGGTTAAGATGAAAATATCACTGAAGGATATGAAGAAGAAGAAAATCCTGATGAATATGATGAAAGAGATACTAGAAAACCAGAAAACCCAGAAAACAGAAGACTATACTGAAATGAGGTCATATTCCATATTAATCCAGAATAAATGCTTACACAATTCAAAAATCCATAACATTGAAATAAATGCAGTATCTGGTGGAATAAGATACTTAAACCATCAAAGAAAAAACAAATGGCACTTTTGCAGTTGTTCTGCGGATCAGCAATGATGAGATAAATCGTAGTAATAGTACAAGTGTTTTAATTCCATACATGTTTGGGTTATCACTTTCGCAATTATCATGAAATGATGCACCAAACAAACGAAAAGAGTAGCTATTAAAGGAAGATGTTTTAAAAAGTTTTATTTGCTTTTCGTTTGGTATGGCCTTAATTATTCTCCCATGCATGCCTCTTTAGGTGCAGATATCAATTGTCGGAGTTTTTATCAAGATAGTCCACTTCATATAGCGACGTTTGCTTGTGCAAGTCAATACAATAAAGAGTTCAAAGTGTTGGCAACCCTTATTGAAGCTGGTAAGTTAATGCATCATCGCACTTGAAACACTTCTTGTTACAGCACCACTAGACGCCTACATCCGGTTTTTGTTTTTCAGGCTGCAGGATAAATTCAAAAAACTGGATCGGAAATACACCTCTTTGCGTTGCAGCACCATACGACACAGGAGAACTTATTCGCTTCTTGATAGCTCAAGGTTTGTTGTGACTGTTATTAGGGGGCAGCTTCAATGTCTTTTAAAGAAACAATTGAAATAAAAATAATAACTTAAAAACTGTATAAAATAGAGTGATACGCACGGTGCCCTTTTCAGAACTGTTTGTATTATAAACATCATGTCTTCATGTCATGTCTTCCCACGTAGATTTTTAGAAGTGAATGAAAAATGAAAGGTGTGGTAGAGTGCATTGATTGAATGTTTTTCATTCCATTAATATTATGGATAACTCTTTAAGTGACTACAGGATATTGGTATACGAAGCGGAGATATTTTGACTAGCTGGCATGCCTTGATTGAAGTTTGAATGCCGCTTTTTATTGTTTACCTTAGATATTTTTGTTTGTGTTTGCCTTTGAAGGCGTGTCTTCCGTTTAGAGGTTTTACGGTATGATTTGTTTAGCTGATTTTTTATTAAATCATTATATTGCAAACATTCTTCATCTTACTCAACGCAAGGGAGCTAAGTAATTTGTGCCTTACTTGTATGATGTAATTTAAAATCAACTTAAACTCAAAATTTTGATTTGATAAAGAAATAAAAATAAATAGAAATAACAGAGATAAATATATCGCTGTACATTATTTTGTACAAATTCTTTTTACCTTTTAAATATAGGAGCAGACCCAAGCATTTGCAATAATAACGGAATCTACCCGATTGACTTTGCTACAAATGCAGGTGCCTGCACATGAATTTCCGTGTAGATAAATATCAAATTATATACTGACTTTTCTTTGATTTCTGTTTATTGCAAATTCAGGGCATCAACATCTCACAAGATTACTTAGGTTTAAAGTATCGGACTCGCATGTATGGGACTTTATAGAGCCTCACACTCCTCCACGAATCAAACTTGGTCTCCAGACTCCTTGTAAAAAGCACTTAGCAGATTCATCATTTACAGCCACAAGCAAAAGGAAACTTAATACTTTTAGAACACCGCGACCTGGACGCTCCTTATCAATTGAAATGTATCGTAAGTCTAAGCGTTAGTTGATCTTGTCTAGAGTTATTGTTTTCAATAGATGCCGCGTTGCCCTCACATTAACCAATTTTGATTTGGAAACTTAAGTTATCACATGTGCATGCAGCTAGTGCTTAGTATCCGGTAACGTTGAGTGAGCTACTAAGCGTTGGTTATAGACAACGTTTGGTACTTTAAAATATTTTGAAAGCATATTGTTATACTCGGTGTCATTGAAATGATAATCGAATATTTGAGTAGCATGTTACTTACATCAATATGATATTTTACATTGCTATTCTAAAGAGACTTCTTGCGTGTATTGTTCCATTCATTGCAAAAGCCGTAATGAAGTTTAAAATGTTATTATCATTCAGTCCAATATTGTCATTATCTTTTTATGGTCATTAGCCTACTATAGAACTATAAAATACACTAAAAACAGCTACGAGGGAAACTAAAAACGCTTGCGAGGGAATATTTGTAATAGTCTATATTTTTGTGTTCAGCTAAATAATATCTTTATTTTCAAGGGTCGTTTGCCTGGTTTTTAGATGCCAACAAAAGTTATAAATTGTTTGGGAGTAATTATATTATTTTAATTCAAAGCTTTTGTATATTTGGACGATTGTAATTGTTGTTTGAATAAAGCATTAGTGTGAAAAGGTGACAACTGTGACATCCTAGATCAGTGGACTAATTTAAAATCATCATTTGTCTGGGTCATGGGCCTTCGATTCAAAGACGCTAAGTTATTCAGATGCAAATAAGAAGAAAATGTCAACATTAAGAAGACCCTTATACAGACATAACGCGGTAGAGCCACTCTTCCACCCTACTATGGATGGATCGTATATAATTATTAGCAATATCAAATCCTGAGGCGAGACGTTACGGTGCCTGGTCCAGTGCACTTCTTCGAAACAATACAACAGCGGTCATCTTACAATTCACTTCAGTTGAGAACACCAGTGTCGTGAGAACACCATCACAAGTCATGAAGCTTTGTATTAGCGAATTACTTTTATTGGTCTTAAATGTTCTATTAGTTTGTAAAGGTAAGTAAACTTAAAAATCTCTGTTGACTGAAGCTTTTGGTCTGTTAAACTTTGTAATACTTTTTATAGCTCAATATGCTTTTGCCCGGATCCACCAACAAACATGCTAGACTACCCAGCAGCTCATTGATTATTTGTATAAATTCCCTCAGAGCTGTATAAAAACTTTGGAAATCTTATCATATCCATTGAATTACAGAACTTAATCAAATAAGTGAAAACTGACTTATGACACCTATAATCTGCAAAGAACAATGTTCGGCGTACATGAACTTTCAAAGATGCACACATACGCTCTTACATTTTGTTTACAAGAATTAACATACTGATGTATGAAAATTTCCAAGATGAAACTAGTAACATTTACCTGTTTCCCTTGATTACCTTATTTCATGATCCTAAACAGCAAAGTATGATACTATACATCAATGTTAAAATTTAAAATCTTCAATTTTGGATGATCAATAGCTACATATGTCAAAACATGTACATGTTTTGACATATGCAGGGACACACTTCATTTATTGCATGACTAATATATATATATGTATGTGTGTAAACTATGGTAGCTTTCGTGAAAGTTAACTAGAGTACTTCTTCTTATAGATACCATATCACAAGAATTTCGTGGTAAGTACTTCAAATTAACCTGAATATAGCTTATGTATCAATTGTACACGTTATTGCCGAGGGATGAGAACAAATAATTAACAGACCACGACGAACGCCTTTTTTGGTTTCAAAGTTTGAAGTTCCATAGAATGTCTTGAGAAATGTTTGATCACGAAAGTCTAACTAATAACTTCTGAGGTAGGAAGCCCTCCTAGGATGTGGCCCCACTCCCAAACTCTTTTCTATTCGTCTTGATTGTTCTAGGCATTTTAATAAAAGGAACCACACAAAAGTCTAAAATACTTGAAGAACCACAAGTTTACATTCATTCAACTTATGTTAATGAGGTGGTAAACATTTTTAAAATGTTAGGTAAAGCACCTCGTTTTTGTTTTCGAATAACTAAAAATGGGATCAAGGTATTTTATGTATGAACTTAAATTATGTTTTGGGTAATTTGAATGGTTATGCATTGGATTGACTTTTGATATTTGGTGTTGATAAAGATTGATAGCTGTCTTTAATTAAATTGCGAAAGAAAACTATATTGTACTTATTTGTCGAGAAATATCGATACAATACTGAATAAGAATTCGACACACGAACAACCTTTTCTTGTTTAAAATAAAAGATTTGAAACAATACTGTCTTGTTAAAGAAAAATTTAATTGAATGACAGTGGTTGCCTGTTTATTGAGAAAAAGGCTACATTTGCATCCATATGTTTGTAGTTTTGATCCGTATCTTTGACCATTGAACTACTTCAGCCAGTGAGTCCATTGAATATAACTTAGGTCCAATAAAGCGAACTAGGTACCTATTGTTCTATAATTGCATGCGATCGATTATAGGATAACCATAATGAGTATTATCAGATAAGTAGTTAATAAGGCAATAAATCATCTGTTTCGTGAAAGTTTGTATCATGGTGACATGGGGGGAGGGGAGGGAGGCAGGGGATGTCCTCAACACCACAATATTATAGTTGCTTAGAAAAAAGAGTCTAAAGTGGTGGCTTTTCGTAAAGCAAAACGGAAGCATGTACTATACTACTGCAGTCTAGCGATGCCGTTCTTTTGATAATTAAACACGGATAAGTGAAGACAAAGGGTTCTTTGATGACGATCACACAACAAATAATATATTTCACTAAACACGATAAACACTGCAGATTTTGAAAAGCAAACACTGCACACCGAAGGCATTTGCATCACCGAAACGCCGCACTGTACGAATGTTTTCATTGCAACGCCGCAATAGACTGCGAGCAGTCCCTACTTTTCCCTCCGGATTCAGAAACTTTTAACTTAAATAAAACGAGCGAGCGGTAAAACGAGCGAGCGGAGATTGGGGGCGAGTTTTCTCTCGTTTTCCTCGGAATCTGGAGGGAAAAGAAGGGACTGTTCGCAGTCTACGCCGCAAAAACGACAGAATCATCTACAACACCGCATTACTGCAATCTCCCATTACCCCCTTAATATTGACATGTTAATAAGTGCGAGCACTGTATTATATATTTAAGTATGCCGACAAGTAGAATAGTTCTCATGTATAAATTCTTTTATCTTTCAGGTGTTTGCGGTGGTTCACAAACAGCACGACGTGGCACCTTAATTTCTCCAAACTATCCTTCACACTATCCAGTAAATAATTTATGTGTGTGGGTATTGAATACAAATAACCCTTATGGTAAAGTGAGGCTTACTTTTGCTACCTTTGAATTGGAGCCAGAATCTTCTTGCAAATACGACTATGTATTGGTCAGAGATGGTTCGTCTCCAAGCAGTCACATGATAGGGAAGTTTTGCGGTTCCAGTAAACCTGCCACAATAACGTCATCTGGGAGGTCGTTGTGGGTAGAATTTCGTTCTGATTCCAGTGACAGGAGACCAGGATTTCTTGCGCGTTGGGAAACTGAATTTGCTTTCCCACATGAAACAGAAACTCCTTTTACAAGTAATCCTTACACCACACAAGGTAAATGGAACTAGCATGCTTTGCAAGATATATAAAGTGTTATTTATTGTCTTTCAATAATCACCAATTTTCTGGTGTAGGGACGGTTAACAAAATGAATGGAACCCCAACCATCCTATGCTGGATACGAACAACATAAAACGTTCGTTTTCAGGAGAATATGAGATACCAGGAGTTTCGAGTCGTATATGAGTATTTTGCCCTTCAGTTCCGAGATGATTGTCTGATTGTTTCTTACTGGTATCTATCGCCTTTTTTATTTCAGTTGTCCCTTTAGCATGTGGCGGTAATATATATGGAACTCATGGAATCATAACATCTCCAAATTTTCCCGAAAAATATCCTAACAATAAAAAGTGTAAATGGACTATCATTGCACCGATAGGATCAAAGGTGCAACTCAACTTTGATAGCTTCCATATAGAAAATGACCGCAGTTGTCGCTATGACTACCTTGAAATTAGAGATGGAGGAGATTCAGGTGCTCCTTTTATCGACAAGCTTTGTGGAAGGACTTACCCTGGGTTAACAACATCTTCTGGGCATTTGCTCCATCTGGAGTTTAACTCTGATGGCACGGAATCCGCATCTGGTTTTCGAATTGAGTGGCATGCTCTAGGTGTATCCACACCAGCACCTCTAACGACTACAGTCCAAACCACACAACAGGCAACAACATCAAATGGTAAGTTGCTTCTATTAGTATTTGTCTGACAAATTATTCAGCATCCTCCAACATGTTTTCTGACACATCAACTCAATGGAGTATATCAGGAAGGCGTTGTGGTTAACCGTTCGCTTCTAACTGCGTGGATCCAGGTGGAAGCCACGGCTCAGGCATGGAGTACATGTGAGCTAGCTGAGTTGTCCTCACAAAATATTCAATGTAGGGGTAGTGTGTGTGACTGTGAGTCTCCCCAATCAGTAGGACACTAGAGACGTTAATAAAGTGATGCAGTGTTGGACAAATCTTTAAACATGTATTAGGGTGCACTGAGTGTAAATTAAATAATATATTATTTATTCTCATTTGCAGGTGCATGTGATCTTACACTTCGAGGTAGCGGTGGAATTATCAAAAGCCCTAATTACCCTAATGACTATCCTATAAACAAAATGTGTACTTGGACTATTAAAGTTGAAAGGGAAGAGGAAGTTGAATTAGAATTTCAAACAGTAGATCTCGAAAGAGATGCTACCTGTCAATATGATTACATAGAAGTAAGAGATGGTAGTAATGTTCAGGCAGCTCTTAAAGAAAGGTTCTGCGGAAATACCGTCCCACAGCTCATCAAATCAACTAATGATGCATTGCACGTGGAGTTCTTCTCAGATGCGTCAGACACAAAATCTGGTTTTTATGCTACTTGGAGAGCAGTCGACAAAAGGGGGTATTTCGAAACAACGCGTTCTTCAGTGGTTATTACCAATCCACCAACAGTAACTCAAGGTAAATATGTAAATCCTGACCATACTGATATTGAATAAAACACCATTTAAGAAAACATTCTATGTGTACAGATAACAGCAAATTTTATTGCTATGTTAAAACATCATTTTTACTTATCTGATTGGTTTTGAGTCTGCAAACAATGATATAATAGATTACTATACTTGCAATTTGCTACATTGTTTCAGTCAATTATAGCTAGCTGACATGCAAATACCCTAACCAACTTAGCGTCGAAGAGCGCAAACATATATATAATTTATATAATCTATATAGATATATATAATTTATCTAATCTATAAAATAAAAACGACATTATTAAAAAAGAAATAATCCCGAGATTCGGGATTCCAAGGGCTGGATTCTGAATTCCAAATTAGATTTTTATCGTGGATTCCGGATTCCGTTATAACACGGCGCTATAAATAGCCATTGAATAAAAACCTTTAGGTAATAACTATTTTAGTTTTATTTCAAGGTTTTCGCTCTAAATACAAAAAGGAAAGCAAATCCAGCACTTAGCCAGAAAAACCTTATCAATATTACCTGTTTTAATAATTATTTTTATTATAGGCTGTGGTGGAACCCTCTCTTCACAAACTGGCAGTTTGGAAAGTCCTCGATATCCCCAAAACTATCCATCTAACATCATTTGCCAGTGGAGAATACAAGTTCCAAATGGCTACAAAATTCACCTTGAATTTTCAAGATTTGACGTTGAAGCTGACACGCGCTGCCGTTTTGATTACTTGGTCGTCTATGATGGCCCGTCTGTTGCTTCACCCCAGCTTCGAAAAATCTGTGGAAATGAGCAATCTTCAATCATTCCTACTCTTGACAGTTCATCGAATGTACTGACAATTGTATTTAATTCTGATATGTCTGTTACAGCTGGCGGTTTTCTAGCTCATTGGAATTCTAACGTTGACGGTCGAATTCCACCAACTACCAGTCGACGCCTGACTGCCCCACCGTTCACTCCACCAACTGGTATGATCTTAAAAATAAGTTTTGATATTGTAAGGTAGTTCGGGACTCATAGATTCCTTTTATATAGTTTTAATTTTTCTACATAAAGAATGACATAGGTAGAAGTAAAAACTGAAATAAAAAAGGGGGCTCACCGTACTCGTTTTAAAACTGTGACGGGTGGGGACTGGGTACTACTAGAAGCTTAAAGAAATGAGAAAAGGCATATTTTTTGCTTTGATTTGCTTTTGTACCAATGTCACTTTTGTTTACAAGATGTTCGCGAGCGTGATGCGCAGTAGCAAGGGCCCCGAACTACCTTAAACATCTTTTGGTGTTTCAACAATTTCATAACATCATATATCATAGTCTAGCGCTGCAAAGGTTTATTACTTTTAAAGCTGAGCGAAAGAAAACAAAGCAATAGTCAACGAACTGTTTCTGATAACTAGCCAGCGCCAATAGTTAATTAGAGTAACGCAAGTAACCTATAACACAAAATGAAAAAGGTAGCACTTGTTCTTTCAAATGTATTAGTTACCCTTTTCCTTTATGTTTGTTTGTTTGTTTGTTTGTTTGTTTGTTTGTTTGTTTGTTTGTTTGTTTGTTTGTTTGTTTGTTTGTTTGTTTGTTTGTTTGTTTGTTTGTTTGTTTGTTTGTTTGTTTGTTTGTTTGTTTGTTTGTTTGTTTGTTTGTTTGTTTGTTTGTTTGTTTGTTTGTTTGTTTGTTTGTTTGTTTGTTTGTTTGTTTGTTTGTTTGTTTGTTTATTCTTTTTGAAACATAACATAGCATGTTGTGGCGTAGTCCAAAATTTGTATTCTATATTGTAGGATGCGGAGGAACCTTTGTCCAACCAAGCGGGGATATCATCTCACCTGGTTATCCATATTACTATCCTAACAATGTTGATTGTGTGTGGGTTGTTGGAGTTCCCGACAACAAGCAAATTGCCCTAGGGTTTGAGGAGTTCGAGCTTGAAGGAGGAGTTGGCTGCCGTTTTGATTTCGTTGAAGTCCGCGATGGTGATTCACAGTATTCTCCGCTACTTGGCAGGTATTGCGGTAATACAGCTCCTTTAATGATGAAGGGTTCTTCGGATAAGTTATGGCTTAGATTTCACACCAATGGATTTGTAACTGGAAGGGGGTTTGAAGCAACGTGGACCACAGAAGCCCAGTTCGTTAAACCTATACAAGGCGGTATTGACATTATACAACGAGATACCAGACAGCCAAGCCCCCCAAGTAAGTGAATGTAAACAGTATTCTTGCACGCAATGCACTGCAATGAAGTGCATAGTAGCTATATCTGTCTTGTTCGTGACCGAGTGATTAAAAAATGTAAGCCTCTCTACCCACTTTTTTCAATGCACTCATCCAAGTTTCGTTAAGTCAAAATAATTTTTTAGTTGTAAAACGTTTGTTGTTTTCTTCTAAAATCAATTATTTTTTTGCGTTGCTTGAAAGGAAAATGTGGTCACCCCCTCGGTCTTGAAAGCAAAGAGATTAGGGATTCACAACTGACGGCTTCGTCTTCTTGGATGTCTGGTCAAAGATATGGTCCTCAGCAAGCAAGGCTTAACAACAAGGATTGGCCGCAAGGATGGGTTGCAGATTCTAGAGATACAACTCCATGGCTAAAGATCAAACTCGATGGTCGTCATATTGTCACAGGGATATCTACACAGGGATATGGAAACCAGTTATCCAATAAATGTGTAAAAAGCTACCAAGTGAGTTGGTATGACCGAAAACATCAAGGTTACGTTAATTACCGCGAACAAGGCAAAGACAAGGTAAAACCATTTCACTCTTGCAGGTGCATTTTGATAATTTGCACTACTTCTATATAGATATAGTGATTGTACTGTAATGTTGATATTTCTTTTTTAGATTTTCAATGGCAACACAGACAGAGACACTATAGTGAGACACACGTTTAAAATTCCAATTAATGCTGAGGAGATCCTTATACAACCCAAGACTTGGCAAGGAGGTGTTGGCTTACGAGTAGAGCTGTATGGATGCCCTTTGAGTAAGAACTAAGTATTATATCTATATTGTAAACTTATCCTGACCATATAAAACATTATCTTGTTATTTGCAAAGTTGCGAATTACAAAGGAGAGAGCACGTAACTCTTTTGAGTAAAAATCGGATTTGCATGGAAAGCTGCGAAGTTAGATGTGCGGGCTTTGAGTGCTGAATGAATACACTGCATAAACGGCTACTCAAGGACTGCGTAAACCTAATGCTTTACTCCGGATATTAAGTGAAACCGTTGCTTTCGACTTTGGATTCATTAATAATGTTGATCGATTAACCTAGTTTCAGTGTAACGTGCATTCTCCTTTGCAGTTTATATCCTATTTTTAATATATGGATAATAGTGTTTTACCGGAAACTAAAACACTCGTATTTTCCATATTTTTACTAGTGAAGATATGTAAATGTTATGTACCAAATGTCCCGTAAGAGCGCGTCTGTTTCTTTTTTGTCCATATAATAAAAAGACCAAAAAACATCACACGTTGGCTTGAAGATATGAATTTATTTTCTCGTGTTAAAAACAACATTTTTACTCGCTCGCCCCAGTCGAAAATAAAATTCATATCTTCGCGCCACCGTGTAATATCCTCTTTATATATGGTTGAATATTTAAATAATATCTTTATGTTTTCACTTTTCATCAGGTGACTGCATTGAGCCTATAGGTCTTGCAAATGGCGCCATAAAGGATAATCAGTTAAAAGCATCTTCAGCTTGGAATCATGAGCCTTCTAAATATGGAGCGCATCGTGCACGACTGAACATTACTTCATGGCCACAAGGTTGGACAGCAAATGAACAAGACCATTCTCCATGGCTGCAAGTGAATCTGCAAGAGGATTTTATCGTAACGCAGGTTGCTACTCAAGGTTTTGGTGGAGCTTTAAGGCAATGGGTTAAGTCATACAAGCTGGCTTTTATGGATGACAAGCGTAACTGGCGTGACTATTATGTGCCCCGTACAGTTGGCGAATCTGAATGGAGAATCAAAGTAATCCTTTTCGTCATTTTTTAATCAATCTTTTATTTCAGTCTTTGAACATGACTATGTTTTTCTCTTTATATTTGTCTTATATATTGTGTTCACAATAAATACATCTACAAAACGAAACAATAAAAGACAAATTAAATCTAAAACTAGAGGAGGAACTATGCTGTCACAGCAAAGTAAGTCAAAAAGCCATCTTCTCTTAATCTTCTTTGTTTTCTCTACAGAGATTTCATGCTAACAACGACAGAACCTCAATAACTCGTCATGTACTCAAGGTTCCTATAAGAAGTAAAGTCATTCGCTTTTGGCTTCAGGAAAGACATGGCGCTGTTTCAATGCGCGCTGAACTATATGGATGTTCCATAGGTATGCAAAGTCGCTGCGTTCTATATATTATTGCGAAATTATAGGTATAACATCTAAATAGAATTAATTAAAATTATAGATCAGCTAGTGTAGAATCTGTGTAAACACTAATATTTTTTAAACTTGTGTAAACAACGATAATATGCAATACTTCCAAGATTATTTGAATATAAATTATTAGATAAATGTCTACAAATAAAACGACATGTTTGGAAATGTCACAGTTGCTGAAGTGGCGTTTTATTTTTTAAGGAATCTGCACTCTACCGCTCGTTTTAATTGTTAAATCTTTATTTAGTTACTGTATGATAATGATAATAACTTTTCTGTTTTCTGTATTTTTATAGCACGAAAACAAAATGGTGAAACTCGTTGCAGTAAAATAGGGAATAGATTGGTTGGACAATCGCGTCTTGGAAGCCTTAATCATTGCGTATGGCAGCTAACATCAGAATCAGCTCAGGGGAACTTTCATCTAAGTGTTGATATCTTTAGATTTGAAAATTCAGATCCTACCTGCACACACGACTACTTAGAAGTACGTAACGGATATACCCAATACGCACCTATTATTGGAAAATATTGTGGACGTAATAAGCCCCATAGTATCAGGTCCACCAATGGTGCTCTTTGGTTAAAATTTGTAGTTTCAGGGGAAACTAGAAACAAAGTGGCGATGACTTACGAATTTTTCCCAACACATCAAGTAAATCATAAATAAAGGTATTTAATGGACATCTAGTTATTACGTTTGATGGGAGCGGACAAGAATTGACTCAGTGCTAAAGCTATCTATATACATCCTCAGTACAATAGACAATCACAATAAAACGACAAAGCTTTAATGAATTTGGAGATACCCGTTATACCTATTTGATGACAGGGTGAAGCCCATCTGTTTAGATAACATTGATAACCCGAAACCTGGAATAATGTGCTCTGTAGCTGGTTGGGGAAGTTCATCTTCACCTCAAGGTACATCAAGAACTCTTTTACACAACGATCTACCTTTGGTATCCCATAATGAATGAAATAGGGAAACTGCCCATGAAAGTTGTGTCCATTCTAATATGATTTGTGCAGGCTATTCTCATGGAGGAGGTGATAGTTGTTACGATGACGGAGGAATGGAGTTCTCTTATGTGTCTAGATGCATCAAATAAGTGGGTTATATCAGTGACATCAACAGCTGGGGTGAAGGTTGTGCCTTGCCTGGAAAGTACGGAGTATGCACTAATGCTGCCTCATATAAATGTTTGATTGGAAAAGTTATTTAAAGGCATGGATAACTGTTAGTCTATCGTTTAATAATATTATGCTGACATTTGCAAATAATAAAGTTCCGAAGAAAGCTTACAAATGCTGCCGATGACACTGTCAGTTTATTGTACAACTAGACACTGCTCCATTTCTAATAAAATGACGGCAATATTTATTTAACATCTTTGGTCATAAGAATACACCTAGTGGTTTAAGTGTTGTATAGCTTGTATGCAATCATCGTTATCTGGTCAAAGCAGATCCGTGAAACATGTATGCAATTATTTATAAACGAAACAATGTAAGGTCTAACAATATCAGATATATTTACTCGTTTTTAATTTCCAAGAAAGGTAATAAAATAAAAATGTATTTTGAAATCCCAAAACTTGTACATTTCTTTCGAAACAAATAAAGTTAATACACCTTTTGCAGTTTTCTGATATTCTTTATTGTGACGTCTGAATTGTATACGTGTATTTTGTTAAAGTTTACAAACTTTCTAAAATTAGCCTAAGGCCTTTATTGTTTTTCGGTAATATTGCAGACATATTGCTTCATATATAAAACTGCCTTCATGATGTCATAAAAGATAATAGAACTATAAGAATATGTCTGATTGATATTCTGGGTGTGAATAAGTGGAACAGCCTTCTATGCATGCACTTATCGATGGAGTTTGAGCTGTTAAACGTTCCACATTTGTTCATTGATAACCATTCAAAAGCAGGGATTAGACATGGAATTATTTCATGCGTCAAGACCTCCAAGGTTGCAGAACACTTATTTTAATTGTGCAGCGATCGCTTTATATGTATTTGCCCAATTCATCTAGAAATTACACTTACTGTGAGTGGTTGAGACCAACCACATGAGCTTATTGTGTAATATACATTCCTCAAAATTCTTAATTGACAATTGACGTGAAGCAGCAGGTCATTTCGCTCCAGTCATCATTAGAATTTCAACCATTTTATAGTTGATAACTGGTTATTATTTGTTGTCCGAAGCACTTGTGGAAGGTATCCTATAAAGGGTTCAGCTATCATTACTCAACCGCAAGACAACCTTGTAACAGTGTACTTAAAGGAAGGAACAGAAATCCAGCTCGGATAAGGTAATGTCTCTTGTTTATCAGCGGCAAATAATACTTGTTTATCAGAGTTTGGCACTGATTCCACTGAAGTGTATCGTAATAATATCCGGTATAATCTTCAAAAGAAATTCAGCGACTGGCTTTTATATCTGTCCTTTATTTTCCTCAAACCATTTCACCAGACCCTAGACAAAGTTTACAACAAGAGACCACACCCTAACGAAAAAAGGTCGTGATTGTAAATCAAACATATTTTGTTATTTACCAATATATGACGATTGTAAAGTGACATTCCATTGAATACTTAGATAGTCAATTCACTTGCCAGATTTATTATGTCAATATCAAAATCTTTTACATTCTAGATCTTATATACTTTGTTCCCTTCTGTTAAGTTATTAAACGCAATATTTCTGTAACTGCAGTGGTTAAAAGAAGCTGAAAGATTCAAATAAGAATTTATATGAGCAAAGTATGTTGTCATAATTTCATAAATAGAAACCCGCATGATTTACTTTCAGATAATTGAAGCGGCTAGCGTTACTAAGTATAGCCCAATTCGTTGTGTTTTATTGAGCGTTAACTTCATAACTGTTTCATTGTTATTGTTATTGAAATTTTAATAATAAAATTCACCGATAGAGCCTTTGTGAATATATTTTTGATCTATTTTGCAAAGCGATAAGTGTTGCGTTTTGAATGAATCCATTACTACTGATTTTACAGAAATACCGAACATGACTCACACACCTGTTGCCATATGACATTGTTATCTCAAAATCCGACACAAGTTCATTTAGTTACTTCAGTTACTAAAAGCTAGAAGAGAGTTGCTGATATCATCAAATCACAAATTTTGAACAAATCTAAAGTAATCATAAAGCTATGTTTTCTTTATATACACCTTTGTTTACCACCTAGCCTGTATGACTATTGGACGGTCGGAGATAGTCAGGTTTTTTCCACCTAGCTGCATGCAGTTGCGTTAGCTTCAGTTTTACATGTAGCCCTATTTCATTCCTTATATTAGTAATTGTCAATAATGAGTTATAACTGTGTAGTGTATTTTTAAAAGTCGTTTAATAAGAGCATAGACATGCGGAAATTTGCACATGCGTCATTGCTTCTCATAATGGCCTCACACGTCATAAAAACATCATAAGACTAAAGTTTTCTTTTTTTAGAATGCAAATTTAGTTATTAATCTTGATTTCTTTGAAAGGATGGAATGTAGTCGTGGTACTTTAGTCATAGTTTTCACGTGTTGTCGACAGTGTTGGAGTCGCTTTAAGCTCCCAGCATTTTACTTTCCTATTTATAGCACGCCCATTACAACATGTTGAGAGTTTAATGCATGACTTAAGCGTGCCTTGTGTATTCTTTCTTTGTACGTCGAGTACAAAGTGCTTAGCCAAAACTATAACAAAAACCGTACCTAAGCCATGTGTTCATACATGCTGCTTGTGATGGAGCAAAATGCCAATTCAATCCTGTGATAACGGAAAAAGCCAAAGGCAAATCAATATTGGAAGTGTGACATCATTGCTTAATTTTGTGTCAACTTATTGCCATATTTATCTTCAGACCTATCTTTTTACATGGAAGTGCTAAGTTACCGTTGAAAAAGTGCAAATTGATGACCTTTAGACATCTTTACCCATTGAAGAAATATTTTTTTGGTGTCTTTTTCTGACAGCTGTCATTTTCAAACTGAAAAACAAAAGACTAAAAATGCCAACATTTTTTCAGTAAGCGTTAACAGAGGGATATCTTTGATAGTGGCTGTGTGCTTTTCATTTTTTGCGGTTGAAAAATGAAAGGTTTGAATGGTAACAATACATCTTAGTAGATGATTGCTGATGTTTGCTATCTCAAGAATGTGAAACATCTCATGCAATGATAAACCCCAAGAGCGGACCTTTATTCAAATAAAATAAGTTAAATAGCTGCAACGAACATCATTTAACATCAGATTACGACGATAACGTTGTTGAGCAGAGCTCTTGTCAACCAATATCCTTCAGGTACAAAGCAATCAAAAAGTCATTAGTATCATTTAATTACTTTAGTTGACTTAAATCATCATTTTTGTCCACAGATCCAACCCATTGATACCAGAAAAACTATAACAGGACCTTGCAACGGAACCACTAGTATAGTTAATGTTGTTATAAAGACTGTTTAACCTCTATATACCTGGCCTAAGTATCGAACAGCATGGATTCTATGTGGATTTCTCTAAGCCTTCTTCTGGTGATTTTTCTCGTGCCCGAAGCTTCATTTGGGAGAAGCTATAAGAAGACAACTCACCGAGAAGATGCTTCTAATTCTATGGTGTTTGACTTCAAGGAAGATAGCGGAAACGAGAAGCAATTTATGGACGCAATTCTTGCTCGCATTAACGCAGAAGGATATAACAGCCATATTTCACACCCTAACACCACAATGACTTCGATGAAACGTTTATCAAGAAAACGAAAATCCATTTTTGGTACTGATAATCGTATCAATATAGGAACTACAGTACAGGCCCAGAGGCATCCATATTCAACAGTCGTAACTTTGTCAAGTGGATGTACGGGAACATTAATTGGTGCCCAGCACGTTCTTACTGCTGCTCACTGTGTCCATAATGGAAAAAGATTCATAAAACAGTCCAGGAAATTAAAAATAGGTACGTTTTACTAACAAATGGTTTATAGAGCCATTTAGGCGCATTCAGAGTTGTGTTGATTATAATTTAGTGTTTTTAACAACAATCTCTTTCATCGAGTTATGACTGATGAATTGTTCAAATACCAAAGGACTGCGATGTATTATATTATACTCATTCCATTTGCGAGCCACTTTGTATTTTTCAATAAATTGTTTTTACTGAATAATACAAGAGGAAAACAAGGTCAAAGTAAGGTTAAAAGTTAAAAATATTGTTTTTACAATGATCAGATATAGTAATAATTGCATCTCCAGTAAAACGAAGAACTATGTCAGGGGTTTCTCAGTTTCTTTTTTCGTTTAGGCTGCTGAATTAATATTGTCAGTTTACGTTTTGCTTGTTATCGTAGGAGATATTCAAAAAGAAATTCTTTCCAGAAAAGGAACTTAACTCAGAAAATTAAAATTAGAAAAGGGAAAACGGAAATAAGAAAAAAGTTTAATCAAGTGTTTGGTAATGATGTTCTTTATAAAAATTCTCGTGCCCAGACCCTGGCGGGGATACCTATCGCAGTCTCGTGTCTGAAGTATCGATTGACTTTAATTTTAGAATCTCAAGAGGGTTCAAAGGCTAATATATGCGTGCGAGTGAGTCAAGTACTTCGCTTTTCTTTGATTTCACACCGTTTTAACGGCTTTTTTCGGCTTATACTAGAATCTTCTTATCGCAAGCTCACGATAAACTACTCTGAAAGTTTTCCAATATGAGTGCATTGTATTACAACATGAGATGAGATATTACCATATATAGGCAAACCTATATTAGAACCCCAATGGGACGATACTGAGTTATGTACAGGACAAAAAGCACATTACTTAACACCAAGTTTTAAAATTAGTTTCTATGTTTCGGCTTAAATGTCGTATCGACAAAAACAATAAATAAATATAAATAAACAAACAAAACATAACTAAGTGAATGAACGGAAGAATATATAATTAAATATATAAAATTAATCTGAGAATGATTGAAAAAACACCGACTTATGTACATCACCAATGATTTAATATATAATTATTTTATGTAAGCTACCATGCATTTGCGTCTAAATAATATTTAGCAGGAGTGACCTTTCCCACAATTGTTTTTGTACCTTATGAGTGGCAGCAACTTCTAATATTCTCGAAATTTAGGCGACAGAAAATCGCATTGAGTTATACTGAATTTCCAGTATGTTCAAAGTCGCCACTGGAATCGAAATTTTTCACATCAGGCTCAGGTTGTAAGGAAACCTTTTGTATAACATACTGAATTTCTAAAAATAGAATCATAAAGTGCAAAATTAAAAAGTTACCCATATCGTCTAATAATGCATAGTGATACCGATCTCTAATTAACAATGATATATAAATACGGGACGGGCCTGATATGTTTTAATGCTGATAAACGGATTAGTTACTAGAGATTATCTCACAGATTTTTGTTCGAGAAATACATTTCTGAAAAGTTATTCTTTCCAAAACTGCGATACATCAGTTTTAACCCTTGATTGTTTCATTTCTTAAGTATCTTAATGTGCTTAAAACCAACTAATACAACACAGATTATACATTGTTTGCTCTTGAAACGCTATCGTAGCTAAATACCGAACTTGTTTTTCAGGAATGCTGCAAAGAAATGGCGTTTTTCAATGGATTAAAGTTCGTAGAATCCATCTCCCAAGAAAATGGATGAAACAATCTACCAAGGAACGTATTAAGTACGATTACGCAGTTTTGAGGCTAAAACGTCCCCACGGACGTCCAATAATGGCTATTAAAGCATCCACTCTCAAAAGAGGCGAGATTATGCGCTTTGCTGGTTTCCATAGCGATAAGACATCAAATTCCATGTGGCGTTCTCAATGCCAAGTAAGGAAAGTCATCAGTGATGTTGTGTTTAGTTACTGCGATGGCCAAAAAGGTATATCTGGCTCAGGAGTGCGCTCTGGTAACGCTGTAGTTGGAGTTGTATCTGCCATTGGGAGGGGACGACTTAGGGGTAAAAGACATGTATTTAACGTTGTCATTGCTCTCACACCACGGAAAGTCAGGAAAATATTAAGATGGATGAAGAAATATACACGAAAAAGGATTAGGGCAAGACGTAGAAAGTCAAAGAAACAATAACAATGCCCTGTTAATGTGTTGTTACCTATGTTTATTTGGTCATCATTAGGCCTGTTGTTTTTGCAATATTAAGCACTACGCTAAAGGTTTTGAATTTGCTGGTTCAAAAATTCCTTTTAGTAAATTAAAGGTCAGTTAATAATTCAATACTGGATCACGTTTTGATAATGCACTATAAGATTTTTGATAAGATTTTCGTAATTTTCATTTGCTTTTCTCTTGTTTGAAAAAACCAGGAGAATTCAGTTTTCAACTACTTGGTAAAAATGACTGCATTTGACCTGGTGGCTATTACAGCTATTCACGTTACCCTTTTAACTTTCTTGCACAAAATGATATTGTATAAATTGCTGAATTAGTTTTTAAGATATTTATTGGATAAAAATGGTTTCTTATGGATGCCATTGTGATGATATACATCTATATGCCTATGGCATGATGAAAAGTAAAAAGGTTTTCCTTTTGATATATTCAATGATTATTATCTTTTACTTGTTGTACATTCTTTTGTAATAATGCAAATAAACTCTCTTTGGAATAAAGGAAAAAATAGTACTGGTCTAATGTTCTAAGCGTGCGCAGATGTATCTTTGTTTGGATATTACTCAGACGTTTTGCAAATTGTCAGGTATACTTGGAAAATTACAATTTGTATGACCAAATCGTCCGATTTTCACGATTTATAATCTAAGAATTTACAGCCCTGAGCTCCTCGACATACACTGCCCTTACTTACATGCAATGGGTGGGATGAAAGGCAGAACTATCGATATTTTAACTCCTTCAGTTTGACCACCCACTAACTAGAAATACCCTTATGCTTATTAATCACATGGCTGATATATAGAAAACACTGGTAACTAAAATAAAAAAAAATATGTAAGAGTTCGCTTTATGAAAGCAGTTGATGACTTGCATTATGTTCTTGTACATTTTTTAAAAAGAGCGTAAACTCCGTGATAGAGGTCCGGATAATGTTCTTGCAGGTAGTTGTAATACGATCAATCCTTATTCCAATCACCTCAATTTTAATTGCTTCTGAGAATACTTCCAAATGGTATTCTATAGTAGTTTAAGGTGAATTCAAACGTGAATAACTCTTCCTACGACCTCGTGGTTTCTAAAGATGCTTGGCTGCTCTCTTGAGTGACATCCGGATTCCCTTCTATTATAGAATCCACTAGTATAATACTGAGTAATATTCCAATTATAAGCCGTCGAATGGATAAGAACGTTCATGAAGAGGGATGGAGGTGTTTTTAGCATAACAAATGGATAAATCTAGATGTGATTTCATCATACGTTAATGGAGCATTATACGCCTGACATACTTCGTACAAACCTTTTCACTTTTCCTAGCATGTGGCTAGTTTGTTATCACGACTGTTTTCTGATTTTTACAGCGTTTTTACGTTGTTAACGAATGTGCTGTCATTTCCTTAATGTAAGTCAGTACGACATTTGTATCAGATCCTCCTTTAACCATATACAATAGATGTATACAATATTTAATTTCCCATTTTCGTGATGTTATGAGGTTGATGTTTTTGTTTTGACTCACAGAACTATAACCCTGTGTGGTACAAACATTTTATTAATCATCCGTCACTGCAGTGGCATCTTTTCTCAGCACGCCATGTTTGTTATGTAAAACAATTGTATAGAAAGTCGTGGGAAAAAGAGATCTAATAGTTCGTCTAGTTGGATAATATATATATATATATTCCTTTTGGTAATAAAAGTGTAAATGCAGTGGCAGGGAAATGCATTGTCTGTCTCTCATTCACCATAGTTACACATTCAGAAAATGTTTTTTACTTTTTTATTTTTATTTTGAATTGATTTTACTAGTGGGTAACGTAGCGATTCCAAAAATTCCTTTTATTTACAAGAAATTAAACCAACAGAAAACTCAGAACAAAAGCTAAAACTATTTCCATATAAGGCTTGTATGCTCTCGACAATATATTTTCTACTTTTTATCAGAATTACACGTGTATTGCGTAGTCTTAAATAACTCGAAGCTATAAATCTTCAAAAATTATACTTCGTGATCACAAAATAACAAGTAAACTTACATGCATAATTCTGAATGATGCAAAGTTTTAAGTGACCAGCGAATTGTCAGGAAGATCAGAGGACATATGCAGATTAAATGATTTACCGTTCATACCCAAGACTGTTTACTATGTAGTACATCTCGTTATGATTGACAAATAGATGAAATGTTTTTTTAACAGTACAAAACATAGCATACTTGACTGTGTATGCGTTATGACTGGAATCCTTAGCTCTGTTGTTTCTACTATGTATTAATTTAGACTGAAACGTCTCATTTGGCCTCATAGATCGTTTGGGTTTGTTTTGTGAGGCATTTCTCGTCAATTACAATGCTAAATATGGAGAGACCAAGAATGGGAAAATGTATTTGATTGGAAGTGGTTAATCTTGGAATTGCGTAAGCATTTCTATCAGTTTAAATATTTTTTTTTACTTATTACTAGATGAGTTCGTATAGTCTGTTACTATTGTTATTCGTACGGTTCTTTAGTTGCGCGGTGCTTTGTTTGTATATCTTCCCATATGAACTTAGAAAGGCGATGAGTAAAGCCTTTAGTTCCACCTTTCTACTATTTTCATATTCGCAGTAAAATAAGTAGTTAAAATATAACAAATAGTTTTCCTTACACTTTAATTCATAAAAGAATATTATTTAAGCATAGTTATGTACATGTTTGAACTATTCACAAAGATTATGTACAGCATTTGTTGCATAAGCAATAAATTCTTGCTAATATAAAATTAATCGACGCATATACTTATGGTAAATCGTCTATCACTGATATTACAATAAGACATCATCTTACGTAGATATAAAGTGTGGTGTATAATATGACTAAAATACAAACACAATATATCTTCTATAAAATAATGGCTTTTCTCTGCTCAATAAAAGATTATCAATTAATCTATGTTTATCAATTTATGTAAAATGTCCAAAGCAGCATAGGTTATACTGCTAAAATATGATATCACCACATTAATGTAGTTTGTCTTACTTTGTATATCAATATATTACCGATAGCAATGGTTCAACATTATAATTACAGCCATATCTGCCGACGAAAGTAGTTTATGACATAATATCTGAATACCTGAACTTATAATACGCTTCCACAAAAGATGCTTATCATTAGTGAAGTGTTTTCGCGAGATGATATATTTTATACTTATTCAATGTTGAAAGCATTGTGAAATCTGTAAGCGAAAGTACTTCACAAAATAAGCATCTGAAAATCTTATTAAGTATGCTGAGGTCCTTTCCCTAAATAACCGATTTTATACTTATCAGTTCAATGGTGAAAGCACTGTCAGATCTGCAATCAAAAGTACTTCACAAAAGAAACTTCTGAAAACCTAATAACCTGCCACAAACAATGATTGTCATTAATTAGGTACCTTCCCACGTGATGGTCGTTTCTGTACTTATTCTTAAATAAATTAGCCATCTTGCGATACCCTCTTGTCATAAATAATCCATTTACTGTCCTTGATTCACGAGCATGGTCTGCAAGCACATCTTAATGCAACTGGATAACGGGTGTCCTCAACTTTATCTTTACATCTAAGAGTCCTTTTCCTCATCATTATTTTAATGGGTGCACAACACGAACAGCTTGAGGCAAGGCCGGCTTTATTTAAAAATGGCTGAACGGAGGATAGACATTCGCCATAGCATCCTCTACTTGGTAATTTAAATGAACAGTCACCCAGATTTGCCATTATGAATCCTTTCCTAACACCACAGGAAGCGTCTCGTCGGCGACGGAAATATCGTCTTGAATGAGCCATATGAAATACAGTGAATATCAGCAACAGGCTTATACATAGGGATCTTGATGTGAACATGGTCGTTTGGTCTGTAAAAAATACAAATAGTTTAGATACTGACAGAACAGACAAATGTTGGACATTACAGATGTGGATATTATTTCCGAAGGCATTATTTTAAACACTGAGGGTGTAGAACGTTTCTTGGAGTTGGTAATGTTACAAAAGCGTTATCAAAACGTGTCATCAGTTACTCGTACTAAATATTTGTTTATCAAATGATCACCTCTTTATTGAGTCATTGTCAGTTTGCTGTAGACAAACAAACATGCATGCGATCGAAATCAGTATAACTAAACCAGTTCAATAATGCATAATAAACAGCCATTACTCACTAGATTAAACAGGCAAAATTCGTGGAGGTAAATCAGTAGTTCTCCATTTTATAACATTTTTACCTAGTTTCTTGTAAATGGTATTAACCATTACCGGCTACGTCTGAATAAAAAAATATTCTTTCTCTTGTCTTGGTGATAATTCATTTAACTATCGAACTAGTTTGTGAAGTCATCGCCGTCTATTTTGTCTTCGTTCATACACAAATGCAATGTTTACATTGTCCGATTTAAACCAGATTACGCTGTTAGGTTTACTATCAAGCCACAAACGCCAATAGCATTTTTTTATTTACATAGGAAATGTATGACAAATGCTGGAGTCCATGCAGAGCTTTTGACAACTGCGCACTCGAATGTAAATCACCATACCCGGTTGGCTTTAAGCATATCGAAATGATTACACAATGATATGCCTAACAAAGGTTCCGTCGGTATAAATGTCCTTGTGACTATGCTTTGACATATTCTATTGTCTTACCCTTAGGAAGTTCAATAGGTTTGTCAAAACATCTTTTGTACTACATGCACTCCGTTACTCCAGATTTTAGATACATAATGTCATAAGCATACATCGAATGATGTAATTTGTGCCAACTTAGTTTTGGAGATTGACATAAATGAAGTATTTTGCCGGTTAGTAGGCTAGCTAGTCCGTAAGTGTAGAGCGTCTAGTTCCTCGTGTATTATAGTGTATATACATAGGGTGTTGGCCAAACTAGTATTCTTGGTTTTGGGCCCGGGGTTTTGGGTCTTCTTGACCGGCTATGATGTTTAGATTTTGTTGTTGTGTTTTTGATGATGCTTGATTTCTCCAATAAAAAAATCCTATCAAGAGACTGGCTGACCTGCCTATGCGTCAAGTTATGAAGTGTAGGAAAAATAAGTCGTGCATGTAAGTCACAAGACTGGGTGATTTTTTGCAAAATGTTCAAGTCATGTGCAATTCGGCGTGAATCAATGATGGTTTGGAAAATCAAATTGTTTCGTGTACAAAAGTATGGCCTTGATAGGTATACGTACTTTTTAGCTTGGTTCTTTAAATTGTGTAACTTTCATTATTGTTGTTGTTGTTGTTGTTAATCTAATCAGATACCCTGGATACTAAATGTCCGAGGAGAAATGGGCATCTGGCCACCTCTAGGTGTCTCCACTAGGTAGTTATTCCAGAATTCTCTTGCACCCAAAACACTTGTAGGGTGCCACATACTGCCGAACGTCATTGTTTTCTTTAAAAACTTTTGAAAAAGGTACACTTAACATTGAACATTGAATTACATTTGCTATGTCTTCTTAAAAAAGTAAATATAGACATGACGTTCAGGCAGCCCACGCAAACCAGTGCTTGGGTTGCCTGTGGATGACGTGTTTTGTCTGATGTGTTGTTTTATTTAGTTTTGGTAGTAGTACTTTTTCTACTACTATTTTCTTCGTGTGCCAAAACTCAACTTTTAAGTAGAGCCAGTGTGTTGAGGAACTAATTATGTACAGAAAGCGGTGAGTTTCAGAGAACCGTTAAAGATGTACCCAATAAGACTAAACTCTAAGATCTTATATTCGTACGATGCAAATGAAAATGATGTTTGCAGTATAATAGTTGTGAGGCACAAGTAATAGAACAGTCAATTAATACCTGTTTTAAAAGTGTTCTAGCATCCAATGGCAAAATGATTGTAAAGTGACTAGTTTCTTGATTAACATTACTTGAACTCTCTTGATAAGATATGGAGTTTTATTTGATGTAGTGAACTTGACTTACGATAATCCTTCGTGTACAAGCAGGGGCAACCACCGTGAAAACACTCTAATCCACTCCCTTCCTTATGACTGTACACGTAAGTAAAGTCGAAACGCTCATCCAAGCACGTTCGACACTATCTTTATATAGTCTGGCCACGATGAACAGTCGGCTTACTGATCCTTCTTTTTTTACAGTGTGACTAATTCAACCGAGAACTCACAAACAAATTTGAAATTAATATTTTGAGGTCAAACAAAATAACTTTTGCAAATTCTTGCAGACCAAAACATTTCTTGTTCAATCTTAATATATTTCGTTCACATATAATGAAAGTCATAAGCATTTTATGCAAAAAAAAACAAACATGTAGAGATTCTATTGTTCGTATTCTCGACCGTGATTGGATAACTTTGTTTAGGTGGCCTCGGTTGAAGTAGTTGCACTGTAATTCTGTACTGACTTTAGTGAACATGGCACACTAAGTGATTTTCTTTTGTTTCTTCAATTTATTAGTACAATATTTCTGTTCAGTTCGTCAGCGGCTTTAGTTTTCGATAAACCCGATTTAGTTTTATTGTTTTCTATTTCAATCTGACCATTCTAAAGAAATTGCACACTTGGAACCATTATAAAAAAGAAGATTACAATTATTTGTTTGAAAAACAATGGTTTCAACATTGACTAAAATGATTTTGCATAAGCAAAGAACACAAAGAAATCGATCAGTTGTGCACGGAAGTAAATACACAGTGTATTTTAATAATAACCAAACGTTACACCTTGCGTAACTTTAGCTGATATGTTTCTGAATGATTTAGTGCGTCCCATGTCTGTCTTTTCGCTATTGATATCAAGCAAGTTCACATGCTCTAAAAGTAATCACACTGTTCGATATCAATTGCTTAATCCATTTAAACATTTTATAAGTAATATGTCTATTGTTTTCTATTGTTAACCTGGTAATGTTTAGTACTAATTACTTGTTCTCTCATATTTCTGCCGTTTTCAACTAGTCCCAGTTTATATATAGTTCTCCTTTTCTCATATTATTCAATGTTTGATTCAGTTGATCTACTGCAGAACACAATCAAGTTCGCCTTAAGCTTGTCAGTATCAAAAGTCGTTTCTATGCTATGTGTTTCTGTGTGTTATTGTTGCTGGATCAAACTCGTTCCCAGACAATTAATAATTCGCTGTCGAGCATGCGCAAAAAACGGCGCGCTAAATGATATGTAGTATTTGTATTTTTATATTATGTGATATACAATATATTAATTCCGAGTGACCGAACAACAACAAGTCAACTTATCTCATATCAACGATGAATAATTACACTAACTGTTTCCTACTTATCCAGTACGGAATACGTTCCGCACACAATCTTTTTCAACCTTGATTAGAAAGATACGTACCCCTTAGTCCTATATATATTTGAAAGCCCCCACTAGATATTTCTGGCGCACGAAACCTGGTGGCTGGCGACTAAGCCTACGTTAGTCCGTAAAGATAAGAAAGCTGTCTGTCATATTTGATGGTTATTTATTTTAGTGTAAGGTCTACTAATTGTACCCGGAATATAACTTACGTCAAAGGAACTACGGTTAATGTCTATGCTTATTCAGTTAATGCTCTTTTTACGTCATCAGGCTATAAAGAACATTATTATGAATATTTACTCTCAGTGTCATTTATAAAAGACGTATGTTTGGATAAGTATTACTGACGTACTTTCCCAAATGTATCAAGATTAATTGTTTAATCTGCAAAGGTCACCCGATGGAACAAGGGTGGCTTAATCTCAGAGGATCGTAACAAGCCTACTCTATATAACAATTTCCCTATTTAGATAAAGGGAAAGTTCTAGGCCAAAACACCCTATGCAAAGAGGCAATACTTTACTAATCAGTATTAGATACCATTGCTTTTATTAGAAAGAGCACAACGTAGTCAGTGATATTCCAAAATTTCAATGTAGTTACATAAAATAATAAAAAGCTAACTTTTTTAATTCACAACGATTTAGCTTAAAATTTGCACTTGAGCCTTTAGAGCCTCGCTTTCGCGTTTTTGGTACATTTCAAATGCTGATAACTCTGCAGTGATTCAATATATGACAACAAAACTCGACCAAATTAATAATTTAGGCATGTTCTTTCTTGTAATGCCAAAATATTATTCGCCTTTTCCATATCGAGCAAGGAACTGGGTACGAGTGTGAAAAACTAATTTAATTATGGTTCCAGAAAAAATAACCCCTTCTCATGAGAGTAACCAAATATAAGCTTATTGACCAAGTTTCAGAACGTTTTGCTAAATAGAAAAACAAATTATGAGCATCCAAACTCTGCCAAAATTACAGAGAAAACCATACATTCTTTGCATTTTCGAAAAAAATTAAAATACCATAATTTCGTTGCAATTTGCACAAACTTGTTCATACTTTCAATTCTTGCTAAATTGTATTTGTTCTTTCCTGTGAGGTTTATTTTTTAATTAATTTAATTTTGAGAAACTTGGTTCCAGTCCCTTGCTCGATATGGAAAAGGCTAATTGAAATATTTTATTGTTTGTGCGTTTCGTGTTGCTCGTTCCCAGTCCCTTGCTCTATTTGCATAGGGTCTATAGTTATTTAAATGGTGATTTTTCGTGTACTTTTGTGCAGCCACTTCACAAATAATATTTTTGAAATCACACAATAACAGTGCAAACTAGTGCAACCATTTTCTTCTCAGTTACCAGTACACACCTTCATCAAATTAGTTTAAGATAAGTCGGTGAATTACTATAGAAGTCATGAATTTGCTAGACACTCAAGGGGTGATAGGGCTCTACGTTAAATAAATACTTGGGCAAACTCTGCACCATGTCATGAAGGTCCATGAATAATCATCAATTACTACACCGTACTTGATCTGCTTGAACACTTCAGCTGCATGTAAGTTATGACATTTATAAATGATTTCTTCAGGTTTTAGATGTAAACCTTCCAGTTTTATTTCTATTTATTAATTAATTATGCTCAAAAGTGTATAAATTCTCAAACCAATTTTTTCATCGGAGCTGTCATTTCATTTTCATACCAAGCTAGTCAAATTCGCGCTTTTGCTTAGTTGCTAACCATTAAAGGGTGATCATGATTGCATTATCTGCATGTGGTCTGTGTACGTTTAAATAGAGATGAAAAACTTGAATACATTGTAATATTTCCTAGACAATGCTGCATGATCAATTCAAGTGCTCTCAATCAAACTGAACGATACTGATCTATTTCTATAAAAACGATTATTTTGATCGACGTATTTTGATAGGAGGTTTTACAGTACTAAGGGCACGGCGCCGAATCAATTAATCATTCGTCTTCTAGAAAAAGCGGGTTTTGGTGGACGTCAATCCCCAAATCGACCTTGTTTCCTCTCAGTAATTAGTAAAGTGCAATCATTCTATATGCATTCTATTTTTTCTTTGCAAGAATTCAGTGCGGCACTTAATTTGATCATCAGACATTAAATAAGGTGTTTTAAAGAAAAAGAGACACAAATGAGTGACAAACGGTTGCTTTCATTTCCCCTCTCTTTTTTGCTCACAAAAGTTAAATATTAGAATCCACGGATTATGTAACCCCAAAATGGCTAAAATGATTGTCATGGAAACGCCATTTGAAAACAATTAAAAAGGCCAAAAATGATTGGATTCGTTTGGGGCCTTTTAATGTATTAAATGATTTGAGAAACCAACACTGAATAACATCAACAAAACAGCTGTAGATGTCGGTGTGGTCGAGAAAACATTCTTTTATATTTTTATTGATGTCAGCAGTCTGTACATAACCCACATACACATCTATTGAACAAATTTCCTGTCTTTAAAAGACATATACCAACTGATCGCTGAATCTATAGCTTTTATGAAATTCGCCTACACAGTATTCGCTCATACAAACTAAACTATAATTTTCCGTACTTACTACTTTCTTGACAATCAAAACCATTTTAGTAAATAAACACTGTGCGTAGGTTTTACAATAACGATACTGACTTCAAGAACCACGATCAATAAATATTTCTGAGAACGCTGCAAAATTGTTATATTGGGAAATTGTCTAGTAACATTAAATCAGAGAAAGAAAAAAAACACTAAACGCAATTAAAGAGGGAAAAATATATTAAGAAAAAGAGAAAGAAAAAAAAAAAGACAAATTCACATGACCTTATAACAATAAGTTCACTGAAATGTGACTGGACTTAATTTTGCGGCGAATCTTACAGCATATAAATAACGTTAGACATTCACATGTCTGTTTTTGAACACTTTTATTCAACGTACCTTCTAGTTTATCTGCCCGAGGTATTGGTTGAGTAACTCCTAATTAATGGTTACTCTAAATATTACAAGCTGTATATGTAACCTCCGCCAATCTACCAACGCTTTTGGAATATCCGAAAATATCGGAGCACTTGTACGTGATTTTTTCCACTATTTTCTTGCTCATTTTGATCAATTTAACGTCAACATTGTTTATGAGGAGCTTTTCCAAGTCAATATTTGCAGAACACTGCACTGAATCAGTGGCAATTCAGTCCAGAATCAAGACTGCATGACTACGTTGATCGATATATACCTGTGACCATGGGCTGTAACCTGGTAAAATTCTATATTCGGAGCGACTTTTAAAAGCTTAACTGAAAAAATATATTTTTGCTGATTAATTTTTAAAAAGTTTTATTCAGCTTACTTTGTACTCTCCCAGTTTTTAAATTTGATTCAGTTTATATTGAGAAATAACCCGCTATTGTGATTTTTTGATAGGATTCCTATTTAATTTCCCAATATACCAACATTGCTTTTCTATTTGTAATAAAAATCTAAATCTAAATACATCTAATCGTATCTAAACCTCCTTATAGTACTTCAAAGTCCTTACCTTAACTAAAGAATAACCACTATATTCAGTGGATTTCTACAACAGCTATATACGGTAGCTTGCTTGTGCTCGTCCGTCTCTGCGCCACCGATCTCTAACACTACTAAGTTCATTTTGTTTTCTTCCTCTCACTTTTATTAAGGCTGATCTTGGCATGGCCACCTGTTTCGTACTAAATTACTTGCAAGTTATTTTAAGCTCCTTAATAAACCTAAGATTTCTTCTTGCAGTCCTTCCTAAAGTTATTAGCTTCAACGCCCACGAACCGTCTCCTGAAAGTCGGTCTTTCAAGTTGGCTTTTTGAATTTATTAGATAAAATTCCCAGTGCATTAAGCCACAAGAAATGCCATTACTGACATCAAAATCTGTATTAAAGCACTGCACGCCCCCTTGAAAAGGAAACGAAATTAGTCATAGTATATTTTTGAAAATACAGTTTTACATTGGGCTCTTGGTTGGCTTAGATTGATACAATTTCAGGCTCGAGTTTCGTTGCTAATTCAGTCTAACTGCTAAAAATAGCAATAAAACTACTCCACAGTGCAGGTTGTCTGGACATGATTTTACAGAACAAGTGTGCAAAGTAGTTAGCCTCTGATATTTTGCAGAATTAGAAGCTAGTTGATACAAGCCTAATTTAAATCATTACAGAACAATATGGAGATATGAGGCAGTAAGATAAGCTTTTGTAAACATCGGAACTATTTTACCGTCAAAAAACGGAACTACTCGTCCAGTAGTCTCGCTCACTTCATTAGGCTTGTATCAAAACATTTCATTGCTTACGTATACGATTCTTACAAACTATGGACAACTAGAAAAACAGATTGTATTAATAAATACCCTCATTGCAGGATTAAAAGTATATTTGGTAATTAATGCATATTTAATGTTGTTTTTAGAGGAAGACGTTCAGTCCCAGCAGGTTCCATTCTATATTTGTCTTGCTTTTTTTCTTTTAACCCGATCTTAATTAGCTTTGTTGCAACTACTTTAAATAAGAAGCAAAATTTGAATGCTATAGTCAAAAATGAGTCAGCTATTTGTATGCTTAAAAAAAGTCCAAAAAGTCTTTATTGAAAGATGAGTAAGCAGAAAGATACTGATTAAAAATGTGGAAAAAAAACCTTGACACTCAGGCACTGAAAGGAACTTGTAGGTGTTAAGTAGGTCTGTGGGAGACGTGAAAAACCAAGTAAAAAACCTCACGGAACACACATTCTACAATGTTTTAATTGAATCTAAAGTCAAGTGTTTTTTAAAATGTTCTTGCATACACATCATGCGGAGATGTGGGCGTTCTCAATATGGTGGCTGTCTTACCGGCCTGACTTTGAAAGGCAGTTGTTTTTGCTAACAACATCCAGGGGAGTTACTTTGACAATTTAATTTTGAAAATATAAATTCGTTAAAAAAAACATGAAGACCTTTCTGTGTGCTTTGTTTGGAATGTTGCATTTAGACTAATACAGCCTAGAAGTCATTAGCTTTTTTCAAAAGGCAATCTTTGTATATTTACATGGATCTCCAAAAACGTCATTTTCAATATCCATGTTATTAACAATTGATTTTGCAATATCAAACTTAGATAAATCAGCTGAATCACTTATGTTAATTTATGGTTTGTATTTTTTTAAGACGTACAGCGTAGTATAAAACATAAACACCTTACGAGTGAACGGTCAGGAAACTCTCAGAAACCGACATTGGTAATCCCGGCTCTGATGCCATTGATACCATTGATATCACAGATAAGAATTTTACATCACAGCAGAAAGCGTAGTATACTTTTACTTCTAGAAATATTTATCTCGAACACATGCTACTCTATAAGCACGTTTTTAGAGCACTAAAGGCTACATATACTTTGTTCGCCTACAAGTACTTCAAACGTACTAGCTTCCAATGAAGATGACACGTCAGTAGTGGTAGGCATCGATCTATGTAGAGAAGACGTAAGAATTCAACTCGGAAACAGCGGTATCGCTGAAGAAAATTTAAGTCTGTAGAAGTTCTATTTTTAGGATCAAAATCGATGAGCGGGAAATATCTCCAATAGGAAGTATAGTGTATGTAGTGTATATATACACCTATTTCAAAAATCGTTGTCGCAATCAACTATACAGTCCACACTCTGAAGCCTGCAAGGCATGTCGGTATTTCTTCTCTTGCTATTGATTTATTAATAATATATTTTAATTTTTTTATAGTACGTGTTGATGTTGTTGCAGTGGTAGATGATGAAGCAAACATTTGTTTTAAAAAAAGTGTATTAAATCACATTTATGTTCATATTACCAACATCCTTTGCAGGCTCAACTTCAGAGTGGACTGTAGCTTTGATTGCGACTACGTTTTTTGAAATAGGTGTATATATATATATATTACTGAAATATGTCGTAGTCTACTTTTATTTGACCAAAAGCAATTTATCAAGCAGAATTGAACAAAATGCGAGAAAAAAAATACTTGTTTTTTGTAAGTAATAGATGTTTATAAAAAAAGTAATAATTTAAAAAATCAAACCATTTGTTCGTTTGCAAAAAAAGTATATTGAAAAACTATTTGCCAAAAGTACACGCCTTCTATATATTGTCATATATTCTTGCACAATGTTTAATGATCATATTTTTTTGTCCTTACTACTTCCTTGTTATCGTTCTCACTTTCTTTCGTCTGCGTTCATTTTCAGTTCAAAATCAAAATAAGGTACTGTGAACCAAAGGGAAGATTTATATTACTCCTACGCTGTTTGTCTTGAGTGCGGATAGTAAAAACATCTTTCATGTGTGGGCCCAACGGATTGCGATTTTGTTTTCATAGTCTGCCTTATATATCTATTAGAAAAACTGTGGTTGGTATATACAACGAAATAAACAAAACAATATTATACATGAAAACCTCAGTTGTGGTTGATATAGACTAAGCGACTGTGAGATCAAAATCGATATATTTGTATTAGTTATTCTAATAATAGTCGTCACTGAGACAACAGATCTATATCCCCTTTTAATCAACGACAACTATAGTCTGGTATCTGAGGGGCTCTTTGCAAAACTAAGCAACTGGGCTAACAACAATAGTATACATTTAATTAGATAATTATATACATATGAATTACCCATAACCATGATAAAATTTGTAATAATACTTGTATATAATGAATTATTTGTAATTAGACTTGTAAAGCGTTATGGGCTATTAGAAGATCTAACGCTATATAAATAAAGATTATTATTATTATTATTATTATTATTATTATTATTATTATTATTATTATTATTATTATTATTATTATTATTATTATTATTATTATTATTATTATTATTATTATTATTATTATTATTGTTGTTGTTATTATTATTATTATTATGAAAAAAGGATAGCCTTTGTCAACTCCTGATCTTTATTACGAATGGCTTTCTTTTGAAATTATCTTTGAAAATATTTTATCATGTATATTCAAAACGTTATTGGTAGGCCCATGTGGAAGCCCGACAGTATAATAACGGCTGCGAGGGAGACTAATGTTATTGAGCATGAATCATATTCACTTTCCCGCCAAAACTGTTTTCTGGTCGGTTAGTTCAGTACTAAACTTGACAGCGATTGTCAGACATAATCCTTTAGTTTTTCAAAAGCACAAAGAACGAACCGTAAAAAAACGATATGTCTAGGGGATTTTATTCTAATAGGAAGGAAAGGCCGACTTGCAGCCCTACATTATGTACAAGTGGCCGGATGCTTTACTGATGACTGTAAAATTTATAAGGCGTTGAATGCAGCCACGTATTTAACAATCTTTGAATATTTGTCGACGATACTCGTCTCATTTGTAAGTTAAAACTTTATAAATTAAATTTCAACAAATTGTGTTTCAATATGTATTTTTGTCAGTACCGGGATTTCCATTAAAAAAGAATGTCAATGCACTGTCACAAACCGTGAAAAGATTATTGGTTAAATAACGTTTGAGATAATTTTCTTTAAAAAAATTGTAATTTGCATAGTGATCATACATTAAATGCAATGTCGACATTTCTGTCAGTCTGTACAGAGATAATATTAGGAATAAATCTATCACTGTGAAACGACAGCATAAAGTACTAACATATACCCATAGTTCTTGTGCAATGTAACCAGTACGTACCTTCCACTGATCGATAACCCTTTTTCAATATCAACCACGCTAAAGAGCGTCATCCAGGTCTTTTCTAGCAATTCCAGTCAGATAATTGCAATAGAATTACTACTTTGGTTTAAAAAATAGAAACTCAATTCTGTTTTCTGCGCGTTTTTCCATCGTAGAAGATCCCGCCAATGTCTAGGAAATTGTGATAGCTAACCAAGTATTCCAACTATCTTTACGTTTCCAACATAAATATCATCACGTCGAAAGTAAACGAACCGGTACCTAAAATAGGCCATTAATTACTCTTGTATCGCAGTACCACCAGTGAAGGTGAAGATCAGTTGATAGAAGATAATCGATAATAGCAACCATCTATTGTGTAACAGATTAAATAACGGTAACAGCAGTTTTCCTGTCGATGAACCGACCACTACTTACAATCTAATTATCGCTATCAAGTACCTTGAAGTGCATTCAAACACGTCATTTCACTAACTTTAAAGATTTGTTTGTCCACAAAATTTCGGCACGAGCTACTTTAAAAAGTCAACACAAATCCATGTAGCACGTTTGTAAAACTGCGCCTGTGTAAAAAAGTGAAAAATACGCATATGCATAAAAAGAATTCTACTGACATTTAGGGCGTTAATCCCTCGTCTTTTGCTCCGAAATGAATATACTTACAGATAACGTCAGTAAGGTTTAATTAATCCTTCCTCCCTCCTTACTGTTCCCTAGAAATTTATCGTCAATTGCAATTTCGTCCTAGCCCATTTGGTTTACGTTTGTACTCGGTAATCATTGACGTACCTCTTTGTATACTAGTTTACTCGCTACTTTGCATTTTTTATGGACTATAATATACTAGCGATATTTGGTACCGACAAACTGAAAACTTAAATGACTCGAAAAAAGTCCATGCTGACAGACTGTATTATAGTCTTTGTACAAACACTGTTGTTTTATGTTTTTGTACTTGTTAAATACTTTGACATCCGATGTTTTCTCGCTTAGACGGCACAACGGATTATCTGGCTACTTTTAAAGACACAGTCATTAAAATATTGATATAGCTGAAACCACACGCGTGCCGCAACGGTAGAATCACGTGCACCCAACTACATCAAGTGACTGCAGACAGTGATTATAGCTAAGGACAGAGTGTCAAAAATATGAATAGACTGTCTAGGTGAGTAGGTACTTTTGAAACACAGCAGTTTCTTTAGAGAATCCAACACGGTGCATGTAGAGCTGTTTACACAAGAAGCGGTATATCGATTGTGACCTAGACTTCCGAATACCTTGTAAATTATTTGAACTTTTGGCGAAGATAAGCTAAAACCTGAATGGCTTATCAGATTAGTCACGAAGTCAATCCAAAAATATCTATTTTTTCTCATTAATCTGTTGATTGTAATTTTCGGTAGTTTTCTGTGTAATATAATTCATCAATTCCATTTTAGGAAAACTGTAAAGGATCAGTATTGTTAGTGGTTTCGTCATGAACGCTTCTTCAAAAGCTATCAAGGGTGTGCCATCGATAACAGTGTCCTATTTTTAGCTTGCGTTCCATTCACTAAAATACGGCCGCAACGGTTACAGCTCTTTGTGTAACAAAAACAAATTAATCATACTTATACATAGCTTAATATGTTATTTACTTTATCAGCATCATGCTGAAAAACATGTTTGCTCCATCTCGCTAAATAAAACATTTATACTGCTATAATTTAAATATAATAAGTTCATATAAGAGATTTTTAATGTAATTTTGTTATCCCTTGATTTACGTACTTCTAAATGGTCATACAAATAGTTGTTTCTAGCCTATAGACCATTATATCTTCTTCAAACTTTCAAACTTGTTCAAATTTTTTAAATTTTAAAAAGAGACACTCCTTTTAAATTAAAATCATATCTCTTATAATGCAAATTACAATCATTTTTAGAGGAAAATATATACCTTCTTATGTGATGTTTGCAGTGACTTGAAGTGAACTTCGTAGCTCCTCACCGTTGAACGGACTGACAAGTTTTACTGAGCACCGCTTATCGGTCACAATAATATACCACTCAATAAACTATCAGCAAACATCTTATCAGTAGCCTTAGGGGGTGGTACAAGGGTAAATATTTTAATGACAGGAGTTTAAAGGGTGAGAATAAAGTGATTCAGTTACCTTATATAAGTTATGGACGGACTTATATTGGAGGTGATTCAAAGGGAATTTTACGTCCAGAACTTTATAGTAATTAATTTGCTATATCAATACCTTTTTGTGGATTTGTACTATATATTGAAGATTTACTGCTATTATATATCTTGCAAATATACATATTTTACAAGGTGGTAAGCTAGGTTTTCATTTTTTTATGGGGCTAATAAATAGACGTATCATTATCATCTTTATGTTTGTTTAGCTTACAACTATTCTATATATTTACCCCTCTAACCCTTTTAACAGATTCTTATCTCAATTGTTTTTAGAAAATTGAAGTTTCTATTTGTCTTTTTGTCTAACCTTTTCTTCTTAGTATTCCCAGACCTCAATTTCAGAGAGAGTATGGAATCGATTTAAATAATTAGGTCTTGTTGGTCGTGTGTGGCTGGGAACCGACTATCTTACTTGCCTGCATGAACTGTTCAAAAATTCTGAACATTTGTATCTCATGTTCCTAAGGCTATTTCTTTGTTCCATTAGGCACAATTCCAGACGTGGTGTTTATTTTTTTGTAACTTTAAGATAACCTAGCTACTAATGCCCATAAATGACCATACAATAAACTATAGTGTACGCACGCCTTAACCCCGCGACGACACAATGCATTCATTCATGCATGTGACTTATGGGTGGTTCTCAAACCCCTAAAAGGTACGACTGTGCGATTGGCAGCTCAGCTTATTGTTACTAACAAAGCAAAGTAAAAATGACCATTTCAGGTACAGAGTCATGTTACGTAATTGACTTTTGAGCAAGAAGCCTAAAAAGACACCAAAAGGCCAGGTACGGACAGGAAATATTTCCAACCCTAAACGGAGCGCCGATCTCCCCTATATACGCAACTTATACCCTTACGCAACTACCACACTTTATAAAACTGAACTGTTTGATATCACGTATTTTGATTGGTTGATGCGCGTGCTTTATGAGAGCACACAGCACGCGCGTTTGCATGTTGAACAAATATGTCAATTTGTATATTATAAAAGAAATAGAAAACTTGCTTTCTGTGCTTCTGTATGCAGTTATAAAGCACTTTGGGATTGTCAGAACTCTCGAGAAGTGTCGTGCTTCGCGTCGTGCTTTGCGTCGTGCTTCTCTTAACACTTCTCTCGTGTTCTGACAACCTCGCGTGCTTTATAACCACTACACACAGCACGCGCGCGCGTTTTCTCCTCCTGTTATTTCTTCCTTTTTACACACTCAAGATCTGATGGAATTACCTTTTTATGGAATTACCTTTGCATGCTATTTTATTTTCGCGATTGACGGTTTATGGGCATAACTATTGTAGTCATAACTATTACAATTTCCTCTAATCTGATTGGTTGACAGACTGCTCTATTTTCCACTAATCAATCTTGTTTTTGTAATCGGACAGTGTAATCGGATAGTTGTTATTGGACAGTTGTTATTGGACAGTTTTATGAGCCAATGATTTTACTGCTTCTTCTATATAGCAACGAAAATTGTTCTCAAAACATGAGGTTTTTTCAAAAATGGAGGATTTTTTAAATTTTTATTAGAAACCCCACACATTTTTCTCTGAAATTGTAATAGTTATGATTAATTGGTAATCAAACTTTGTGTCGTCCAATTCTGTCTGTAATCATACTCGTGATAAACATACTCGCTATACTACGCGGTCGTCCGATTTTGTAATCACTTGTATGATTACAGACCGAATTGGACTCCACTCAGTCCAATTACCATCATTAATTGTACTTGAACATTTCTGTAATTTCCAGTCAAATGTCACTTCATTTCGCGATATACCGTTTGAAATGCATGTACGTAGTAATTAAAACAAGGAAACTGAACAGTAATTATATGACCTGAAAGGAGACTGTTAATTAGAACAACTGAGCTAGGACTCATTGTACTTGTATACTGCTGTCGTGCAAGCTCTTTTATTTTTGATGACTTAATAACAATAACAAATTGCCATAAAAAACTTTCAAAAAATTTTGTTCTGACATTATTTTTAGAATTCGTCCAGCGCTAGCAGTTATCAGTCCGGCTCTTTTTAAGAAATTGCTCATGATTAGTATATCTTTTTCGCCGTATGGTTTTGTTTTGGAGCTTATATTTTTAACATTGCTTAGTATTTTAAGAAAACCCTTTATCTATATCCCTTTTTAACCATTGGGTTTCCTGTGTCGAACCTAGCAACGGTTGAAAACGAGGCAAAGCGACTGTCTGCAGAAAGACGCGTTGTGATTGGCTTACGTTCAACGGTCTGGGAAATTCAACATGGAAGACATGATCATGTTTTGATTCACGGCTTGGATTTTGTATGGTTTTAATGTGTATTTCTATGTCTTTTTCTCACTCATTTTAAACATAAACTACAAGAAGAGTTTGTCAGGGAAACGTTTCACAGAATGCCTACGTCAGGAGAAGCATCACTAGCGCGGAAGAAAAGGTTTGACCAAAAAACTAGAAGGTTAGTTTTCTGTTTATCGTACATCGCCCATCAACGTAGCATTTTGAAATCCTGATCTAAATCTTTATCAAATATACTTGCAAACAAACTTGTTAGGGCAGTGTTTGCCAGTTGATTGCCTGTTTAATTTCAAGAAGGAACTCAAAATCAGAAGGTCTAACTTTAAAATGACGAAGACTGTTTACATTTCAAGTAAACTAGTTATTTTCTGAAGTGACATACGGCTTTCAAACTCCTTTAAGCTTTATATAAATTATAAACTATTTTATTTTGTATACACATTAAAGAACGTTGGCTTAAACTGAATTGAAAATTAATTCTGTAATTTTCTTTTTATAGTACATCTAGTATCAAATCAAAGAAGTGTCCTACGGCTACAACTAACTCAAGACTACCTGCAGTAGCCAAGAAAAGGTATTAAAACGAGCATGGTATACAGTATCAGTAGTCCTTCTATTAACTCTGGTATCATCAAGTCATTTGTCATTTCTCTTGTAGTCTTGTATCTAACCTGAATTTAATACACATCATGTTGAACATATAAATACAGAGTTTGCCTCTACTCAACTCAGTGAAAAATACCCACTTTCATCTTCACCAACGGTTTTGCACGTAGGTTTTTAAGACTCAAAATATACTCAAACTTATGTTTAAAATTTATGTTTTATTGCAGCTCATCAAACAGAGGAAAGGAGAACACTAAACCGGTTACTACAGTAAGACAACGATTTATTGTTTATGATCTACCTACATGTAAATCTATTATCATCATATGATTAGAAACCAAGGAATATACTGAGTTGTTATTGCAAGTCGCTATAATACTGGGGTTTCAGAAGATAAATCATGATTGCTTTTTTATCACTCCAATGTCATTTCAACTACTCTGTGAACAGAGCCACCTTTCTCCCCCGACGAAAAGCGAGAGAAAATGTCTCTGCCAACTCCTGATAATTACCCTGTTTAGCATGCATGAGGGTGACGTAATATGACGTATGTCAAATGTCAATGGGAATTCACAAATGCTGGTGATGTAGGTGTGAAAAACTGGTTTTAAACCAGTTTACTTGATGGATAACCCATAATTTTTACATCCAGAAGTTTGGATGTAATTATCGGGAGTCGGCAGAGTTATTTTTCTCTTGCTTTTTGGCGGGAGTACATTTCAACCTGCCAACCCTTTTAGACAGTATATGTCCACTCCTAATCAAGGCTTTTGTAATGTGTCAATGAGCTCTAAACTTTGGAGCTAATAGTTGCATCTAGCATTTTAACATTGATTACATCTTATTATTATAATGAAATTTGTAACACCGTAAAAAATGTTGACTTAACTTTACTGACGTTTCGAGCTTTAGCTCTCCGACGAAGGGCTTATAAAGCTCGAAACGTCAGTAAAGTTAAGTCAACATTTTTTATGGTGTTACAAATTTCATTATATTACCTATCATTTAAATCAAACACCCACGCAGCCTATACTAGTTTACTCGCTAGTTTCCATTCTTATTATTATAATCATTTGATATTTAATTGTAGAATAAACCAAGAATAAAAGCAAAACCAGCCCCAGACTTTTCCAAATTACATAACAAGTGGAACAGTCAGTTTCAAAAGGTAGAAAAGATTGAATCATGTAGCCACCTTTGCCGCCAACTCTCGCTCTCTTTTCGTTTTGTTTTTGACAAAGGAGGCCCAATACAAGAAGTTTGATAGGTTGACTGCAAAACCCAGGCGATGTACTCGGGGGGTAAAATGACGGGGAGGTCCAACATATTTTTTTGGGTTGACAATTTTCGTTCTCTGTATATTTTTGGGTCAAGAGACCTGCCACATAGTTTTTAGGTCAAAGAAACCCATATTTTTGGGGGTTTTCACATCTCCGAGTTCAATTTTTGTTTTGATTTGCATGAGTTTCGTAAAGAAACATACTATAAAGTTGAGCTATTTAAGTCTTGTATTTTTTTGGGTTCAAAATTTGCATGCCATTTATTTTTTGGGTGTAAAGTTCAGGTTTGAGTATTTTTGGGGGGTTGCAATATAAAGCTCCGTCGAATCCCCCGTCATTTTACCCCCCAAGTACAGCGCCTGGGCTGCAAAGGTGGTTTGAATCATGTAATAATTATAATAAGTGTACAAAGTCATGGAATTTTAGTAAAATGCAATGTTGATTCTCTGCTAAGGGCTTATTTCCCTCAGCAAGGAGCCTAGATATCAGCATGCAGTGGTAATAATTATAGTAAATCTGTTATTTATGATTATATTCTGATGGAAAAATGATGTAAAACACTAATCAATTATATTCCAATCTATATAATCAGGGCAAAGCTGTTGTAAAAAAGACAAATACACAGGTGTGTTAAATATCTACTTCCCTTGTCTTGCTTAGAATCCCATGAGCATTGGATCATGATATTCTGACAAGATTATAATTCTAAAATTCTTATAATTAAAGGTGAAGCCTTTTGTATTGACTGAAAACATCAACAAGAACAGACCACAAACCCAACTACACAGCAACAGGGATGATGATACTGAATCTAATATAGAAGATGAGTTTGAAGTAGATCCTGGTGCCTTACAAGGAATCCTCTCTAACACAGGAATTGAGGTGTGTAAAATTGGCATATATGGTAAACATTGTATGATTGTACAGGTCTAGTTCTAAGCAAAATTCATTAGCGACCACCCTCGGTTGGGTCACTTTCAGGAGATGGTCCAAATCAGGGAAACTATTTATCACATGATTCCCAAACCACATCAAGACACATGTCAAGAATTATCAACACATTTCAAAATTGCTGTATCTTAACTCTTTGTTTGGCATATTTATTCTGCAACATTATCTAAATTGAATATGTTTTAGGTAATGTTTTCCAAAAGTCAGCAGTCTAATGACTCTGGATGGTTGCTTACGAGAGAGGAAAAACAATGAAAAAGTCCAAAACTTAAACCCTTAAGGTCGTCGCAGTTGCTTACGGGAGAAAGTTGCATACACGATCGAGTGGTTGTTCAGAGAGAGTCAATTGACTGTATAAATTATCTTCTTTTTAATCTCATTTTAAATTCACTTTAGGTGCAAGAGACTCACAAACCACAAAAACGTGCCACTTTTGCAGCAACACAGCAAAGGTATTTATTTAAAAAAATGTGATATATGATAAATCTTTTTTTTTTTCTCGTTTTCAATTTTTTGTGCAATATAATTATTTATTAACTGACTATCAATTATTGCATTTAATTACAGTTCACAGAATATAGTCCTTGGATATTCCACAAAACGGGCATCTATTTATTATGTGGGCAACAAGGAAAATACAAGACATCAACAAGGAGCACAAACTCATTCCTACTCTAGTTCAAGCCTCATGCCTTTTCAGAAAGAGCTTAAAAAATCCAATAACTCAGCTAGACAGGAGGTTTCATCCAGCCAAGGTAAAATAATTAGTTAAGCTCAAACTTGGTTTTCAGTGGATTCTGGTTTTGGAATGAGTTGTTCAATAATCATAGTACACTACATGTAATTGTTTTTGGTTCAGTTTTATACCCAAGGTTATTAGTTAAAAGGGTAAGTACCCGCTAATTTGGAAGCAAAGAGTGGAAACACATACTATTGTTTATGATAGACTTATTAGCGCTCACAACTCGAGAGTGGACTGTCGGAATGAGAACTTGCACACACAAGTGAATGGTACTTTACTCAATTATTACAGGAACACCATGACTGTAGTGAGAGTAGAACGCATCTACAAAACATGCAAGTTCCTGAACTGATTGCAAATTGAGCCCAGCAAACTGTTAGGAAGGAAATGTACATCCATTTATTTTAAACTGTAAAGGTTATGCCAACAGTTATTGAAATTAACAATTGATTTTTAAGAACCGACTCTTATGGGACAAGGCAACATAAGACAGAGTATTTATAACCCTTATTTTATTATTATTTTCCAGATGATGATGATGAAATCTCATTCAAACCTGATGCCATGGCTCTACAAAGTATTCTTAACAACAGAGGCATTGACAACAAATCAACATCAAGACATACTATGGCCTCTACTAGAACAATGCCATTTGCTAAACGACAGTCAATCTATGAAGATAAGGTCAGTCTTGATACAGAACAATCTATATAATACATTATAAAATATTTGATTTATTTCGGGCGCTCTGATTGGCTGAGAAGCGTTCTCTATAACTCAACAGTGGATGGAGCATCAATTTGTTTGATTTTAACTACTGAATATTCTATAAAAGAAATAGAAAACTCGGCAGCAGTGCTCTGTTGAGTTATAGAGCACTTGGGAATTTTAAGAAGGCTCGAGATGCGCTGAGAAGCACTCCGCTACGTGTCGTGCTTCTCCTAATGCTTCTCTCGTCTTCTTAAAATTCCTGTGTGCTCTATAACTCCACAGAGCACGCTGACTTGTTTTCTATTTCTTCAATATAATGTATTAGTTGGCTGTGTTTCAACAAGTGTACATGTGTTTGTACATTACAATTATAATGCAATATTGTGACTATCACAGTAGTCACATTCTTTGTAAGTGTGCAATGGGTCATTGCTCAATGCTTCTGGTACAAATTAACAAAATGAATTTGTATAATCATGCAATTTCCTCACTGCAAAAAATTGTTGAGTAGATCTATAGAACTCAAAATTTTGAGTAAAATAAATCATACATTTTATAGTGAGTCATATCATATATGTACTCAATATATTGCATAAAACCTGACTTTTACAGTGCGAATCAAAAAACCGTGGGCACCTTGAAATATTTAAAAAATTTGTTCGTTGAACAACTCACAAACAGCTATATCACCTCAAGAAGTTTGATTGATGTGTAGTATGATAAACTTTTTGTAGTTGTAGTTGTTTCTGAGTTGTTAAACGAACAGTAAACGATTTCTAATTTCTAGGTGCCCACGGTTTTTCAATTCTCACTGTAAAAAAGCCTTGAAAAATGCCGTTTTTGCAATGCAAGAAATAATTATAACCATAGACCGAAACAAAATATGCATTCAATTTTAATAACTATTGTTCTTAACTGGCTATCCTTGTATACATGTAAAAACTCCATTGTGTTGTGAACACAATTCAAGGCTAGCCAATCAAGAACAATAACTGTAAAAATTGGTCCAGGCCATATTTCGATTCAGTCTATACTTGATCAAGCCAAGCTTTAAAATTAATCAGAAATAAACATTAATTTTTAACCTGGTCCATAAAACTTAAATTGCAAACTTATTCATGTATATATATTAAGTTAAGTACCTACTAATCACTTAATATACAATCTAAAATTTTTTTTTTGCAGCAATCTAAGCGTACATCAATCTATTACAATGGCACCAGATCAATAACTACAGAGTCTTCAAGACAGTCACTAAGTGGTTGGTCAGGAACACAAGAAGGTGGACGAATAGCAACTATTGGTCGCCCTACAACAAACCAGTATTCTGTAGGATCAACTGTAGTTGGTGTCCATGATGATGGGCCTATGAAAGGTTAGTATAATCAAATACAACTAATTTTAAAAAGGTTGACAGGGCAAACAACGATTGGCGATTGGTGATTTTCGATTGCACGAAAGGACCTATGGGTTATACAAATTCCTTTTTACCAGTATTCGTTTCTAAATTACCCAAACAATGCCTCCACCGTTCAGCAAAACCTTTGAGACACCCATCTAAGGTCATCACTGAATGGTGTTTGGGTAATTTAGAATGCAATAAGAAGAAATTTGTATTATCCACAGTCCCTCCCCCCCCCCCTTTTTTTGAATTAGGTGTATACATTTGGGTAAATTGAAGAAATACAAAACGCAAACACATGCTGTGTGCACATTTGATCAACATTCAAATGCATATGTATTTTTGTGCTCTCACAAAGCACACGCCTCAACCAATCAGAATGTGTGATTTCTAAGTTATTTTATAAATCATCATCATCAATGTTTCCCACTCGCGCGTGATCGGCCTTGGGGCGTGATTGCTTGGAGCAAGGGAACCTACGCTCCAGCAACCGCGTGAAGTCCTTTTTATTCATCATAGATCGTAACGCCTGTTGTCTATCTATTCCAAGTAGGTCTTCCAACTTTTTCCACGTTATCCTCTTGTGCTGCATAATCATGCTGAAATGAAGAAATGAAAGCATCAAAAGTGCTTTTTAAATCTACATATCAGTTATATAGTTAATTTTTTTTCTCTTTGAGATATAGGCAAAACCTGCATTCACCATAATTAGGAGGAAACTGTCTCTTATTTATCAATATTTAGTCTATTAAGTCTATTGTACTATAATTGGAGCTTTTGGCTTTGAAACTAACTGTTAGACCATTGTCTTATTACAGATGATAATGATGATGATGAAATCACATTCAAACCTGATTCTACGGCTCTACAAAGTATTCTGAACAACAAAGGCATTGACAACAAAACAACATCAAGACATACTATGGCCTCTACTAGAACAATGCCATTTGCCAATAAAAGACAGTCAATCTTTGAAGATAAGGTCAGTATTTGTTATTGATTCAGAGTGTGTTACCATTGTTTAATGAGTGCGCAATTCTCTTCCGTCAATCGAACACAATTTGACTCTAGAGACATTTCACAAACAAGTTGTGAACGATAGTTCAATGGAAAAAAAAAACATATTTTCGGGAGTCTTGAATATCAGATAGTTAAAACTATTCAAACCCCTACTGTTGTGCTTCCTAAATAACAATTATTTTACTGTAATTACAGCATGAAAAGCGCACATCTATATACTTTACTGGAAATAAGACATCGAGGACAGCAAACGATAGACCTTCTCTACTGGCTAGTAACCTACCAAACTATACTATTCCAACACCTACTCCATCCAGACAAAACCACAATATTCCTACCCCATGCAAGACTCAATATTCTGTTGGCTCTACCGTGATTGGATTTCAACATGCAACACCCCTTAAAGAATCAAAAGGTACGTATGTGTGCCGGTTTTAGAGCGTAAAACTAAAATTGTGGGGACATTTATTGAAACGTCATGATAAAGTGAAATGCATGCAATATCTATCAACCGCTTATTTATATTATTATCATGTATTATCATCACAGAGAATGAAATAAATACGTTCACTAGACCCCTAATACCGGAGAGAAGAAAAGAACCAAAAGAACAAGAAGTTAAACCACCCATAAATATGGCTTTGATGACACCAAGTCGAGGTGAACTGGACACTAAATCTCAGGCCCCTATCAGTTCTAAAAAGCAAGTGAGCTGGTCTGATGTCCTTACTCCACATCGCAACCAACAAACCGTAGTTCATAATAAGGTACTTAGTTGCTCTACATAAAAAGTGAGAAGACTTTAAAATACCTCATTATATAACATACAGTGTTTTATAGGGATTTCACACACTGATAAAACTCGTATGACATGCAAATGTGTCCGGTGTTGATATTTCTAGTATCACACGTGCCTATGTTTCTAGCGCTTTAAAATAATTTCTTGATTTAAAACATGAACACTTTGCTGCACTCACTCGTGAGATATCAACTTCAACACTCGAAGATAAATCTCACATCTTCGCGCGTTCATGTATTAATTGCTATTTATTGAAGTTCGGAGCACGGTTGTTTACGGTATGTCAATTTACCGTTGTCGCTGATATGCACATGTATGACATACACATGTGTCCGGTGTTGATATTTCTAGTATCACACGTGCCTATGTTTCTAGCGCTTTAAAATAATTTCTTGATTTAAAACATGAACACTTTGCTGCACTCACTCGTGAGATATCAACTTCAACACTCGAAGATAAATCTCACATCTTCGCGCGTTCATGTATTAATTGCTATTTATTGAAGTTCGGAGCACGGTTGTTTACGGTATGTCAATTTACCGTTGTCGCTGAAAAAAAAACCGGCGTCAAGCCTTATATCTTGAGACTGAAAGAGAACACGGGATTTTAATCTATTCGTGAGAGTTTAGATGACTAAACCTGCGTTTTGTATGTACTTTATTTTATGTGACACGTTAAGTGTCTCTTTCCCCCGTTCTTTCACCTCACTCGTCGTGATGCCTCGATTAAAATATCCCATGGCCCTTTTCAGTTTCGCATTTTTCAGCGTTAAAAATTATAGAATAAGCTGTAAAGCCGTGATTCCCAGTACACGAACTAAAACCATCCTGAGGCATTAACTTGTTGACAGCAAGGTGAATTTTTCTTCAACATTAAAAAATTGTTAATGTTGCTTTCAAAATCAGTGCCCTTTTAGTCCAGTCAATCTGTGGTTTGAGTCCAAACAAATTGCAATAGAATTTTTCTCACTGTAATTATGTTAGGATAGGTGTCTTAAACAACATACTAAAAATCCCAAAAAATCCCATTGGTGGAACATCCTCAAAAATCGAATTAAAGATTTCATCATTTCACCACAGGGAACCCGCAATTGGAAAAATATGACTAAGCTGTTAAATTTTGTCAAATATGAAATGATAGAAATATTTCCATTATATTATGATAGAATAGTGTTTCTGTACAGATGTTTTCAATTTCCAATCAAATAGGTTGAAGTAATATGATAAAAATCAATATATAGAATACTCACCACAGGGATCCCGCATCTCAAAACTGAAATTTTAAAATGTTCGAAAAAAGGAAGGAATTTCACTAGAGAAGTGAAGATAAAAATCACTATTATAGTTTTGTTTTGTTGTGATTCGATTTGAAAACGCTCTTGAAAGTGGATCAAAATGAAAACGCATACATATCGTATTAGTATGAACAGTCGAAAACGTATCGAAATGAAAACGCTTACGTCAAATGTACCACATTAGCCTCTGCATATTGTCAAACTTTCGCAACACCATCGTTTCGATCGTTTTTGAGCGTATTAGTGTGGACAGTCGAAAACGGTAGTGTGACGCGATCGATGCGTTTTCAAATCAAACGAAAACGGGTCCAAACGAAAACGCACTAGTGTGGACAGGGCCTTAGTTAAAGGTTGGCCAACCAGTTGGTATAGTGTGGGATTCGCGTCTCGGCCAGACCAATACTCAGGGTCTTAAAATAGTTGAGAAGAAGCTAGGTGATGCCTTTGTAAATGGGCATTTGCAAATAGTTAGACTTTCACGTCTTCTTCACGATAAGGATGTAATTAAAACCAGAGGTCCCGTCTCTCCACACACCACACACAACTGTTCGACTAAGAGTAGGGCACTGAGCTCATGGCGGTGTGGACAGGGCTTACAATTCTAGCATTTAGATCAACTTTGCGGTAGGTATGTAAAAAGGTTGCTAGTAAATAAGGCCTCGTACTTAAATACAGCCACTATCAACCTCATGGACTTTGCCGAGTGCTGGGACTATGGCATAGACGAAGAGCCTTTTTATAACAAACGGCATGGTATTCAAGAAGCAGTGTTACCAGCCGCATGATATTGAAGAATTAGCCTAACTAAATAAGTAAAGCTCCATTTTCAAATTTATCCAGGGTAGTGTAGACGGGCCTTTAGAAGAGCAAGCCAATGCCAGAAGAGGTTGTAGATAGTGAGGTGCGACAATTGGTTTCTATTTACTCTCATCAGATGAAAAAAACCCTGAAAATTCAAGAAGTGCATTATTCATGAAATGTCTAAAATAGCGCATTTCACAGGTGGAAAAAGTGACCAGCAATCGCAGCCACTTAGAAGATATAGAAACCACTTAGTTCGGTAGTCACAGTTAGTGCAACAGGAAACCACTCATACTCTAAACGTGCCGTCGGTACATTTAAATACAGATGATGGAAGTAACTCTGCAGGTTAAATATTCAGAAGTTTATCGATCCTTTCTATATACGAATCAAACCTTGTTAGACGCGCCTGCTGCTATGCCAAGCTTTGACGGATTAAAAATAGATCCAGTATTCTAATGCGCAGTGTGAATACCGCTGATAGACTGATGTGTGGTAGAGAACTGACAGAAATAATGCTGAATCCCATTGCAAATGGCCTCTTTATATAGTATGTTCAATCGTCTTGCCGCTTAGCATATGTACAAATGTACTACAGCGTATCTAGTTAAATTATAACATTCAATCTCAAGGTCGTGACGAGGGATGTGGAATCAGGGATCACATGCCTAGGATCAGGAATCACATATAGTCAGAATCAGCTGGAATCAGGGATCACAGAAGAGGGATCGGGATAATATGAATAAATTCATGGGTCAGGGATCAAAATGCGCGAGGCTTTGGGAGCAGGCCAGGATCTAATATAACTTTTGTGTACAAAATCGGGATCAATTACGAGAAAATGTCCCTTGTAAACGACCCATTAACAAAAATGAAAATAAACAAGTCTTGCTGCTTCGCAGCTCAAAATACGTGTCAGGGAGAAAGTTATGCAAGCCTCTGGTGACCAGGGTACTGATTAGTATAGGTATAAATACTTCACACATCATGAATAAACATTTTTGTTCTGAATTCACAATGAAACAAAACTCTAATAGTTATTTTTATCTTCACTTCTCTAGTGAAATTCCTTCAGAAATTTTTTCGAACATTTTAAAATTTCAGTTTTGAGATGCGGGATCCCTGTGGTGAGTATTCTATATATTGATTTTTATCATATTACTTCAACCTATTTGATTGGAAATTGAAAATATCTGTACAGAAACACTATTCTATCATAATATAATGGAAATATTTCTATCATTTCATATTTGACAAAATTTAACAGCTTAGTCATATTTTTTCCAATTGCGGGTTCCCTGTGGTGAAATGATGAAATCTTTAATTCGATTTTTGAGGATGTTCCACCAATGGGATTTTTTGGGATTTTTAGTATGTTGTTTAAGACACCTATCCTAACATAATTACAGTGAGAAAAATTCTATTGCAATTTGTTTGGACTGGACCCAAAAACATCCGTAGATTGACTTGACTATTTGTCAAAACAACAAATCAAACATAAAGATGCGCTACTTTTTTGACACTTTCTGACACACAACTATCTTGTCCCACCAATTGTACAGCTCGATTACTTGGGAGGCTAACTAAAGCTCAACAACAGTAGCACCATCATAGGCTACATGATATGATAGTTGGTATTTACTGTGTTGGTTCTTTCTTTAGGGTGGTTCCATACTTAAAATGCCTGCCAATAAAATCAATTATTCTACTAAGAGAGAAGAAACTACAGAAAAGCGTGCATATCCAGTAACCACTAGTTCTAAAGATGCTTCATTATATGTGAACCAATCACCAACTCTCGACTCAATGTCTATTGCTATGAAGCTTTTTACAGAGGATGACACAACAACAATAATCAGTGATAGAGAAAAGGTAATATATTACCATATATAGAGATTACTTCATGGAAAGTGCGCGCGTACGGTTTTTATTCACGAGTTGCGAAGTATCATAAAGGAACGAACTAGCAAGTCCTCCACCGCGTGAGTTTTATGAAACGAAACTACTCGTGAATAAAAACCGCACGCGCGCACTTTCCATGTTTTCTTTTTATCATATTATATATATCGCGATTTATAACTGGATTTTTAGTGAAAGTGTCTTATTAATCATATATAGTTAATTTTGCATTTCTTTCCATGAGCACACGCTCGGTATCTTTACTTTTGATTAACTGTCTTTTTGGCCAAATAAAACGATTGAAATGTTACTTTTCTTTCAAACTAAGGCAAAGTTTAACCTACATTTGTACTTGTTGGTTTATACTAAAACAATTAGACCCAGCGCCCTCATGGTCTACGACCATAAAAACCTTGAAAAGTAGGGTTTGTTTTCGCCAGAAATGAGGCGGGAAGTGATTGGACTTATCACTTTCCTCGTGAAAAAACAATACGCGCTTTTTGATTGTCTTAGATCAACCTGGAATAAACGAACCAAAAATATTGAGTAGACTTTTAACTAGTAAATCTCGATATGTATATGATAAAAAACAGTTTCGACATAATGACTGAACGTAGATAAATTTTATTCTTGTATTTCTTCATTCAGTTGTTGTCACTGTTTTCGTCATCCTCCTTGTGGTTGTTGTTATTGGCGGTGGTTGTGGTCGTTGAGTTTTCTTATTATTCTTATTGTTCTTCTTTTCCTCTATACCCTTTTTCCTTGTTGTCGTTTTTGTTCCTTTCCCATGTAACTTGTGGTTGTTGATATCGGTGGTGGTGGTCTTCGTAGAGTGTTCTTATTGTTCTTCTTGATTGTCTTCTTCTTCCCTTTTCCTTGTTGTCGTTTTTGTTCCTTTCCCATGATCCTTGTGGTTGTTGATATCGGTGGTGATCGTAGAGTTTTCTTATTGTTCTTCTTGTTTTTGTTCTTCTTCCCTTTTCCCTTGTTGTTATTGTTTTTGTTCTTTTCCTTTTTTTCTTGCAATTGTGGACATAGCTACTGTTAAACTATTAACTACATCCATAACACTTATTAGTTGCAGTTGGAAGAACTCGAAAAGCAAGCCATGGAAGACTTGCAACTTCTTGAGCTTGAAGAAAACAGCACAAAAGAACGTAGTGATGATTTGGAGACACGAATGACAAATAATGACAACAACATGATGACTACACTTTCTATTAATATCAGTGGGTGTGTCCCACTTACAAGCCCCCCAGAGGTAATCTGTACCCCAAGTACCCTCCGCAACACACCATGGAAAATTCCCGTGGGATCACAAACAAATACAAGAGATCAATGGATAGCCGCCACTCCGGAAAATCACATGAGTGTCACAATACGTGCAAAAACGCCGCAAAGTAAAACACCAATCCAGCGTCATTTGCCTGAACAGCCTCGAAGGTTAGCCACGCCTGGAGGTTTTACTGCTCCAACTCCTATCAAGACACCTGTTAGGATGCCTGTGGGAGACGTGGCCTTTGGATTACTAAGTTCTATTAAGAAATACACGGCAAACAGACCTAACAAAACAACAGTCAATCAACAATTACTAAAAGACACTGTTTACAGTTCAACACCGGGAATCGACGTGACTGCATTATGGAATGAGCCTGCAGTTCCTTCTTATTTCAGCGGCATATCTAATAGTTCATTGGCAAGTCGTAATAACCAAGTGTTTTGTGGCCCTGTTAAGTTGGACGTAAACGCAGCGAGAGAATTAAATGTTAGCTCACGACCAAACCTCATGGACTGCAGTAATACCTTTTTCAATGAAGAGGACACTTTACAGCTTGACGAGCCTGTCAGTTCAACAGCCTTTCAGCAGTCGTATAGAGAAACACATGCTCCAAATTCATTAAAACAGGGGGTATCAAGTGAATTCAAGAATGGACATTTTACAAGTAAAAATGTGACTGTCTCTTTGAAACGAAACGTGTCTCAGATATCCACTAACTGTTCAACTGACAAGAACAACTTTGTTGAAGAAAGTCTTTCTCTGAGATCTTCGTTAAAACCCAAAGTCAAGCGAGTAAATTGCATTACACCTGCAACTAGAGTTGCAAAAAGTACGTCAAGAGAATTAGCTAGCGTGAAGGAAGTTTCTCTTCCATCTGCGTCGTTAACATATCAAGCTCTATTGGACGCAGAAGTTACGCTATTTTCTACTCTAGGGAAAAGGATAAAAAAGCCATGCAACAGAAACCTACAAAACCCACTGACCAAGCTATTTCATGAAGGAGATTCACAGGTACGTTTTGCTAGGTATTTTAAATTCCCAACAGGAATAGTTACTAAACCTACCGCAGAAATTACGTTTTACAGTCCAAATGGTCATGTGGCATTAAAATACGTTAAAATAATGTTATTTCAATGTTACATGCCATTTGGAGCGGCCCCAAATTGTCACGTGAAAAAGTAAAGTAAAGTAACCTTATTTAACGTCGGTATAACTCGTGATAGTCATAGACTGATAAACTTGAGGCAGACGGTGCGCTCCGATTTTACTCCGTTTTACGGGTATTTAAAGCTACTTAAAGCTACACGGAAAGGAGAGTGAGTTAACCTTAAATTTTAACAACTTGTCTTTGATAGTGATTACAGTTAAATCAGCTGATGCATTCCTATCAATGTTAGAAGATCCGATATATTTCTGCAAATTTGAATTTACATTTGTTTTGAAATTTGCATAAATGAAACGAAACTTTTAAATTTAAAAATCCAGAATTCGACCGTCAACCGATAATGGTCCCGAAATCACCATCTATGGTCAATAACTGATGATGGTAATATATTAAAATGCTTTAGAAAGTATTTATAACAATATTTCTGTAACTGAACTATGGGGCTGTTTATATGAAAGCGAGTTGTCCCTTCTAGCCGGGATAACTTTTTTGTTTTGTATTCTCCGGGGGACTCAAAACAATAGAGTTATCCCGGCTAGCAGGGACAACTCGCCTTCATATAAACAGCTCCTAAGTTTAGTTGTTGCTAAAAAAAAATTAGGAAAACAATGTTTTGATTTGAGTCCTTTTATGAAATTTTCAAAATTCGATTAATTTATGCAAATTTCAAAACAAGATAAGAACAAATTCATTTTCGACCATGAGTTGGTTTGACTGTAATACAGCTTACTACCAAAATTACTCAACTGTTAGCACCGCCAAAAAAACGATCAATCGTGTTTTGAATTCCGGTTAACTCATGTGACCATTTGGGGTGCTCTAAATGGTCATGTGACATTAAAATACGTTAAAATATCGTTAAAATAACGTTATTTTAATGTCACATGACCATTTGGAGCGCCCCAAATGGTCATGTGAGTTAACCGGAATTCAAAACGCTATTGATCGTTTTTTTGGCGGTGCTAACAGTTGAGTAATTTTGGTAGTAGTAACTTGTAACCACTAAGAACTTTACTACATTTACTACGATAGCTATAATTGATAGCCGTTCTCCAATATCTTTATATAACCAAACTAATAAGCAGAGTATATTTTTCAAAATATTCTTGACAACCTTATGATTGCATTCATCTTTTTTTCAGTATTGTTTCTTTTGTCATAGTAAATAACTAAAGACTATTTTCGTGTTTTGTATTTCAGCATTTTGTACCTGTGTGTCTATGTACAGAGACCATCAACTGTCCAATCCACGCCAGCATTCGGTAATGACGCCTTTAGGGCACGACTCATTTTACCTGGTCATCTCATGAAAAGTCAAACCCAATAGTTCTCGTGCGAATAAAGCAAATAATACGAGAAAGTTACGTTGCGTTTTGAAATACTGTTAATATTGGAGTACAATAAGAAGAACATGTGAGAGTACCCATTTATGCATGAGACTGAATACCATATAGTTTGCTATTGATAAATATTACTAATGCTTCAATTAATCCACGGATTAATAGCCCCTATATTAGAAGTCCAAATTGTAGAGATACTGTGCAGCCAAAGTTGGTCTGACATGACAAATGCTTGTTCCAGTTGTTTTTGTCGTTCCATTAAAATAGAACAAAGAGGCGATAGAATTGTAAATATATTGATATCCAAGTAAGTTATAAGTAGTTAATTAATTTACTTGAACCCAAGGGGCTATTGAGTGGTTTCGTGAAGAAATAACTCGGTGGCCTGGGTTCACGTGAATGGCTGTACTTAGATTTATTTAAAATGTTTTAATGCTATTGTAAAATTAAAGTAATGAAATGGTTTACGTGGATGTATATTCTATTCAGTCTTACAAATTCTTCAAAGACTTCGGTCTTAATTATGATTCGATTCGTTTACTAAAAACCGACGCGAAGATCATCACTCAAAGGGCCCCAATGGCCAACTCCTGGATTGCTGGAACATTTTGGAAGCGCTTAGAGTTTAGTACCACTTGACTACGACTCGAGGATTTGCAATCCACGAGTTCGAAGTGACTTTAATAACTACTGTGGCATATCCCTACTGACCGTTACAGGTCAAGTACTAGCTAGAACAGATTCTGTTGAAGAGCCTTCAAGTGATAGCTGAGGATGTCTATCCAGAATTACAGTCTGGCTTCAGACCTCCTCGATCAATAACAGACATGATATTTGCAGTGAGACAACCACCAGATATTTTGTAAAAAATAATAATATTTTGGCGAGTAATGCAATGCAGGCGCAACCTACAGATAAGCTAAAACTAATTGGCTAGCCAATTGTGAAAATAATTTGCATGCTCTTAGCCAATCAGATTCTTGATAGTAAATAATGTATTATAATAAGAGAAATCAGAGCAGAAATAACCAAAATATCTTTTGCAACTTGGACTCTTTGTGAGCCCCTTCCAGGGGTTTTAGGGAGCAAGCACATTTATTTGAAGGGAACAAGGGTACTGCCAAATTATTTTCAGGAAACAAAATATGATAAAAAAATAGTTTTTGGGGATCATGGGATCATAAGGTAAAACATTTCAGGGAAACAGTTATTTTACTTATGGGGAACACTTAGGGGAAAAATGCAAAAAGATCATGGGAGCATGCACCCCCCTCCCCCTGGGAGGGGCTCAATTGTACCAGACGTTTCACCCCCTTTACGGACAATTCACCCCCTTTGCAAAGTGAGACAGAAGATGGATCGACCAAGTTCACTTGGACAAAATGAATGCTTGAATTGCAACCAAAATCAACCAACTAGATACAAGTTAAATTATATGGCAATACATAATTTATTAGATCATTGTATTAAAAACGTCTGCTTCAATACTTAGTTTACAATCTTCATTACAAAAAGACAACTAAAAAACAAAAATTATGTACATATAGACAAAACATACTGTTTACAAACATACATCTTAGCCCTTACATGAACAGCATCTCGTGCAGTTATTTCAACCATTGTTGACTACCTTTTTGTCACAAACTAAATATTGCTTTCCAAGATACATCAATCATTTTTTTTGCATAGCGCCACAAAAATGTTTAAATATTAAAGAATTCTTTCATTTCCTAAATATCCAAATAAACATTTTTGGGCAAACATCTAAATTATGACATTCATACAGCTTTCTATTACCAAGTACAAAAATATTTCTATTCTTGGAATGCAATGTGCAGCATGCAACAAAATGTTGTTGAAGTATATTGCTGAACTTTCAGTTGAACATTTCCCTGGTTTCAGAGGCTACTCCTTCGCCAGTACGATCGAAAAAGGTATCCTCTCTTACAGTGTAGCAGGGAAGTTGGACATTTGTAAAATAAGAAAACGTCTATTAACTAAGACTGAAATCGATCTGCACGTTTCTTCTTCTTTGCCTAGAAACAGAATTGAAAATATATTATTGTTTTATATAGATGTCTAGGTTATAGGTGTAATTCCACATGTTAGACAATCCACAACTCTGTTGGAAGATTAATAAATCAATAAAAGAACTATATTAAAATATGTTCTTTATCTCCGTATGCAAATTGCCCATTTCAGACCATGTGGCATTCTCTTGAGAATTGTTCTTTTATGATAAACATGTAATATAATTTGTGAAAGAATCAACTCCCAAGGGTAGCATCACATGATCTGAAATGGGTAAACAAACAAGGAAGGTAAAGAACTTTGGCATTTCCTATTTCAACGTACCTCCAGTGATTCGTCTGATGATTGTGTCAAAGAAGTACCAAAACGAGCCTTTCGCTTCATTATTTTATCTTCTTCATCAACCTAATAGAAAAGTGTCCAGACATTCTAAGTTCATAATAGCATTTTTCAGTTACTTAAAATAGATATTGCAAAGCCTTGTAGGATGGAAATGCGGACAAACTTTGTAAAAAGGCCTTGATTACAAGGAAAATAAGGTCAATATCAGTCGAAAAACCATAGTTTTTCCATGAATTAGAAACAACAAGACAAAAAAGCAGTTGCAGCATATTAGTATGTATTTTGAGCTTGGCTTGTCCGCATTTCAATCCCATAATGCATCAGTGACGTTGTCTGTGGAAAGCACTATTGATAATTAGTCCCTATACTAAACACAAATACCAAATAGAGTGCTAGCAGTATATCTAGCCTGGATAGTTTTCATAATACATGGTCAGTCATCAAAATATTAAAATATATTTTATCTCTGGATTTATATTTCAAGGTTATTGCAAATAATATGCAAATTTCTTAGATAACGTCACAACGTCTTAAATACATGTAGCACTCCATGATTGACGAGTACATTGTAGTCAAATGTTTTTTCAAGCTACAATCATGTGCAAAATACATTTACCTTTGGACATTATCTGGTATTAATATGAAAAATATTTCAACATCATTTTTCTGTTTCCCCCTCTCCCTCGTATCAATGTTGAATTGTGGGAATGTGAAACGGTTGTCATTTGAAAGACCAATCAACATTGCTTAGGGGGGAAGGGGGTTTGCAAATCAAATTGATAGATTTTGTATATTTTTTGAAACGAAAACGAAAACGCTCATAAAAAAGTGTCCCAACAATTTTGCACATGATTGTCTGAAATAGTTGTTCACCCAAAACTTTTTTCATCTCAATGCCAATAAAATTTCACTTTTAGAAACACTGTAAACGATAAAAACCCGTATTATGTGAAAAAATAAATAAAATCCATAAGCTATTTGAAAATTAATGGTGAGAAAACTCATTTTTTAGATTATATGATAGACAGTGAAATTTCGATTTTAGAGGGGTACAGAGAGGCGCATATACTTTGATTTTTATATATCGTGCACTGTAGGTGTTAATTGAATGTCCCAACAATTTTGCACATGAATTGTAGCAGCTATTTGATTTTTCTCAAGTTTACACCATGAAAATGGCACAGTTACTGAAAAGTTGTGCCTCTTTTATAGGCCTTGTAAACATTATACCAATGCAGCTCACTAGTAACTTTTTACACATCAAAAATACAACACATAGCTTATTCAGTTAGTTAAGATTGTATAAACTGAAAAAAGCCTAATCTTGAGATTTAAAAGGTCATGGGCGCAAGGTAGATAACCCATAATAATTTTTCTATTTGTTTTTCTCAAGCAACAATTCAAAATCACTTTCTTCACTCCCCAGAATGGCTTGGTAGAATATATCCCATATCACTTTGGATCTCAAGATAAGGCTTTATGCAGCAACAACATTCATAGCCTGGAAATTATACATCTACAAACCTTAGCCACTACTGGTGAAACTGCACCAAATCTTTCTGCACGTTTTTTAAGTTTTGCCATTTCTGAAGACTGAATTATATCACAAGGAATTACCATTAAGAGAATTAAACGCAAAAAGTTGATTTGTTATTTGCATTGTGTTTTATACTGTTTTGCACTGTAAGGCAATTTTTTGCACTGTTTTACACTTGAATTACACTGGTCTAATCAAATCAATTACAGTAATTTGTTCATATATATAGGCCATGGAATATTTAGGAATAATTAGGCCTTGATGTGAGTGAGTCAGACTCAAACCAACAATATCACTTGTGCGTCTTTATTTCAATTAAACACCAAGTGAATTTCAATTCAATATATCTGTTCTATTCTGCATACCCATTTACAGTGTTCAAGTTACTATTAGAGAAAAATATTGCCCTGGGATCCCCATAGTTGCCCTATATTCTTTGACTGGCTGCGTACCTAGCATGGTTGGTCCTTGTGATGTATTGGTTAACACATCAGACTAGAATGCTGAAAACCATGGGTACGAGTCCCGCCAAGGGCAACTGATATTTTTCTCATGTATCTTTAAAGTTTGTAATATTATTGTAGTTATGTGTGTAAACAACAACAAGTTATGTATTATTTACCTCCATTGCTGGTGATGATGAGCCAGTCCCTGGATCAAACCTTGACAAAATACAATAAATCAGAGATGGAAATTATACTCAGGTTACTATATGTGCACACAGTACATATTTACATTTCAAAAACATTTGACAATTTTGGACTGTGGAGGACAAATACATGTAAAAAGGCAATGCTCAGACATGTTCAGCTTTTCTTCTCTCTCAAAGGAAATTAAAATAGGAGGATTCATTTATATGTTATATACAGTGTTTTGAACTGATAAGGTGAATGTAACGTGTACTGCTCAGAATTGAAGCAGTGACCAGGCTGAGCATCTTTTTATGATCCATGCTTGATCATTTTAAAGTAACATTTCTGAAGGATGCTGCAAGATCTTCTTTATTTTCAACTTTCCCATGATTATTCGTGACAATTCTGAAGACATTGTCTTGGCAAGATGTGATAAGACCTTCCACAATCTTAGTATACAATGTTCTTGCTCATGGTAAAAATATTTTATTTAAGGTGGCTGACTACTATACGAAAAACAAATCAGAATTTATTATTAGAAAGGTATTTCATAGGAAATTTAATGGTGATTCAGATGAAAAAGAGAAAAATGGGTGTCCCAAGCTCGTTTCTGAGATATTGGACTTTGAATAGTACCCACTCTGCAAGTTTTCGAACGTAAAATGGCAAAAACTGCGCTTGGAACCAAATACTCCACAACATAAAAGAGAAAAATGGGTGTCCCGAGCTCGTTTCTGAGATATTGGACTTTGAATAGTACCCACTCTGCAAGTTTTCGAACGTAAAATGGCAAAAACTGCGCTTGGAACCAAATAATCCACAACATAAAAACTAAAAGAGCTGTGGACGTATTTTTTTTAGAAAATCTTATGTGAGGATTGTTCTCGAGATCTGTTAAATAATTAATAGGAAATATGTACGAGTAAGGTGAACAAATATGTATATGTATGCTCATAAAGTCCGAAATCGAGCGTAAACGAGCATTTGTATTAGCAGACACAGTATTTTTTTTATAGTTGTAGAAATGTCAACTTTCTTAAAGTTTGTCAAAACAACAATTTTTACCTATTCTTCCTAATTATCAAAAACAAATCATAGGGTTCCCGGCAAATTTTTGAGTTTTATTAGAAAAATGAGCCTAAGAACAGCTTTTCCCACCATTTTGGCTACTCTGCCATTCCTGGTACCGAGAATAATAACGTGATCTTTGATTGGACCTATTTTATCCAATCCAATGAGCTGTTCCTTTTGAACCTACGCCATCTTGTCACGCAACGCTCGTGCGATGTTGAGAGAAAGTTTTTCATCTACTCGAACTATTTGTTGTCAAAAAACGTCCCATAAAAACAAGTTTGTGGATTATTTCTCAATGGTAACCCACTTTTCTGTAAGTAGAAGCTATAAAACATGTAAATGTCGCTTTGTATCATTTCCTGTGTTCGTTGTTTTGTTTTAATTAACTTTATCCCCATCTTTTTGACATATTCCAACTTTCACATTATGTTTTCCATAAAAAACGTGCTCAAAAATTGTATTTTCGACTGAAAATACCTTTTATATAATGCTTATGTTTTAGTTTTGTTTCACAAATGTTGTGCAATTGTTGATTGGATAAGTTTTGAGTCTTATTCTTAATTTTTTGCAGTGAAAGTGGAGTTTATAAAAGAATCACTAGTTCGGGCACCTTGAATTTCCTTTTACTTTTTTAATTCACATACCAAGGCCAAACAGTTCACTTTCAAATGACAACACATCTAAATCACGATAATAGAAAGGGTAGTTTAGTTGTCTATCGCTTTAAAATATATGGCACAAAAATGGATTTGGATTCCCTGTTTCTCTACCGTGACACGATGTCGTATGTGCGCGAAATCATGCACAGTTGTCTTGTTTGTGTATAGTAGTCAGCCACCTTAACTCATAATTTTTCTAAGAGTCTTCTTTGTGCTCACAATATTGATCATTGTTATAACGATCATATTAACAGACTGTGAAAAAATAAGTACCTTTGCGCTCTAACTAACTTTTTGTCATCTTCATTAGCCGCTCCTCCAAATCGCTTTATTCTTTGAAGTCGTTTCTAGAAATAAAATAATATTCTTGTTATCTATTCATTTTCAGTAACAAGTCTTTACAGTGTTTAAAATCAAAATAGTTTGATAAACAATAAATTTTATAATATTTTTTATAATAATTTATTTTTCATTTATATAGATAAAACAATTGCAAGTATTAAAATACAATTTTATCATAACAAAATGGTCTTTAAATGAATTGAATTTGTGTCAACAAATATAAATGACAGTCAACCACGAGAAATGAAATATATTATTGCTATTTTGAAAGTGCTTGTATTTTTATTATCAATTATAATTTATCACTGATATATTAATTTTGAGTGATAAACACACTTCAGTATAGTTAGTACTCACTTCTTCTTCTGTAAGAGGTTTAATGGGTGGTTCTACTTTTGCGGTTTTATTACTGCAAATGAAAGTTAATACATATATTCAATAAACATATGTACATAGATCAATAAACAAATTCCATAGCTTAGGGGCAGCTACCATGAAAGGGTAATATTATACTATCCACGTTCGTGCTAGCTTCCACTAATAAGCTCCTTCCACTAATAAGCTCCTTATCAAGAAAACAACCATATTATAAATTCACAAGTAACATCTTAAACTCTATGCGAGATTCAACTGGCAGCCAGTGAAGACTGCTTAAAAGTGGTGTTATTCTTCTAGGTTGCTGGAAAACTAATCTAACAACAGCATTTTGAATCCTTTGTAACTAACTGAATGGTCATAAAACAAACAACTGCAATTATTAATAGGACTTGAGACAAGAGCATTGATACATTACAATATTGACTTACACTGGGCTAACAGGAGCTGTATTTTGTGTCTTTTCTTCTTCTGTGGCTGAATCCTTATTTTCATTGTCCTTATCAAAACATATAAGAAAAGTCAACACTTTTAGGTACATCAAGTTATACTCTATATTAAAGGCAAACAAAATGTCTATATACTATGGTAGAAACATGCTGTGAGCTGTAAAGCAACAGAGAACTTGCAAAGAAAAATGAGGCATAGCCAAGTGTTTCTTTGACTTCTCATGTGCTTTACAACTCACAACATGTTTTTATCACAGCATGTAGTTTATATTGCTTTTTAAATATAAAGGCCAAGCTTGTCTATGTCCTAGATGATACAAACACGGTGACCAGCCAATCAGTACATGCATAATATCTCAAATATTTTATAGTTCAATATGTACACATAATCAAAAAATAATAATGACAACAAATAAGATGAAAATAATTGTGCATAGTTCATTTGAATTTGAGTTTTCCACTTACAGTAGCTGGTGCTATGGTATCAGTCTTTGGTTCTATAGTTTCATCAGCAAGCAAGTCTTCAGCTTCCTCATGGTCCAATTCGTCATCATCAACATCATTTTCTTCTCCTTCGTCAGTATGATCTAAATCTAAACCTGAAATAATAAAGGTACCACACTGGTTTGTTTTCAAACCTACAAGCTGCCGTCATCTTCCCATTGACAAAACAAAGCTATTCTAATTACATCCAACTTTGGCAATGTTTCATGGAAAGAGTCAGTTAAGTATCACTGAATATACAACAGTTCAATTCCCTTCAAGGGCATATGATATATTCCTGCATACTTTCTAGTTGGATGTATTTTCTATGTTGTGAGAATAAAAAAAGCCATTGTAACAGTCCGGCCATCTTCAAAATATTTGTTGGAGATAATCCTAAACCTATTATGAAATACTAAAGAGCCAAAATCAATATAACAAACCTTGTTGTTGTAGAAATTCCTTAAGGCGAGCTTGAAGTTCACTTTTGATCCCTTTAGTATCTAATCCATGAAGCGCCAGTTCTTTCTTTAACTCTGCAACCTGTTAAAGAAATTTCTCTGTAAGTTGTTACAAAGAACCCAAACGTACATGTACATGGAACTATTTGACTGGAAAGGAAATAATTGACTGCCGTTCACGGAGTTATTTCAAAACACTGTACGGCTGCCGGTCACGAAGACACTTCGAAACCTTTTTGGTCACATGGTAAACAACCCGGGAAACAACATAACTCAAGAAAATCACTAGTTTTCAATCAATATCACAAAATCTATCATAATGCAACACACTGATAATGTAACGAGCACCAGGCATTAAAACTTTAGGTTTCTTATGCTTTAAAAGTGATAGAAAAGTTAGTTTACCTTCATTTTCTTCACATTTACTACAGCGTCCGCCATTTTGAACAACCAAACAACCACGCATGCTTACACTCACTCCCAGTGCATACTGGGATCAAAGAGCCTGCGATCACCTGTAAAGAAAGCCGCTGAAAATGGCGAAGTACTTACAGTAGAATAAAATAAGTTGTCTTCGTAGTTTTTCTGCTATACAATTTGATTCTTAATTCACAACTGCATATATATCAAACATCTGCTTGATTTAAAGATGAGGCGAGGTCCTGGAGGTGTTGGTGCGATAAATAAACAGCGTCTTGCCAAGGTAAATCTCGAAACATGTTATCGAAATAAATCATAGCCTTAGCCTGACTAAATTATAGTACTCATCTTTTGAATTTCACGAAGGTGTACTCACTACCGTTGACATGTTTTATGCTTAGGCAAAGTATGCAGAAAAAGGAACAGAAATAGCGGATAATCAACTCTCTCAGGTCAGAAAAACGCTTAACTTTCTCTCAAAATGATGGGAGATTGTCGGTCATGGTCATGGACCTGGAGAACCCAATCGATGAATATCGGTCATGGGAAATCCAATCGATAAGTCGATATGAATTGATATAATTAACTAATTGATATCGATTGGTATCGGTCAATCGATAAAAATCGAAAGTCACACAAAAAAGGTGCCAATCGATAAACATTGTAAATGGATTAGTATCGATTGTTTCCATTCTGTTTCCATTCAATTTTTTTTTTTAAATTATAACCCATTGCCATCCAAATACGTAACAGGCCATTTAGATGGCTTTGTTTTCCCACGAGTTGAAAGTGAGCAGTGAACGGACGTTACTCATCAAACCATGGCTAGTAAGCAAACACAAAGAAAAAGGGTGAGCGTGGGGGTGCATCTAAGTAACCCACTATCGTGGGCAGCTAGGTCACCTCCAATCGGAAGTTGTAACCCCTTTCTGGCCATTACAAAAACTTATTTTTATGCTGTTGACAAGTATATTGTTTGCTTGTACAAATGTGTAATTACCAGTGTTTTTCAATGTTCAACTATCTGGCTCACTACACGCCGGGCATAAACGACCCCAAAATCGGCCACAGTAAATGTGCCCAAAACAAAGAAATCCTACTTATTGTATTATAAGAAGTCCAAATAAGCTGAAAATTGTACAGAATGTTACAAATGTGGCATTTTATAAAATATTATATTTTAATGGGTTTGAAACCCTTTGGGTTTGAAAATTCAAAAAACTAAAAACATACAATTTTAGATCATGACTAGTGTAGTCCATGTACGAATTTTAGTGCGACGTTGATAAAAACTCGAAAAGATGAATGAAGCAATAGTTTTGTTAATATTTTAGAATTTTATAACTTTGGACTGCCTTGTCCAAATGAGAAACGGTTTTCGAATTTGTGTTGGCTATCGCAAGACGCTTAAAAAAACCACATCGTTTGCGTAGCTTGGATCATTTTGAAATTATTTAAAAATCATTAGAAAACGATGTTATGACGTCATAATGACGTCATAGTCATAGCCATAACACTAAAAATTATCTAGTTGAATTTGTTTGATCAATCCATATATTCATGACAAGTTTGCTGGAAGTCTAACTTGTAATTTTCAAAATACTCTTAACTGGCCGATTTCGGGGGCGTTTATGCCCGGCGTGCTATAGATTGTAAGAAATTATTCTACTCAGTTACAACTGGATTGCAAGACTGAACTAGGTTATTGTGCTGTTATATCGTAAAGATTAAAGACATTCTGTAAACATGCTTTAATTAATAACCAATGTGTACATGTATACAGACATAATACAATCAAACTTTATGAAACTAAAACGGCACCGATATTATAATTTTAATTTAAGTTATCGATTTTCATTGGAAATCGATGAAGTTAGATGAAAATCAGATGGAAATCGATGAAGTTAGATTATCAATTGATATTGGAAATCGATAAAATCGATAGTCACACAAACCCTTCCTATCGATTTTCATCGATTTCCAATATATTGATTAATTGATATCAATTGTTGTTGATTGCCATCGCTTGGTATTGGTTACTGATTTTATCGATTGGATACTCCGGGTTATGGAAGACCCTAAGGGGACCTTGAAAAAAAAACCCGTTTCCCCACCCCCAGGAAAAATCATGTAGATGTATTTTTCAGACCATATATGTAACAAACTTTATTATGTCATTCTCAGATGGGAAAACAGTTGGAATCATTTAAGAATTATCTTGAAGAATTTGCAGCAAAGCATAAAACAGACATCAAAAAGAATCCAGAATTTAGAGGCCATTTTCAGAAGATGTGTGCAAGAATAGGAGTGGATCCACTTGCATGTAAATAATTCCTTAAGGAAACTCAGACATCTAACTTAGAGCTTTTTTATTGCATATTTCTTACATAACATTGACAGAGTGATATTTATCTTATAATTATAATATAGAAAATAAGTACATGGGTCATTCCACATGAGACATTGAAATAATGAAAATTTGACAACATTAAAAAGCGTGCTCCAAAAAGAGAGTTAACTGACTAAGGTTCTCAATGTGATTTTACTGTAATATTATCTATTCTGTGTGATATTTACTAAGCAAATTAGGAAATTTTCTTATATTTGACTTACTGAATTTGCCATTTGTAATGTCCGTCACGTTTCTTGTAATGTCTGTCACGCTAAATATTCCCTTTTTTTAAAAATAGAAAAAACAACTAAAAAATATAAGTCTTCAGTAAGAAAACTTAACCTATAACCAAATGCTAAAAAGTATTTGTTTGCTATAAACTTCTCACAATTCACAGGAATTTCACTTCTAATTTACCCAACTGGAATTAGTGGTAGTTTTAGCTGTAATGTCCGTCACGGTCCTTTTGGACAAAAAACTGACAAGTCGAAAATTATTTCTGAAAACTTTTTTCATCTAAATTGTAGACAAGGTTCTAAGACAGTTGTGTGAAAAAATAAATTGTAAGATAATGCATATGTGTATGAAACACAAGCTTATTTAGGTCTGTGAATTTAATGTCCGTCACGGTGGAATGGCCCACATACATGTACATCTAGTCAAGTTGCTCAACTCTACATTCTTTAGACAGATCTTAAAAGCTGTTAATTATTATAGTTATATGCAAATGTTTCTGAACAATGGATTCAAGTCGCGACTCTAAAAAAAACTTGGCCTTGAAGCCTAAACTTCTTTGAAGCCACATGTTGGTATTAGATCATTTCATTGAGTTCATATTTGACACAGTGTTGAGTTCCTTTGTGCTTCAACTTCAACAATCTATTGTTAAAAAACATACTTTGCATGTAACTATAATAACAGCTATAATACTCCGCCGAAGGGCTAAAGCTCGAAACGTCAGTAAAGTTAAGTCAACATTTTATACGGTGTTACAAATTTCATTATATTACCTATCATTTATATCAAACACCGACGCAGCCTATACTAGTTTACTCACTAGTTTCCATTTATTATAACAACTATTGATCAAATTAACTGACACTGGATTTTTATTGAATTTATATAGCAAGCAAAGGATTCTGGGCAGAACTTCTTGGAGTTGGTGACTTTTATTATGAGGTACTGATCCTAATGCCCTTTTTAGAAAAGTTTGTTGCATTGCAACCAGATATTTTTATATAATTTGTGTTTTTCTAATCCATCAATCATTTTGGAGGCAGTCATGACAGAAACTCATAAGAGATTGAAACATACAACACTATACCCCAATATATTAGACTAGTTAACATTAAATGTATTTTATACATGTTAGCATCAATTGCTCCTAACATTCTGTTTTATAAATAGCTTGGTGTTCAGATTATAGAGATTTGCATGGCGACACGACCAAGGAATGGAGGTAAGCACTGTTAGATAACTACATTGTATACTAGTTCTACTGAGATCTTCAATATAATTATACACTATATTATTATACATGTACAATTTTTGTACAGAAGGAGAGAATTTGCAGAGAATGAGCCTACCAGGTGATTTCGTGTGCGCACTTCTGGTTAGTATAAGCCAATCAGAAGTATTTCTGTCGCATCTCCAACAGTTCCATGGGGTCTTTCGAGAGAGTTGTTTCCCGTGTTAACCCACAATAAATACATTCTTAAAATAACTTTATATCAAAAGTTTTATGTTACTTGGAAAATAAAAGTTCACTGCTGCTCTATCAGGAATAAAAAGAATAAAAATCAAAACGCAAATGCCTAAAAGTAACCAAAATTGTTTTTGTCTTGAGGCGCCATTTTGGAACTATTCATTTTGACAAACCGTATCAGTAGATTTGTTGAAAAATATTCACAAATTCCAAGCAAAGCATGAAAAATATTATTTCTTAACAATAGAAAATGCATTTACATTATTTTTCTCTTGACTGAATTACATGTAAGGCTTGACTATGCACCTTTTGTAAAATAGTACAACAGTATTAGATAACAGGAAAATGCCTTGTTTAGACATAATATTCTGAGTGTTTTTATAATTGACTATATTTTCATATATACTTATATTATAAATATTTATTTACAATTTGTACAGGTCTTATTGTTTTAGATGATTTACACTCAAAGGTCTCAAAATCAAGCAAAGTTAGACAGGATGTTACCCAGTAAGTAAAACATATATTTATGCTCTAATAAATTGATACATTTATTTCTAAAAGCAAACAGTTTCATACCTACAAGTATCTACTGTTCTTGCACCCTGCTTGTTTTGAAATTTTGAAAATAATTATAAAATAAAATGTGTGCTTCTGATGGGACTTAATAATTGATTAAGTTACACCTACTTGCAAGAAAGTTGTCATACGAAAAAAGAACATTTGTATTTAGTGTGTTAGGAATAAATTAAAGTACAAAAGAAGGAGTTCAGCTTCAGTGATCATATTTTGTACTTTTAATTTATTCCTAACCCACTAAATACAAATGTTCTTTTTTCGTATGACAACGTTCTTGCAAGTAGGTGTATACTTTACAATTTTGCTTTGAATGAATTTGAATTATATAACTTTATGCAAACAAAGACTTGAAGGAGAAATTTCCAACCAATTTAGTTTTCTATGATGCACAATATTCTTCATAAATTTTTCCAACTTCTGATTCTTCATGACAACAGTGGTTCCTCTTAAACTGTATTTGGATGATTATACTAATTTTATCCGTGATATTACTCCTTACATTCACAGTTGATTATCTATTTACAAGAGCTTTGGTGGTGTATAATTTCCTAAACTATACAAACTACCAATATTGTTTTATTGCAGAGATGATCTTGAACGAGCCATTAAAAAGCTTCATGCACTTGGTAGTGGTTTCCAGGTAATTCCAGTTGGCAGTAAAAGACTTGTCCAGTCAGTGCCTGGTGAACTGTCCATGGATGATACAGCAACTCTTCAGCTTGCTCAGGTACTCCTTAACATTAAACAAATACATCAAATTTGTAAATACCGCTAAGAGGCAGATGTGGTCTTTGCCAGAAACAATACCTAGTCCTTATTCACTTGCCTTATGTTTCCCAATGGTTCTCTTGAGATGAGATGCTTTTCTTTGCTTTAAACAAGAGACAAGTAATGATATTTCACCTTATAGGAAATATATTATCCTAGAGAATACTGGGGGAAATTGAGGGAAGAAGATTAGAAGTATTGAAGGGGTAAACATGAAAGGGATCTCAGTGATATGGATATATTTAGGAAAAAGAATAACTGTTATAATTATACTGTAACTGAGGTGGATATGAGATCTATCAACCCGAGGCAAAGCCAATATGTCTCATATCAACCTTGGTATAAGGTATATAACTGCCTTAAATAATCATTGGGAAAGTTTCGTAAGCACGGATTTGATAACTAAATATCAACCTCATCTGGAGGTTTATAACTAGACATCAACCTGGTTCATTTTCTTTGTTAAGGTTACTGTTACCCTTCGTGGGGTCAAACTGGGTCTCTCAGTTAAAAAAATTACTAACGCTTCGGATTAGATATTATCCCCACATTTATACATCATTTTAAAGCTGAATAGCCATAAAATACGAATTTGTAGTTTTCAAAATCATAATATTGTTACATCTTTCCAAATCCTTGAATCAATACCTTTATCCATCCATATATATGTACCACTGAAACATCTAAAGCAGCAGTTGTCATTATAGGGCTCTGGCTATACTTCAGTTAAAGCAGCTCAAAAGGAACTTGGCTGGGATGAAGATAGAGCAGTCCGTGTACTAGTAAGATACAATCCTATTTACTTATAAATCAAATCACATCAAACAACTTACAACTTACATTACACTTGCTTCGTTACCAAATCTCCCTAGTCAGTGGCTAATTTTAGTATTCGACACTCACACTCACTACTGTTGATTTTTGTGGAGGGAGGTAATTGATAACCTGGAGAAAAAACCCAGTTCCATGAGTGAGAACAATACATCAAATGAACTCTATTGTCTTGTCGCCCGCGCAAGGCCCATTGTGAAAGCAAATTTGGAGTAAGAGGCTGTTTGACATAAGACACACATTACCATTTCTAGTATAAGAATTGTGATTGCTATGTACCAAAAATTGAAGTGGAAATTCTAAATTCGACTCATTTTACAGCGTTTTTTCGCTGCAAACGATCAATCAATATGCATGAACAAATAGATATAAGTCTGCCAATAACATTACAGGATTCAACAAAATGTGACTTTTATGTAGGATATGGGAATAGTTTAACTGACCCTATTACGGTCTGTGAACCATGCCCTAGAGGGCGTGATAACGCATATTAATAGTATGCTTAGTAAAAATGTTGAATTTGCAGCCAGGATTCATATTAAAATACAAATTGGTTTGACTCTGGCCTGATATTGGTTTAATTTATTTAATTTATTCAGACGTTTCGATCTACACTTAGACCTTCATCCAAATGTCTGAATCAATAAACCAATATCAGGCCAGAGTCAAACCAATTTGTATTTTAATAGTATGCTTGCTGTTTTCTATTTAAATTTGATCGAGTATGTTGTTTGGTATTTAATTATTGCTTAAATGTACTTATCTGTTGTTGTCTCTCAGGATCACATGGTCCACGAAGAACTAGCATGGGTTGACGATCAGGCAGCAAGCCGACTGTACTGGTTTCCAGGCCTCCTCTCAGACACCTAAATCACCCCACCCCGTACCCCCTGCATCACATTAAAATGTGTCAGCCTCAATTATAACAAATTGTAAATATCGAAAGAATTGTGAACTAAATACATAATAATAAATGATGACGTCTTTTGTCAAGTCACTTTAAGGAACTCTCGCCTTGAGACCCCCGATATTACGGACACCCCATTATTACGGACACTAAAATAAATCCCCGCTCAAAAGAAATAACTGAAAATAACTCCCTTTACAGCGAACACTCGCTATTACGGACATCGATTTACGGTCCCGAAGGTGTCCGTTATAACGAGAGTTGACTGTAGTAGCAGTAATAGCAGTATAGTACTTAATAGTAATGATGATGATCAGAGTACAATTTTAGTAAAGTTTTAAACTTTTACGATTGAAACTGTTCATTCTATAAATCAAAATTGATAGAGTTGTTCTCATTAACCTTTGAAACAAAGTAGTGTATTAGTTAAAAAGTGATTGTCAAATAAAAGAACACAATGGAATTAATGTGCATTAAAAAGTGAAACACTGAAGAGTGTTTCACGGGTTAATGAGATCAACTCAATCAAATCAGATCAACAACATCCAAATGGGAAGTGACCACGCGTTCTATTTTGTGAATCTGTTCTACGGCATTCTATATACTTATTATTTTTGTCTGCGATCATTTTGTATTTCATTGGTTTCCTGCCCGCCTCCCACCATAACAGCGAGCACGTGGTATATTCAAGCAAGTGTTAACGCTTGGGTAAGTAGTTATCACAACTTTACAGGTGAAACACTGGGAAAGCGGAGACCGGCTCTAGTGATGTTTACCGTTAAATATTTTCTTCAAAATTGATCTCAGTGATACTCATATTTTTCGTAAAAATTTCATTAATGTTTTTGGTGGTTGCATATTAAACTGATTTAGATACACTACAAAAGTATTGGTTCTCTTGTGATTTTAATTATATAGCAAAATATATTGTCTTAATTGATGACCGTTCAATCGATTTACCTTTATTACCTCGAGTCAAAAATGGATCGAAATGAAATATACTGAATTACTTGTTTTATTAGAAGAAGTATATTGCTGATTAGAATAATTTTATCTGTGGAGTTATTTGAATAAGGTTAGCTTTATAATTAATTTATTAAAGTTTGTTATTTGTTTCTTGTTTCACCCGCTTGAATGCTGATTGTCCTTTTCGATGTTTTTCTTTTCAAAACCAAATACATTCCAGAGCTATGATAACACAAAACTCGAACTGTTCACAGTTACAGTAGAACATCGATGAAAAATATCAAAAAGATTGCCCTTTAAACTATTTTATTTACATACCATGAGACGCTTGACATTTTTCTTGGTGCTCTGCTTCGGTCTTTGGGCTGTAATCCAAGTATCGGGTAAGGTTTCGCTAGAAAATTGACGAATTAAAATCTAGGTAAACTTGTAATTTTAGTTATTCTAAGGGATAGACTCTGATTTCATGAGATTTTGGTAAAGAAACTTTACCCTGTTTTACTGAATTGAGAATCGGTTTCATTCTGTTTTATATTTTATTTCCAAAGATGTTATTCAAGTTTTTTTTTCCTTTTTTGATAATATCTGTGGATTATTTTCAACTGAAGTATATAGTGGTATCGTGGACAATGTAAATAATTTTCTTTTGTAAACAAACAAGTAAAGTAATTCTTATCCGCATCAATGTCATCAGAGGATTTTTTTGAAAAAACTATAGCAAACATAATCAATGACATATAATTCACCTTTGAAATACGTCGGTTTTAACTACTTTTCCAGTGTTATTTCATACTAGTTTTGGTGGTGCTGGCTAGCGTAAGTAATTATATATTTGTGTCCAATAATATTATATGTAACTGTTTCACACTGATGGAGTTGTGCATTGTGATATGTATTTAACAAAAATGCAATTAACCAATTAACATCTTGCTCTGATTGTTCTTTATTTGTGTTTCCTAGGTACCTCCACGAAACAGAATGCAGTGAAAAAAATGATAGAGAAGCACGTTCACAAACACCATCTTCATCACCACCACCACCACCACCATCATCATCACCACCACCACCACCCTCATCACCATCACTACCACCATACTCCTCATCACCACAAACATTACAAATATCACAAGCATCATCACCACCACCATAAACTTCACCATACCCACAGCAAGCATCACCTCCACCACCATGATCCTCACCATCACATATCATTTCATCAGAAGTTGGTGTTAAAATTAAAAGATGAAAAAGAAAAGCAAGAAAATGCACAAAAGTACCTAGTAAAGCATGCGCAGACAAAACGCGATTCTTTTCCTCAGCTTTTGGTCAGTCTTGGTAAAGGATTCATGCAGCTGGGTACTAACCTAAAAAATAACGAGTCAAAACATCCTTCTAAACCAACAGCATCACTTGTCAAACAAAGCAAAAAAGGTTAGATACTGTATAATAATAATAAGTTTTAGTAACATTTGTAATGTTCATCGGATTTCATGATTACACTGTGTAAACTGAGGGAGCTTTTTCTTCTTACTCCACTTCCAGTTCCTCCTGTAGAGATGCCAACTGTAACTCCCAGTGTAGCAACACCTACCCCTACATCTCCTTATCACAATGATGAAGAAGAAGAGGATGATGCCAATGCTGCCATTGGTGATGCGCAACCTACAGTATGGCAGCCTCAACCGACATCAACACCAGTTCCGAACGATCCAATTAAGTCTGTTCCTCCACGATTGCCAATAATGAAGATGGCCAAACTAAAGAAGATGTTGAATAAAGGCGTTGGTTTTATCATCACTCCAACACCACCACATCCACCAAAACCAACTAAAAGCTTGAAAGCTTCTAGTAAAAAGGTAACCAAAACATTTACTTCACCAAAACTCATCAGAAAAATTGTGAAATTGAAACCAAAGATTCTAAAAGAAGATAAACCAGCAAAGAGTAAAGTTGACAAGAAGGGAAACAAAGCCACTCTGCTTTCTAAGTCAAAAAAAGATGGAGAAACTATTCCGAACCCTAGTGTAGAGATTCCACCAAACAGATTGGCAATGTTGCCTAGTCCAACAGAATCATCTATTGATCAGCCCTTACAGGAAGAGTTTAGTCAGCCAGATACATCAGTTTCATATGAAGTGGATTCAACTCCAGGAACAAATATTTTTGTCAACGACAATCCTAATACATCACCAATCACAAATATTGACAGTGAAAGTGTTCCAAACTTTCAGCTCCAGAATGTTGCAAGTGTAACAAGCCCATTTGGTAACGCTAGTATAGACGATACTTCGAATGAGCCCCTTCAAAACTCCACAATCTCAGAGCAGAACATTGACAGCGAGAGTGTCACAAATAGTGAACTGACAACTAAAATTGACGACCCAAGCCCAAATGAAAAACCTAACTTAGATGATTCGGCAGGTGAGCCTGTACAGAACTCACAGGACAACACCAAAAAGAACGTAGCTTCGAAACCAATAGATAATGGAAATTCTGCCTCAGTTGACACTGGAAACACTGCTGTAGCGACAAGTGATGATAAGGGAAACTCTGCCACGGCTGACACTGCTATGGAGACAGATGATGATATAGATCACAAAGTAGCCTCGAAATCAATAGACAAGGTGAACTCTGCCACGGCTGACACTGCTATGGAGACAGATGATGATATAGATCACAAAGTAGCCTCGAAATCAATAGACAAGGTGAACTCTGCCACGGCTGACACTGCTGTTGAGACAGATGATAATATAGATCACGATTTAAATATTGACCAAGGATCAGTAGTACCTGCAAAGTCTACGTTATCCCCTCAAGCAAGTACTGTAAGCAATACTCAGAAGGATGGACCTGAGTCAGTACATCAATCCTCAGGGAGTGTAAATTCCGATCAATCTAAAAACAGTGAAGATGTTGCGTCTAAAACAGAAGATCGACAGACGGATGAGCGAGAAAAAGACAATTTTAAAGTCAACGTCATAACACCATCTACAGTAGCAACTGAAAAACCAACCGACGATCATCGCCAAGAAATGACACCTAATGGAGAAATTGTGGAAAGTCAAGTCATGAAACAAAATGGAAGAACTGGCGAATCTGGAGCAGTTATCGCTAATAGCACGACTGATATCCTTGATACACCTTTAAAAGAAGTCATTGTCGATGGAGAATTACCCTCTGCGAGTCTAACAAATACTACTGACGATGTCAATTTAGAATATAAGCAAACACAACCAAAGAACCCAACAAGTGGTATTCCCTTAAAAGACACTTCTCCTTTAAAACAGAGTCCACAACCTATAGACCAAGAAATTGAGGATGGGGAAGTGTCATCAAGACAAATGCTCAATGCGACTTCTGCAGAATTGAACAGATTTAATGATACTATGGACACTATACAAAATAAGGACACCTCTACGAAAAAAATGGTCCTCTCAAATGGGGGTGTTCCTCAAAAAGATAATTATCCTCAATTGAAAAACAGTGACGTACTTCTGAAAGCTGATACCATGCATCAAGGTAACATAATAGAAACACAAAATGGAGATGCTCTCGAAAGCGCCTCCCGAAATAATGATTTCTCTGTGAAAGCTGATACCTTGAGTGACGTCAATGAAATAGCACCAAAGAGTACAGATTCACTCCAGTCAAAAGCTGTTTCTCAAAGCAATATTATACCTTTAAAAGACAACTATAACAACCAAGATCCTTATCAAATCAATGGGATGGTACTCCAAAGCAATGATGTGCCTTTGAAAGATGACAATTTGCACCAAGCTGAGGCCCAGCCAGAAAAAGGTCCCCAAACCAGTGATGTATCTATAAAAGTCGATACCTCAAACAAAGATAACGGCATTACACCTCAAAATGGAGATATGTCTCAGCCAGATATTGCTGCCCTTAACAGTGATAAAGATAACTCCCATCAAGCTACCGGCATGAGAACCGAAAATACAGATGCTCCTCTACAAAATCTCTCCGGCCAAAACAGTGATGTCCCTGCTAAGAATGAAGATGCACTCCAACCAGAAACTGCTTTCAAAAACAATGCTGTGACCTCGAAAGATGATTCCACACACCAATCTAATGATATGACACCACAAAATGGAGATGCACTCCAACCAGAAACTGCACCCCAAAACAATGTGACCTCGAAAGATGATACTACACATCAATCTAATGATATGACCCCACAAAATGGAGATGCACTCCAACCAGAAACTGCACCCCAAAACAATGATGTGACCTCGAACGATGATACTACACATCAATCTTATGATATGACCCCACAAAATGGAGATGCACTCCAACCAGAAACTGCACCCCAAAACAATGATGTGACCTCGAAAGATGATACTACACACCAATCTTATGACATGACACCAAAAAATGGAAATGCACTCCAACCAGAAACTGCACCCCAAAACAACGATGTGACCTCGAAAGACGATACTACACATCAATCTAATGATATGACACCACAAAATGGAGATGCACTCCAACCAAAAACTGCAACCCAAAACAATGATGTGACCCCGAAAGATGATACTACACACCAATCTTATATGACACCACAAAATGGAGATGCACTCCACCCAGAAACTGCACCCCAAAACAACGATGTGACCTCGAACGATGATACTACACATCAATCTAATGATATGACACCACAAAATGGAGATGCGATTCAACGAGAAACTGCACCCCAAAACAATGATGTGACCTCGAACGATGATACTGCACACCAATCTAATGATATGACACCACAAAATGGAGATACAATTCAACCAGAAACTGCACCCCAAAACAATGATGTGACCTCGAAAGATGATACTACACACCAATCTAATGATATGACCCCACAAAATGGAGATGCACTCCAACCAGAAACTGCACCCCTAAACAATGATGTGACCTCGAAAGATGCTACTTCTAGTATAGATAATGCAATGCCACTCCAAAGTGTAAATACATCTCAAGAAGATGATCTTTCTCAAACCAATGCTATGTCAATGAAAAACAATACAGAAGAAGAGCAGGATTTAAGCGATATGCAAGAGATAACATCTGCGAATTAAGACGTCTTAAACGTTTCACAGAAACAATTATTACCAGACACTCCCCAAAATGAGGTACAGCAAGACTCACCGACAGACGTCACAAGTGAAGATCAAAACAATGTAAATAATAATGCGAATATGGTCACTGAAACCACAGCTATGGGAGATGATTTATCACAGCATTCTTTGAATACAGAACATTCTGAAGGAACCAATTAATCAACACAGAGTATCACAACTAACAAAGAAACCCAGAAAAGTATAGATTATAAAGACTATTTGCTCTCTTCAGCTTAATTTTGGTTAACAATTCAACCGGTTTTTAAACTCAAACTCCAAAAGGATCTTTAGTGTAGGAAAAGAAATCAATGATGTGCAACCTACAAATGAAATATGAAATACCCAGGAGTAATCAATAACACATGTACGACGACAAAATTCACCACCAAGAACAACCGACAACGATGATGCCGGCCTCTCTCCTTATCAGGCTTCAGCAGACACATGTCCGAGGAAACTTTATTTTTTAGATAATCTATGAAATACTATGTACTAATACTATGTACTTCTACGTCCCAATGCGCTTTACAATTATCGCACGGACCGCTGACGGCTTACTATCGTGAGGAAATTAGTAGTTAGCATGTATTAAGTTTCAGCCTGTCACTGAGGGTGGTCACGGCCTGGGTTTGTTACGTCCCCAGTGTTTTTTTTTTACGTCCCTCCAATGAAGATTGGTCAGTGTAGTGTAGAGAGACCGTACTTCCGATTTAACGTCCTTATCCGAGACGACAAGAAGTTTTACAATTTGCAGATGGAAATAACATAGTTAGTACATTCTCCTCAATTATTTTAAGACTCTGAGTGTTGGTTCGGCCGGGGCGCGAACACTGGGCGAACCCGGGGCGCGAGCCCTTCAAATCCGATGCTCTACCAATTGAGCCAACCGGGATGCAGTTACCATGCACTACCATGGTTTCTCCTAATTTGTCTGAAAACTTCAATTTACATGTGAAAGATATATCATATCTATTATATCTGACTAAAGAGATGGACGATCTACGTTTGTAAATTAAGTATATAGTTTATCCTAAAAATAGTACTCTATAAAAATAAAAACTTGTTGTTGCATGGGTTTTGGATTTTTTTCTCAAAATAAATGTTTTCAAACATAATAAATTACTAGCCAAACGAAGTCACTGTACTTGTTCCTTTTGTGGTTGACCGTTCGACAAGAAAAAGATCTAAATCATTATGCCAAGAATACCCGATTCTATGGAATACTGCTCCTTATTCCTATTTGGAAGTCTTTATCAAAGGTAAATTCGATATTCGTGGATATTTTATTGTTCTAGCATAAAGAACCGATCAAATAATGCATAAAATGTCCACTTGTGATCAAAGTAGGACAGCGTTTGTTGTTTTGATACTGATTATTTCGCTTCTTCTCCTTTGAAAAAAAATATTTATTAATCTCACAACTTGAAACCAGGGGTTTTCTTGATCTAGTATTTATATTAATCATTTGCACGTCTTACAAATTACCGTTAACAATCAATTGCTTACAAACCGTTACATTTACAAACGACAATGCATGTAAAAAATAACCTCTGGTACACATATAAGGTATTCTTACTAGCAAAAGGAAATTAAAAAGCCTTACTGTCTTAGATCATCTGTATCTGCCAATAGTTCAAGTGTAGCGTTTTTGTCGCTAGCTGTTTTTGTCGCTGAACGTTTTATTCAAAAGATGTTAAAGAATAAGGATTTTCTTTTGGAAATTTTATTGCTATCTAGACTGGGTAGTAACGAGGTATTTTGGCTCAGGGATCAGCGAGATCAGATTGGGGGGGGGGGGGGGGGGGGAGGGATCGGAATTTCCATCTTTTTGGGGCCGGGTTCAGGAATCAGAATTACCATATTTTGGGGGATCATGGATCAGATTTTCATATACCCTGTTTCAAAAACCGTTGTGGTAATCAAAGCTGTAGTCCACACTCTAAAACCTGCAAAGGATGTCGGTATTTCTTCTCTTTATATATCAATTCACAGCATTTCTGGTTGTACGTGTTCGTGTTACTGACTATAACAGGTTGTTGAAATACTAGATGACGAAACAGATATTTTTTGAAAAATCGTGTTATACATCCGAAGTTATGTTCATATTACAGATATGTAATAATAAACCGTAGTAATAATAAACCGTGGGGTTCAATTCCCGCCAAGGGCATATGATATTTTTCTCATGTATCTGTATTTTACTTATACACCAAACGCATTTCATTATTCATATTACAGACATACTTTGCATCCAGGCTTCAGAATATGGACCTTAGCTTCGGCTGCGACAACTATTTTTGAAATGTATTTGATGAACAGAATATATAACATAATCTTCTCTGTGTATCTGTTGAAAGTTGCTTAGTACCACGAGTACGAAGCACGAGTGATAATACAACTTTAATGCAACTTTCATCTAATAAAAGTGGTAAGTTTCTTCAATTCTTTATAAACTTATGCTGCATTTTCTTTAAATAATACATCTCCATAAACTACGAGTTTCTGAAGTACTCAAGTTCTGCATTTCAAACAGCAACACACGGTATGAAGTTCCCGGAAACGAGTACTTTATGTAGATGTGTTATATAAAAAAATGTTTGTTAAAAAATAATACAGAAGTGCATGGTTATATTTCAAGATACCAACCTTGTAAACGTCACCACCATGAATTAAAATAACAGGTCATTGATTGCTGCATATGCTGCACCCTTGCTGAGAGCTTCATGTATTCATAATTTAAGCAATGATCATTCTAAAATGAATATTATGAGGACGATTAAAACGTGGTACGTTTAGGAAACACAATGAAAATTATATCATAATTTAAAAACAATTTAACACTTACATGTTTGTCAAATCAAACTTTTGGAATAGAGAATACTCCGATCTTCTTTTTAAAGGGGGTTATGTAGTAGAGTGATAGTCGATGGTAAAGGTAAGAGCTCATTCACATGAGCAAAAGAATAAAAAGACAGTTCGATCACTGGGTATTTTTCTTCGTTCCAACAGAGTCTGAATGGGGTTAACTGTTAACTGAGAAACGGCTAAAAAATTAACTGTTCACTGAGAATAGGATAACTGTCAGCTGATATTTCTTTGTTTTTAATTAATAAATTTGAAAATGAATATTTCTTTGTTTTCACAAGAACCGAAACATTTAACTGATAACTGAGAAAATTGCTAAAATTTAGCTGTTAACTGATATTGGGAACCCCCCCCATTCAGACCCTGTTATAACGGCTCTGTCGTCGTGTACTTATTGCCAGCAAAGAGTGCCGCGATGGAATCGACATGCTCAAATGAGTCTAAATGCTGCTCTTGTATAACAGATCCATATAATCTGGTACACGATGCCAGAGCCGTTGTAGCTGTTACGTTATAGCATCAACTTTGATTGAGTCATATTTGATTTATTATCGGCAATAATATATTATGTTTACTAAATAGATATATAGTACAACAAATGTCATTCTTAGCCCTACGCCATTAGCCAATTTAGAAACAAGCAGGAGACTTGGCCTAGTTACAAAAAAGTGTTTATCATTTGCATGAAATAAGTAATTCTCCAAAACGAATTGAAGTTATGACCTTTGAAAAGCTACCATTAAAACTAATAAACATGTATGGGGATAAGTTACCTGCAGTAACCGTCGATATCTCAAAATGTACTGAGTTTACATGCTCTAAAATGATTATGAGCTCATTGGGTTAATTGATTTTGGGCTAATTGAAGAACTCGCCTCAGTCTCGTGCTCTTTTTTAAAGTAGCTTATAGCTCTATTAATTAATTAATTGGGTACGTACTGACCTTGTATAACTTACCAACATATGCATATTTGAATCATACCTTTTTAACCAAATAAACAATAGTAAAACGGTCGTGGCATTTATCTTGAAATAAAGATAGCTCTGTACTGATCTTGTTGACCCTTTTTCAAGTTGCAGTCATTATTGTAACACCTAGCAACAAACCACTTGTATACTTGTTAATGACAAAAATATATATACACAAAGCACAGACAACTGATTACATTGAACAACAGATGCATTTGAAGTGCTTTTCACAGGATTGGCATTGAGATCATTGTCCAATGGTTAAAATGAAACGCACTTCTCTGACAATGATAATATAGTATTTACAGTTAGTATAACCCAGCCCAATGGCTTTTGCCAATTTAATATCTGTCAAGAAACTAACGAACACAGTTTCACTGTCACTCTCCTGGAAATCAAAATAGAAACCACGAACAAAGTAATTACTTTGTAATGTTTACAACATGAGCGGCCGTGTTGTATCGGCAGATACAATCGCAAGCCGAAGGCGCGCGATTGTATAGCCGATACACAACGGATGCGAATGTTGTAAACGACTTAAAAAACGTCTAGGTTAGCTCTTTCATATTTTACCAAAATGTTCAAGATTAAAATAAATCTCGCCGAGAAATTACAAGTTAAAACTTATGCAAATCAGGATATACAACACTAGTGTTGTATCAGATTTACAACACTCGTCATGGTCATGGTTTCTTTTGAAAATGTATCATTAATTATTCATGAGTTTTTTAAGAGAAATTAAAACATTTACGGCTTTGGAATAGAACTAATAATGTTGTGGTCATAAGTTTGTCGACATAATGTGAATAATGGGTCTAAGAATTTTCTCTGCCTGTTGAGAATATCGTTGTCCATCCCCCAACGTCTTAGCTTCTATGATGCATGATCGACGTTTAGAATACAACAGCAACGGTTACGTTTTTCAATTTGGTGTATACACAAGAATATTAAGCTAAGATTTAGAGATGTGTGTATTTTTGAAAGAAGTTGTAGTTACAAACTTGACCTGGACCATCGCAGTTCCAGAAATCAAAGGTTTGGTATCCATGACGACCGTATCCATAGCTACCGTATGTGTTGCCGTATGTGTTAAAGCCGGTCGGCATGATCGATTGTTGGAAGGCCATAGCTATGTTCCCGTTTTGCTGGGTAACGCGTTGGAGCGTTTCTTCTGGCTTGGTGCGAAATGTGTACATTTTTCGCCAGCAATAACGTCTATTTTTGAACCACGTCTAAATGATATGAAAACAGGAAACGTCAGCATTATATGTAAAGGATGGGGAGGGAAACGCGAACAAAGAATCACAATTAAATCCGGGAATTATTAAATGTCATTGTACGAGAAAGTGGCTCGCCTCTCCTTAGTCGATCAGCTTTATACCCTATTCAATTAATCTACCAAACTCTCCCGATGAAAAAGTATAATGACTAGACCAAGGGAAATGACTATTTGGGTAGATTTGGTCGAATTGAACAATCAAAAGAGCCTTTTAAGTTTTGAATCTGAATCGAAGCAAGCAAGACAAATCTGTTTCCCCTCGAAAGTTTGGCCGCCTTGTTGGATTTCGTCACTTAACTCATAAAAATAAACGTATACGTTTCTGATTTCGTAGGATCTTAGAGAGCTCCGGATCCTTTTTAAGTTTTATCTAATAAAACTAGGAAGAATAAATAGATAAGGCATAAACTTATCAACGGAACCTAAAAAAATGACTGGATAATTACACTTTCCAAACCAACCGTGAACTCCGCGGCATTCCAAAAAACCTACATCCGAGAAATCGAAGTAACGACGAACGTACTTGCACAAATCCTGTTATCAAATTAGTTTAACTTACTTGAATGGTCTTGGTTGGCAGGTTCAACTTTTGGCCGAGCTGTTCTTGTTCATACTTGGAGATGTACACAGACTCCATGAATTTCTTTTCCAGTTCGCATTTTTGAGATATTGTGATTCTGGTCCTCTTCTTGGAGACACTAGGCCGTCCTAATCCATCCGACTTATCGTGCTCTTCGTAGGCAATTTCTATAGACAATAAAACTTGCTGTAAGGCCTAGTTTGGAACCTAAACTCGCCTTAAAACGCAGCGAGTTTGGGCGAGACTGCGCGAGTTAAGGCAAAATCACAAAATTTCAATGCTGCGAGTTAAGGTGAATTAAGAAAAAAAATCCCATAATTTGGATACCACAAGTTAATGCAAGCTGGTGTGAGTACATAGGTACATATTGCATGGTATGTCTGATCTGGTACATTTCAGTGTAGACAGTGAATTGGTTTATATTACAAAATCACAAAATTTCAATGCTGCGATAACTCGCAGCATATACATCGCTAGAGGACCAAGTTTTAAACTTCTTTCTGATTATTATCCTCTTTCAGCCCAGGCAGAGATGTATACCAAACGAATCAACACATCTCGATAGGGTGCATGACGACAAGGAATTCCTACACTCTTCTCCTAAACAAACTTGCCTATCTTGCGCTCTTCCGTATATAGTATAATCATCCATATATGTTAATAAAATACAAAGGAATTCACAAATATGTGAATATCTCGATAAAGACTACTATTGTGTTCACCTTTTGGCTGAAACTACGAACGAACGTCTACAACAATTTGATATGATAATATATGAAATGTCATACCGACATTGGAAGTTGGTATGAGCAAGAGAAGAGAGCCCCTACCAAGGGTTTTAGGGATCAAGGGAGCACGGGTATTTATTTTTAGGGATCAAGGGATACTGCCAAATTATTTTCAGGGGACAAGGGAGCAAAATATGATAAAATATGACAATAGTTTTTTGGGATCATGGGAACATAAGGTAAATCATTGTATGGAGACAGTTATTTTACTTATGGGGAACAAGGGAGAAAATGAAAAAAGGTCAAAGTATCATGGGAGCATGCACCCCCCCCCCCCCCCCCCATCTCAGAAGATGGTGAGTTATTGAAACGTATTTACGAAGTACTACATCAAAAACGAATGCGAGTGTTTAATCAGCGGTTCCAAACACCGAGAAACTGACGAAAGCACGATATGTTATAGTAGAGACGAGGGGAGGATAATATCTGTGCAAGTAATTATTAAACCGATCCAACCCCGATGTTAATAAGATCCAAAAATTTGGATCCAAATAACATCGGTGCTTATATTGTATTTATACTATTCTCCTTATCGGTTCAATCAGCTTTGTCTCGGTTATTTAAAAAACTAGCAAGTAAACTAGTATACACCCTATGCACGAAGGCGTGGCAATTAATATATCTTAGTATAATCAGTTTTAGAAGACACTATTGCTTTCATTAGAATGAGCACATCGAAATTAGTAATATTCCCAAATTTCAATTTAGTAACATAAAATGATGAAAAGCTACATTTTCATGTTTTTGGCACATTTCAAATGCCGATAACTTTGCAGTAATTTAATATATGATAACATAACTCTACGAAATTACAAATTTAGACATGCTCTTTCTTGTTATGGAAAAACAATATTTCAATATATTTCATTGTTCACGGCCAAATCGGCAATGCGGTGACACAAAAAAAATAAAAAAAAATAAGCAAGCTGCAATCCAAAGCTTCATTTGGCGAAATAACTTTGCCCAAAAATCAGAGTAATTTTTTAAAGTTTGTGGAATTAATCTTTAGAACTCGCAAGCGTTATAGGCAATAATTTTAGGCCTGACAGATTTTCAAAATTAAAATTACAAATTTATTTTTCATTTATTATTATTTTTCTTGAGTTCAAGATTTCTTTTTGGACTGAAATTACCATCAACACAATCCTTTGATCTTTTCCGAACTAACGGCCAAATCGGCAATGCGGTGACACAAAAAAAAATAAAAAAATAAGCAAGCTGCAATCCAAAGCTTCATTTGGCGAAATAACTTTGCCCAAAAATCAGAGTAATTTTTGAAGTTTGTGGAATTAATCTTTAGAACTCGCAAGCGTTATAGGCAATAATTTTAGGACTGACAGATTTTCAAAATTAAAATTACAAATTTATATTTCATTTATTATTATTTTTCTTGAGTTCAAGCTTTCTTTTTGGACTGAAATTACCATCAACACAATCCTTTGATCTTTTCCGAACTAAATATATATTTTTTGTTTTTCTTCTTCTCTTGTTCTCTCTTGTTCTTCTTTTTGTTGTTTAAAATTTTCCTAACAATTTTTCTTTTCTTTTTAGATTGATTGATAGCAATAATTTTTCTAATTTTCTATTTTTTTTCATTTAATTAGGCAAGTAATTATTTCAAAAAATAGAACTAACCAGCCACTTTTGAAGAAATCACTATTTATTTTCTTATTTTTACAAGCAAAGCTTTGTTAAACGTTATTACCAATCCAAAATAATATTTGTTTTCATGTATAGTTCGTATTGAACTATATGTCATGTATCATGTCCTATTTAATGTTATGCCATTTTGGAAACGAACATAGCACGTAGAATGTTTTGCCGGTTCTTGAAGGTCTCATTTGAATATTAAAGGTCTCTGAACTATACAGTCTATAAAAAGAGTTCCAGCGTGCCCAAATTTCGAAAGTTAATACTCGAAATCCTGTTTCTCAATCTCTCGAAATCCAGTAAGTTTGTAATTCGAATTCATGGTGGAAAATTGGGTGATGAGCAATTAGGACTTAAAACGTATGCCTTCCCGTATGTTTTTCCTAATTCAATTGAAATTCTATTCTCAGGTAGTGTTTGTGTGTGTTCATTTTCCCTTTGTTATAAAATAACGGAGTTGTCATGAAAAACACATCTTCCCCGAATTCCTTTCTCACACAGTTCTCTCTCTAAAAAAATCTGTGCAATTAGAGTATTTAAATAACTCTTAAAAATGGATTATGGTAAACAACCGCCGCCCCGTACGCATTTTGGTTAACCCTAGTCGAACCAATACTCGGAGGCTTAAAATTATCGTGTGTTCTCGGACAAGGACGTTAAACACTATTCGGGTAGTAAGTTCCCGGTGTATGTGGTCTGACCTATCTATACTACAGGGCCCATTGTCAAATGCCTCCAAACTTTGGTGTCCCTAAGTATTAAGGTTATTTTTAGGATACCGTCTTGCCGTTATATTATGAACATGAAACATTATTTTCGCCCAAACTTAGTCCCGTGTTACAATAATGTTTTAAAAAGAAATTAAAACTATTCTCAAAATAGAATGATGATGTCGGGTAACACTTATTCAGGTAGAAGTTTTCGGTTGAAACAGAAAAATATAAATCTTTGTTGTTGTTGTTGTTAAAAAGCCAGTTATTTTCGAAGTGATGTGAACTTAAACCTATGAAGACCAAGCCCAAAAACTGTTAAGATATATCGCTGGCAAATAATTTTGCAACGGTTAGATTTGCCCAACAGGGTTTGTTTTAACCGAGTATTTTCCCATCGAAGAGCTTTTTGTAAGAATTTAAAACAATTTATCTTATAACAGAACGTTCTAAAGAGTTTTCGAAATGCTCAATGTAAAAAATATAGTGCCATAACTGAATAAGATAATGTAATGTAACATACAATCTGACGGCCGGTGTTAGTAAGACCTAACATTGATTCGGTCTAACCATCTTATGAAGAAAACTAGCAGTAACCAGTAACCAGTCGACACGTCGCGGTCGAAACCTTCGACATTCGTGAGACAAACGAATAACTTTTAAATATATCGTATCTACGTCGAATAGCTTTGATATTTATTGTATCAACATTCTCCTAAACTAAGTTATTGAATTTCTCTTTATCACTCTATTCACAAGAAGTAACTCGTCTTACCTTTTGAGCTATCCTTTTTGCTCTCAAACATAAGGATGTAGTTGTCTTGTTCACTGTTCATCTTGTGGATTGCTGTCGAGGTTTAACAATAATGGTTTTCACTTAACAGCCAGAACAAGAAAAGTTAGTTCCAGTAGCAACGTTTCAGAACGATGTCCTGGGCTAATTGACTTACCCGTATACATTTCCATCCTTATTTTATGGGAACTCTAGAATCATGACGTCAGTCTTTTCTTATCATTACCATAGTCGCTAATTGCTCAAAAATAATTTAACAAAATAATTAAGCATACCGCTAAAACCATGACTTACACGGTCAATCAAGGAAGAAAACACCCTTAATTGCTAGCGGTATTTTCAAATAGTGCTACTAGTATGGATTTTTCTTAAAAATAAAAACAATTTGAGCGAATTTTCAATGTTTGTATAACAATAGCTCGGTATATTTAACAAATTTACGATAGTTTCGCGAGGTAAATGTCATCTTATTTACCACGGTTGGCGTCATCGAATGGTCTAAATTGTTGTGGATCCACAATACTCAGAGTCTTAAAATTATCGTGTGTTCTCGGACAAGGACGTTAAACACTATTCGGGTAGTAAGTTCCCGGTGTATGTGGTCTGACCTATCTATACTACAGGGCCCATTGTCAAATGCCTCCAAACTTTGGTGTCCCTAAGTATTAAGGTTATTTTTAGGATACCGTCTTGCCGTTATATTTTGAACATGAAACATTATTTTCGCCCAAACTTAGTCCCGTGTTACAATAATGTTTTAAAAAGAAATTAAAACTATTCTCAAAACAGAATGATGATGTCGGGTAACACTTATTCAGGTAGAAGTTTTCGGTTGAAACAGAAAAATAAAAATCTTTATTGTTGTTGTTAAAAAGCCAGTTATTTTCGAAGTGATGTGAACTTAAACCTATGAAGACCAAGCCCAAAAACCTTTAAGATATATCGCTGGCAAATAATTTTGCAACGGTTAGATTTGCCCAACCCGGTTTGTTTTAACCGAGTGTTTTCCCATCGAAGAGCTTTTTGTAAGAATTTAAAAAAAATATCAACATCCGTCAGTCTTTTCTTATCATTACCATAGTCGCTAATTGCGCAAAAATAATTTAACAAAATAATTAAGCATACCGCTAAAACCATGACTTACACGGTCAATCAAGGAAGAAAACACCCTTAATTAGTGCTAGCGGTATTTTCAAATAGTGCTACTAGTATGGACGTTTTCTTAAAAATAAAAACAATTTGAGCGAATTTTCAATGTTTGTATAACAATAGCTCGGTATAGTTAACAAATTTACGATAGTTTCGCGTGGTACATGTCATCTTATTTAACACGGTTGGCGTCATCGAATGGTCTAAATTGTTGTGGATCCACAAGACGAAGTCGAGTGGATCCACAACAATGTAGACGATGAGGTGGCGCCAACCGTGGTAAATAAGAGGACATACGTCAAGAAACTATCGTGAATTTGTTTTTTACTACATTAAAATGAGCAAAATAGCAACCGTGGTATGTACTCTTATTTACCACGGCTCTCGACCAATCAGAAAGCGAGAAAATTATCAAATGTGGTAAAACAAAAACTATATCAAAGACAGACGCGCCGTCTTCTTCTTCTAAAAAGGTAATCTTTTGTGTCAAACGATAGTTTTATTCTGAAATTCTGAAAACATCTGAAACATCTTACGGGTACCGCTAAGACTAAGGCAATGAACTACCACCAGCTACCATTTGTTGCTGAAAGGCTTTGTTATACCATTGATTTCTCAAAAAACAAGTATTAAAGTACCCCAACTCAATCGAAATCAACAGGCCCCAACCACATTAGTGCTAATTAATGTCTTACATGTAGCCTGCATTCTCGTTCCCAGAGCCCATGGTCAACCGTCCAGCGGAAGGTTTCGCCCGAAGGGCTCTGGTTCAATCCCAAACCGGAAGGTTTTCTGATTGGCTGAATTTTTTTTAAATAAGTACCGGAAGTTAAATCTCATAAAAGTCAACCGATTTGTGATTGGATGAAAAAACACCGGAAGGTAGTAAAAACAAAAACCGTTACTTACCCCACCCCGACACCGCTCAAAAGTGCAGTTATAAATGACTACAGATGGTCACGGAGAAATTTTCGAAGACTTGATGAACTTTACAAAATTATTTCTCTGCGTAAAAAAAAACAAATTAAAACTACTAAACCTAAGTTTTTCTTGACAAATAATTTCAAATAAATGCTTGTTGGAAAGCCGTTTGAGTTGTGTTTGAGATATTTTTTTGTGTGAAAGTGCATGTTCGACGAATTTGCACATCTTCCCTAAATAACGGGTGAAAATTCGAACCGTTCAAAATCATCCTAAAACGCACTTTTATTCAAAAAATTCAAGTTCAAAATGTTCATTAACTATCAGAACATAGTCTAACAGGATTTGTTACAAAACATTGGTAGTTTGCAGTAGTTTTAGATCGCATTTTCCGAGACCATTTGCAAATAGCTGATGTTCGCAATTTTTGGAAGCCCGCGACTGGTGACGATTTTTAGCATCAGAACAAGATTAATTAGCTTGTACATGTAGTCACTTGGCTATTTTTCATTGATTAATACTATTAAGCATGCTGTAAAATTCTTGCAAATTTAAGCCATTCTTAATTTACCGTTTCACAGTATAGATAATTGTGTGTTTTTTTTTTTAATAAGTAAGCCTCCAAAGAGCAAATTCGAACCGTTCAAAATCATCCTAAAACGCACTTTTATTCAAAAAATTCAAGTTCAAAATGTTCATTAACTATCAGAACATAGTCTAACAGGATTTGTTTCAAAACATTGGTAGTTTGCAGTAGTTTTAGATCGCATTTTCCGAGACCATTTACAGTCAATCAAAACGCGTTTGGGCTACCTGTGCTCTGTCGGCTATTTTTATGAGACATAACCTGAGTATCAGGCTCTAGGGGAGGGGGGAAGGAGAGAAAGAAGGGAGAGAGGGAAGAAAAGGAGAGCCTGACACGAAACGCGATTTAAGCCATTCCGCCCCCTCGCTTGACCCACAGCATGATATTACATAGGAGCCAATCAAAATCGCTTCCGGTTGTCATGTCGTCATGTCAAAACACGAGCAGCAATGTCGCTAATGAAACAACAATGTTATGAATTTAAACACGGCTAAAATAATCTCATACCAGTTATAAAACTGAAGGCTGAAATATTAAATCTACAAGCTTAACTTTACACTGAAATATATACTCAGAATCAGGCAGAAGGCTGAATTTAATACACAAACAAATCAAGTACTAGAAAATTTACGTCTTGAAGACTTCCCGACTTCAAAGACTGACTCTATTTGTGCGATAACCATCGTTCTGCGCTACCGAAGACAATCTCTAGCTCCTCGATGTTTTTAGCCTCCATCTCGTCCATGTCTTCTAGTGTAGCGGCTTTAATGCCGCTACCACACAATCGTTTAGTCTGTTGTTTTCGAATCAGTTCACGACAATGATTTTCATTGACTTCGTTAATTTCCCCTGTCTTTTGAAACCAATGGCTACTCAAAACTTTGGGCAAGAGCTGATAAATGTGCTCATTCCATACCCAGTTGAAAGGACACCGAGGACGTCCTTCTTCTTGATCTGATGTTTTAAGGCATAACTCCTGCTTCTTTTTGAGAGTTATTCCAGGGAATACCTCGAGTGCTTCTTTGATCGAGAGCATCATCGAATTCTTTGTGATTCATTACAAGCTTTTTTTTTCGAACACGAATACTAGATATACCATATAAATAACCAAATAACATTGCAACCTCGATCGCTTCGATCGCGTATTAGTTCGCGTCTAGAGTTTCACTTCCGTTCTATTGTTCAATGGACCAATCAGAAAAACATTCATATTCTGAATGTTTGACACAGGAAAAAACGGCTTTTGTGTCAGGCCCTCCTTTTCCCTCTTCTCTCTCCCCCAGTCCCTCCCCGCCCCCTCCCCGAGGGCCTGATACTCAGGTTATATGAGACAGGAATCCTTTTACATATGCGCAGTACAACCGGAAACAGAGAATCCTGTTTCCGGTTTTGGATTGAACCAGAGCACTTCGGCATTCTCGTACCCAGATCCTTCTCAGCTTTTTAACGAAAGATCGTAGGCCCTGGGAAACCCTATAATATCAAGTGATCTGATTGGCTGAGTGGTATAACAATAGCAATGGTCTAAATGGGAGCATGTAGAGATTTTGTCTGCGCATGCGTTTGTTTTGATGCTAAAATTCCTTTTCACGTCGAATGAAAGAATTTTATGCTGACATGGAACATTTGGTTTGCAATCTCATCTTTCACAATTATGTTCATGAACCGAATTACTGAGACATAAAATGTTGACTGCCTACTAGTGCGCTGTAGTTAATTATTGCAATCGAACAAACTCCGGATTGCAAAAAATCACACGTCAAAGTCCGACCAAAGTGAAAAGAAAGACCAGAACTGCGTACTTTCAAGTAGCATGTTGGACGATAAACCAATGTGCAGGTCAAAACTTTTAGTAGAACTTAATATAACCAACACGCTACTTTGTGCATTGCATTATATTAGGAGATATTAGACGCCTTAGATCGTCAAGTAAACCGGCGTGTTGATGTCAATATCAGCAATATTGAGTGCGAACTTCTCGCAATTCATCATAGAATTTTTATATCTTAAACATCGTGCCCCAAAAAACGTTTAAAGAAATTGACATTTCCATGTTTACTTTTTGCAAAACTGAGCTATTTTTGTAGAAACTCTTTGTCCCTGGATATGATTTCAAGCAGTGTTTACCACATGGTTTAGGCCCTGTTTCACTGTGATAAATTTGACGAACTTCAACAACCTGTATTTTATAATCTAAAATATTTATCTAGAATGTAATTATATATTTCGATTTTATGGGAGCCATTAAGGTTTTTGCCCATAAAGCCAACTTTAATTCTTAATTCAAGAATAAAAAATAGTTCGCTAAAATTTGCATATTGTTTTGAGCGAAAATATGCATAAAACCACGTACACAAAATCGCTTTGGATCACATTGCGGGACCAAAAGTTACTACCTAAAAAGCTTAGTTTTGCAAAATATAAACATGTAAAAAGCTATTTCTGAAGTAAATTCGCTGGGGCACGATGTTTAAGATATAAAAATTCTAAGATGAATTCTAAGGATTTCGCACGCACTCGAGGTAACCAAGGCAGTTTTATTGACGATCGAGGGCGTCTAATATCTCCCAATATGATTAAATACAAACAGTATCGTGTTGGTAATGACTTATACTGTTATGTTTACCTAATAGATTAAATTAGCGCCCAAACTTGTATTCGAAAGTTCGAAGTTCTGGTCCTTTTATCCATTTTTGTCAGGCTTTGACGTGTGATATTTTTCCATCCGGAGTTTGTTCCATTGAAATAATTAACTACAGCGCACTAGTAGACGGTCAACATTTGATATCTCAGTAATTCGGTTCTTGAACATAGTTGTGCAAGATGAGATTGCAAACCGAATGTTCCATGTCAGTGTGACAGGGTCACTTTGCATTAGTTTTAATCGTTTTTGAATGTGCTTATTTCCGTAATGTGTACATTTGACTCAACCAGATGTTTAGTTACTTCACCGGAAGTCATTATGTAATCCAGTATTTTTACTCGCCAAATATGGTGCTAGCATGTCATTGTAGAATGCACGTTTGGATTGTAATAAACCAGTTCTGTCCTAGAGTTTGACCTGTGTAGTTGTTTGTTCTACACTCCGCGTAACCCTCTATATGTTTCCTCCTCGCTATCCATCCTAGGACCTAAATACACCCGGTCACATATGGCGTCGCGAGCAGGGTGGATTCTGAGGAACGAAGATTTCAATGGTGTGCCATTCGTACGAATTTGCTTAGTGAGAAATACGATGGCTTGACGAGGATCGCGGTAACGATGATGGTGGATGTAACTTCCCTTAGGGGATAAAGATGGAAAAGCAGGGGAGCCGAGGGCAGAACTCAGGTCGACACAGTTGGTCGAGCGTCGACCTTAGAACAAGACCACTTCAACAAGAGTTTGAAGGACACCATTTTGACAAACACGTGTCATGGATCGTTCGTGTTGTTGAATGTTTCACAACTGAAAACCTACAGCAAAAGAACTTAAACAAATCGTGCTTTTGGACGGGAGTCGAAAGATGCCCTGATGCCGATGCAAGCGACCGGCGGTAAAGCAAGTGCAAGAGAAAATAACTGTGAGGGGCCATGCGAAGATAGTACTCGGCCATGTTGTTCGATATGGCGGGTCACCCACACGGGGTCTCGATGTAACCTCTGGCGACGGTGATTGTTCTCTGAGAGAAGTACCTCTGCTTCTTAGGTTGAAAGTGATTCCAAGACGGGAAAAGAAAGAGCTGGTGTTTTGGGGCTCACCTGGGCCCGGTGATGCCCCGGATTTTACAGCTACTGGAAGATGGCTGTGGGAAATATGTCCAGGACCGTTCTGTTTGTTGTCGCTGTTGAGAAAGAAACTGTAAACACACGCAAGGACTTGACGTTTACGTTCTGAGAGATCGATGAGACTATGATATTGACTGATGTAAGTGCATGTGAGGAAGACTGCGAGGGACTAGTTGTATTGGTTTGGTGGCTGACGTTCTAGCGGAGAAAGTGGTAGACTCTCACGAGGCCACTGGCGGACAAGCCGCACTTCGACTTAAACGAATTCAACACCGACCGGGAGTGACAGTGAAACAGTTGAGCTGAGCATAGTAGTACGTAAAGACAGCCAATACATGGAGTGAATCGGTGTTGATGTGTTGCGGGAAGGAGATGGTTACACTACGTATCACACAACAAAAGAACTGTACTGATTGTATGAAGCTGAGTAGCAATACGTTAACTTAGAAACAATGGACTTGACATTTTAGTTTAATATTAATTTCAATACTAGGATAATGATTGTTTAGTTCGCTCGAGGACGAGTCGAACAAAAGTGGGGGCGTATGTGACAGGGTCACTTTGCATTAGTTTTAATCGTTTTTGAATGTTCTTATTTCCGTAATGTGTACATTTGACTCAACCAGATGTTTAGTTACTTCACCGGAAGTCATTATGTAATCCAGTATTTTTACTCGCCAAATATGGTGCTAGCATGTCATTGTAGAATGCACGTTTGGATTGTAATAAACCAGTTCTGTCCTAGAGTTTGACCTGTGTAGTTGTTTGTTCTACACTCCGCGTAACCCTCTATATGTTTCCTCCTCGCTATCCATCCTAGGACCTAAATACACCCGGTCACATCAGCATAAAATTCTTTCATTCGACGTGAAAAGGAATTTTAGCATCAAAACAAACGCATGCGCAGACAAAATCTCTACATGCTCTAAATGGGTACATCACAGGTAGCCCAAGCTCACTATTTACAAGAGAATATAAGGCGACTTTTAAAACTTCGAAGTTTTTCAACGAAATATTAATACAATTCAACAAAAACTTTCACCGTCATTTTCAGTTATTATTTAATTAAGTGTCTGTGAAGATTTCAAGTGATTTGGGTTAAAATTAAACAAGTTACGGCTATTTTTATATTCGCCTAACTCACTGTGTCGGGAAGGTTGCAGCTTCGGAGAACCTAAGACACGTGTCAACATTCTTTACAGGCTCTTCAAAAACTCATTAATAATTCATGAGAAATTTTCAAAAGAAATCGTAACCGTGACGAGTGTTTTAACTGAAGTTATAAAGTTATAGATTCACCCTAATTTACATAAACTTTAACCTTAACTTTCTCTAATAAACTTTCACAAATCCTTGATTTTCTTTTACAAAAACACAAAATATAGGTTGGAGTTTTTTAAGTCGTTCAATAAACTCGCAGATCGTGTTTTATCAGGTTTAAAACCACTTGGCTTCGCCCTGCTCGTTTATTAAACATTACATAAATCCTTTCTTTTTTAAGTTTATAGAATTCTGATCCAAGAATGTTATTCTACCGTAATGTTTCCTTATCCGTGCCCAATTTTACCGCTCAAATGCACTTCTTTAACCATTAAAATCAATTCATAAAACATAAATAGTTTGCACATTCAAGCGTGCCAAGGCTCGTACAGAAGACGATGATTCATAAATAGTTTGCACATTCAAGCGTGCCAAGGCTCGTACAGAAGACGATGATTCATTGTTGATCGGAAACTCTTCTCTGTGAGTTGGTTATTGATTGTATACTCACTATATACTTTTTTGTACTACGCCGTTTCGACGCCATTCTGGTCGTCTTCTTCAGGTACTCTCGTTTTTGGTGTTATTGTTTTTATAAGTGATTTCCAATAGTCGACGTCTGCATGAATATTCAAAAATTTATTTCTATTGTTCTGTGTTTTGACGCTCTCAAGTGACTCTAGGGAAAAAAAAAACATTCCTAGAGTCTCTTGAGAGCGTCAAAACACGGAACAATAGAAAGAAATTATTGAATATTCATACAGACGTCGACTATTGGAAATCACTTATAAAAACAATAACACCAAAAACGAGAGTACCTGAAGAAGACGACCAGAATGGCGTCGAAACGGCGTAGTACAAAAACAGTATATAGTGAGTATGAAAGCCCAATCAGTGGACCAACAAACGATGATTCATGAATATTAATTAACTCGTGCCCAAACAACTCGGTCGAATTAAAGATGGCGCATGCGCTCTTTTGACGCTGTCACAACAATTCTGGTTTTCGGTTGTAGGGTTTCCCAGAGCCTACGATCTGCCAAAAAGCTGAGTAGGGTCTGGGTACGAGAATGAGCACTTCGGGCGAAACCTTCCGCTGGACGGTTGACCGTGGGCTCTTGGAACGAGAATGATGTAGCCTGCAAAAAAAACGCATCGGATTTTGAGGTTTCTGTGATGTCTTTATACCCGCGAGAAACATGGGGCCTAGACCAAAACAAAAAAGAAAGGTGGGGGAGGTAGAAAGAAGAGGTTCCCTTCGTCTCTTCCCCAATTCGCTTCTGTTTTGCTACGACACAGAAACCCCAGAATTCGACTTTTCCAAAAAAAACCTCCAAAATAATCTCAGCTCCTTTATCTAAAATCATCAACATGCCTATTAAATTTATTGTAAGCCAATCTGGATTCAGACTGTTCCCTGCACTTGGTTTCTTTATGTACGTTCGGGTGCTTTAATATTGGTTTTGGTCTCTTCAAGTTCGGGTGCTTTAGTAAGGGTTTTGATTTCTTTAAGTTCGGGTGGTTTAAACCCCATTTACACGACATCATTTTTGGGCCCGGCACTCCTAACTTTTGGCACGCGTACCTTACTTTTCTGGCACGGCACTCGTAAAATTTGCCGTGTAAACGCAATTCCAAGCGGCCCGCGTACCTACTTTTTAAGCGTGCCGAGACTACCTCAGGTAGGTAGTCTCGGCCCGCCAAAACAAGGGTCCGCGTACCTTAAATGCGCCCATGAGTTCGAATATCCAGCGGAAATTATACAGAACATGCTCACTCGTTCTTGATCGTGCAAAATGGCGGCGTCTACTTGCAGTTCTACAAGTGGAAAAACAGAGGAAAAACGTGGTCGGAGGAGGCCACAAAAACTTTAATTCAATTTTTGATTGAAATTTAATAAGTAATTTAAATGTTTGCTTGTGATTGTGCATGGTCTGACGAACATTTCTAGTAAATACTTCAGGGTTTGCATGAATTAAATACCGATCTGATTTGATATAAATGACACTCGCATACTCTCTGAAATCTGAAAATACTTTCGTCTACCTCTCCATCCAATTCTTAATTCATTTCTGTGGCGTGCGCACACATTCATTTTACTCAAAACTTCTGGTCGACACTCAAAAATTCATATACAAAAAATAAATTTAATAGTTATACTTAAAAGAAAAAAATAGGTGATATTCAATACAATACACAATATATAATTAACCTGCTCTACACAAAATCATGATCAATTCGACCTCTGTTTTTACTTCAGAATGACTCATGCAGTTGCAACTGCTTCATATGACCCTTGATTAGATATTTTTTGTGCAAGATAAAAAAGGCCGAACAATTTTGTTCACAAGTATCTGATCAGGTGTGAAATACGGGCCGCAGTCAGGATTAAATTCCCTATTTTACTAAAACTGATTGCAGGTCTTTCATGCAATTCACATCTTCACATTTACCGCTATTTTGTACTAATTTATCTTTTTAACTGGACATAAAATGCACTACCAGCGGAAACATTCTATGATTTTGTTCCATGACATCACTTTATGCACATCGAAGGATAAAATAGAATAGAATACTTTATTTCAAGAGGGTAACACTTAAAATCTAAAGAAAATATACACATGGCCCTCAAAATAATAACAATGAATAAATAAAAGAAAGCAATTTTAACAACCCTAGCTGATTCTAAGTGAATTGGAATAAATAGCCTATCTAAATAACAATTGAATTCTATCTATCTATGTAAAGAATATATAACATAAACCAAAGTGCGTTGTTTAAAGAAACCGAAGTGCGTTGTTTAAAGAAACCGAAGTGCGTTGTTTAAGGTGGCTCGAGGTAGTTTTGAATGGCGCACACATCCCTTTTTGAATTCGCAATTACATGATCTTACCTTCGCCCCATGAATGTGAATTTTACACCAAATGACAGTCTTGGATGAAAGTTTTGAACAATGTTTTAATTATGCTAATCAAAGTTTCCATAGCAACGATAAACAACTTGTTTGTAAAATGGTTTTTCTTAAATATCTTTTGAATTTGAGCTGATTGCGAAAAACCAATAAATGTGCTATAAACTACCCCGTTTAGCACATCAATTGGGAAAGTTAGAAGAAAAGTTATCTGTTCGATAATGAATAAATCACGAAAACATTTAAATGTGTATTTTGTTCGCGTGTAAATATAAGCGGTCAAAACATTTCATAGGATGCACAAATTATCATCTTAATACTGCAGAATGTTTCCTTGGACTTTCATTTAAACTCCCTGTGAACAGCTCTGGTTAATATGTAGGCAATGCAGAGATCGAGCTTTTTATTAAAATGACGTTTTGCTTGACGTTTTCACTCTTTCATAACTACGATCACAATTACATATAACTCACAAAAAACTAACGAAAATGAGTGATATCTTCGCAGTACAATTTTAAATATATAGTCAATAATATTGCAAAATTGTAGCCAAATCCATATGAAAGAACGCTTTTAAAAGTAGCGCCGAAGTTGAGGTACGAAAGTAGCGCCCGCCGAGTGAAAACTTACTGCATTGAGCGTGACATCGTGTGTTTATTTCAGTGGCTGATTAACATGCAGCAAACAGTCTTAAATTCCTCTATGCACGCTTAGTCCACAGGAAGACCAAGTGTACAAGTTTCACATAAAGTACAATAATAAATCGGGCGTGTTAGTCCAGTCATTATACGAATTGACTCATCACTAATTGCCACGTGCAACAGAAGGTTTTTCTTCACAAGCCGACCTGGAATACCATCTAAAACAACATATTAAAAATCATATTGAATCTATGCAGGGGAACATCCTGAAAATCGCCTTTTTTTGGTGGTAAGTTTTGTGCCGACTTGAAAGCGAGGCTCCAAGGGGGAGCCGCCATGTTTGTGTACTGTACATATTGTATGCTTGCTCGTTATTCATTGGGTTCCTGTGTTTCCATATTAGGAGAAGCGAATGTTTTATTATGTCCAATCAACAATCGAACTTTCAAACTATTCTTGTTTTGAATAATTAAATCTTCGTTTTCAATATTCCAAGTTCAAAACTAAACAATAGTGAGTTCTACGTGTTCACGATTCAGGTGTTTTGACTGTAATAATGTGAGTACGCCAATTAGTACTTCATTTCAGTCGTTGAATTTGCAAATTATTTATCTACTGCTTTTTTAATTATTTTATTTATAGTTAAAATAAATAGAACAAAATAAGCAAACAAAAAAAACACACACACAAACACAGAGGAGAAGAACGGATTAGAGAGGAGGGAGAAATAGCAAAAATAAATAGAGAGAAAAAAGAGAGAAAAAGAGGTAAAAAGAGATAATAATTTATTTATTTAATAATTTATTCTTTAGTTTTAAGAATAATACTTAAAATTCTTCGTCTATAAACCTGTCGTCCGTCTTACCTCCTTGAAATGTTGTTTTTGACATGCAAATTTAGCGTTTTTATGTGTGTTTTTTTTTTCTATTACTTTGTGAACATCACCAAGATAGCAACGTTTCAAGGTTAGTAATCGGGGCAGCTTTTAGTTTTTTTCAAGTATATTTTTCGATGCTTTTCTGTGACATAAAGAGAATGGTGGAATGAAACACGTGACCATGTCCTGCAAAGGGCCTATTATTGAACTATAAGGTCTTATTGGCCTGATTAATATCGTAATATTATTTGGGCCAATTTTATGCGAACAGCTTATCTCTGAAATATTTGTACCATTTGCACTCTAATGAATAGCCTCAATAGCTTATATTTATGAAGAACAAAGAAAATCAGGGCTCGAGGAGGGAGAAATGGTCGAAAAATTAGGGAGGAGGGAGAAAAGCGGTATAAGATTTGGGAGGAAGGATATTTTAATCCCTGTTTCTGTCCCCTCCACACACGCATGAAATATGAATAACTGATTTCTAGTACTCCGGTGTTATTGATATGATTATGAAACAATTTTCGATCCCCAACAAATTTTAATTTTAATATTAATTTTTAGCTTAAAACGGCTATTAAATAGATATCTAAAGTATGATTTTTTTATTATTTATTATTTTTTCATTAGACTAAAAGAATCATCTACTTTTAGTAGTGTTGAACAATCTATTTTATACATTTTACTGAGCAAAAACCGGAGATAGCCTCGTTTAGTTATGTACAGCTAAGAGCGGCCACAGATAGCCTTTACAAATGCTATTTTTTGGCTACTTCCCCAACTATGATTCCATATGATTTTTGATATGTTGTAGAGGAAGGTTTTCGGATGGGAAAAACGTTAAAAAACCTTCTGTTGCAATTAGTGGTGGGTTGACCCATTTTTTCCGATAAAATGACTGGACTATGTATTGAATGCTAGATTTTATAGTTTAGTGGAATTTGAAATATATTTCAAGCCTTAGTGAATACATCACGAAGAGTACGACCCATGTTGTAATCAAGCAGGAATGCGCGATAAGAATAAGAAAATTTAAATAATTACAATATACAAAAATTATAATTAGACTAAGCGTGCATAGAGGAATTTGACACTGTACGCTGCATGATAATTAGCCACTGAAATAAACACACGATGTCACGCTCAATGCAGTAAATTTTTACTCGGCGGGCGCTACTTTCGTACTTCAACTTCGGCGCTACTTTTAAAAGCGTTCTTTCATATGGATTTGGCTACAATTTTGCAATATTATTGACTATATATTCAAAATTGTACTGCGAAGATATCACTCATTTTCGTTAGTTCTTTTGTGAGTTATACGTAATTGTGATCGTAGTTATGCAAGAGTGAAAACGTCAAGCAAAACGTCATTTTAATAAAAAGCTCGATCTCTGCATTGCCTACATATTAACCAGAGCTGTTCACAGGGAGTTTAAATGAAAGTCCAAGGAAACATTCTGCAGTATTAAGATGATAATTTGTGCATCCTATGAAATGTTTTGACCGCTTATATTTACACGCGAACAAAATACACATTTAAATGTTTTCGTGATTTATTCATTATCGAACAGATAACTTTTCTTCTAACTTTCCCAATTGATGTGCTAAACGGGGTAGTTTATAGCACATTTATTGGTTTTTCGCAATCAGCTCAAATTCAAAAGATATTTAAGAAAAACCATTTTACAAACAAGTTGTTTATCGTTGCTATAGAAACTTTGATTAGCATAATTAAAACATCGTTCAAAACTTTCATCCAAGACTGTCATTTGGTGTTAAATTCACATTCATGGGGCGAAGGTAAGATCATGTAATTGCGAATTCAAAAAGGGATGTGTGCGCCATTCAAAACTACCTCGAGCCACCTTAAAATGAAACGACCTAATATTGCCCATATGATAACTTGCTCATGACTACCTTCACCATGCAAAGTTACAGGTGGGGTTGTATCTGACCATTTCTGAAAATACTCGAAGCATAAGTGGAACGGCTCTTACTATAGCAAGGGCTCAGGAAATCAGGCGGGCCATTTCAAATTTTTGGAGTGCCTCATAGATAAACTAGCCCGTCTACATTTGTCGTGTAAAAGCGATTTTGACGGGCCACAATCGATCGGCCCGCGTACCTAAAGTTTGGAGTGCCGGGCCAAAAGTGATGTCGTGTAAATGGGGTTTTAGTATGTTTTTTTGTTAAGTTCGAGTGCTTTAGTAAGAGTTATGGTTTCTTTAAGTTCGGGTGCTTTAGTAAGGGTTATGGTTTCTTTAAGTTCGGGTGCTTTAGTAAGGGTTTTGATTTCTTTAAGTTCGGGTGGTTTAGTATGTTTTTTTAAGTTCGAGTGCTTTAGTAAAGGTTATGGTTTCTTCAAGTTCGGGTGCTTTAGTAAGGGTTATGGTTTCTTCAAGTTCGGATGCTTTAGTACGGATTTGGTTTCTTCAAGTTCTGGTGCTTTAGTAAGGGTTTTGGTTCCTTTAACTTCGGGTGCTTTAGTAAGGGTTTGCTTTCTTCATGTTCGGGTGCTTTAGTATAGGTTTTGGTTTCTTTAAGTTCGGGTGCTTTAGTAAGGGTTTTGATTTCTTTAAGTTCGGGTGGTTTAGTATGTTTTTTTAAGTTCGAGTGCTTTAGTACGGATTTGGTTTCTTCAAGTTCTGGTGCTTTAGTAAGGGTTTTGGTTCCTTTAACTTCGGGTGCTTTAGTAAGGGTTTGCTTTCTTCATGTTCGGGTGCTTTAGTATAGGTTTTGGTTTCTTTAAGTTCGGGTGCTTTAGTAAGGGTTTTGATTTCTTTAAGTTCGGGTGGTTTAGTATGTTTTTTTAAGTTCGAGTGCTTTAGTAAAGGTTATGGTTTCTTCAAGTTCGGGTGCTTTAGTAAGGGTTATGGTTTCTTCATGTTCGGGTGCTTTAGTACGGATTTGGTTTCTTCAAATTCTGGTGCTTTAGTAAGGGTTTTGGTTCCTTTAACTTCGGGTGCTTTAGTAAGGGTTTGCTTTCTTCATGTTCGGGTGCTTTAGTATAGGTTTTGGTTTCTGGTTGTTTTTGTAAGGGTAGGTATCTGTCACGTGACCAAGTTTATATTTCTTTTAAGAATATTCTGGATAACCTTTGTTACTCCTTTTATGTTGTAGCTACTCGACTCAACTGGTATCTACTACATAAAAACAAAATAATGATATATTTCTATAAAAATATATCTCAAATCGCAAACTTTCGCCTGTTGTTTGCACTGTAATTGCAAATTAGCCTATATTTAATTGAAATGAAAGCTTAAGTAAAACCCGAGATTGATTGTATACCACAATTTATAAATCACATCTATTATCATATTATTCGAGAAAAAATTGCACCATTATCTACCAATCAAGTTCAAGTTTATTTTTTATAGCGACAATAGTTTTAGTTATTAAAACAATATTCATGGAGTACAAACACTAAAAGCGTTCAACATTAATAATACTAAATAGTAATATTTAGTGATAATTCTGTGGTAGGTTTTGCAACCTTTTAGTGTGTGCACTCAAATGAATGGATATACAGTTTTATGGATATACCACTTTTACGCCAAGTACGAGAAAAATATTGACATATTTTTAATATTTTATAAGATCTCTCTACTGCTTCTTGATGTTACACCCTAGTTTCGAATACACATCTAATAATTATGCAATTGGCCTTTCTTTCTGTAATATTTCAAATGATGAAAAGTTATTGTTTATTATAATTTACCTCTGAATAAATAAATAAAATAAAAGTCAGTATAGAGTACAAACACTAAAAGTGTGCAACATAAATACCACTAAATACTACTAAATTATCAAAATTCTTTTGTTCTCTATTGTTTAATCAACATATTTAGTGGTAAATAGTACAAAGTATTGCACACTTTTAGTGTTTGTACTCTAAAAACAGGATCTTAAAATTGTAAAAATGTACCTTCTTTTAATGTTAACATATCACTTTAAATCCATTAATAATACAATAGATATTATGTCAAATATATGATAATTATTGTTTCAGCTATGACGAATTCAGCAATTATTAGCATATTTTTTAATAGTGCCGTGAAGCAGACAGTACTCAGTCAACCTGACAAAGCGAAGAAGAGCAATCAACGGAAATTATAGAAAGTAAACTGTGCCGAAAAAATCACTTGGCAAGCATTTGCATCGAGTTTTTCTTTTACTTCAATTTTAAATGAATCAACGAAAGGTAAGGAAAACAACTCATTTAAAGAGCCCAAGGCCATTAAATAAAAAAAATAATGATATAGAATCATAGTGGTGCAAAACATAATCTTTATACTATACTATTTATATACAAGAAATAACATTCGTTGCACATAGTCCATATTAACTATACTGAGTATGCATTGCAGAATTTTCCATGTTGAATGATTATAAAAACAATGTGAAAATCAATTTTATGTTAATGAGCAACCGTATGAAAACTTTGGCACAAACAACAACGAGAAATATGACAATTTTCCTCTTCTTTTTAGTGGTCTTTGAAAATATCCTATATTGAATTAATGATGTTCAGTATGTCACAAGCAATTTTAAATTTCTAATTCAGTATTATTAAGAATAGATTTCATTTACTTTGAAAAGCGTCTCGCGGGCAAGAACAAAAATTATATATGACTTTTTGATAATCAAGTGCTTTTTACTATATAATTATTCAATTCTCTCTTGTATTTCTAACGTTGACATAGCATATTTGAATTTCAAAAAGATGTTTCCAAGAAAAGCAATTGAGTTTCGGCGCACAACTGATGAAAATTGTTACTATTAAATTCCATTGACGGCTTAGTTCCGCCATAAGCTATTGCCGGATGAAGTAAACTAGCTTAGAGACAGTTTATAGTTATGACCTTTGAATTTAAGAGTAATTTGTCGGAACGGAACAGCTAGTGGTAATTACTCACATCGCCGATACATTTGCTTGCTTAGAATGTCTCCACCATGTAATAAGTTGTCAAGATTATAGAGCGGTCAGTTTCGCATGAAAGAAAAACTCACCTCTGGTACGTTTCTACAAGATAACGTTGCGCGATAAAGGGAAAAAGGCTTATTGTTGTTGTTGGTCCGAAGAAACAATAGCCGAGAACAAAAACTTAGATAATTGTCATGCAATACAATGAATCCAGGGGAAAAAAATGATTTCGTGTGTTACGACACAACAGTCTCGTTATGTATTAGAAACGATATATACACCTATATAAAACGTTTTCAGTCACAACTACTCAGCTAGCCGGTCACGGTGAGTGTACGGAGGAAAAAGGACATTGTCTGCCACGATATGTTACGGTTTCTGCTCGGTCTCTGTAGCCTCCTCCGCAGGCGACTCCTTCGGGCTTCCTTTGTAACTGTAGATGCGTGCGGAGGAGGCTACGGTTTCAGCACAGATTTGGAAATTTGTAGAACCCATCCCACCCCTTTTTTCGTGAAATCTGCCCCCCTGACTTCGTATCACTGGACACCCCTTCTGAAATCGTTCCATGTATCCAAACGGAGCTCTGTACCAAATTTGTTGCTTTAGTCACTTCTGTCACGATTTTGTCAAGTCTTTTACCTAAGCGACTGGACTAATAGTCGTTTTTCAGTTAAAACGCTGTTCTGATCATCGTTACAAGATGTTGTAATAATCGTATAGAAATCATATTTGCATCGTAGCACCTACAAAGCATCTACCATAAAATATCTGCGGCATCCGAGAGATTCGTAAGACTCGTGAGTGCAAGTGTGATTCAAACGTCGATCTTTTTTCAATTAAACGCAGCCTTTGTACTAATTTAACCATGCAGTGATAAGCTGATGACTTAAATAACTGATACGTCACGCGATTTTATCTTCTTAAGACATTTAGTTCCATCAAAGTGAGGTCCAGAAATGGAAAGAACCAATCAAAAAGAAAACTTAATGTAACAGTTTTTTTATATAAAAAAAACAACAAACGTTGCAGTATATACAATGAAACTTTTAAAAATAAAGATGCCCCAGGCAAAATCAACTTCTCCCTCACGTGGTTGGCAGTGAATGAACGCTTGTTACTGATTTCCTAAAATAGTAATAACAGAATGTGACGATAAATCTTTAATACTAATCTACTGTTTATCATTGGGATCTGTGTAACAAGGTTTAAAGGATCAAGCAAATTAATTATCGAAGCATTCTGTTGTTTTTTCTACTAATTAAAAGATAAATGTGCGCCATTATGCAAATGTTCTTGTAACAGGGAGGAAACATAAAGCAATCACTGAGGATGTAACAACCCCTACAGACATAATCACTCTCAGTGACTTCTTAAAACATTACTATACCATAGTTTATAGAAGGGAATGGTTAGGAAGGACTGCAAACGTCTATAAACTCTAGCTGCACTCATTAGGGCGTATGAATTAGAGGATCTAAAGAACCACTGGGTATGTATTTAAAATGGTTAGTGACATCAGCTCACGCTTTTAGACCTTGCCCATAAGGCCATATTCACTTCATTAGCTGATCAAGAAACAGTAGATTCAAGTTGAGGATGGAGTGAATTAAACACAGTTACTATAGACTCATACACTGTAGCCTCGACTCGAATCTATATATTGTTTCGTGGTCAGTCATGCGAATTCAATAAAGGACACACTTTATACTAACTAGTGTCTTGTGTAAAAGAACCACTGGCCAGGCGAACAGGCTCATACTAAAGCCAAAGCGAGAAAGTGACTGAAAAATTCATAAATTAACATATGGTTCATTATGTAAGAATAGATAAATAAATAAATAAATAAATAAATAAATAAATAAATAAATAAATAAATAAATAAATAAATAAATAAATAAATAAATAAATACATAGATAAATAGATAAATAAATAAACAAATAAATAAATACATAAATACATAAATAAACACAAAAATATATAAATATAAAATAATTAATTGAATAAATAATCAAACAAAACAAAAAATAAACAAATAAATAAACAAATAAATAACTTCACATATTATTAAACTGAATTGGATAGCCTTTCAGCCTGAACTTTAAAGGAGCTCCGTACTTAATATCCTCTTATTACGTTATAAACAAAACAAGCCATCTAAACAAAAAAAAATTAGCTGACACTGACACCCAACATCAATAGGTGTTAATCAGGTTTGACGCTTGATTTGGAAAAGCCTAAACATATCGTTTTTATTTGGTACTATTTTTCATTTCCTACAGTAGAAAAAAAAGCAAGCCTTTATCCACTGTTTAGAAAACTTCGCACAAAAACTGTGAGCACCAACATGCTTAACACTAATTTTTTTCTTTCCCGTAGTTTCACATTGTACTGTATTATGGTAAAACTAACACTGCAATTTTCTTCCATATGAACCCACGGTGTTTTTCTTCATTTATTCATAATATTGTTTTAGAATTAAGTTATCATAATGAGTAGAAATATTCATTGAGCAAATTCAAAAGCAATTGAATCATCGACTTTTTGAATTGTTTAAAATAAATCATTAGACGGTGTACTTTTATACTAAAAACAAAAATATGCAAATATAGAAAAAGGCTGAACAACGAACGGCCGGTAGAATTTCTACTATACCACTAGTGATTGACGTCCAGTAACTTTTAGTGATATAAAAGTGTAAACATCTATGTAAAAAAAGAAAAAAAGCCAAACAAAACAAAAATTATAAACCACATCTGCATGATCTAAGATTGACGCAGTTCATTTATATTTAAAAAGTCGTCGGACTTTTGTTGTTTTTTATTTACGTTTTTTTCTGGTACAAGGTTATCGCATGCATGTGCTACAAAAAGAATAACTTTGGTTCATTGATAAAAGTAACGGCAGCAAAGATAAAGCTGTTTTCTTTAGTTTGAAAAAAAAAAAAAAAAAAAAAAAGAATTAAAACTATAAGATGAAGAAATCAATATCCAGAAAAGTAAGAAATTTTAAAAGTCAAGGTTAAACAAAACCGACCTGTATTCGTAGGCATTAACCTGATGAAATTAACGGCACTATGAGAGGAAGAAAAAATAAGAGATTAATTAAGAGAAAGTAGCTTGTGAATCGTTAAGTTAATCCTGTAGATTTTCTTTAACCATGGAATACAATGAGCTACAATGATTTGTAATACTGACTTTAGCCCTTCCTCTCGATAACCACCTGGGATGGTTTGATACAATACATATTTAATGACGGTTTACATTCGGAAATTTATACTAGCAAAGACTTTCAATTCGTGGCATTATTTGTAATTGTTTGACATATTACGGGTTTCAAGCTCACGGCGGGGATTATTATAATTGCTACATATACATATACGATATGCATGCTCATGCCAAATGCACGATGGTAAATTCTACACAAAATGTAAAATAGAATATGAGATTTAAAACGTGTTATCTGTAATGCGTAAGAGTAAGTATATTGTTATTCTCACCGACATTGCCATGTTTAAGGGTCTAACTGTAGGGGGTAGTTTTTTTACCGATATTGTATCAGTTCCATTTAAAATTATCAACCAAGGGAACTCACTATCTTCTATTTTTGATTGTAGGTACTTCAACAACGAGGGTTCTTAAACCACTGGCCCAAGTCATTTGGGACTAAATCTTTTCTTCGATTTACCAGTGGGAATTAAGTTCTCATTATTTAAAAACAAATCTCTTTTATACTGCATGGGTTTTCTACTTTACTAATGAAAGTCAACATCGGTTGGCTTACAACGTTCAGGCTAATTTGGATGTTTTGGGCTTCTGTCCCAGCCAAGAGTTCATATTCTAAATCACGGGCGCTCTTCAAAGTAGCTGTGTTGTACGACTGGGAAATCCCAATTGAAAAGGAGAAGATTGTTGGCATAAACAGAGAAAATATTACAAAATTCTTTATTGAAGATTCCAAGACGTTTACTGTGAAGTTCTTAGCTTATTCGGTCAAGGAATTCACTCCTTCACAAGTGAATGTTTTTTTCTGTGAAAAAATAGCTAATAGCGATATATCAGCAATAGCTTTGCACACTAAAGACATCAACCTCACACGATATCTGGCCTACTTATCCTCGTATTTCTGGATTCCATGCATTGGAAGTACAACAGATGATCAACTTCTTTCACAAAAGGTACCTTTTAACTATATTATCTGACTCGGTGGTTTTTACTTGTTAAATTCAATTCTAGTTGCTTTACAAAGACTCGACTCCCCTCCAGCGTTTGAAGAGCATCCAACAGTGCTTAATAAATAGCAGATTAGTTTGGAACCAAGATAAACAAAATATATAGATAAAGATTATTATATTGCTTTGACTATTTAAAAAAAATTGCCGAGCTTTTAAAAAATACAAAGGTGCCAATTTCACGGTTTGAAAAAGTAACTTTGTGGCTATAACAGCTTGTTGTTGTGTGAAAGTGATCATGTGGTGCTATTTTGTACTTGTCGTTTCTACGACTACGATGACAAGATTTTTGTTATAAGTTTGCGGTTTTGTCCAAACATATTGTTATCAGATTGGCGGTTTTGTTCTTACGATTCACAACGCCGTAAACCGCTCAATATTGGCCTGCTGAATATCACAATGCTACAGCCAGCGATTGATAGTGAAAAGTTCGCCTTTCCCAGCTGAATTCATTTGCAATCAATTGCTTTCTGCTGGGTGAACAGCATATGCCAATGATAATGATTCTCTTTTTGAATATGCATGCTATAGTCATCTCGTTCGGTAGAAAATAACAATTTATTGAAGCATTTAATAGTAATCCAGGTTTGTGTGTTTTGTATATCGTGTGGTTTATTGCTAGTAATACGCCGGTCACGGTTGTCCACAATTTAAAAATAATTCATAATACAATGAAGCGTGTTATTATGAAGGTAGGTTTTTGAGTTCTGACTAAATACTCAAACATCAGAATACGGTATAGTTTTAAGCTGTCAGTGTACTCAAGGCTGAAAGAGGCTATATCAAAAGAATAGCTAAAATAGAAGAAGCTTTATTCAGTTATTCTATCAAACAATACACCCTACCGAGTACACTTACTGCCAATTTATCTCCTTCTTTATTCATCTTAGTCTGTCGAGAGAGTTTTATTCTCAGTCGGCCTTCAAGTATCATAATGGTGAATTACTAATGGCTAACATATTCATCTCAACTTGCTTTTGTTCTCTCGCAATTCCCTTCATCTACTAATTATAATACGATCTATCCCAATTTCACTTCTCGGACAAAACAGCAATTCGCAGTTCTAGTGCTATATCTTCTTTCGTTACCCTTTTTTGTCTTTCTTTCGCTTCTGTAGATCACAATTTTCGTTTCTCACTAGTGGCCGGGTACAAAATTCATTTAAAATGCAATCTACTCCGAATCCACTTTTCACAAAAATCAAGTATCAATATTCAGTCTTTATTCTATCATCTCTTTATTTCATTTCCTATTCTCGCTTTCTTATTCAATTTTTGTTATTTGACATATTTTATTATATTTCAACTCTTTTCGTCTTATTTTGTGTTTGCATGATAAAAGATATCTGGATAATATGTCCAAGATCTAAAAAAAAGCAAAGATAATCATCCTTATACGTTGCTTCAACATTTTTCACCGTTCCCATCCTTATTTACGCTTTATATCACCTCTGTCGACAACATCTCGAGTTTGCATGATAAAATATATATTAATGATGGGTAGAGATTTTGTATACAATAATTTATCATATTGTATTTACCTTTTTAATTTTTTCCCGCTTCGCATTAATCTCTTATTTTATACGTTATTCTCACTCCATTACTTTTTGAGCTTTCATGATTTGAAAATTTACGATGTATAGTACATCTACTTACATGATTTCCGACATTTTTCTACGTTCCCGTTATTTATTATTGAATGTTTTAGATTATCTTTGTTCGAGTTTGCATTCAATAGATAAGTTAATATCGACCAAGGTTTTGCAAGTGTTGAAAGAGGGAGTGATTCAGTAAATGAGTATTAAAACATATCTACATTCATACCAAGCTCTATAGTTATAACTGATCCGCTTTATTAACGCTAGTACTAGATATGTCCTTGTCTTTCTCTTTAGAGTGGAAAAATAGCGAAATCTCTGTCAAGCAGAGAAGAACAGAGTTTTCCACACATCATCTCCACAGATCAACTAGACCCCATCGACGAGAGCCCCCCTAAGGCATCAGAGTTAGAGGACTGCTTGCTGAAGTTCAAAAATGGCAAATGTCAGGGAACTGATGGGATTTTTAGTGAACACCTAAAATATTCCAACTCCAAGCAACTGCTTGTCTACTTGTTGTTGCTGATGGGAGCAATATGGAAATGTATTAAGGTCCCCAGTACCTGGCTGACCTCCTCTATAACATGTCTACACAAGAAAGGGCTGAGGACACTAGCTAAGAACTATCGTGGTCTTTCCATCATTGCCACGTTGTCCAAAGTGATATCAATGGTTATAGTCCAAAGAATAAGACCAATCTATGAAAAAATCCTAATGCCCACACAGTTTGGTTTCAGAAAGAACCGATCCACTTGTGATGCAATCTTCATTGTGCGGAACATATTAGAGAAAGAACGGAAGCCACTCTTTGTGTGTTTTATAGACCTCAAAGCAGCGTATGACTGGATACCACGTGATGCACTCTTTCGTGTTCTAGAGATCCGTCTTAAGTGCCCAAAGCTTATCTCCATTCTTAAAGCTTTGTATACAGGCACCAAGGCATGCATAAAAAACACTGGTCACTTCTTTAACACATATGTGGGTTGTCGACAAGGAGCACTTGAGAGCCCATGTATCTTCAATATATATATGGACTTCGTAATGCGGTGTGCAAAGCATGAGATCGCCAAACAGTTCCCTATGTCTGGAGCATGTGTAGAATTTGTGATACCAAATGAAGTCTCGCCGCGTACACTTCGCACCACAACAGCACATGGCATAACCAGAATAACCGAAGTCATGTATGCAGACGACATCGTAGTCTTCTCAGAAAATATCAACACACTGAAGAAAATCTTGGAGATATATGACAACACGTTCTCAAGATACGGATTACGTATGTCCTACGAAAAGACGGAGACTATGGCATTTAACGTAGATGAAGATATAAAAGATCAGAAGAGCCTACTCACTGTGAATGGAGTTGAAATAAAGAACGTCAGGCAATTCCGTTATTTAGGTCACTTAATTACAAACTCTGGCAAGTCATCTGCATTTCTCCAACTTAGGATCTCATCGGCGTTCGAAAAATGGAATGAATTGAAACACATCCTTACTGATCGTGAAATCTACCTCAGTACACGAATGAAAATCCTGACAGCATGTGTCCGCTCCCGGTTATTATATAGTGTTCAGGCATGGGAACTATCTGGTGCAGAGCTTCAAAAGATTGATGTTATATGGAACGGATTCCTTAGGAAGATGATAGCAGGAGGATATGCACGAAAGAATGCGCCACTACAAAGCCAACGAAAAAAGGGCATTGATCCGGCAACCCAAGTGAAAGGAGAACTCGATTGGGCTTTTAAGATCTCAAACACCAGACTTCATGAGATAACCAATACACAACCAATTCAGGACTTTTGTCACATCCAGTACCTAAAATATATAGCTCATGTGAGCAGAATGAAAAATGATGTAATACAAAAACAAGTACTTTTCGACAAGAGGAAGACGTGGAGGAAAATGGAAGAACTACTTGGAATAGATAGGCAACAGGCGTTAAGATCTATGTTGAATAAAAAGGACTTCACGCGGTTGTTGGAGCGTAGGTTCCCTTGCTCCAAGCAATCACGCCCCAAGGCCGATCACGCGCCGAGCGGGAAACATTGATGATGATGATGCTATAAACCCTCATAAAAGAAACATGGGATAGGACAATTTAAAGAGTTGGTAATTTAAAATTGACGAAATCAGAATATGTATAAAGCAGTGAATCACCTGTTCCATTAAAATGTATTTTTGAACGAATAATTAACTGCTCATAAGAATCAATGGTAATTCAAAGGCACTTGACTGAAATGAAAGTTACTGAATGAAATAGCTATGAATTAATTACAGGTAGATTCTATTGGTGTTTTTTCTATTGTACGAATGAGATGTTCTGAATAATTGAGAGTACAGGTAATATGAAATCACGTTAGAAAAACTGTCTCATTAAAATCTGTGTTCTACATATAATTTTTCATTTTGTTAGAATTGAACATTTTTCTCTTTGGGAAATGCTCGCGGCTAAACATGATTGTGATCTGAAAAACATTAAATGTCCATTTGAAAACCTTTTGCAATTAAAAAGGTTTGATAATTGTTGCCAATTGAATTCCCACCGCCCCCTTTTCGCCCCCCCCCCCAAAAAAAACATTTAAAAAGAACAAAAGTCATTTTAGAAATAACTATAAGCAGGTTTGTGTTACTAGTAGGAATAAACCAATTAGTTCAAAACACATCGTATTCAAAACACAAAAGCGATTTATTTAAATAGGTTATTATGACTATGCATAAAAAAAACACATATTATCACTTGTTCAGCAATTATAGTTGTGAAAACTGTGAAATTTCGTGCTATTTTACATTGAAGATGCTAAGCTTGAAATACTGTAGAATATAATAGAATACTGTACAAAAAAACAACAACACAGTTGAAAAGTTTTTTATTGCGTGTTGGTTAACCGTAATAAGCGTCGATCGTTAAAATGGTTACCATAGTAATTGTAATCTTTATAAGGAACGTAAGTCGATAGATCAAGTAGACTAAGCCTATCTAAACTACATCGCGGTTTAACGACTACATATCAAAATCTTAAATTGGAAATGTTCATGCACTATTTCGGAAATACCACTTGGATAGCAATTGAGATGTGAGCATTAAACAAGTTGGTGCTTGTCTGTTTACAAAGGCCCTGTCCATACGCATCCGGTTATTTTTGAGAACGGAGGTTTATTTCTCCGTTTACGACTTTCGTCCACACGTAAACGGAGTTTTCGATCTCCGAAAACGGAGGTTTTCGATTACGCTCTCCAGACTGAAGATTTTTTAAAACGGAGGTTTATTTCTCCGTTTACGCCTTCCGTCCACACGTAAACGGAGTTTTCGATCACCAAAAACGGAGGTTTTCGAAGTTTACCAGTCGTTTCGCTACCTCGCACTTTCGCTACTAGTACATTCGCTACTGAAACAGTTCTTTCGCTACTTGTCAATGGTTCGTTCGCTACTGACTATACTCAAAGTATCACTAAATATCTCAAAGTTTGATAGCTTAAAAATCGATTTGAAGCTTATGGAGTTATAAGAATGTGATATTGTGGAAATTATGAAAAGAATTAGTTATATAAACATTTGACATTTACAGCTTATAGTAGATTTAATTTTTTTTAGATTTATAATTTTAAAAAACCTGATGTTTAACTCTCTGTATGCGGATTTATATTTGGGAAATAGGTTTTAGCAAATATATTACGTTTATGGAAAGCGAATAAAAGCAAAACTATGACAATTTTGTCTTATCTAAAAAAACTTTTAAGTTATGCACTACTGCCATAAAAGTTTTTTTCAATGCGTGCACGTGCGCCTAATTATTTGTATGGAAGCTAGCGTTTTCGAATCGTTTTCGTGTATACGTGTGGACAAATATGATTCGAATACGCTACGTGTAGACGCGTATCTTTTTGCTGATATGGAGAAAAAACCTCCGTTTTCAAAAATACCCAGATACGTGTGGGCCTAAGTATACTAAGGACAATACATATAGACCCTATGCAAAAAATAGCAAGGGACTTGGAACGAACAACAAGAAACACCACAAACAATAAAATATTTCAATAATATTTTTCCATTACAAGAAAGAGCATGTCTAAATTAGGTAGAGTTTTGTTTCCATATATTGAATCACTGCAGAGTTATCAGCATTTGAAATGTACCAAAAACGAGAAAGTGAGGCTGTAAAGGCCCAAGTGCAAATTTTAAGCTAACTCTTTGTAAATTAAAAAAACTGTAGCTTTTTATCATTTTATGCTACTACATTGAAATTTTACGTTGTGCTCTTTCTAATAAAAGCAATGGTGTCTTTTTAGGGGCCGTTTACATGGAGATAGGGTAACCCTTCTAGCAGGGCTAACTCTTTTGTTTGAGAGTCCCCAGAGAAAAGAAAACAATAAGAGTTAGCCCTACACCTAGGGTAACCCTATCTCATGTAAACGGCCCCTTATACTGATTAGTAAGGTATCGCCTTTTTGCATAGGGATAATTCTTCATCGGGAATACTTTAAAAAAATATAAAAACAATATCTAATACTCATTAATTATTCATGAATGCAACAAACAATCCCAGAAACGTATTTGTATCACGTACCAAACTTTGAAACTCCATCCAAAAAAGACTCAAGTTTGAAATATATTTGAAATTTGTTTGAAGTTAAAACAAGCGTAGCAAAGACAGTTCATTTTCAAAAGATCAACCGCGCTTGCAATAATTAATGAGTATTAGATGTGGTTTTAAATTCTCGTCATTGTATTCTATGGGGATTTAAATATCCTCGTGAAAATTTCAAATGTTTGACCATTTTGCGCGTATAACTCAACAGCTGGTTAATCTATATGTTATAAATAAATTATGTAGACCGTCTGTGTGTACTTAACCAGAAAAAAAAACCTTAAACTAAATACATAAATTCACACAGTTATAATAACAGTATATATAATTACGATATGCAGGGAATCTCAAACGATAGCAATTGTCAAACAAAGTAAGCATTATGTTTACGTTCAGACGTTATTAATATATGAAACCAAGATTGGGGATCATTTAATATCACCGGCACAGTTATTGAAGTAGAGTTCGAGTTGGTCGTTATTAAAAAGGCACTGTGAAGAGAACTTTGTATTGCTGTTAATCATTCATACCTCCTACATATCTTTTGCATAGAAATGAAAATATAATTGCTCATTTGTCAGCGTCATTTTAATGCGTCATTTTAATACGGTACCATTATACAGGTTATTGAGTTAACTTCAAATACCACTCTGCAGGACCACCTCAGGCCAACGTACTTTTAAATTTAGATCAGTTAAACTATGGAATGAACTGTGTGAGAATCTCAGAAACATTGAACAATATCCCGTATTCAAAAAGAAACTAAAAAAAAAACTGCTATTAGAGTAAAATTAATAGTTTTACATTTGTCACAGGCTATGCCACTAAATAAATACAATATTGCTATAGTTATTTCACAATACATTAAAAGTTTTATACATTGTTAATAATTTTTATATTTATATATTTGTAAATTGTTTCTGAAAAGCCATTGAGGAGAATCAATAAAGTACCTATTACCTATTATTTACTTATGGAAACTAATGACCAAGACAGCACTCGTCTGGTGACCTGGTGACTATTCAATTCGACACTACAAAAACGTCATTTTTCGAAATGCTTTTTTAAGTAAAAGACAGGTTTTAGTTTTGCTTTTTTGAGTAAAAGTCAAGTTTTAGTTTTGCTTTTTTGTAGTTCACTGATTGTGTTGTATTGTTTGGCTTCGAATCCGGCAACCTTACAATACTTGCAGACCAACTAGCGATGCGCAAAAAAATAATGGCCCTGTACTTTCGTTAGCTTTACGTTAGCAAGATTGATATAACTTTCATTGCTCATGCTAAAAATAGTATTATGACATAAACACACTTGGCTAAATAGCGTCATATACTAACAGCTTTGCTTCCTTTTGAAATAAGAAGTGTCAATTGGCCAAGTCATTTTAATAGAGTGATTTTCATATGACCGTGAAAGAATTGGCAAACTAATAGTTGTTACTACACTCTGAATCTATTGATTTCTTTTGTTCTTTACCAACAAGTACGAACTAAATAGTCGTTTTTCTTGCACGGTCAAATGAAAATCACTCTACCAGTATTGACACTAATTATTTGAAACAAAAGTAGGCAAAGCATGCATTCTGGTCATTGACGCCATTGTGCAAACGGCCTATTTGAATGTCCTCAAAACAAAAGATATTCTACGTCATGGTCAGCCTCTTTCTATACTGCTGTCGTTTCGTGGAGTTTTCTCGTAAAAGTAAGGATGTTTTAGTTGCAGTCTACGGAGACATGTTATAATTCAAACAGTAGCACGGAGCGAGTATATCTAATAATTATCTAACGGTAGTTGTATTTTTATCAACAGGACGTCTACAGGTCATTCCTACGTACCATACCAACAGAAACACAACAGTTCCAAGTTTTCCTGGACTTTTTATTATACACAGGGAACTCAGAAGCATTTGTTATTGTTAGCGATGACACAACATATGGACACGCACTGGAATTCGTTACGAGAAACGATTATTCTAGGGTTACAGTTATTAAAGTTACCGTAGAGACATCGAGCAAAACTTCTATAGTGAATTCATTAATGCAGATCAAGGCTAGCCTAGCCAGTGTAGTGTTCTTATACTGCGATGCTCATGTTGCTAAAGTGCTGCTTTGGACCGCAAAGGATTTCAGAATGTTTCGTAGTGATTTCTTTTGGGTTGTGTCGGAGAACGTAGTGCTTAACACAGACAAATTGTATATGTTACCCAGTAGAATATACGCCATCATGGCTGAAGGGGTTAAATCAATCGATAAGTTCTTCTTGGATAGACTTACAGAAACATACGCACTGGTGCACACGGCTTTGGCGTCTTTCAGTGAAAATGAACGTCAGAGTTTTTTACGGAAACCAGAAACCTGTACAGAAATGCGTGAATGGGCACATGGGGAAAAGCTATACAGGTAAACTATTATATATCCATGGAGTAAATCATGATTGTCTGTTTCGTGATAATGGTGATAGTGGTGATAATGATACAGGTTCTCATGGTGATGGTGATGCCAATGGTGGAACTGACGATGAGGGTAGTGGTGGTAATGATGATGATGATGATACAAATGATGATACCAACGATGATTATGATGATGATGATGACTAAGAGGGGATAGTGATGATAGTGATGATATTAACGTTGATAGTGATAGTAGTAGCGATGATGATAATGATGATGATAGGGATGATATTTTTTGTCAAGCAAAGCATCGATTTATGGTATATGAAACTCGGAGTATAAATAAACTGTACGCTATCAATTCTAACCTAACATTTATTTTGTGTTTTAGAAAGCTTGTTACCACTTCAGTGCCAGGTACAAAAACAAGGATCCAGCTTGACTCACGCGGCAACAGGGCTAACTTTACCCATGATATCTTGTATCTTCTGGAAGCTGAAGACTACGACAAACAATGGTCGGCGTCTGGTAAATGGGTCGATGGCAAGCTATCGTTAAAGGCAAATAATATAGTCGAGTCAACAGAATCAAGTCGAGTTGGTTTACCGACATTACGTGCTGCTGTGGTAGAATACCCGCCATTAACGATGAAAAGCAGTTATGATCCAGCACTTGGATGTACTCAAGGCATTAAATGTATTGATTATATCGGATATTCAGATAACTACACCCAGCATTGCTGTTTCGGTTTAGCTATTGATATTTTAACATACGTGAAAAGCGAGCTTGAGTTTGAGCCGTTGGTGTATTTCGTACGGGATGGTAATTACGGTGCTAAAAATGCCACATCCAACCAATGGAATGGAATAGTACGAGATTTGGTCATCGGCGAGGCAGATATATCTATCGATCTAATGACAAACGAGGCTAGATCTGAAGTTGTTGAATTCTCACAAAGATGGACGGAAGCAGGGCTCGCTTTGTTGGTGCGAGTTGGTGAGAAAAAAGTTAGCGCAATTGATTTTGCATTTCTTGATCCTTTCACTATGGCGCTTTGGCTTGGAATGGTTGCAATAGTTAACTTGTATTTAATTGCTCTATGGATAGCTGATCGTCTTAGTCCTTACGGCTGCTATGCTACAAGAAAACGCAATAATGAAGAACACGTTTTCGACCTTGACGGGAGTATGTGGTTTAGTTGGGGTGTTTGCTTTGATAATCAGTTTGTAGGGGATCGACCTAAGAGCAGCAGTTCTAAAGCAATGGCTGTATGTCTGGCTATGTTTGCTTTACTATGCCTAACATCATACACAGCAAATCTTACAGCTCACTTGGTATCAGATGATACTAAACCTGAAATCGCTGGAATCAGAGATCCTAAGGTAAGAAAACGTCGGTGTCGCAGCCGAAACTACAGTCACCACAGCAACGACTGCAAATACTATCCGGTATTATGAACATAATTTGTTGATTTATTACACATTTTTTTTTTTTTTTTTTCAAGAAATATTTGTTTAATCATTTACCGCTGCAACCGGCAATAAATTGATAACAAGAGAAGAAATGTTGGCATCCTTTGCAGGCTTCAGAGTGTGCACTGTAGACTGATTGTGATTTTTGAATAAGTTAGGTGAATATGTGTAAAGTATATAAAGAGAGATCGTTGCAACGGTTGCAATAATGAAATTTTACTAAATTTTGCAGGTCAACGATACGCATACGAAATCTAATGTAAATCTACCTGTATTGAATTTTCAATCTGATAAGAACTCATTACAATAGCTGAAATTGAAAAAAAGTCTGATATAATAACATTATTTAGTGTACCAATAAGTTATTTTGTTCAACCAAACAGCTACAGTAGCATGTTTGTTATTTGTTTTTCAGATAACATCCGAAGATTCGAAGTTAACGTTTGGAGTTGTTAAATCTAGTTTTGTTGATTCGTACTTCGAACTAAACAAAGATCCTGTCATGAAATCTTTGTTTGAAAGAATGCTGACAAGAAACCATTTAGTTGAAAACTTTACTGATGGGGTGAACAGAGTGAATAGCAGGTACGAAAGCCTTTACTCTTTGGAAACAAATCCTTCCTTTAAAGAGCCCTATAAAAGGAATCTACAAAAAAGTCTACCCAAACCGAACAATTTAGGAAGAGGGGGACATTGTGCGTTGTGCCAGAGTTCCTTTTTCGTGACATTGAAAAAGCACTGAAGGACATACCACATGTATATATGTCTGTAGACTGCACTGAAGGACATACCACATGTATATATGTCTGTAGACTGCACTGAAGGACATACCACATGTATATATGTCTGTAGACTGCACTGAAGGACATACCACATCTATATATGTCTGTAGACTTCACTGAAGGACATACCACATGTATATATGTCTGTAGACTGCACTGAAGGACATACCACATGTATATATGTCTGTAGACTGCACTGAAGGACATACCACATGTATATATGTCTGTAGACTGTACTGAAGGACATACCACATGTATATATGTCTGTAGACTGCACTGTATATATGTCTGTAGACTGTACTGAAGACATACCACATGTATATATGTCTGTAGACTGCACTGTATATATGTCTGTAGACTGTACTGAAGACATACCACATGTATATATGTCTGTAGACTGCACTGAAGGACATACCACATGTATAGATGTCTGTAGACTGCACTGAAGGACATACCACATGTATATATGTCTGTAGACTGTACTGAAGGACATACCACATGTATATATGTCTGTAGACTGTACTGAAGGACATACCACATGTATATATGTCTGTAGACTGCACTGAAGGACATACCACATCTATATATGTCTGTAGACTGCACTGAAGGACATACCACATGTATATATGTCTGTAGACTGCGCTGAAGGACATACCACATGTATATATGTCTGTAGACTGCACTGAAGGACATACCACATGTATATATGTCTGTAGACTGCACTGAAAGACATACCACATGTATATATGTCTGTAGACTGCACTGAAGGACATACCACATGTATATATGTCTCTAGACTGCACTGAAGGACATACCACATGCATATATGTCTGTAGACTGCACTGAAGGACATACCACATGTATATATGTCTCTAGACTGCACTGAAGGACATACCACATGTATATATGTCTGTAGACTGCACTGAAGGACATACCACATGTATATATGTCTGCATGTAGACTGCGAGCAGTCCCTACGTTTCTCTTCAGATTCAGAAAATTTTAACTTTAATAAAATGAGCGAGCAGGGATTGGGGGCGACTTGGAGAGGAGGGGAGAGGAAACATCGCTCCTCCCCCTTTTCGCCACCCAATTCCCGCTCGTCCGTGTTCTATTTAAATGCTCATATTTCTCTCGTTTTCATCGGAATCTGGAGGGAAAAGAAGGGACTGTTTGCAGTCTAATATGTCTGCTTTTTTTGAAATTATATATGTGATCATGTCTACACTTAAAATGAGTTCTAGAAACACAACGTAACATTTAACAGTTTTTGTAAGACATATCTCAGAAATAGGCTAATTTCAATACAGTAAAACCCCGCGTATAAGAACCTAAAACTTAAGAACCTGTCAAGCTGAAGTTTTCTTTGTTTTTGTTTGTAAACAAAGAACAAAAGCATTGACCTGTTTGTAAATAAAATAGGAAGAAAGGTGTTGTAATGATGAAGTGAGTGATGCTACATTGTAATAGAACCTATATTATAGCTAGATAGCCTAATTTCAAGTTCAGCACCATTTATATAAGAACCTGTTCAGGCTGACTTGGAAAAATATAGGTTCTTATACGCGGGGTTTTACTGTACTAACCAGTGAAGATGTCAGAATATTTCTGAAGAAACGTCTGTCAAAACCATAAACATTTGTGTTGTCATTTTATTAAAAATAGTTTTGTCTTTTGCAGTAAGCTCGATATTTTCATAAGTGAAATTCTGTCTCTGGATTACGAGGTGGCTAAACAAAGACACAAAGGATATCCAAGACTACAAGTCGTTGGTGCTTCGAAAACATTTGCGGATACTGGTTATTCATACAGCTTTAGAAAGAACTCCACATGGAAGCCGAAGTTTGATTTGGTCATAAATAAAATGAAAGCAGAAAACAAGTAGGTGAAAACGAAAATAAGGGGATGATCAAGGATATAACGATAACAATAAAAAGTAAAGTAAAACTTGAGGCCGACGGTGCTGATTTTACTCCCCTCTCTCCATCAGTGCTCCGTTTTACGGGTATTTTTTAAAAAGCTACTTAAAGCTACAAGGAAAGGAGAGAAGTCGAAACAAGGATGTGAGGTCACTGGGAATCGAACTCGGGACCTCTGGCACAGAATGCCGCGCACTAACCACCAACTGTGCCATCCTTGCTCCTGCAGAATAGACTGAAAAGTTTCGAGGGAAAATGGCGATGTGCACGAGCGCCAATTTCTAGAAAAAAAGCATAATAGGAAAACTGGGTCCTTGTACGAATTTATGACCGAAGACGAGCACTTACGAACATCGAGGGGGCATTCATTGTATTTTTTGTTTGTTTTCAGACCAAGTGACCTATACAAGAAATGGGTACGAGCAGGAGAGAAGTCAGCAGAAGACATCCATGATCAACTAAGCTTCCAGACATTGAGTGGTGTATTTATTAGTGGCGTGGCTTTAGCAATATTTGCATTCATTTTCCTACTGTTTGAAAATAAACTATTCGGTATGGGTTTCATTTATCGACATTTAAACAAATTTGAAAACGGAGAAACGTACGAACGAGGACGGAGAAGATTTTCCGTCGAAATTCACCGTAAGCTTTTAGAACTAAAAAAGCCAGAACTGCCAAACAGTCGAAGCATGGAGCTTCCAGATATATCAAACTACCTTGAGAAAACAAGAAGATCGCGTGCTTCTTTGCACGGCCTTTACAATCCAGCTAGAACTAAAACTAAATATGAAGAAAAAGCAAATAGTGTGACACCAAGTGTGACCTCGGCTATTAGAAACTTTCAAGAAGAGCAGAACTTTCAAGGAGAGCAGGGGACTGGAGAGCAGGGTAGTTTTTAGTATTAATATAATTAGCAACCACACTTTTATCATTTGATATCTACCAAATTCTGAGTTGTGTTCTCAAAAATATTAAAATTATGAGCTTTCAAATGTACCACAAATTAACAAAGAATGTATGGTTAGTAGGGACAACTAACATGCATTCTTTGTAAATTTTGTTACAATTGTAGTTACAAATTTTATGACATGTTTATAAAGGCTCATAACACTTATTGTATACAAGATATCACAAGGATATTCACCCGGGGGGGGGGGGGGGGGGGGGACTCCCTTACAAAAGAGATAGGGGTGCTCGACGGACGTTTTAGGGTCGAAAATAAGACCCTCGCGTACCTTTTAGGGTCTCGAACTGGCACCGTACCTTTTAGGGTCAGTCTTCGAACTTAAAATTATACATATTGAAAAAATGTTAAATGTGGTCGTACCTTTTAGGGTCTGAAATCAGTATCTGAGTTTATTTATGCGTACCTTTTAGGGTCATTTTCAAAACCGTCCGTCGAGCATCCCTATCCATTTTTTAAGGGAGTATAAGTCAAAATGAAAAAAGTAAAAAAAAAGTATAAGTCAAAATGTTCTTACTGTTTTGCCGTCATTTCTGCGTTATCTCCCCCTCGCTCCCCCAAACCCAAAGAGCCGCCACGCAGGCTAAAGAACTACCGACATCCTTTGAAGGCTCCAATGGGACTGTAGCTTTGATTGAGACAACACTTTTTAAAATAGGTGTATAATACAATATTAATATATAAAAAATGCATATTAAAATACGATAACATACAAACAGCATGGTTTTTTCCCGTAATTATTATTTTGTTTTGCATATAATTTATCACATCAAACGACAAAGATTCAATGCTATGCAATGAAACTCTAATAAAAGATATCATCAATCAAGTAAATATGTAAGTGCATAATTAATTTATTTTATTTCAAATCATGCAACCGAAACCCAATAGCAATAAGTACAAAATCACAGAAAATATTTACAATATTCATATGTTCTGATTTACATCATTTTAATTATGATCTTTTATCTCTTCTAAAGTAACTACTCTTGTTATTATAATAAGTGTACAAAGTATGGCAACCAATATTCTGTTCTGGACTGACCAGGAAAAGGAAAAGTACTATTATTTGACGTCGGTAGTTCCTTCAGCTAGAAGTAAAGCTGTAAAGCTCTTTCCCCCCCCTCTCTCCATCAATGCTCCGTTTAACGGGTATTTAAAGCTACTCAAAGCTACACTGATTAGAAAGAAGTCGAAACAAGTGTGAGGCCACTGGGGATCGAACCAGCAAGTTTCCACATTTATGATAGTCTAGTCAGTCCAAAACAATAGTTATTACAATTGGTCATCATATTTTGTGTTTGTGTTACCTTGAGGAAAACACAATTATTAAGAATTTCTGAGATATTAAAGTATTTTGTATTGAGATTGTATAGCAACTACAATCTTGGCAAAAACTAGTGAGACACTTTTACGGTTTTCTTTATTTTAATATTTACCTATATACATTTCCGCTATAATCCTCCCCTCCCCCTCCGTGCAATGTTGGTTTTCACTTAACATGATTCCTTGATGACTGCCAGGCCAACATTGTGTAGTGGCTTAAAAAAATTTAAGTCCAAAAAGCATGCATGCGCATTCCCGTACAAGACTAATGACCCATTTTCAAAGCAGGTGTCTCACTTAGTTTTTGCCGAGATTGTAGTATCATAGACACATTGAAATGTGAGTTCTGCATACCCAAAATCAATTATTGTTAGTTCATTCCAGCAGAGAAAGAAATTATGCACTGCAAAAACGGCTGACTAGATACACCTCACTGTATTGAGTTAATCATGCATTCAGGATGACACTTTATAGTGAGTTAACCCAACTCATTATTTAGAGTAAACATAAATGTAGACGGCCATTGAGCACAATTTACTCAATATATTGAGTTTAACTTCACTTTTACTCACTCTAGAGTTGAGTTTACTCACTATAGAGTTGGGTTAACTCACTATAAAGTGTCATCCTGAATGCATGATTAACTCAATATAGTGAGGTGTATCTACTCGGCCGTTTTTGCAGTGTGGTCATATATGTAAACAATATGGAATTAATTGTTGAGATATTGTCATTCCAAACTGCATACTGTCTATCTCTGGGATCAGGGTAATATTTCACAGCAATTCGTATATTTCTTGAAGTACCTTATTGCCTACTTGGACCTTTTTTAATATATTGTCATCAGCATATATACAAAAGTATATACATTTGATTGTTTTGTATACATACAAAGAATTATTTTCCATTTTATTAATACATTGCTAATAAATCTTCATCTAAGATGTCGTCTTCATGATCTAACCCTTCTAACAAATCATTGAAGTTCTCTGGGTCTTGATAAATAGCTTCTAAAAAAAGACAAAATTCTATCAGTTTACAGGATTTGTCAATACTAAACAAAGTATTGAAAACATTTGATTATAATTCAAAACAATATAGTCATACATTTAGGCATAGGTACCACTTTTTAACAAAAGTATATTATCAAGGATCTCACCGTGTTCTTGGTCATCCAGTTGCTCTTTTTCAAGAATTATTTCAGGTTCTTCAATGGAAATTCTACAAAATGATGCGAATTCTTATAACATTGCTATCATTTTATTACACTTTATGACTTTCTCTCCCAAATTCAAAGTGTTTTTTTTTTTAAATTGTTAACTTTTAAAATTCAAGCATTCAATCCTGCACTCAATGAAAGTGATGTTTAAAAAAGTGCAAACATATATCTGTATGCAAACATATTAATAACAATTAATATTAATTACATAATAATTGTAAATATCTGTATCATCATCATGAAATTTGATTTGTATCAAGCAAATAATGATATTGATAAAATATTTATATCATCGTTGATGCCAGTCCAGGACTAGCTTATAGCTTATTGTATATAATGATGGAATAGAGTGATAATGGTACCTCTGTTGGGAGCTTTGTTTTGCTATTTGTGTTCCCTGTGATGCCTAATTAAAACAGTCCAAAATTAGCACAATAATGAAAGATATTTTTTTAGCCGTACTACAGGGACCCCTAATCAATTAATAATTGTTTAAAATTGCGAACAATATAGCCTGCAAAACAGGCGTTCTTCCTTTGTTGGTTTTGGTATCACAACGACACAGGAACACCAAAATCCGATTTTTCTGAAAAACCCAAAAGAACGCCTGTTTTGCAGGCTATGAACAATATCGCTTCGCCGCTTGGGTTTCCTGTGTTGACTTGCACTTATTTTATTGTTGGATTTCCTGTGGTAAGAGTGCCCTTGTATTGCAAATTGTCTACCCGTGTGATGTTACTAAAAGAGAGATTTGCTGAGAAAAGCTACGCGAGAAAAGTTTTTGAGTTTTGCCATTCGTCATCTCACCTAGCAACATGCCACAGGAAGCCCGACATTGAATTTTATCAACACAGGAATCCCATGTGAATTTCATCAATCATGCGCAAACACAAGTTTTAATTTCATCTATTTACAATTAAAGATTGATTAGGGGTCCCTGTGGCCGTACAATACAGAAAAAGGAAAAAGTCCACATTACATATTAGTTTAAAATGAAAGGCAAGTATGTCCAAGTTAGGACATAAAAAGATAGTAAAAAGTTATAATTTCAAATAACTCTGGATAATTTTTCTTTTAAAATTAGACAATTAACAATATTCTCTTTCTGCAGTGTGTATAACCTGTAAACCCTTTCCAGATAACAAAGTTTATCAAATTTGAAGAGAAAAGCATTCAAGCTACATCATGCATCAGTTTAGAAACTAAATTTATGTTTATTTGGCCTTTTCTTGTTCTCTTACAAGTCAAAAAGGCCATACCCCAATACTGCATTAATATGTGTTCTAATCGACTAATGGCCATGAAATCCCCATATTTTTGTAAAGTAGACAATCATATATTAGGCTACCCTGCACCACTAGCTTGTTGGCTATTCACTTCACAGGTGACAAAGATTCAGGGATATTGATACAGGTACTTACCAAAGGCTGACTACAGCTGACATGACTGGGATCAGGTGGATAGATATGAATGATATTTCCTGGTGTGATGTTCAAGTAATGTTTCCTGGTTGATGGGCTGAAAACTGACACCTAAGTCAACGATAAACCAAACATGTCATGTAAGAAATGTGAAGCATTAATTAGTCCCTATAGTCAAGATAATATTCCTTCCTTCAGAAAAAAGCCCTAACACATTCTGTGATTACTAACTGCATCCATCACACCTGTTGAGAGACCACCACGTCACACAAACTCAACTTGCATAACATAAGTTAAGACCTATACCCAAGCCTGGAATGGAACCTGAACCACAGTACTAATGCAGTGAAAGGTTAAATTTATACAATCATGTAGGCTTAACCACTTGATGTCACTCATATTTCATCATTCACTAATCTTAACAATGGGCCTTTTGCAACAACAGGTCACGTGAGCCTACCCCTTTTAAATTGAACAGCTGTGTCAAAATGAACATCAGAAATGAAAAGGGCACCTCCATATTAGTAAGAAGGAGAAATATTATCAGCTCATAAAATGTACATGTAACACGAGGAAAATGGCATTTAAATTTAAATTAAATATTTTATTAGGATATGTATGGAAAATCTGTTCTGGATGGCAAGCTTTGCCATATCCAGTGCATATTTTCCATACAAATCCTTATCAAATATTAAATTTTATATTTAATGCCATTTCTCCTATGCTCATCATTATGAGCTAAAACTTTGGCTTCTTACTAATATGGAGGTGCTCTTTTCATTTCTGATGTTCATTTTGACACAGCTGCTCGATTTAAAAAAAGCAAGGGCATGTGACCTGTTGTTGCAAAAGGCCTATTGCTAATACATGCCTGTTTTAAGATAATCCCAGCTCCAGGACCTAGCTGTGATGGATATTCTTCCAGCACTTTCTTATGTAATGTACCATGTATTTCACCTGTTTATAAACAGATAAACTCCTTGAAATAATTGCTTATTGAACACAATACTTAGTATAATTAATTTTCACTTGTTTAACATGTTTATTCCATGCTACTAAAACCAAATCCTACTCAAAAGACGCCCAAAAGTATGACCACATTTAATGTATTTGCATACTTCTTTGCACGGGAGCTTGTGCTTTAAACAGACACATTTGATGTGAAGTTATCTGATTTTACCGAATAAGGCATGCAAAAGCTTGTTTTGCAGCATAAAGTCTGTGCATAGAAGTATGCGAATATATTAAAAAAGTGATCATACTTTTGCGCGGCGTGCTGTAACAAAACATACACCTTATTCAAAAAAGGTTGACGGGGCGAACGGCGATTGGTGATTGGCGATTGCGGGACTGTGGATAATACAAATTCCTTCTTATTCTATTCTAAATTACCCAAACATCGTTAAGCGATGACCTTAGATGGATGTCTCGAAGGTTTCCCTGAACGGTGGTGGCATTGTTTGGGTAATTTAGAAACGAATAAGAAGAAGAATAAGAATAAGAATTGCCAATCGCCGTTCGCCCCGTCAACCTTTTTTGAATTAGGTGTATGAATTATACTTTATATAAGTACTGACTAATGTAAACCATGTAAATAACATTATGAAGACTAACTACATGTACTAATAGGATAATGAGGAACACCTTATTTTCTTTATCAGTTTCTGGGTGCATATTTATTGTATTCTAAAGAGTGTTTTCAAAGTATTTTACTCTAAGTTATTGTTTGTCTTAAATTGTCTTAAATTGTCGCTTAATTAACCCTCTTACTCCCAAGAGTGCCATATGGCACAAAAAACTATAACATGAAATATATTTAATAAAATAGCATGAACTTTTGACACAACAAATGTCTTGATGAGATCTGCTCAAAACAGGCATAAAATGCACACCCCCTAACATATGAGATGTAGTTCACCACCCCTCAAAGTTCTGAAACTTTTCTCCTTTTACATGGAGGGCACTAAGGTGTATCCTACATTGTCCTTCTCATAGAGAGCTGCAATTTAAGCTATAGTTTAGTGGTATACCTAGTTTATATGAAAAATGAGGCCTTTTCAAATGTTTTCATTTTGACATTTCAAACATATTTTTCTCAAAACTTTTACTTTCTTTATGTCTGTGACTATAGTACAATACCTACCATAACAATTACCTTTCTAATGGACGTATATTACTTAGGGGGGTTGTGTTTATATTCATTGATTTCCAAGAATGTGCCGTTTCCGGACACAAGTTTAGGCGTCGAAATAACAATTTAACTCAAACCAAAATGCTTTACAGGTGAAAAGTTTAATCAAAAAACAATTTTGTTTAATATGTACCAGGCAAAAAGGTGATATTTGTGGCTAATTTACATCTTTTTTCGGCCCTAGAAAACGCGTGACAATGTTGCATGACGTGAATTTCGATTCCAATATCTCGAAAACGAAACAGCAACAAAACAACCAAACTTTCAGGAATAATACCTTTCAAACACATCTACAAAATATTAGAGGACCAGCCTTCTGCGATTTATTGTTTAGATTTTAGCATTTTGATGATGTCACATGAAAACCGAAAATATATTATGTATTATATTTAAATGTTCTGTTATCATTTATTAGAGTACTTGCATTAAACCCATGAACAATAATGTACATACTAAACAATACTTATCAATTTACAAAATCCTTTGCTTGCATATTGTTTGGTTAGTATTATTTGTTTCACAAGGTATAGTGTGAGCACTTTAGCATAAAAGCTTGTACTAGTTACCTGTGGGATCCTTTAGAAAAATACTTGAATCAGTCTCAGTGGGTGAGGAGGTCTTTACTAGAACACACAGAGATGGGACTTTGCCATACTTCAGACGCTGACCAGCAGCCTGTCATAAGTGTACATCACAACAATTATTTTATTGATAATAAAACAATTTTCTATCAAATAAAGTAACTGCAAAACATGAAATTGAGCTTAAATTTATCCATCAGATTATTTATTACCTCAGAAATGACTTGAAGAATCGTGTATCTCATTAATTCAGGTACATCTATCATACAAAAAATAATAATAATATCATTGCCATACATGTATGTTATACTTACTAATAATTATAATAATTACTTAGTGTAACTATATAAATTCTTTAGATCAGCACTAATGAGGCTTTAAAAACCTAGGGGAAGGACTGGATTTTATAGCAATTACTTTTATTATATAAGCTTTGATAAAATACTTTTCAATTTAAATGAAAACAACCTGAAGATATTATATATAGAGAGGTGGACTGTAGGGGAATGGAACCAGAAAAACGGCTATAGGGGAGACTACAATCACGTGCAATATACCTTGGAAATTTATCTGTTTTTTACATGAAAAATATTTCAACATCATTTTTCCGTTTCCCCCTCTTCCCCCGTATCAATGTTGAGTTTTGGGAATGTGAAACAGTTGTCATTTGAAGAAGACCAATCAAAATTGTTTAGGGGGGAAGTCAAATAGATCTATACATTTTGTATATTTTTCAAAACTCAAACGTTAATGTTCATAAAAATGTTACCAACAATTTTGAACATGATTGTAGATTATAAAGCATTGCATCTTACTTTGTTTGTATTCATTGAACATGCCAATCCAAGGGTCTCTGGAAAACTCTTCATCCTCTGATGGAGTTTGACACTGTGAGCTCTAAAGCAAAACAGACTAAGTAAACTGACATTCCTTATTAAATATTTGTGAAATTATTCAAGTTACAAGCATACCATTGACTGCTGAAGATTGTTTGGTGATAATTGAGGTGACGTTGATTGTACTGGTGATTGCTTGATTGACAGCTCTTCTAAAGACTGACCTGAGTTCTGTAATGATAATAATCAAAGTTTACCAAATGCATGGAAATGTCCAGTGTAAATGTTAACTACATGTATGTCGTACCATGGTTTGATGTACTCACCAACTTAGGCAACAGTCCAGCAGGTCCTGGGAACTTTCTGGCAGATTTCTTCCTTGAAGGAGTAACATCACAGCTACCAGAGCTTCCTTTAGGTGTAAAGTTATTTGTTTGTTTGTGATTTCTTTGATCTGGTGTACGGAATATTGCAGACGACTGTGATACAGGGCTTGCAAAAGACAAGTTGTTTCTACTGCTGCTATTACATGTCCCAGGAGAATTCAAATGGCTTTTACTACTAAATGGACTCAAATTGCTGGTTTTGTTTGTTGTTGCTAATAAATGTAAACTATTATCTCTATTATTGTTGGTGTTTCTACTGGAACTTAAGGTATTGGAGGCATTACTAAGTCCTTCTGTGCTATTTGCAAAGTTATTCACACAACTTAACACAGTTTTCTTTGATGGTGGGCCATCTCCTTGGTCAGGACTTCTGTTTTTCTGTGCATGAAGACTTGACTTAGAATTGAATGTTTGTAAAGTTTTATGATGAATGTTTAAATTGGAGGATCCAATTTGTTCTTGATTCTTAGTAACATCTCTACAAGGCACTATTCTCCTGCTTTCATTTGATAAACAAGAGTTTGTAAGTGAATTTAGCGGCTTTCTTGCAAGAGTGGATGTCGATGTATTTTCCACAACACTGCTAGCTATAGTTGGTGCATTACAATTTGAACTTGATGGAGGAATGCCACAGGCAGCCAGGAGAAATTCCTAAAAAGAGATAAATTAGTAGCGATTTAATCGCAATTATGATAGTAAAAGTAATAACACTTTTAATACAAATAACAATTAATTTTATTAAAGGTTTACTGCTTTTCTGTACGTGGCTATGATCAAGATGAAAGAAAATACCAACAGTAATCCAGAAGAAAATATTATTGAAAAGATGAATATAATTTACAACAAAGGTATTTTTGAAAAACAATAGAAAGTCATTCTCATATTGTGTATATTTTTTAGTTTACAACATAAGAGTTAAAAAGACATCATGAAAACAATGCCAAATGCTTTGGTGATTTGTTTACTATAAAACAAAGCTGTTCTTTGTGATGTTCATTTGAACTTATTATAGGCTGAACTACATTGGTACATTGGTATGTTCACTTTTCTTTTAAAAAACATAAAGGAAATCAACAACTACAATCAATGTAGTCCTATTCAGTCTAACTGTCTCACCTCATCATCCAAATCTACATCTAGTTCATCGTCTCCGATTGAAAACATTGCACACCCGCGGTCTTGAAGACGTGAAAACCCTTCTTGTAAGATCCGTGCCTCGTTTCCTTCAGGCGAGCAAGAAAACTAGAACTTTATCAACAAATTATAAACCAAACATCCTCTAAAAGCCCCTCGATAATTCAGAAGAGATAGAAAATATAAAAGTACAGGTTTTACCAAGATTCACCAAGCTAGTATTTCGAATCAACCGCCAATTATGCGCCCAGAGTCATTTATAGTTGTTGTCAGCGGTCATCATTTTTATCGCACGTGTTCCCATGATAACTTGCGTTGATAGCGGCAACTTTAAAGTTGCGCAGGAAGACGGATGGAGATTCGCTTTTTTTTTATTAGGGAAATATGATTTACATTCATATTTTTCTTATTTCCGTGAAACATGAAACTGGCCATTATATTTTTCATGGAATGTAATTCAAACCGCTATCACCCCAGACCGCCAACCCCTTCCCCTCTTTACCACTATAAGAATAATTAAGTGTTCCATCATCTTGGTAGGTTAGTTTTTATAATTGACAAATACAAATGCTTCATTGTCATACTCTACAGTATAAATGTTGTGCCTTATATTTTGTTGCACAAAAATCAAAAAAATCCCCCTCAAAAAAAAAAAAAAATTTTGTATCTTTCTTAGTCTCAATTTTATTTAATTTTCATTAATTTTTTTTTCGAAATGGAAGGGGGTTGATTTTGTATCTTTTTTAGTTTCAATTTTATTTAATTTGCTATTATTATTATTTTTTCGAAAAGGAAGGGGGTTGACTTGCCACCCTAATCACCCCCCTGGATCCACGCCTGCTATAGTATTGATGTACAAAACATCATAGTTAGCCTAGACTCCAGCTTCCAAAAAGAATTTTTTTTTTTAAATAAAATAGTACATTATACCTTTATTTCACAAGAAAAATATTGTACAACATTCAACATGTTAGGAACAGATAAAGTTATTATTGTTATAGTAATGATATACACACCCTATAGTAGTGATGCAACTCACTGCTGCACCCTAAAGTAATGCTGTACTATAAAATGGACACTAAATAATTATTTTGCTCTAAATAGTAAGTAATTGCTTCACATATTATTTCATGCACTCTAGTTGGTAACTACAGGTATCTTTTTATGTTTCATGGTTTTATTGCTTTTCATTTATTTGTCTTTGAGTTTTGTGTGAGTTTTGTGTTTTCTCTAGATACAGATAGTGTACACATTTATAAAGTAAAATAAAAGGGAATTTAAAAAATTATTTCTGATAGCTTTCTGTCTGAGCTAGAAACAATCTATCACAATAGACCATTTTAGAGTTCTTTGTGGCACAGCCTTAACCTCAATCACATGTGATACATTATGTTGTATTTATTTCAGTCAATATCAACAAACAATAGAAATACTTAGGGATTTATCCCTTCTCTTTGAGTAAGTTACCTAGAATCAAGACTAAGGCTGCACAATTAAGAACATGAAACTGGTCTATCAAACTCTCTTCTTTTTCCAGTGTGTCCTGTCAATGCCTGTCTGTCCTTTGGGTCTTCTATTCAACCATCTATTACGCCCTGCTTTACCAATCACTCTGTTCTTTCTATCTATGTTAGATACTCTACCTATAGATGCCATACAAAGACTATCTATCTCTTTCTCTTCCTTTGATGGAAGCCTGATGATTGCTGTATTGTCTGTCTTGCGTATAAGCTGTGCAGATGTCCCAGCAGCCCTTGCTAGCTGTGCACCTTTACCAGGTTGTAACTCAATATTATGGACTACAGTGCCAATTGGTAAGTACTTCAAAGGATATGCATCACCTGGCTTTAGAAGTGCTAGAGATGCAGGTTTACCTCTGTGTGATGTAATGACATCTCCAACTTGTACTGTGTCTGGAGCTATGAGTAATTTTTGTTTATTACTGCCATTACCAGCAACAAGTGCAATCCTTGCAGACCTACAAGGATCATAGCCAATCTGCAACACCTTCTCCTTGATAACAGGAAAGCTTTCAATGTTCTTTTCAAAAGGTGCCCGTACAAAGTCTATAATCCTATAAGTCTGACTATGACCTCCTCCACGGTGACGTACGGTGATTTTACCCGAATGATTCCTACCAGAGCGTCCATTGTGTCTTCTAATACTGCCGTCTTTGAGGTACCCAGGGATTTTCATGTTAGGTATACTACGAGGGATTTTCATAAATGAGTAGTGTGTTCTGCCTTCAGCAGTGGATGTTGTAGAGAAGCCACTAGTTTGTACTTTAAAAACAGCTGCTACCACATTTCTTATCACCAAAGAACTTATGCTGTTAGTTTTGAACGTGAAGTTGTTCATTAGCTGCTTGTACAAACCAGCCATACTTGGAAATGGACACTCTAAACTGCTAACGATCTAAAAACCCGAAAATAATTTTAATGTTTTTAAATTTTTAGAAACAAGTTCTTATGATTTCAAAGAATAATCAGACGCTTACCTTGTTTAGGGCTTTTGAAGTCTAAAAACCTGTGTAAAGATCTATCTTTCATCTAGAAGTCCAGAACATGGCGATTCATAGCACTATACTTCATATCGACGCTAAATAGGATCTCATGTATAGAAATGCTTGGCCCGAAATCCAAAGATATGGGTTTATGAAGTATATACCTCATTTTTCAAGCAAACCGCTGGTCGATAAGACAAAGAGCGAGGTCCCGGATGAATGGCATAAGCTCCGCCATCTTGAATTTGTTGTGGTGGTTGTTGATTGTATTTCTTGTCTGGAGTAAATTTTAACTCGTCATCAGAGCTTCAAGCTCCAAGGTTAGTATTTTAAGTAGTTTTCCATCTATTGTACAAGTCTGTGTGATTTCAAAGAGTTATGTGTTGTGTTTTTATGAAGAAATAATGGTACATTGTGCAGCTACATGATCTAGTTTACATGTAGTTTTGTTATTTGCCTGGCTGCTTCTTCTTCTGGAAATAATTGATAATTTTGAAATATAAAATAATTAACTTAACAGACTAACAAAGATGTTGAAGCTGACGATGTTACGAGGATCAACCCTCAAGCATGCAAGAAATATTCTACCCTCCATCCAGTTCACAGGTACAAATGTGAAATGATCGTTCATATCATGACAATGATTTGTAAAATACATTTTATCATCATATAGTAGTTAGTTACTGATGTAAAGAAATGCACTGAATCATTTTAGTATACCCGATACCATTAATTCCCCAGCTTCAAATAACTACCAATAATTGTTTATGAAATTTTATATGTACAATCAAATCTTGAAACCACATCAACTACAAATATTATATAAAATGTAGAAGGCTTCAATGCTTGCAAATATATACCACAATGTTGTGGTTAAAATCTTTTTTTTTTTTTTGCTTCCTTGTTGTTGCTTTTATACTTTTCTGGTCTGTCGAATTATCCTTTGGGCAGAGCTGGTGTAGATGCGTCCAGTCTGTGGTTTATTTGATAAACATGTACATGTAAGCTCTCTCTGATTGATGTATCAGAAAAAATAAATTGCTGGTCGATAATTTTGACTAGAATTAGTCCAGTTTTAATTAGCAAATCGAATGTGGTTTAGCGTTGTCTGTACTCTTATCGACAACAATATTTGTCATGACAGTCGAGTCAAAATGTGGACTCACGACACGCAGCAAATATGGTAGATAAGAATACAGACAATGCTAAACTACTTTCAATCTGTTTTTTTTTTTACCACAAAATCATAAAAAATGAGAAAGTTGATATGTTGACATGAGCACCATTGTCTGGACTCTTATTTACAACAGCAAATCAGTCAATCAGATTGGGAGATTATCGATATTTGTGTTAAAAAAACAATTTACTGCAATTGAATCCATTCAGGGAATGCAGAACAATTATGTTTATATATTTATTTGTTCTGTGTTTTAGCTAAGCAATCAACTGCAGCTGTAGCAGCCCCTGAGAAGATAGAAGTATTTGTGAATGACAAAAGAGTTCTGGTGGATCCTAGAATAACAGTCCTTCAGGTGAGATTTCTAATTACATTGGAAATATTTAAATCTAAATGAGTTTGTATAGTTGGTTATGCCTATTTTTTGGTTTGCTATGTTTTGTTGTTGTTTTACTGCTTTTGTGTTAAGAAACGATAAAAATAAATCCAAAGGATAACTTTGAAATTTCTAATTTTTATGTGTCTTTAAAGTTATCCTTTGGATATATTTTTATTGTTTCTTATTAGTCATGATCATTTTAAATTGTACAGTTAGACAATTGAGTTAATTTGTTTGAACTACACAGTATATATAATACATGACATAGTGTTGGTATTGTTCTTCAGGCATGTGCACAAGCTGGTGTTGAGATTCCAAGATACTGTTACCATGACAAACTGTCCATTGCAGGCAATTGTAGGATGTGTTTGGTTGAAGTGGAGAGATCACCAAAGGTATAAAAAATAGAACTATTCCCCCCATTATTTATAATATCAAGTGTATATATGTATTAATTCCCCATGTTAGTAAGTTACCTACATGGCTGCAATGCATGTGCACCTCTACAGTCATTACATGTATAGCAAATTTTGTATGACTGTGAAAAGTTCAGTGCCTAGCCATGATTGTGATGTTTCTATAATTCTTTGATGTGCCTTGCCGTGTCTTGACCGCGGTCCTGCCGTGAGCTTTTCATAGTCATACAACTCCTGCTCCAAGACCAAAATGCATTCTGGAGCATTTAATATTGTTTAAAGTAAAATGAATAATAATTAGTTATTTTATTCACAATGCATTTTATTCAAAACAATATAGTACTGAGCTAGATATGGGGAGTAAATATCGCTGTATATTAATTTATTATTTCAAATCAATGAGACCCACAATGCCCTTCAGTCTTGGAATGCACTATTCAGTATTCAATAGTTTTTGAAATAGCTGTACATATACAACAAGATTTACAACATTTGTCACAGTTCTAATTTCTTTTGTAAATTGCTTATGAATAGTGAAAGATGTTTATAAATAATATTACTATGTTGTATAATTGTATATCACAGTAGTAATTGATTTTCTTGTGTGTTTTAGCCCATTGCATCATGTGCAATGCCTGTTATGAAGGGAATGAAGATCAAGACAGATTCTCCAGTAACTAGAAAAGCAAGGTACACATCTACATACATGTATCTGTTAAAGGATTTACATTCTTTGACAAAAGCAGTTGGCACAATGCTACCATTATTTTTATCTCATAGCACTTGACTACTTCTCCCACCCCCCCCCCCCCCCCCACCCCCACCCCCACATCAAGTACATTTTAAGGTCAAGCACATAAGCACCAACCAATGACTCACCCTCAATATTGACCAACTACAAATGTAGTTGTTCTAAACCTTCTGTCAAAGATTGTAGATTTAAGAAGATATCAAATCTTGTTAAAATTCAAGTTTTGATCATAAAGTTATGAAAACATGTGGAATTTCTTATAAACATTTTTTGTATCTATTGTGTTCAACAGAGAAGGTGTAATGGAGTTCCTGCTCATGAACCATCCTTTGGATTGTCCTATCTGTGATCAAGGAGGAGAGTGTGATCTCCAGGATCAATCCATGGCTTTTGGTAGTGACAGAAGTCGCTTTGTTGATAATGATTTTTCTGGCAAAAGGTAGATCCTAATAGGCCAATGTGCACTGATGTCAATGTTTGAACATATTTCCTTGAATAGCATAGGAAGTTCACTTTTTAGCCAAATTTACGCCAAATTGGTTCTGAATATCAAAAGATCATTGATTAACTTATCTTTAAAATTTGATCTTGACACTTGAAGCAGAGTTTTGGTGAAGTGGTTTAAAAATCTCTAAATTTTACAGAGAGTGAAAAAGCTTATTAATGTGTTTGCCACCAAGTAATTTGATCATATCTCAGAAAGTATTGAATGCAAAGAGCTAAAAAGGGGCAACAAAACATAATTTTGATGTCCAGAAAGACTGCAAACTTTGCAATTTTGTGCCTTGGTTATTTGGAAAAGGTATATGATTGTAGCTATCTGATATTGCAATGGTTCATTTCAGAGCTGTGGAAGACAAGAATGTGGGTCCACTCATCAAGACTATTATGACGAGGTGTATTCATTGTACAAGGTGTATTAGGTATGTCTAGATACAAATAAAGTATAGACCCAATCGAAATATGGCTTTTATTAACTATTGTCCTTGACTGGTAAGCCTCGTGTTCCCGTTGAAACACAAAAGAGTTTTCTCATGTATGCTAGGCTAGCCAGTTAAGAGCAATAGTTATTAAAATTGGACGCCATATTTCGATTCAGTGTATTATGACCAAAATAGTAATGTTATATAACTGATCTCTTCTTCCACTTTTGTTGCTTTTAGATTTGGCAGTGAAATTGCTGGTGTAGATGACCTTGGTACAACAGGACGTGGTAGTGATATGCAAGTTGGCACTTACATTGAAAAGATGTTCAAGTCGGAGCTCTCAGGAAATGTTATAGGTAACATTTAAACTAAATCTACCATTTCATGCTTCTGATGTATTCACACACATAAACCTGTCACATTGCAAGCAATTATTATTTCTTTATTTAAAAGTTCATTTGCCACATTTTTGACAGCACTATAGATTTCTATTAAATTAATTGTGTTGATTTCATAGATTTGTGTCCTGTTGGTGCACTTACATCTAAGCCATATGCATTTGTTGCAAGACCTTGGGAGTTAAGGTAAACAGTTATGATGGCTAATAAAAATATATTGAAGATCTGACATAATATTGATAATAAACTCTTTAATTTGTAGAAAAACAGATTCAGTAGATGTACTAGATGCTGTTGGCAGTAACATTGTTGTAAATCATCGAACAGGTGAAGTTATGAGAATCCTGCCTAGATTAAATGAGGTAAGATTTTACTGACCGATTGTTAAAGTATTTGTGAATGTTGTTCCTTCATAACATATCATATCTTACAGGGAATAAATGAAGAGTGGATTTCAGATAAAACAAGGTTAGTTTCAAAGCAGATAAGGAATGTGCTTCAATGATGTTTTCATTTACTAGATATAATAAGAATTTCAAACTTCTTTTGCTCATGGGTTTCTCATGCCATATATCAGAAACAAATGAGTCCAAATATAGTACAGTTTTGTGAATGATGACAATATAATTATCAAACCTTTTACAAATCATGCTTAAAGTTTTCTTATAAATTAACATGGTAATCATAACACCAAAGGTGAATACCAATTTACATTACTGGGGTTGTGCAGTATTTAATTTGATAACCTTACCAAAATGGCTTTCTTTGATAATTATATATATTATAACCACCAGAAATCATTTATAATGCATGAATACAGTATACATAGAATCATGTACATGGGAAATTATTACAGTTTGATATCACTTGTTCACATTCTATAACAATCATTTCAGATTTGCATATGATGGACTCAAGCGTCAAAGACTCACTACACCTATGGTCAAGGATGGACTTGGCAATCTAAACCCTTGTTCCTGGGAAGATGCTTTAGTGTCGGTAGCTCAGAAAATGAATTCCCTCAAGGGTGAAGAGATGGCTGCTGTTGTCGGTGGCATGGTAGATGCAGAATCTTTAGTTGCTCTGAAAGATCTCTTGAACAGGTTCAATAGTGAAGGACTTTACACAGAAGAGGGGTTCCCATCAGTGGGATCGAGGTGAGGGACCATGTACCATCTAGCAAAGTAAGCCACAGGCATACTGTATCTTAGATTTTGTGTAATATGCATTTATAATGCTTTTCATGCTTCTTTCTGGTCAAGTAGAGTAGTATTTTGAGTATTTTTAATTGACTGTACATGTACTAAAGGAACAAGTACAAAGTCTAGATGATTCTGGAGAAGTTTTCCTTTGGTGTCCAAAGTTTATTTTTTATTAAATGCCAACTTTTTGACTACCTTGTAGTCTTCCAGTTTTCAATATTTAAATCCATTGCACAAGGTTGATATCATTGTTTGTTGCAGTACTGACCTAAGATCAAACTACATCATGAATACAACTATTGCTGGAATTGAGGTAAACTTGATAGAACTTCATGACTCTTCAAACTGAATATAATTATATTGAAATTTGACAATAAAGTGGACCATCATTTTTATTTGACTTTTCAGCTCAAAGTTACATTTAACACTGTTTATGAGCATTAATCACAATAAATATTTGTTAAAAGTATTTGTGCATACAGATAACTGTGTGTTTAAACTTGTGTTATCTCCATCGCAGGATGCTGATGTCTTATTAATCGTTGGTTCAAATCCACGTTTTGAAGCTCCACTTATCAATTCTCGCATCCGTAAGAGGTAAGAGCACACCCAACATTTATAAGAATTATGTAATTTCTTCTTTCTTAAATTGTATGTTTGTTTAAATTGCCTTCTAGCTGGATGCATGGTGACCTGCAAGTGGGTCTTGTTGGAACTAAAGTGGACCTGACATATGATTATGATGTAAGTATATTGAGTAATATTTTGATTTATTAAATTCATGAAGAATTAATGAAAATTTTACAAAAGAAATCACTTCCCTGACCAAGGTTGTATTTTAGGCTAGGTTAACACAGGACCGGACAAATTTTTGACCGGTCAAAAGATCGACCTGGACGTGCTGTTCACACAGAACCGATCAATATTTTCGTTCTGTTCAGACCGCGAGACCATCACAATATTTGACCGGTTAGGCGTCCAAATTATTGCACGTTTAGCGCGGTCCTGTGTGAACGGAATCCGTAAGAGGATGGTTTTTTTTATCAAAAATTTTGTCCAGTCCTGTGTAAACATAGCCTTAGTTACAAAATCGTCTTGAATTTTCTTGACCAGATTGCCTTTTATCCTGACAATTTAGTAAAATATGAAAGAACTAACATTGAACCTTTATAAGTACTATACAATATTCATATCCAATCTGTATGAGATATACAATGGCTCGTCTTGGACTTGCCGTTGTATATCCCATACTGATCAGCCGCCCATATTGCTTATTAATGCATATATTGCTTCCAATCAAAAAAAAGTTAATTCTATTTTGAATCCATTTAAAATAAAATTGATTTTGGTAACAGCCTTAGCTCATAGAACTGGCACTACTTGAATCAAGGTTTTAAAACGTACTCATAAAATACACCAAATTAGTGAAGATAAACTTATTTTAGGCCTTCATTATTTATCATACCTTAGACAGAGTAAATCTTCAATACTTAATGACAATGTTTTCTTGTAGCATGTTGGTGAAACTACTCAAGTTTTGACAGACATTATGTCAGGGAAGCATCCATTTTCTAAGGTCCTTATCAAAAGTAAAAGACCTATCATTCTAGTCGGTAATCAGTGTCTTCAAGGCTCAGATGGTGATTCAGTTATGGCACTTGTAACAGAGATATCACAAAAACTCAAAACTCGTCAAGGAGCTGATAGTGATTGGAGAGTCCTTAATGTCATGCAAAGGGTATGTTGGTTATTTGCTTGTGATATTGTTTTTGGTGATGATATCGGTGGTAGTGATGCTTGATGGTAGTGGTGATGATAGCAGTGCTGATAACAGTGGTGATGATTAATGATATTGATACTGGTGATGGTGATGATATTGGTGGTAGGGATGCTTGATGGTGGTGGTGATGATACATGTAGCAGTGCTGATAACAGTGCTGATGATTAATGATATCTATGAAGGTGATGGTGATGATATCGGTGGTAATGATGCTTGATGCTGGTGGTGATGATAGCAGTGCTGATAACAGTGGTGATGATTAATGATATTGATACTGGTGATGGTGATGATATCGGTGGTAGGGATGCTTGATGGTGGTGGTGATGATAGCAGTGATGATAACAGTGGTGATGATTAATGATATCTATGCAGGTGATGGTGATGATATCGGTGGTAGAGATGCTTGATGGTGGTGGTGATGATAGCAGTGCTGATAACAGTGGTGATGATTAATGATATCTATGCAGGTGATGGTGATGATATCGGTGGTAGAGATGCTTGATGGTGGTGGTGATGATAGCAGTGCTGATAACAGCATTGATAATTAATGATATCTATGCAGGTGATGGTGATTATATCGGTGGTAGTGATGCTTGGTGGTGGTGATGATAGCAGTGATGATAACAGTGGTGATGATTAATGATATCTATGCTGGTGATGGTGATGATATCGGTGGTTATGATGCTTGATAGTAGTGGTGATGATAGCAGTGCTGATAACAGTGGTGATGATTAATGATATCTATGCTGGTGATGGTGATGATATTGGTGGTAGGGATGCTTGGTGGTGGTGATGATAGCAGTGCTGATATATTGAAGTCGATAGTGGTGTTGGTGACCTGTGGTCCAATGCAGAAGAAGCTACACATTATTACATGTAATAATAAGTTTGTTTGTTTGCAAGGTTGCCAGCCAAGTTGCAGCACTTGACATTGGCTATAAACCTGGTGTACATAACATGACTGAACAACCCAAATTACTGTTCTTACTTGGTGCTGTAAGTATATAATCATAGATGTATACAAGTGCTCTAATCTTGTTGTTCTGACAAAATATATAAGGTTGCGCAACCAATATTAGTTTCAGCAATTTTAGAAAACCTTGAAACTGGAATAGTTTATTCAACTTGTTGTTTGGAATCTGATACTGATGGATATGTACTATGTATAGGATGAAGGAATGGTGAAGCGTGAAAACTTACCACAAGATTGCTTTATTGTTTATCAAGGTAGCTATATGATTTTAATAGATTTACAACAGAAGCCAACTATTTCTCATAATTCAATAATAATATGTACAGTGGAACCCCGCCTTACGGCCACCCGCTCGATACGGCCACCCCGTTATTGCAGTCAGTTTTTTAGGTCCTGACGAAATGCATGCCCATACATTTTCTATACAATTTACCCATTTAACACGGCCACCCCGTTAATACGACCACCCGGTTAATACGGCCACCCGGTTAATACGGCCTCCCTGTTAATGCGGCCACTTTGGGCTGTCCCTTAGATGGCCAGATTAACGGGGTTCCACTGTACCTTTATCATCTTGTGGTGTGTGCATGCGCTATTCTTGTTACGTTATTAGCAACTCCCATTAACCATTTTGCCACACATCTTTATTATTAGGTCACCATGGCGATCGTGGTGCTCATCTAGCAGATGTTGTACTCCCTGGAGCAGCATACACTGAAAAGACAGCTACTTATGTCAACACTGAAGGACGGGCACAACAAACAAGGTAATACAAATATTGCCTTCTGCTTGCTTTTTAAAATGACTGACTGATTTGAAGATTTGAAGTCTGTTTGCTGTTTGTGCACTTGTTACAGTACATGGACAGATGTCTCTTACTTTTACGTACTTACCTGATTATACACCTGATTTTTCTGCATTAACAATAATCAATTTTATGTTTTGTACTCAGACGTGCTGTTACACCACCATCATATGCAAGAGACGACTGGAAGATAATCAGAGCTTTATCAGAGGTAATAAAAAGAAAAGCCTCCGATTTGTTATACCACGTTTATATTATATCTGTTGATATTGATTTGCAATAGAAGTACATTTCTGGAACTAAAAGATCTGGATTCTTAAGTTTCGTATTTGACTCCCTGTACTCTGTAAACGATGCTGAGATCAGACAACAACTCATATTATGTTACAGATTGCAGGGGAGACATTACCGTATGGTAACCTTGAAGGTATAAGAAGAAGACTAACTGAAGTATCTCCCAACTTAACTCGTTATGGTGACGTAGAGAAGGCGAACTTCTTTAGCTTAGCACAGCAGTTGATACAGGTAACAATTTTCTTTGATAACATCACTTGTTTATAATTGTTAAAACTTTCTCACATCCACTCTCAGTAAATTCTACTTGGTGTGCTAATAAGTAGTAGTAAAAAATAAAATAGTAGTTTAAGTAAATGTGTAGCCTGCATTGCCGGCGGTCTGCGGGGTTGCGAGGAACACAGGCTATATGTAGTACAGAGCTAGAAAGTATTTTGTAAGACAAAAACATCAAATACCTCTATCTGATTAGCACTAGACACAGCACTATTTTTTACCGACTGAACCGGACATATAAATACCACCACTGTCTTTTCGTTTCTTTACTCTGAAGATGACTTCCGCTCAGGTTGTCGAAACGTCAGACATCAACACTACCAGTCTTTCTGAAGACAACACCACCCCGGACGATCATGCCTTATCTACATATTTATTTGATGTTGATACCTTCTTTTTAGTGTTTGTAATCCAGTTGACCAAAAAGTAACATGATGTTTTGCCTTTGTTTCCAGGAAAGCAGAGTGAAGTCCAGTAATGCAGTGCTCAAGACCAACATGACTGAACTGAAAGATTTTTATATGACAGACCCAGTTAGCCGTGCTTCGCAGACAATGGCCAAGTGTATCTCAGCGGTGCAGGTCATGAAATAATCAGCTTATTTTATTGAAAAATTTACTTAGTCAGTCTTTACACAGGCTGTTGATGCTATTCGATGACATTAGGGTATAGGCTGGATTGATCTCACTGTTGTCAGAAAGTTGTGTAATATAAATAAAAAGAATTTAAGTTTTGACAGCTATTCCGTATTTGTTGTTTCTTATTGGTGTAGGTCTTTGGATTGAACTCGCTTATCCTCTTAGCCCCTTAAGGAGGATAAGGCAAGGGACAGATCCTTCCATCTTGCTCTGTCATCGTTTTCTTTGGTCTCCCTCTCTTTTGTTAACCTTTGGGTGCCCGTGTCAACTCTATCTTGGTGTCAACCTCACTTAACTGTCTATTCTTAGCACATGCCCTGTATACCGTCATCTCCTCATTCTGATGCTTTCTTGTCTTTCTTCTATTGTCTCAGTCTTTTTCTCTCTCTCTCTGTCTTCTTTTTTTTCCCCTTCTTTCTTTCTTTCTTTCTTACTTTCTTTCTTACTTTCTCTCTGTCTTCTTTCTTTCTTACTTTCTTACTTTCTCTCTGTCTTCTTTGTTTGTTTGTTAGTTAGTTTGTTTATTATCTATCTATCTATCTATATTTATTTGTTTATTATATAATCACCGTTTGTTGTTTATTCGTCGTTTGCTCATTTGTTTATTATTTATTTTGTTTTATAGTCTGACTCCGACTGGCAATGTTTGCCCTTCAGGGATATAAACTCTTGTAATTTTTGGTGATTTCCATAGCTTCAACTTCTGAAGAGCGACGGTCCACTAATACCTAGCCAAATTGCGAATCGGCGGCAATAGCGAAAAATCGATTCACTGTTGCTGGACCTCGCTCGGCATTATAGTGGACAGTTGCTCTTAATTAGTTATAAAGCTAATATTTTTTATTTGTTTTGGATCTTTCGAAGCCTGAAATTCATTTTGTTTTACTCTTAGGCCCCGTCCACACGTAGCCGGGTATTTTTGAAAACGGAGCTTTTTTCCTCCGTTTACGCCTTCCGTCCACACGTAAACGGCGTTTTCGGTCACCGAAAACGGAGGTTTTCGAATACGCTCTCCAGACTGTAGATTTTTTAAGCCGGAGGTTTATCGTATACGTATGGACGGCGAAAACAGAGCTTTTTGAATACGATGACGTCGGGCTGTTCCGTCACGTGTCACTTCTTCTTGGGCTTGTTTCAAACTTTATAGCCTACATACAATCGCAGGGATAATTTCGCTGATCTGGAGTTAAAACAGCGCCGTTAAAGAGCATAAACCGACGGCCAGCAAAACAACGGCGATTTTGACCTTTAAAAGAATATAATAATATGTGGAATACAGCCTTCCCTTTTCCCTTTGATTTACTCGCCTGTTTAGACATATTTACTATATAAAAAGCGGTTGGATTGTGAAGCGAGCGTAGTAAACAAAGCGTGCGCATGCTCTGTATGGACAGCTAGCGTTTTCGAAGCGTATATTTGCGTATACGTTTGGACGGGCAAATACGACTCGAATACGGCTACGTGTGGACGCAGATATTTTTGAATACAGATAAAAAAATATCCCTTTTCAAAAATACCCGGCTACGTGTGGACAGGGCCTTAATTTTTTTTGATTGACAAGGTCACGTGATCAGGTACTACAAAAGGCCATGTTAAATTTAAATTTGTAAATATAATCTATTTTGACGTCATATATGTGATGTCATAAACAAGATGACGTCTAAAAACAATTACGTGTTAAGTCTCTATATATCTATACAAATGGTAGGCAATCGGACGGGCGAAAGGATGTAGTAGATAAAGAGTTGAAAAGTAGCTGGACACCGTCATTGACGGTGAACAACTAATGTAGAATGTCTGACTTGAACGATACAAGATGTCTAGATTGTGGGCTCTTCTTGCCTTGTCACTGTAAATCAGACAAAGTTGACTTTTATGGGTCTCGGCATGAAGAAGCGACGAGCGAAGAACCTGTTATAATACTTCACAAAAGAAAAAGGCACAACACACCAAGTAAGGGCTTAAATCTTTATTTTTCTAAAGATGTACTTAAAACTGAAGTAAAAGTAGTGGCGCGCCCACCCAAGTTAATTCTAGAACAAGACATTCTAGAACAGATGCCATAACGCGCGCGCACATGAGAAATACATTTTTATTAAGAATTTAGCATCAGAACTAAGACAAAATTATTTAAAACGTTTTATTATATGGCTTGATAATTTCCTCAATTCTGATTGGCTGGCGCGTGGTCTGTCCAGAGCCGTCTTGGACCGTTGCTAAGACAACGGTCCAACATTTGTATTTTATTTTGACCGTGAAGTTCAAAAGTAAAACCTTTGTTTCACTATATATAAGTTGTTTTTAATTCTCTAAAGAACATAACGTTCGTTCACATACCTCAATAATAGTTGAAAGTATACTTTTAGTCTTTATCTATCCTTGTAAACAACACCCGACGGCGGTGAGTTGAGCTATCTTTCGTTGCTTTTCATTCACTTTTATAAAGCTTTGAAATTCCCAAAAGGTTTGTCTACTAAAGTTGACAACGTCTTTGAAGTCAAGAAGTGTTATTGTTTTTCTCATCACCTTCTAGGTGCCTTAAATCGCGCGTTTTTCGAGTTTTTCGCTTTTCTTTTTTCAACGAGTTGAAAAAAGGTCGCATCCAGTTCAAGACGAAAAGCGAAAAACGCGCGATTTAAGACACCTAGAAGGCTGGAAACCGGCTCAAAATGTTCATTAACTTAGATTGTTAATTAATTTGATAGCCATTTTTCAAGACTTAGCGATTTTATTTCACTTTTTTCGACTTTTCGTTTTGTCCTTAAAAAAAAATTCTCCCAATGGTCCTTAAAAAAACTGCCGACTCACCACAGGAAGCCCAAATTCAGTTTTCGCTCGCTTATTTCGCTCGTTCGATCGCGCGCGTTCTAATCGATTAAAAATCGCCTGTTTCTGGATCCTGGGGTGCCTGTGCACAGACAAATTTATTCCGAACAGTTAACGATGATTTTGATGAAAGTTCTTATTGTTATTTATCGAAAAATAAGCTTCCGTAGGCTCTATTTCTCGATGCAAACGTCCACAAGACGACGAATTTCAACTCGTTTCAACATCCATCGTGATTCACCGTATGTCAGCTATAATTCTTTGTAAAACTTGTTTTTTGTTTCTTGACTTTCTTTGATGTTGAGATATGAACAAAACCCTTTGTCTTTAAATCATCTTTGATTTGGTATGATGGAGAAAGCTGCAGTAATTCAAATATCTTGGCATTAAAATTTCTGTAAGTTTGTTGAGGCCGTCACATGCTGAATGACTGAACCGGTTTCAACAGGTTTCAACCCGCTCTTTTTCAGTAAAACTACTGGGAAGCCATTCGAAAGCAACGCGCGTCTTAAAATATCAAAAACAATATTAATTTCTCTCTTTAAAATAGCCATATAATAAACGAATTATTAACCTCGCTTGCTCGGTCTGTATGGAAAATATCAGACCTCGGTCTTTTTTGTACGGACCTCGCTGCGCTCGTTCCGTACTGTCAAGACCTCGGTTTAAATTTTTTCCATACAGACCTCGCGCTCGGTTAATAACCTCTTAATATTTTCACAGGGCTTCAAATTGGAACTGAACATCCACCAACAGGAAAAGATAGCAATAACCTATTGACTATTGCTTCTATTGCCGACAAGAATGCAGCTACTTTCATCAGTGAAAGGCACAAATGGTTACAAATTCCTTTTATTAGTGAATTATTTAAAGCCAATCCTGACAACAAACTGGCCCTCAAGTTATTTGGAAACAAAGCAGCGGTTCTTTTGGAACAGAGAAGACAGAATACCAGAGGATTTGGAGTCATTCATCCTTTTAGTACTTTTCGATGGTACTGGGACATACTCCTTGTAGTATTTATATCCCTTCATGTGCTGCTTTTGCCAGTTAACATTGCATTTCTTAGTGACGACCTTTCTATTCACTGGCTTGTAATCAATGGATTATCAGATTTGTTTTTCATAGTCGACATCTTTCTTAATTTCCGTACTGGACTAGTAGACCCGAATAATAAAGACGAGGTTATTTTAGATGCTCGTATAATAAGGATTACGTATCTGAAAGGTTGGTTCATTATTGACCTACTGTCTTCGTTGCCGTTTGATTACGCTTACTACATAGCGTCTTCTACATCTGCACAACATACCCTGATCAAAGCATCAAGGGCACTCAGGATTCTCAAGCTTGCTAAAGTTCTTAGTTTACTTCGATTGCTTAGAGTTTCCAGATTGTTGCGTTACATGAAAAGGTTTGAAGAGGTGGGTAAATGTGTTTCGGTTATCTCCTGTTTCTATACACCGTATCAAAATATGACGTCCAAGTTTAATAGCTATTGTTCTTGATTGGCTAGCCTCGCATACATGTGAAAACTCTTCGTGTTTCAACAAGAACATGAGGCTAGCCACCCAAAAACAATAGTTAAACGTTGTATTAAAATTGGACGCCATATTTCGATTCGGTCTATTAGAAAAGGGTTTAAGTTGTTCTAAAATCAAACGTATTTCTCACACGCTTGACCTGACATTGCCAATAAGGTGCATGTGACTTTAAACAGGGCTGATTTACAGTTATTGTTTTCTTAACCTGATGGATATTAATCATTATTATATTTTTATTTACTCTAAAGCTTTTAAACATCGCCAGTGGTCAGCTTCGTATAGCTAAGCTGATTGGTTGTATGATGCTCTTGTCTCACTGGAATGGCTGTGTTCAGTTTCTGGTACCTTATCTACAAGGTTATCCCGATAACAGCTGGGTCGTCCTCAATGGTCTTGAGGTAATTTTGATTGATTATGTTTTTTTAACTCTGACAATGTTATCTTTCAGTGGCTGCTGGGACTGCTGATTGGTTAAGTTCCTTTTGTTTGTTGCATGTTTTTTATCTGAGTAGGCTGGTTGGCTGGTCGGTCGGTCGGTCGGTCGGTCGGTCGGTCGGTCGGTCGGTCGGTTGGTTGGTAAGAAAGTCAGAATTATTGATTCATCAACTATACTTTCATGGCAGTATCTGGCCTCACTCGCTCGACTAAAGTTTTTTTTCTTGGCTTTCAACATCCTGTAGCATGAGCCACCAGTTATCCAGTACAGTTGGTCCCTTTTCAACGCCATGTCACATATGCTTTGTATTGGCTATGGGAAATTCCCTCCTCAAAACTCTACTGAACTATGGCTAACCATACTGAGTATGACAATTGGTGCAACATTTTATGCTGTGTTTATCGGTATCATGTCTGGCTTAGTGATGTCTATAGATTCGTCTGGCAGACTTTACAATGAGAAGGTATGTCACTAGTGACTGCTGCATGCAGTAGCCTAAATGTTATAATTACCCTCCCGATTAATGACCGGTAATAGCCCCTATTAGAATTCATTTGAGCCATATTGACAGAGGCTCGATCCTCAATTAAGTAAACTGAGTTACAAACATCGCAAAATTATCGCTATATAAGTAGACTTGAAATTGTTATTTTCTGGGAGGCATCACAATTACAACAACGTTGACATTCAAATTGACAATAAGTTCTTTTTATTTAGCTTAACCAAGTGGAAGAGTATATGCGATACAGAAAACTGCCATTGCCCATTCGGCTTCGTGTACAGGAGTTTTATGAACACCGCTTTCGACACAAGTTGTTCAATGAGGATCTTATTCTTGAGGAACTTTCCAAAACACTTAGAGAGGTAATATGGTCTACAATGTACAAACGACTGTAGCAGACCAAAATTAACATCATTTTTAGTGAGGTTTTATATTTTTTTATGCTTTGCTTTGCTTGGTCATTGCAAAAAGAACTCCTAGAAAATATCCTTTGTTAAAACTGGATTTATTTTTATGCAGGAAATACTAGTCCACAATGTCCACAGTCTTCTTTCTAAAGTGCCATTCTTCTGTTCGGCTAATATGGCATTCCTAACTGATGTTGTCACCAAGCTTAAGTTTGAAGTGTTTCTACCTGGCGATTATATCTGTACACGTGGCCGTAAAGGAGACAAAATGTACTTTATACAACGAGGAATTGTCGACATTCTGACTAAAGACAATACTCTTGCTACAAGTCTTGGAGATGGAGCTCATTTTGGAGGTAAAGTACTAGTAAGCCTATGTTTCTAAATAACATATGATGCCTGTGCCTGTGCCTGTGCCTGTGCCTGTGCCTGTGCCTGTGCCTGTGCCTGTGCCTGTGCCTGTGCCTGTGCCTGTGCCTGTGCCTGTGCCTGTGCCTGTGCCTGTGCCTGTGCCTGTGCCTGTGCCTGTGCCTGTGCCTGTGCCTGTGCCTGTGCCTGTGCCTGTGCCTGTGCCTGTGCCTGTGCCTGTGCCTGTGCCTGTGCCTGTGCCTGTGCCTGTGCCTGTGCCTGTGCCTGTGCCTGTGCCTGTGCCTGTGCCTGTGCCTGTGCCTGTGCCTGTGCCTGTGCCTGTGCCTGTGCCTGTGCCTGTGCCTGTGCCTGTGCCTGTGCCTGTGCCTGTGCCTGTGCCTGTGCCTGTGCCTGTGCCTGTGCCTGTGCCTGTGCCTGTGCCTGTGAAACTATGTATTCATATGTATTATTTTGATCAATAGAAATCTGTCTGCTTACAACACAAGCCCGTCGAGTAGCATCTGTTCGTGCGGCAACTAGCTGCGATCTGTACTCGTTGGCATCGACCCATTTCCATGTAGTACTGTCTGAGTATCCACAAATGAAAGAAATGCTAGAGGAAGTTGCCAAGGAGAGGCTTGCTCGTATTGGTATAGCCCCAGATCTAAATGAGAAACTTGTTGACACATCTGAATTGGAAAGGTAAGTTTGTTAAGGTGCTGTTATATTGCAATAGATTTTCACATACTGTGTAATAGAGACTGTCTCGCATTTTGTTTAATTTTTGGCATGCACCATTACACAAAGAAGAGTTCAGTTCTACTTTTTCGCAACAGAACTCAGCAACTTGCAATGCCTTTGCACAGTGTATCACAGTGTGTCTAAACCTTTTCGCGAGACAAGTTGATGAAAAATTTGCATAGTGGGCGAGTAACAGCGCTTTTATAAGTTGCTTCTGTAAAAAAATCTTCTTCCTTTAGTTCTTCGAATTCAAAGTCTTTTGAGTTCAGTGATTGCATTTGAATGGTTCCAAAACTCACAACAAATTTAGTTTAAGTCTGATGTTTAAACTGATCAAACAAAGCAAATGCATAAAACACAATGCACGCAATATACAGTATTGATCTTGAAATGCAAATTACCATACAACAACAAAACGGCCACTGTCGCCTTTCTATGGGTGACATCGGTGGCCCAGCGGTGAGAGCGTAGGCCTTCCGCCAAAGTGAACTGGGTTCGATTCCCCGGCTCGGGCGACGATTGAATAGAGTTTGTTTGATGTGTTGTCCTCTCTCATGCCACGAGGGATATTCTCCGGGTTATCCGGTTTTCTTCCCTCCGCAAAAATCAACATGTAAGAAGTAATGTGTGCTAAAATATTGAATGTAGGGGTAGGGAGTGTGAGTGCGTAGAATACTTAAACATGCCACTGGCTAGGGACCTTCGGTAACGAATCCCCGTATTTTTTTTACGTAAAAAACAATGATTTATTACTTGAGCGCAAACACTTAACCCGTGAAATAAAATCTATTTTTTTTTTGCTGTCTAATAGTTCTAATTATTTATTGACTATTAGTGACTATTTTAGACAAGTAAAGCTGTAATGAAGTATTGTCGCCTTTGTATTTGCCATTTCTTAGACTTTTCTGGTTGAGTCACTAAATAAGAACTATTTGTTAGTAACAATTTTGATTTTATTTATGGATTGAGTGTTTGTACAGTATTAGATTAATAGACAATGCATTTTTACTAATGTTGTTTTTTTTTTGGCCCGCCTTTGTTAGGGATCCTTTTGCCAACAGCGCAACAAGTTCTTTACTAGAGAGAAAAACACGGTCGGAACCTAAACTTCAGAAGACATCATGGAAAGATACTTTCAAAAAGAAGAAAGTCGGCGGCGGTGTGCTAGCTCAAGCTTTTGTCAAATCAGTCGCTCCTGGTTTAACATCTCTTGCAAATTCTAACGAGAATGATCTCCCCCTTCATGTGGTCGTGGAGGAATGCGAGAACGAAGAAGAGGACGAAGACGTTGTTGCCATGACGACTGATTTTTAAAGCTATACTATTGCTAAAAAGCATTTAACCATCCGTTAATGCTGTAGATATCACTGAACACTTTCCAGATGTCTTAAATATTATGCATGTTGGCTATCTGTATGACTGTATTGTTTAGGCTTGTACTGGAATATTGATGAAACGTCTTTAAAGCTCTATTTCTAAACGTTTTCGAATCTTTTGTTCTTTCTCATATTAGAAAATGATCACACCCACTTAGCCAATCAGATGACTGTATTATAGTGTTCTATATCTCATAGTATTCCACTGGCGAGGCCTTTTGTTTTTTATTGTTTTGCCACCTCGCCAGTGAGATCACTATATAGAAGTTCACAATGCATTACAAGTACTCAGTATAGTAAACCATTCTTCGTGGGTATGATCATATTCTAAGACAGTTAGATAATGAACGCTCGTGTCCTATGGGACATAGAGTCTCTCTTGGCCTTCTATCTACAATCGGCGAATAAATAGTTTGACAGTTTGTATACACAGGGCCCCCAAATACGTACCATTTACAAAGTCTGACTGTACCCCCACCCCCCCCCCCCCCCCCCCACCCCCAGGCAATGTTGGTCAATCAACTATAAAATTGTCAATGGGTCGTTCTTCAATCAAGGTAGAACAACATTGAAGAGGGGGGAGGGGGGATAACACCTGAGTACGTGATTAAAACTGTAATCTATTTATAGGTTTAATTTATCCATTAACAATTGTAGGCAATGTGTCATTATTTTATTCGCCAATTGTAGCTAATGCTCGAGGCTCTATATCCCATAGGACACTCGCGTTCATCATCTAACCCTTACTTAGATACTTTTTCATTTCAAGGCAGAGTGAAATTATGGACATTTATATAAACGGCATTTTATATATATACCTCAAATCGTCTCCACATGTACAATTTAGTTCAAGTTATGATTACTTGCTGTCGTCCTGAAATGTGCTGTACTTTTTATATAGTGGCATGGTATAAACACGGTGATAATTGTCAACATAAAACACACTATAGCTTTTAAAAGTTTGAAATTGACTTTTTATTTCCTAAAAAATACTGTATACAATCATGGATAATAAAATTGAAATGAAGGTGTTTTTATTATCCAAGATACAATTAATATTAGTATATACATGATTCACAACCTCATAACAACGCGCGCTCTCATTGGCTAGTTATCTCGGAATCTGAGACCATATTCACTGCTCAAGCTCGGAATATTGCTTCTCGGCAAAATGGCGTCTCGTTTTGCAACAATTACCGATGAAGAAATTGAAAAAATTCAACAAACCGCAATTCCACAAAACACAAAGAAAGCTACAAAGTTTGGTTTAAGTGTTTTTCAAAGTAAAACGGCATTTTAAACATAAAAAAAATTGAATTCATAGAAAACGAGGTTCAACGTTCGTGCGCCTTGTCACGCTTTGTAATGTTATGCAATAAATTTCTTAATTTATACACAAATTTTTGTTTAATTTTTTTTTTTTGTTCGTTTGTGAATCATGTATATACTAAAACAATTATTCACCTCAGGCTCAGTAATTATCAATGAATAATTACCTCGCGGCTCGAAGACTTGCCGCTCGGTAAATATTCATTGATAACCACTTCGCCTTCGGCGAATAATTGCTAGTTGTTCACACTATCAAAACATTCAGTTTAAACGGATAGTCCCTCGCGCGAAACTTTTTTAAACCTGCAATCAAAAATCATTGTCGCAGCTGAAGCTACAGTCCATACTCTGAAGCCTGCAAAGGTAATATGAACAGAATTTGTGATTTAATACACGTTTTTGAAAAAAACAAAAATTTTAATCATCATCTACCCCTACAAGAACTTGTTATGGTCATATAACACAAACACGTACAACCAAAATATGCTAATGATAAATTGATATATAATAAGAGAAGAAATACCGACATCCTTTGAGAGTGTGGACTGTAGCTTTGATTGCGACAATGATTATTGAAATAGGTGTATACGAAAAGAGCACCCTGATAAAAGGTGCTGGGAAAAGGTCATAAAGATAGATAGCTTTCGGTTCTCTTGCAGTAACCGTGAGTCGTTTTAGAATTATTGACCCTTTACACATTTGCAACTGGACTTTCTGGGCAGCCTAGTCTGCCGTGCAGCCTGAATTAACTCTCATAAACACGGTGACGGTACTACCGTAATATATCGTAAATGATTAACGAGCGTTAATTAGGGCTGCACGCAGGCTACGGCATTAGAAGTGTTGACCTTTGGCATAACTGCCCTCGTGCTCTCGCATATGAATTAAAGAAACACATGAATTAAAGAAACACATGAAGAAAATAGGAAAAAGTGAGAAAAGCAACAACAAATAAATATATAGAGAAGATGATTTGTAGAGAGAGGACAGTAATTTAAAAAATCGGTCATCTATGTTTTGCTGCCTGCATGTCCACAATTCTTGGCCTCTTACATATCATTGGGCAGCCTTTCTTTGAACACATCTGTACTTATTGGTTGATACCAGAAGTGCTTTTAGTTTCTTACTTAGATATTACCTGTAATCCATTGGTTGAGAATTCCTTACCAAAATATATTTTTAATTTCTTCTAATATTGCTTCTTCGAGTTGTCAATCGTGGTCGACTAATATAGTTCTTTTTGAGACTAAATATCGCATTTTCGTCAATGTAATGTACTTTTTCAGAACTCTCCTTGTCCGTGACCTCAGATCTAGCATGTGCTCGTTCATCAGTATCTTGGAAATCCCCATAATTCTCGTGCAGTTGCGGCATTTGTCCATATTTGGAAGGTCTAACCTCTCTATCACGAGCTGCGGCCTCCTCATCCTCATCATCGTCGTCGTCATCATCATCAAATCGTCCTTTGTTCAGAGTGTGACGAAGTAAGTCATCATACATCTCATCTTGTTGCTCTGCGACTTTTTCTTCTAGATGTGCAGCTGCTTCTACACTTTTTTCATCAGGTCCTTTTGTATGATTCAATTTGTTCAAGATGTTTGGGTTGGATCCTACAGTATTCAGGGGTAGACCACCAGGGTTGGATTTGGTCTGACCTGGAGTACTTGCTGGTGCTGGTGGCTGATTGGTAACACTTTGTGCGGTTGCAACACCAGACGAATTTTCAATTGGCTGAGTTCGTCTTTCTACAGAGCCAACAGCCTTTTGTTCTGCTTCAAGAGACTTGACATAATCTTTAACGGGAGAGAGATCATTTTCTCCATCTCCACTGCCTTGAGTAAGGGTAGTTGTATTATTATTGTCAAGTAAATTTGCAGCTGACGTCTTGTTCATCATTTCTTTTACTTTCTCAAAGAAGTCCTCTTCAGCTTTGTAGAGCTGTTCTCGTGCAAAAGCTGCCTTGACCAACTTGTTTGCCGTTTCAAAAGCTTTTCGTGAGGCTTCTTGCTGCTTGGATATAAGATTCTCTTTTTTCTGCTTCTTCTTATCCAGGATATCCTTCAACTTTACCAGGAGCTCTGGAGGGACACCTTTAAGTGTTGCAAACTTGAACTGTGCTTCGTTATTTTCATTTTGAGATTGTATTACTGTGTTGTTTACTTTCGAAACTAGTACTGGTGTTATAATCTTTTGTTTGCTTTTCGAAGGATGATCGTTAGTATCATTTTTGTGTTTGGTTTGGTCAGCGGTTGAATTAATTGGATGGTGAGTGGCGTTAGTATTCTGTTCTTTTCTCAGTTGTTCTATCTCGAGTTGCTTGTCCTTTAACGTTTGTTGCAACGTCTCTTCTTCCTCCTTGAGATGTTTAAGATGATCGTTGTTTTCCTGCTTAGTTCTGAACTGATAAACCGGAGCGAGATTATATTTCACTCCTGCTATGATAGTCGAAGGATTTACAGTCCTGTTTTTCTTTAACATATCTTTCTTTTCAGGTATCTCTGTGACATTTTTGCCATCTTTATTGACTTCAATAGTTTGTTTTGTGTTGTTTCGCTTTAGAAGCTTTTTGACAAACGATTTCAAAAGATCAATAGCAATATTGACATCTTTGTGCGGGTGCGAAGCCTGACTTTTTCCACTATTATTTTCTGTTACTTTGTTCACATTATTGCTTGTAGTTACATTAGCTATTGCACTAGTATACGTAACAGTTGGAGTAATGTTGTCAGTAAAAGAGACTTTAGTTTCTGTAATCTCTTGTTCGTCGCTTTTTTCTTCGTTTTTATTATCCTTATTGCTTTGTTGTTCTGCAAGTATTGGAGTATTAGCACTACTTTTTTCATCGTCATTTTCGTTAACCACTTTCACAACATTGGAAGGATAAATTCTTGTAATGGATACTATCCTGTTTGCTTCTGTAGGTTTTGAGGTATCTGCTGTCTTGTTATTCCGTGTGTCTTTAGTTCCATGTCCTGACCCATATTCCATCTCATTCATTGCATCAGTAAGAAAACTCTTTTTCACGTTGGCATTATGGTGATGCAATTTTTCTGTATAAAAATATATGTATATATCATCATGACTTTGTCATTTGAAATTACGATAATTTGAAAACGAGATGTCAATGTCACCCCTCACACTATAAACCCTCTCATCAAACACATATGCTCTCTCAAAGCACACCATCATCTATGAACATCAGTGGTAAACAGCCCATTCCCAAAAGCATAGACTAGTTTAGAGTCAGTAACCCAACATATACACCTATTTCAAAAATCCTTGTCACAGCCGAAGCTACAGTCCACACTCTAAAACCTGCAAAGGATGTCGGTAATATGAACATAATTTGTGATTTATTACACGTTTTTCCAAGAAATATTCGTTTCATCATCTACCACTGCAACAACTTGTGATGGTTATATAACACAAACATACAACCAAAATAGGCTATGAATAAATCGATAATATAAGAAGAATTACCGATATCCTTTGCAGGCTTTAGAGTGTAGAATGTAGCTTCGGCTGCGACAACGATTTTTGAAATAGGTGTATATATAGTGGAAGAAGAACTAGACTAAACATCTCAACATTATATACACCAGTCCCATATTGACAAATGGTTTGTGATTTATATCATTGAAGTGCATCTCAAGTTCAACTACACGTCTGATGGGAAACATATAGTGTTGATATATTAAGTGACATATTTGTACAGGCAAACTCTTCTTACTAGAAATCGTATAAGAAAATACAGGATAAAACAGCCCCTTGACCGAAGAAAACATTGCATTCGCGATTGGCCAAAGTGAATATCGCAAGCAATCTACTGTACTTTCAAAATCACAAATGATACGTACTTGAGGTATGTGATATTTGTAAGAGATGGCCAAGAAACATCAGCGCTATCAATGACTGTGCTTTCATCCTGATACATTGGATAAACTGACGTACACATACGACATCATTGGGTAACCTAAAAATTACAAATCACATCACAACGACGGTTACGCATTTAATAAAAACAAATTCCAGGATAATGAGGTGACTAAGCTCAATCAGTAACACAACAACTATGTAACATTTGCGTTTTACTCTTCTGATACTTTGAATGATCAAGTAGAATTCAAATCGATGTATAAGTGATTTAGAAACAAGTACCACTGCACTTTTATACAATGAGAAGCTAACGAGCACAAGCTACAAGCAATCCTATGGAAATTATATAAATAAATAAACGAAGTAACATATTTATTTAACGTTTTCTGAAAGGAGTTTTCAATTTTCTTTTAAGAAAAATGTCTTACCTTCATTTAGTCTGTTTCTGTGTAAGGTAAACGTCACCATTCAAGAAGGTTTTGTGAGTGATACAGGTTAGTGCGAAGAACACCAGGAAAGGTCGACATGGTCTGATAACACCACATTACTTCCACCTGTTTGGTATAAATCGCTGTTCAGACGCTTTGAACACTATCCGTTTCAAAAAAATGTTTATCGCGACTTATTTTGAAATAGGCCATTGCTGAATTTGAATGGCGTAATGTTTTACGCATCGAACGCTTTTAAAATGTCAAGCAACGCTTATAGCAAATTGGTTAGATTGGTCAATCTTTGGGGTGTTACAGTTCAAAATTACAAACAACTGCTAAGTAAATCCTTCAGAGGGAGCTAGCCAATCAGCGCGAAGTGAACATGCACAACTCGATCGTTAGCGTCACCCCGAAGGGAAAAAATAGTGCGTTAATGCCTGAGCTTTCTATATTTTTGTAATCCATCGAAAACCACGTGCACATAGAAAAACTTTACACCAAAAAGAGATGAGGCTGATTTATAAGTTTTAAAAATCAAAACATAATATTCTTGAAGCTTGAGGCTTAAAAACAGATTTCATAATAAGTACAAGGTACTCCTCCTGTGTTATAATTTTTTGCATAAAACGGGTTTAATTACGGGTCGTTCCTTCGAAGGAGGTTGTTTAAGCGAACGTTTTCATCACAATATCGTAATATTATTAATTTTGTGTCCTGGCCATGTTGGGCTTGTGCTTCAACAATGAATAAACGTTATAAAAACTAGTGAAACCAGAAGACGTTTCGATGCTGAGCTCGAAATTATAATTACGGATGAAAACAAATACAAAATTCTAAAGTTTAATTACATGCATGTTGAATTACATTAGATGTTTTTACATGCGAAAAGGATTTCTTAAAAATGGTAAAAATGCTGTTTTATGTTATTTAAATGTCTTTTAATAAAGCTAAATATATCACCGTGCATAATAATAATAATAATAATAATAATAATAATAATAATAATAATAATAATAATAATAATAATAATAATAATAATAATAATAATAATAATAATAATAATAATAATAATAATTGAAGACAACAATGGCTTTTGTTAGAGGGTACAGTGTGTTCAGTAGGTAAGATCATGGAGAGAAGCAATGAAAAGTATAGAGAACTACGAAGTGGAATTAAAGAATTATACCCGAGCCACAAGGTCGTCCAAGTCAACTTAGTATTCGACTTTCTTAGCAATTATCACCAAAGCCTTCAATCAGAAATTATCCAACACTGATTACACTAGGCGACAAAGAAGAAGGAAGTTATCTACTTATGAAAAGCCAAAAATGGATTATATCCCAAAATACTGAGATAGTAAAAACATTCTACCAATATGATACATAACATCACAAGAAAAATGACAAAGGAATGATTGAGGACTAAAGCTAAAGACTGCCTCCCCCTTAACAGCTTAGCCCAGGAATAATTTATTCACGCAAAGTTGTAAATAGAAAAACAAGTAGCTTCAATAAAGAGTCAATAATAATAATAATAATAATAATAATAATAATAATAATAATAATAATAATAATAATAATAATAATAATAATAATAATAATAATAATAATAATAATAATAATTATTATTATTATTAATAATAATTATTATTATTATTATTTATTAAGCGCAAATACAAATCTGTTCTAAGCGCTATACATTGATTGTTACAAACAACAACAGTAACAAAAAGACGTAATTACAAAGAATAAGCTAATTTGAAAAAATGATTTTTTTAGTTCAGTTTTGAAAGAAGCTAGACGATATTTTTCTGATAGATATTGGCAGTGAGTTACAGCAGGTACAGAGAAGGAGCGATGACCATAAGATTTAAGATTATAGGACTGTACTGATAGAATATTTTGTGATGACGAACGAAGATTACGGTTCGGTTTATAAATTGAAATGAGTTCTTGGATATAGGCAGGAGATAGGCCATGAAGAGCTTTGAAGGTAAGTAACAGGATTTTATATTTGATTCTAGATTCAATTTGTAACCAGTGAATGGCTTATAGAAAACAAAAGTGTGTGCAAAAAAATTGACATGCAATAATGTATCATGAAATGATAAAATGATAAAATGATAAAAAACTATATCCACGCCCAATGTGGGGCTCGAACCCACGACCCTGAGATTAAGAGTCTCATTCTCTACCGGCTGAGCTAACCGGGCTTGATATTTTTTGTTTTTGTCCGTATAACATGTACACTACTCCGATATACGATAATAATGTTAGGCTGCCAGCTGAAATGCAGAACTTTAGCCCAGATGCGATTCTTTTCTTTCTCAACTTATCCAGCGGAAAAGTCTATAATTATGACATCCTAACATTTTTCACCGTGTGACTGATTTCAGTCTATGTAATATTTAAAAAACGAGCAGGAGTGTTAATTATCAAGTATAAAAAACCCGAAGCGTAGCCGATGGTTTTTCATAATTGATAAAACACGTCCTGCGAGTTTTTTGAATGGCTTAAAAATCCATCAATATAAAACCATAAATTCAAATAAAAAATTGAAAAATACACAAAAATGTGATAACGAACCGCTCATAACCTTCTGGTCATGCGCAAGACTCTCTAATTTACGTCCCACATTTAATACAGGACTTGTACATGTAGTTGTCAGTAGGAAGAGCCTTTTGCAACAACAGGTCACGTGAACCTACCCATTTTAAATCGAACAACTGTGTCAAAAATCAGAAATGGAAAGAGCAACTCCATATTAGTAAGAAGGCGAAATATCAGCTCATAAAATGCAACACGAGGGAAATGGCATTTAATTTAATAGCTTTGCCATATTTTCCATACAAATCCTTAATTATTATTTTCCATATAAAATATTGAATTTTATATTTAATGCCATTTCTCCTATGGTCATCATTATGAGCTAAGACTTTGGCTTCTTATTAATATGGAGGTGCTCTTTTCATTTCTGCTGCAAAAGGCCTATTGGTCCAAGATTGCTAGAGGCTTTATACCTGCATGATAAAGTCTTTCATTAGTTTCTATATATTAAGACACATGTGCCTTAATGATAAAGGTAAATGTGTCTTTATAGAATATTAATGAGAGGATTATTAGGTTTATAACCTCATGCATGTGACCAAATTGGTCCAACCGATTGTATTACCAACTTAGCTAATAACGAATTCGTTGATTGTTTTGGGTTGATGTCATATTTTATTGATGTTTTGCTCATAGGTTGATACTAATTATTTGTGAAAAAGTTCAAAATGTTTTATTGTATTATTTTTTTTGAGAAGCCAGATCAAAAACTCGTGCTTCGTGTTTGATCAGGGGCTCCAAACACCGTACCGCGAAATGGATGAAAGCACTTGGCCTACTGCCTTATGCTTTCATCCGTTTCTCGGTGATTGGAGCTCCTGATCAAACATGTACTCGCACTCGTGTTTGATACACCTAATCCAAAAAACGTTGTCGGGTTCGCCGCACAGTCCTCGCGCCAAGACCGTGAAGGAAAACACAGTGAATATTTTGATGAGAGTGATAAAACAAGAAAATAAAAGTAGGCACAACACTATTTCGTTGAAAAAAGTACAACACTAGAGTGTGAACATGCAAATAAATTAATTACTGATTAGATATAACCAATATCTTTCACAGTCTTGGCGCGGGGACTGTGCGGCGGACCAGACAACGTTTTTTGGATTAGGTGTATATTACATCAAACACCAAAGCAGCCTATAGCTTGTTTATATCAAAAAGTATGTTGAAAATTGATTATCAAACGAAAATTATAATACCACGCCCAATGTGGGGCTCGAACCCACGACCCTGAGATTAAGAGTCTCATGCTCTACCGACTGAGCTAACCGGGCTTGATATCAACTTTATTTTGCAATTGTTTGCATGCGCATGGGGCAATCCAGCTTCAGGCTGACCGAGGCCTGGTGTTGATGTGATCGTACATATTCTGTCTTAAAATTATTTTTACATTTCTTTGGTTAATATGTAGAGGATATGTATAGACAAGCAATCCATGAAGGCTCGGGGAGTTTGAAATACTAGTCGAAATTGAAAAATTGAAATCGTCGTTCAAGTGAGAGTCAACTTATATGATATGATCAGAAACCATGTATAGACCGCAAGGCACCGTATTGAAATATGTAAAATATATCTGAGTAGTTTATGCCCCGGCTAAGATATATTGAGGAAATGTAACACTATCGAGTCGGCGGTTTCCTGTGCAATCCCAGTGCTAGGAATTAGGGATAAAGGTAATTTTTTTGTTCCTACTTTTATTTCCATTGGATACTAAATAAAAGATAACGAAAATTTAAAGTCAATATTTATTTAAAATCATTACATTTGTTACAAATTTGTATATATAAGTCATGTTATACACCAAATCGAACTATTAAGTACTTGCTGACTGAGTTGGAGAGCCGTACGGGAAAATATTTGGCTCGCGGTGATGACGTACAAATGACCAAGAGCCAAATATTTTCCCGTACGTTTTTTATCATATGACCCACTCTTTAATTTATAAAGGCCATTTTTGTGATGTTTCGAGTAGCGGAACAAACACGTACGGACCAGTTGAAAAAAAAGCGTATAGACCCCATCACGTGACTTTTTCTTAAGAGCGCGCACCAGGCAAATAAAATACGGGTGATATGATAAGATAAATTATCTGCGTAACTAATTCTAGGTAGTTCTAGTTCTTGAATGGCTATAAAACTAGCCTCCTTAATGTAGGAAAACTACATTGTGCCTCAACGTAGACAACACTGAGCAAAGAAGTCAATCATCATATTTCAAATTGGTCTATACTATAAGGTATATTATTTATGATAATGGTATATTCTATATAGTGTGATGAAATGCTTGGCAATAAACAACACATAATATGTCTAATATGATATTAACCGTTAAATATAATATTGATCAAAACTTTCCGTGACAATAACTATCCGCGTCTGCTTTGGAAATAAATTAAGAGTTTTAAGTGTGCCAGCTCAGGCCTTTTCCGAATTCGCTTGGATGACCCCAAAACAATCGTTTCAAGTCGAGGTTGGCCTTTAGATATAAAAAAATCGTCGGCAGTCTCGACTTGGAACCTTTGTTTTGTGATCATCCAAGCGAATTCGGTAAAGGTCTATTGCAAATTCGATAGCATGCACAACTATTTTGGCGCTTGCGTTTAACCTTAATACGTTAATATAATCCAAAATGTCGATTTTTTTTTACAAATGCGTTAGAATATTTTTTTAAATATTTGAATATGCTTGAAATGAAAAGTTAATATACTCATGAGAAACATTATCATAATATATCTGTATCCTCATAATTTGTATTGTTTTTGTCACACTTGTTAGCAAACATTACATATTTTTAACTCTTTATCACCAATATAGGCCCAACGGTTTTTGTATTCCAAATTAAATTATTAACTAATCGTTGGGTGTACCAGATGATGATAGGTGACCAAACGACGATTTGATTAACCTAATGTGTTTTTTTTTGTTCCTATTTTTAATGATTCATAGATGTACAAATTGTTTTTGTAAGAGATGATCCAACTAATTACCAGACAACACAGCAAGGGCAGCTACAAAATACTCTACCAAGGTATTCCCACTCACTCATGGCATCTGGTGATGGAGTAGTCTCAGGAAGTTTCTTAATTGATTCGAGCGCCTTAGTATCATCTTTAAATTTCTCATCTTCATCCTTTGCTTTTTCTTTGTCTTTGTCTTTGTCTTTTTCTTTGTCTTCCTCTTTTTCTTTGTTTTCCTCTTTGTCTTTGTCTTTGTCTTTGTCTATTTCTTTGTCCTTGTCTTTCTCTTTCTCTTTTTCTTTGTCTTCTTTTCTGTCATAACCGTTGTTGCAGTTTTGACAACTACAACATCGCTTGGATAGAAGCCACGGGCATGGTTGGGGATAAAACGGCGGTAAAATCATCGGAACTGGGCCAAATAGTGTTCTATAGAACCAGTTATTGGTCAGTTGTGGAAATCGTTTCTTTAATGGTTTAGTTTTTTTGTGAGTCCAGGGTCCCGACCTTGTGAACAGCCTTCGCTCAGTCGTGGGGCTCTTGTGCTGTCGTCGAGGTTTACTTATCCTGAGAGGAGGGTGACCTCGTAGCCTACCGGGATGCTCTTGTGTATTTAGATTCTCTGCATATTGATAATAACCAGGATTTTCTATCTCTTTGTTGAATAGGTTATTATTCGCCACACCTGGATAATATTGAAAACCAAAAGGAATGAGAGGTCCTTCTTGTTCTTCTTCATTGGGCAATGAAGCTTTAGGCGAAGTGCTTCCAATAAGAAGATTCTGAATCATGTTTTTCTCTTCGTTCATTTCCTTGTCAAGATAGTTCTTTATTTCACTTGAAGCTTTACGGTAAACTGCAGGATCGGTATCAACAGTACCATACCCATACTCTTTTGGCTGAGGGGCATTCTTATACTGAGGCTGATCGTCGTTCATTTTAAGATCTGGAGGTTTTAAGTAGCTTGGTAGGAAATTCGTCGGATTTGTCTCCAATTCTGGAAGCTTTGTTGTTGGGACATCATTTTGTGCGAAGTTTAGTGCATGTGCTTTAACTTGTGCAGCAGGAACTGTTGATATAGCAGTAGCTGATTGCTGAGACTTTGGACCACATTGTAAAAGTGTCAAAGAACTCTGACCAGGTAAGGTATGGCAATCAATTCTTTGTCCACTATCATTTAATACTGAGATCTCTGAACCCTCTTGTCCTTTTGGCCTACTTGAAGAAATCTTTAATGGTGATAAATTCTTGCTTTGAATTAAAAAAGAAGGATTTGAACTTCCTGGTGTTTTAAGAAGCACGTTAAGGTCTGTTGCCGTCTCCTGGCTTTTAAATGCTCCGATTTCTGAAGGTGCTGTTTTGATTGACTTTCCACCTTCGCCAATCAATATCTTTTCATCATCGCTTGGGTAAAACTGGTTCGGCAGCAAGAGAGCGTTTTTGTCCTGCGGTGTTAATGTTAAATTTGTATTTTCGTCATTGAATGGTGTCTGCATCGGCTGATTTGGTTCTTGTTTTGATGGTACTAACTTGGCTGGATTTTCTGGATACGGCGTGTTATTTTGTCTGCTGTTAACCGACGCATTTTGATCAAGAACAGGCTGTAGTGCATTGCTGCTTATTGAAATTGTATTAGGATTAACTCTTGCCATCGGAGGTTTTGGAAGAGGCTCGTTAAATGTTTGACCGTAAGTCTGCGCTTGAAGATTCATCTTCTGTTTATTTGCTTCCACTGCTTGGTTAGCAAACATTTGTTGCATTTGCGTAGTTTTCTCGCTTGGATACAAATATGGACTTGATATAATCAGAGTTACAGGTTTATCTTTGTCTTTGTTAATGGCGTCTTGCAGCTGTTGATTTGTAGCAAACTGTTCGGATGTTCCTTGTTTACTTTCAAGAAGTTCTTTCAATTTACCTCTTGTAAGCTTTAGCACTTGATATGGCTGGATTTTATGTTCGGGATTTATTGGAGTCTGAAAGATAGCTTGGTCATTATGTATGTAATGCCCGTCCTCTGCAAGCGGCGTCGTATTTTCAACATGTTTATCCGTAGGTACAGTCACACCTGCAACAGATAGGTTTTCCAGCTGTTCATTGCTACTCTGTGCAGTTTTTATGGCAGCCTCATTGTAGTTTGAAGGTACAACATTGCTTCCATTTTGCTTAAATGATGACAAAGCTCCTCCTGCGCTGCTATTCTGTGTATTTGACGTGGTAACTTTATTGAAATTTGACTCTGCTTTATTTTGTTCTTGAGACAACGGCATGTCCCCTCCGCTGGACAGATTCACTTGCAATACTTTGCTATTGGGCGAATTCGGAATAGTTGGACTAGATTTCATAATGCCCTCTGTACCAAATACAAACTTACTGTCTTCTTTGTTAGTTGTTGAAGATGCATTTTCTTTATCATTATTGGTTTCTTGCTGTTGGTTACTATTTGGTGCAATTTCCATCGTAACTTGATTATTATAAGTATGGTTTCCATTAGCAGCTACACTTCTGTTGTCCTTTTCATTACCTGTAGGCAAAGCATTACCTCCATGAGTGGAATTATTTCTGTAATAAACATACTGTCCTTTTACAGGCTTTGATGGTTTTTCTTGTCCACTAGCTGTTGGTGACACTATCTGTCCCTTGGACAAGTATTCTAGTAATTGGTTATTGTTATTAGTTGTTGAAGATGTTGTCTTTCCATCAGAAGAGTTTGTTTTCTGTTGAATAATATTCGATACGTTCCGTTCCGTATTGGGGTCGTATTTTAAATTATTCGCTTTAGAAGATGCATTGCTACTTTCTTGTGCTTGAGTTGTTTGAGATCCTACCGACCCTTCCTTTTCTTGGTTTTCCGTAGGCTCATTTTGAATCATAACCTTATTGTTAGTTTCATTTTTTACTCCACTAAAACTTTTATCTTCTTTTTTATCATTCAAGCTTTGATCGTTGTCTTTGTTTGATAAACGTGCTATTTGTTTACTTTTAAGCCATTGCTGCATCATATTTTGAATAACTTGAGATTGATTGTCTTTTAATGCAGCATTGTGTGCTTCTTGGTTGTTGACGCCTTGTAAAATCCTTCCTCCAATAGATGAAGCTCCTTTTTGAACTTTGGTAAGCATCACGTTGTACTTTCCTTTGTCAATTCTTTTACTTTTTTCAATTAGTTGCTCCAGCATTTTTGGTACTTTGGAAGGTTCGTCTCTGTAATCCTCATCACTGAAGTCATTTGATTTAATCACAGGTTTCTTCTTTCTTTCCGTCTTCTGTTTGTCCTGTGTATATCTGAAGATTACTTTGCTGTTTGATGCATCAAAGAATGGTTGCTTGGTGTGATCGCTTTTGTTTTTGTGCTTCTTTGGATTAATGTCTTTGTCTGTTTGTTCTTCCTCGTGTCCTTCCTCTTGTTCTTGCTCTTCTTCATGGTCTTCCTCACTGCCGGAAGGCGATTTGTTGTCTTGATTTTCTTCATTGTTCGTTAAATCCACTGATACCTTTTGATTCTGCTGGTCAATGTCAACATTTTGAATCGTAATAGTTTTTCCCATGTCGTTTGAATTAGTTACATCGTCTTGTGAAGGATCATCGTCCTGTTCACTCTGAGCCACCTTCTGTGCTAGAGCATCACTAATTGATGACGCCCATTTTTGGTTTGGATCCTTTATCAGTTGATACCCCTTTTTAAGCAGTTCGTATTTGGTGTTTCCACCTTTTGATGACACCGATTTATTCAATGTTTCAATGTCAACGGGCCCTTGGTAAAGTGAGTTACCACGTTCATCTTCGATGATTACGTGTGGAGGTACTTGATCGGAGATATTATCAGTGGTTTTTGTGTCATTTGGTAATTGTTTGTTTAAATTGTCATTTACCGTATTCCCGGTTTCTTTATGTAGTGTCATTCCATTAGTGTAAAATCCTTTTTCATTAGAGTTCTGTAAATCTGAAAAGTACCCTTCTTCCTTTTCTGCTGCTTGTGCATTAGTCTGTTTCGACTTGTCGTCAACAGCAACCGTAAACGTAAGAGTTCCATCTGACTTCTTCGAGGCATGTTTTTGTGAGCCACTGACCTCAAAAGGCTCTCTTGTCAATGATCGTTTAAATTGGCGCTTTGGGGTGTTGACAACGTTTTGATCTTTAGGTATTACGACATTTTGAAGTCCACTGGCAATAACTTTCATTTCTTGTGAATCTACAGAGTTATCATAAGCGAACCCTGCTTTTTCTAAATGAAACCCGGAGTAAGTTCCATTTCTATTTGATACTGTTTTATTGAGGGCTGTGATATCAACTGGCCCTTTATAAAGAACGTTACCTTTATCATCTTCAATGATTACATTAGTAATGTTTTGTCTAAGGTTTTCTGCTGACTCTTTCGTGTTCTCTTGTGCTTTCTTTTCTTCTTGCTCTCTCTTCTTCTCGTTCATTCCTTCTTTCTTCTCCTCGTTTTCTTCTTTCTTATTATTTTTGCTTTCCTCTTTCTCATTATTTTCTTCCTCCTCGCTTTCCTCTTTTTTCTTCTTTTCCTTCTTTTTCTCTTCATTTTCATTTTCTTCTTTCAGTTTTTTTTGCTTTTCCTCTTCTTTCTCATTATTTTCTTCCTCCTCGCTTTCCTCTTTTTTCTTCTTTTCCTTCTTTTTCTCAACTATTTCTTCTTTTTGTTCCTTCGACTCTTTCTCCCTATCTTTTTTCTTCTTTTCTTTGCTTTTCTCTTCATTTTCATTTTCTTCTTTCTGTTCTTTTTGCTTTTCCTCTTCTTTCTCATTCTTTTTTTTCTCCTCGCTTTCCTCTTTTTCTTTCTTTTCCTTCTTTTTCTCTTCTTTTTGTTCTTTTGGCTCTTTCTCCGTTTCTTTTCCCTTAGATTCTTCTTTTTTATTATCTTCTTTTGATTCTTGTTTTCCTTCTTTGTCTGTAAAACTCCCACTAAAGGTAAGTTCTTTGTTTTTATCAAGGAAATTACTCGATCCTTTGTCTTCATTCTTGTTGTCTTTATTTTCGTTTTTCTTGACATCGTCCACCTTCAGTGTCAATTGAAAAGTTCCTTCCGTTTTCTTGGCTGCATTTGCTTCGTCGTTTTCTTCGATGAGTACCGATCTTCTATGCCGCCTTGAGATAGATTTTCGTCTGTGGTCACCTTTTTGTCTTTTGCTTGGCATGACTTGCTTTAAGCCTTGGCTTAATACCAACGATTCTTCGGTATCGATAGTATTGTCTTCCTTGTAACCAACTTTCTGGAGCTGGAACCCTTTGCCATTGGTACTATTTTTGGCTACTGTTTCGTTGAGAGCAGCAATATCAACTGGACCTTTGTACACAACATTTCCTTTTTCGTCCTCTATAATCACCTTACTTTGTTTCATCCTCGATACTGGTCCCTCAGACTTCATATTTTTCAATGAAGACACTTTCTTGATGTCATTTTCTTCTAGATCTTCTTTCTCTTTGTTATCGGTGAAAGAACCCTGGAACTTCATTTCCTCTCCATCCTTTGACTTGTCAGCTGATTTTGAATTTTCTTTCTTTTCCTTGTCGAATTTATTTTCTTTTTTGTTGTTGTCACTATTTTCACCATCTGAAGTTTTTAGAGTAATTTTAAATGTTCCTTTAGATTTCTTGGCAGCATTTTGGTCTTGCTGTTTTGCTTTTCTAGAACTTTTGTTTATCAGTGGAATAGTGGACTTCTTACTTGGCTTTTCTCCGCTCTCTTCTTGCAAAGTCGAACCTTCTATATCATCACCAGAAGACTTGGCAGTGTTTTCTCGTAGAAATTTGGAAAATTTTTCCTCAGTCTTTTGTTCTATTCCGTCGGTGTCGTAATCTTTTAGAATTGCTCTATCTGGTAATTTTATTGCTTTGCGATCTTTATTATCAGATCGTCTATCTGCTGTTGTAAAAATCGCTTTCATTGCGTTTCGATACTCTTTGTTGTTTTTGACTTTTTCTATGATTGCGTAGAGAAGATGCTTCTTGTCGGAATGAGATGACATGTCTTCACTGCTTGTATCGACATCACTTGTATACTTTGAAACTTTGTTGCCAGATTTAATTTCCTTTACCTTAAATAGAGTGCCATCCTGGCTATTGGGTAATCGTAGACTTAAAATTTCGCCAGGTCGTAGTTGTGAAATATCTACAGACAAAAGGGCGTCTTGAACACCTTTATAAGAATCTGCTCTGAGCTCTCCCGTTGTTTCTTTTGAAAATGTAGCTCGTGTGGGATTTTTTAATGTATGTGTTCCAAGTTTATTGATGTTACTTGTGTCTCTACCTCTATTCATCGACTCGCCATCTTTTTTATCGAATAAAACTTCATTGTTATTATTTATGTCGAATTCACTAGATATAAGCTGTGTAGTAGTGCTTTCGTCGAGTGGAGTAGCTGACATGTCTTCAATTTGAGCCGTGCCATTTTCAACAAGCGGTTCTTCTGTAATTTGTGTGTCATTGTCTTGTCCTTCTAAAGATAACTGTTGTGTTGACGGAGTTGGTGTAATTATTCCTGCAGTTGGATTCACGACAACTGTAGTAGGGTTAGAACCTAGTGAAAACATTGATGTCGAACTAGTAGGGTTAGTAGCTGCCTGAGTTGGTGCAGGTGTTGGTTCTTGATAGTTTCCTTTATCCATCAATTGTACTGGGTTAGGAGAAACATTGTCTTCCATTATCATAATTGGAAGGTTGTCGGGTAGTCTAGGAAATAACATCTCTGAAATGGTAGCCTCAGCTGTCGTTTCCTTTTCTGAATCTGGATTTTTGTGAACACTTTTCATAAGTGAATATGTTGGCATCCAGGATGATGTTGCCTGTGTTGGCGCTGCAACTGTGATAGGTTTCGGTAACTGTTGTGGTGCCCCAGGTTGTGTCGATTCTGTAGTTTTTTGTTCGCTAGGATATGCCGAGGAGGGAGGACTATTTGGAAGATTAGTTTGGTTTTGATACTTTTGTGATGTTTCAACAGGAGTAAGTGAGTTGTTGTCGACATTGTTTAATGGAAATCCGTTACCAACTTCATATATGCTGCTACTGCTTATGATAAGACCGCCGTTTTTGTTTTGAGTAACTACGCGTCCAATGTGCACAGGTCGTATTTGTACAGAGTTTTTGGTTTTATGTGGGTTGTGTACATGTGTATGAAAACTTATATCAAACGAATTCTGCTTATTTGTGCAAGGAGGACTCGCGGCTTGTGATCCTGAGGAAACAGCTGGATTAGCCGGACCAGATGATACCAAACCAGAACTTATATTGCAATTTGTTAGCTGATTATTTACTTGCTGATTATTTGTTGGTTTAATATTTGCTTGCTGGCTATTGGTTGGTTGATTGCTTATTGGCTGATTATTTTCTTGCTGGTTATTGGTTGGCTGATTTTTTGCTTGCTGGTTATTGGCTGGATGATTATTTCCTTGTTGGTTATTGGTTGGCTGATTATTTGCTTGTTGGTTATTGGCTGGCTGATTATTTCCTTGTTGGTTATTGGTTGGCTGATTATTTGCTTGTTGGTTATTGGTTGGCTGGTTATTTACTTGCTGTTTATTGGGTGGCTGATTATTTCCTTGTTGGTTATTGATTGGCTGGTTATTTACTTGCTGTTTATTGGGTGGCTGATTATTTCCTTGTTGGTTATTGGTTGGCTGGTTATTTACTTGCTGTTTATTGGTTGGCTGATTATTTGCTTGTTGGTTATTTGCTGGCTGATTATTTCCTTGCTGGTTATTGGTTGGCTGGTTATTTACTTGCTGTTTATTGGTTGGCTGATTATTTGCTTGCTGGTTATTGGTTGGCTGGTTATTTACTTGCTGGTTATTGGTTGGCTGATTATTTGCTTGCTGTTTATTGGTTGGCTGATTATTTGCTTGCTGGTTATTGGTTGGCCGATTATTAGTTGGCTGATAATTTCCTGGCTGCTTATTTGTTGGTTGAATATTTGCTTGCTGGTTATTAATTGGCTGATTATTTGCTGGCTGGCTATTGGTTGGCTGATAAACTGCTGGTTGGTTATTGGTTAGTTGAGTATTCGTTGGTTGATTGTTAATTGTGTGATTATTTACTTGTTGAATATTGCCAGTTGCTTGTCTATTTGTTTGCTGGTTGATAGTGGGCTGATTAGGGATTACGTTGGGTTTAGGAACGGTACTTCTGGTTGGTGTTGAAGGTGGCTGTGTATTCGCCCCTTGCAGATTTGTAGCTACTGTTGCTTCTACGGCTGGCTGATACGAGTTAACCGGAGCTTGAGTGGTTGGTGCAGTTGCTTGAGTACTGTATATCACTGTCGGGCTGTTATCAGTCTGTGATGCTGGTTGTGGCTGCTGGTTGATAAAGTTCGGTTCCTGTGGCATATTGCTTGAAGCAGCTGCTAACGTAGTAGGCTGTGTTGGTGATGTTGGAGCTGTTGCTGGTTGTTGTTGTTGTTGTTGTTGTTGGGGTTGTGATGGTTGACTATTACCAGTGTTGGCATCAGTTTGAGTTGATACGGTTGGCGGTGAGTCTAGTGAGGAAGATGTTGAAGACACTTTTTCTGTTTCCGTTTTCCACACTTGTTGCTGTGGCTGTGGCTGTCCTGTTTGGCCATTTGAAGCAATGGGAGCAGATGTTGGATATGTAAGCGATGCGGGCTGCTGTTGTTGTGATTGACCCGGCTGACTGCTTGCGGCAGGTGGTAATGGTAATGGTGGAAGCGAATCTGTTGAAGCAGGCGCTGATGCTGGCAGATATGACTGTGCTTGACTCGGCTGACCATTTGCGTTGGTTGAAGCAGACGTTGGTTGAAGCGAATCTGTTGAAGCAGGCGCTACTGATGCTGGTTGTTGTGTTTGTGGTTGACCCGGCTGACCATTTGCCGAATTTGGAGCAGCTGTTGATTGACCCGGCTGACCATTTGCAGAATTTGGAGAAGCTGTTGATAGTCCTTGTTGCTGCTTATTTGGAGTAGGTGCTACTGATGCTGGTTGTTGTGTTAGTGGTTGACCCGGCTGACCATTTGCAGAATTTGGAGAAGCTGTTGATAGTCCTTGTTGCTGCTGCGGTTGGCTTGTTTGTGACTGGTTGTTTATCCCTTGTTGCTGTCCAGCGTTAATTGGAGGATTATTAGTTGTATCCACAATGTTGATACTAGACGCTGTCCCTGTTAAATTTAAAGCCGCCGGATGGCCAGGTAAGGGTTTGGATATATTATAATTGTGGTTGTTTGGATCTGTACTGGCGTCAGAGCCCGCTTGGGAAGTCTGCACTAACAGGTTTTGTCCAGTTACACCAGTGACGTTTACTTTAGTAGAAGCAACATTACCGCCTCCTTTTCCAGGGACGACAATATTCTGAACCTTTGATTCTTGTTTAATTGCAGGAATGATTATTTTAGGTAGGTAGGTTACTGGGCTAGTCGGCCAAGGATAAGTACTTTTTGGTAACGACGCTGGCATGGGTGGCGGACTTGTCCTACTTTCCTGTACCGCTTGATTGACAGCTTGATTGATGATATTATCTGTAGTTTGGTCATGATAAGTCGTTTGCACGATATATGTCATTTGTCTCTTATTACCAGATTTAATAGCATTAACCTGACCGTTCCCTAAACCACTCCCTCCATCATTTGTCATTTGATTCCATTTCGATTCCATATCTTTATATAGTTTTTGCTGGTCGTTTCCCCATTTTGCGCTATCCTCTTCATCTGTGGTACCCATAACCCCGTAATTACCAACAATCGTTTTGTTGATCGGCATTCCATTTACCATCAATGATGACTTTGGCCGTATTTCTACAATATGACGAAGAAACATCTTAGCAACAAAGTGATCACATACACATTTTTTAATTACTATATGAGCTTTAATTAAATTAAAACTAAGTTCACATATAATGTATATAAACACTTTGAAAAACAAAAACAAGTTGGAATTCATTTAATTCAATAACATCCCTAGACATCACAAGTTTATTTGCTGTGTTTTTCCATTTTCTTCAATTGTTTATTTAAAAACAAGCATCAACCCCGGCACTACTTTAACTGCTGCTATATATACTAGTTTCATTTTAACAAAGCATTATAATAATCATTCACTATCCTTAAATGCTCTTTAGTGTAAAACGAAAAGAAAAAGAGAACTTTCTTTTCCGTTCATAGTTCACGTCAAATTATCGAGGCAGAATAAAGGGGTCGACCTTACCTGCTAACAAGAAGACTCCAACTACGAGCAGCAATACTCTTCTCCAGATCATTATATTTGTTACCTAGTCATAAAACAATAAAAATATATACGATATAATTTTAGGTAGACGAATAAGATATAGAGAATGAAATGGATATGCCAGGCGTTTGGTGTTTCTTACGGGTCAAGAAACCTGATACTGACAGAACAAACTGGTTAACTGATCAATAGAAAGCAACAATCCCCTTAATAAATTGCCTTTCAATTTCATGTTTCAGTCAAAATTTAATAATTATACAGTTTAGTAGTATCGTTTTAAATATATATTTCATTATAGTTGAAATCAGCTTGCAGAAGATGTTGCTGTCTGATGTAAAACAAGTTACAACCAATCAAACACTAATGGAACCATCGAGAATAACCAAATAAATACTATCGAGTATATATATATATAAACCTTTAAATAACCGAAGAGTCAAAGATACAGATTATGACATAATCTCACCAAGCTATGTCAAAACTGTTTCGAATGAATATACTTTGATCATTACTTGGATTCAAATACATTATTTTGAAATACATTTTTAGTCCTATACCAGTTTTTATATTATTGAATTAATTAGTTCAACATGTGAAACTATTAACGCACACCACTAGCAATTTGATTATAAACAACTAGAAAACAACCTAAAACAACCAATGATTTGCCAAATAAATATTGTAGCACAATTTTTTCCGATTGTTCGCGTTATTAATGAAGATCCCGTACCGAAATTAGTGTATAATAATTATGTACTTACTTTCACGTGACTTTTAGATGTTTTCTCCTTCAATTACTTGGTAGGCCTACATCCAGATGTGTGTATCCTGGCTTTTATAATAACTTCAAAAGTAAACCTTTAGCACATTAGTCAACCGCCATTTTCGTTTCCTGATACTCGTTTTTGCCGAGTGGTTTACTGCGCATATCAAAGACATGAGCTCAACCTTAAGCAATCAAGTGGTTCACTGATTAATATTTATAACACTTTTACACTAGTTTCTTTAATTGTTTGGTCTCTTAGAAGCAGCTTGATTCAAGGAGAGTTGTCTTAGATCTACCAAAAAAAGAAATATATAACTCGTCTGTTTTTTCTTCTGTAGCATTCAAGAACAAAACTCCTGACAGTAATTAGTGGTATATTCCATAAGTTCTTTCAACCACATAAACAGGTTTCCGCTCCATAGAACTTTTGATTTGGTCAGTGACACACAGTAAGCTTGGTTGTCTTACCAAATATTTGCAGACAATATTTGCTCTGGTAACACTGTTGGAATAAAGTTTTGAACAAAAGCAACAATATTTTGGTCAAAGGTGTATATTTTGTTTATATCAAACGTTTATTTCTTATGTATTTCTAAGGAGAGCGAGAGGGGGGAAGACTAGAGGAGTTAAAAGGTAGACAAAAAAGAGACTGGTAATATAGGAAATATACTGCATCTTTCGTACCGATACATTGAGAGGTATCATAATTACAATTTTATGTTATTATGCATAGGTTTATAAGTATATCACGTGGTTGCTTTGGGCTCATGCGTAATATATACCCCCAGGGAGGCAAAAAACGTCCCCTGTTCCAAACACCTGTTCAATATTCAGCCTATACATAATAGACTGATTCAGCCTGGTTTGCTTTGCTTGCTTTGTTTTCTACCATTGTTTTTTAACTGTCTGTCTATCCAGTCCGGTTATCTCAGTCGGTAGAGCATGAGACTGTCTTGGTTTCGAGCCCCACATTGGGCGTGGTAAGGTTTTGTTACTGCGGTTTTCGGCTTTCTGCGAACTCAGACATTTCAACGGCTTATTGTGAAACACGTTTTTAGCTGCCGTCAATCAAAACTAATTAGTCGGTACCTTAATTTAAATCCTTGATTGACGGCAGCGAAATACGTATTTTACGACTTCCCGTTCGAATGTCTGAGTTCGCAGAAAGTCGAAAACTGCAGTAAGAAGAAGAAATAGAAACCTTTTCCGGCTGGATACTAATAGTCTAGCGGTTTTCGACCAAGATTTCTCAAATTGATGATACACTTTTACGCATTACTAATGAGATGAAGGGTAACATTTTCTGATATAGGACCAATTCAAATTAAGTTCCGGAGTCGACAACTACGCATGTCAGAAATTTGCCAGCATGGAATCGATCTAATGAAAATAGAAATGCCCCTTAAACTATATAGCTGAGGACAATTTGTGTAATGACATAAATAACATCAACCATTGAGGCATTTCCTGTAAACTTGTCTTTATTTGAGGCTTAATATGCAGTCACGTGACTATCATTGGCAATATTTAACTATATAATTGGGTACCCTGTGGTGAAATGTTAAATATAGACATTTCTCGTTTTTTGTTTCATAACTGTTAAAAACATGTTTATTTTACACCATCAAGGCTATATCATTCCTGATGTGACACTTTCTTAAATATTGATGCTCGTCTTATGTATGGGACATTTTTAATGCTGCTGACAATTACCTCCACAGTTGGGCTACCTGTGGCACAGACTACCAGCATGGTCATTCTTCCTGATCTATCCTTTTCAGGTTGTTATTCTTTTTATCTGACAACTTTTCGATATCAGGTTTGATTGAGTAGTAGGTAAAGCCAACATCTTTCTTTAATTTATCTGTTTCTTCGCCATCCTTGGTCTTCTCTCTCATGTAGACTTGTCCGTTCTCCATTGCGGTTATGGCATCACTGCCCACGAACCGAGGATGAATTGTATCCTCTACAAAACAAAACATAAAAATACTTGATCATATAACAAAAAGACTGAGATTTGAATGTTGACAGATATTAATATAATATTATTAGAAATGTGTTATATTTTCTACATTTCATTCGATTACTGAATGGCGTATTAAATTCGAAGTTAAATTAGGTTGTTTAGTTTAACGTCGAATTACTGTGTTAATTAAAAAGGGTATAGTATTTGGATTGAGAGAACAAAATTATCTTATTCTAAAAGGGTCAATATTTCTTTATATATAGTACTAGTTTAACAAAGCTTTATTTGAAAAACGAATTTGAAGTTCGACCCAATACTAGCTCTTGTCAGTGAAAAAACCTAAAAAACTACCTGCTATTTCTTTTAATACGATACCTACAAAAAAAATACCTGCAAAACTCTTGAATCGTGTGAATCCTAAAGTCTTTCTCACTCGAAATAAAAAGGTTTTGTTTGCACAGATAAATGTTGGACGAATCAAAATTCATATTGAAATGTAAACAATTTACTAAAACTTGACAATAAAATTATTTTTATTTCAAGTTATTATGTCGTACGGCCGCGTGGCCCAATGGATAAGGCATCTGACTACGAATCAGGGGATTCCAGGTTCGAGTCCTGGCGTGGTCGACATTTTTTTTTTTTCAAACTGTTTAGTTATTACTGTTTCAGATTTTCCTTTTTTCGGTAGATCTTAAATTTAAAGTATTTTTTAAATTAAAATTCGTTGATAAACCCAGAAAAAAATTGTGTAAAATATTTCTCACGCGATTTCTCGATTTCTTTTTTTCTCTCTTCTTTTTTATATATATATATATATATATATATATATATATATATATATATATATATATATATATATATATATATATATATATATATATATATATATATATATATATATATATATATATATATATATATATATATATATATATATATATATATATATATATTTTATATATTGTTATTTTACCACCAACGTAACACATAAAAATTGAGCAATTAGTTTTACCATAATTCAGCTCATTAATTTCAAGTCTTTTCTTTGCTGGCTGAAGTCTGCCTCCCATAAGCATTTGAGAGTCTTTTTCCAGGTCGTGTAACATGGTAACAATATCAGAACCATCTGTACGTCTGATCTTCGAAGCGCCTTGAAACACACAAAACTAGTGTTATAAATAAAAGCCAAATACAGTTAATTTACCAGAGGAAGCTAAATAGAGTACTGGCTCTCATTTCTCCGCAGCATCTATATATTTTCCATTTACCGGGCTTCCTGTGCTAAAATGCATTTTAGTAATATAATGTAAAGTAAAATAATGCAGTGTAAATATATGTGCCTTTTTATACTTACACTTACGCATTATATATAATTAATTATATATCAGTGTCAGTTTGTAATATAGCTGTATCATAGCTCACTCTGGGAGAGGGCCGATGAGAACTGCGCAGGTTATATCAGTGTATATTAAATGTACTTTGCAGCTACAGCACGCCCATTTGGATTGGTCTTTTCTGAAAGACTAAATGGACTTATGCACATTCGTTTTTAAGATGTTCGTATGTGCATTGAATGCTGATTTTTCACCAAGAGGACCTCACACCCGGGACATCACGGTAATCAGTCGTTGAAAGAACCGCGCGTTACAGAATAGTTTTGCCATCATAAATGTTCCTTACTTGTATTGACGATGTTCGCAAACAGCAGAATATATATACACAGAAAATTAATGTATAGAGTATTCAGCACCACCATCGTCAACCTGAGATATTAACATAAATATGTGTATAGAATGGCTGTCAATACATATTCATTCGGTAATATTTAAGTATTGACCAGCAGAAATGTTATTTAGTGACATGCGCTAATGATATGGTAGACTTTAATCTACCAATATTTATGCTTTAGTCCAATCAAACGTGTGCATGGAAAATAAACTATTTATCCAAAAAGAATATATTAAAGGTCAAATTATAATAGTATTTGAGCTTCACTACTTGTGTGGTGTTTTGTGAGATAAGGTCCGGACCAAATTAAAACAGGTAGTCTATTAGATAATTGTTCGTCCACACTACTAACACCTTGAGTTAAAACCAAGACTTTTTCAGTTTTTCATTAATTACTAATGATGTTTACTGGTAAGACAATACAAAATCTAAGATAGTAAAGTTTTCTTTTCGATTTAATTCAAAGTACAACCTATAGAAATGAATTGAAAACGTAGAATACAGTCTTTAAACAGATATGATTATTGGGAAACTCTTCCTTTGTGTAGTTACTGCTACAGTTCTGTTTGCAACAAGTGAATCTACTGGTAAGTAGATGTATATCCAATATCTCATAATTACATTTCTTTTCGCTAAGAGACTTTCTTGCATCGAAAGGAAATGATTTTCATCCAAATCGCGCATCAAAATGCTACTTTGTCTGTCATGACTGCAGTGCGTTGGTAAACCAGTGAATGTTTTCACGGTGAATATTACACTTTATGTGTCATGTACTGACACCCATCAAAGACATGACTTATTTCAAGTAAGATCGTCACAGTATAAAAATATTTAAGTTGAATCAATTGTTATATTTGTACGTCTTTCCCAAACGATGATCATTTGGTAATGTGAGAAATCAACCTAACAGATTCTTGACTTCAAACAAATAAACAACGAAAAGCAAATAAGAACAAGCAGGGTTACAAACCTAGTCTAGTTCAGTAGTCGTTCTTCACTCGCTGTCGTTACACTTCAGCAGGTCTATTTTAGGGTCACTTTTGTATAACCATCGATCCTGAAAACTAACAACCTGAATGAATAAATAAATGACTCATAGCCAGGGAAACAAAAAGATTCAAATTTCTATAATAAAAATGCATATGATTTAGTGTGCATATCAATGGAGCTAAGCGACTGTTGAAAGAACCATGCAAGTTGAAACTAAGACTGATATGCAGCCACAACAATCAAACTGTTGCTGTGATAAATGCGTTTTTCGTGCCACAAAAACAAACAAACAAACAAACCGCCCACCAACCAACCAACCAACCAACCTACCACCTACCCACCCGCCCACCCACCCACCTCATTTTGCCTCACACGAATGCTTATCTTTGCTCGTTAAGGTTTGAAACGCAAAGATTTGTAACCGGTACGAAGTGTTATTTTTCCCCGAAATTTATATCCTTGTGTACAACACGCAGCGTTTTGGTATTCTAACTTAAATGTGTACATTCAATTCCAGAGAAAAATAATGCATTGGCATATGCAAAAGGCTCCTATGCTACCATGGTTAAAGTTCTGATCAAGTTTCCTAATCGATTCAAGCGCGGAATAAAGCCTTTACATTATCACTTCTATGGAGGAACAAAGAACGTATTCCCTAAAAAGAACGACATCAAGGCACTTAAAGTCTTTGAGGAAAAAACAAAAGTACAGCCACCCAAGAAAAAAACGTTAACCCACAAGAAAAAAATATTACAACGAAGTACTACTACAAAACTCCAAAGAATAAGAAAGATACAGATGAAAAAAGATTTCATCAAATCCAACAGTCACTTAGACTCAAAGAGACTCGTACAAAGTAAGGACACAAAAGGAGAAGCTGTGCGCAAAGATAGTTTGGTAAATTTACTGCAAGCTGTTCAAAGAAGTAAAAACAATACTTCGCCAGTAAATACTAAGCTTCCAAAAGCCGCAGCACCAACGACTAAACCACCAACGACTAGTGTTTCAGTATCGCCAAGCAGCAACAAAGCTAAGCATGACAACAGTACACAAACCCAATCAAAACTGAACAGTAACAAGCACGAAGCTCAAGTACCTGAAAAACTAGCTGACTACAAGCCTCTCAACGAGAAAGTTAACATTACTGCTGAGGTACGAAAAGGCTTGGGAAGCATCGTTTCGGAGCTACGTGAAGTATTGAAAACAGACGCACATTACTTGGGTAATATAAAGAAAGTAAAAGAACTAAAAGAAAGGAAACAAAAACATCATCAGCACAAGAAATTTAAAACACACAAGCACATTAATATCCAAAAACTGTTTAATGATGTGATGAGAAACAGTCAACAAGGCCCAATGATTAACAACCGAATGAACCCGTTTGAAACAACATCAAATAACATGAATCAAGGATCATTAATTGGAGTTACAGATGCTACTGGAGTGAGTACAATGAGTAATGGTATGGCAGGCTTGAATATTGCTAACAATGTAAATGGTTTGAACGGGATGAATTCAATGAACACAAACAATGATATGAATAGCGCGAATGTAAATGGGAATACTCTAAATGGAATGAACGATGTGGTTGGGATGGGCGCTGGAACCAATCAAATGGCAGGAATTGTTGGAAACACAGGAGCAAATGGACTAACAGGATTAAATGGAATACCAGAAATGGGAGGGATGAAAGGAATGGGTAGTATAGGGGGAGCTAATGGGCTTGAGCAAATGAATAGAATGTCAACACTTAATGGGATGGTAGGTACTAATGGAATGGTTGGAACAGGTGCTATTACACCAAGAATAGGTTATTTTAATTCAATGAGCAAACCAAGTGGCATGACAAGTCGAATGGCATCGAATCCTCAAATGTCACAAATGTTGAATGAAAATATACTATCAAATCCCGACTTACAGCGTTTTATGCTTCGTGAGAATCAGCTAGCTGCAATGACAAACATGGCCGTGAAACAACAACAACAGTTTCTGTCCACACAAATGAACCATGGCATCTTACATGGTCGTCATATGCATCGCCAACCAATCTATGGTTACAATGACGACGAATCTCCTATGCCGCACTCGCAGTTCTCTCATCGTTACTACCAAGCCCAACCTCACCGAGTCCACTTTCACGATAGATATGAAGGTTATGATGACGAGGGAGACACGAGAAATCTTCCGTTCCATTCAGAAGACGATGAAAATTATAATGGGCATAATGAAGATGAAGATGACATGGAAGGAATGCATGCTCCTGGATTTAGACGACATCGAATCAATAAACATCCCATGGAAAAGAAATCAACGATTGCTGGAGCACAACATCATCGCAAAATCTAGTATAATTAGTGTTAACGAAAGACTTAATGGTCCAACACACACTGCTAGTTAATTAGAAGAAGCGTTAATTAAACAGTATGCGAAGAATTTCGCTCGCGTCTTAAAGTGTTCTATATTTTTCCACTTATGACAAAGAGTTGTGATCGTTACTGCATCTTATTCAATTCAAGTGCAGCGTAAATTGTAAAACCATTCATATGTTATATACACAAGGGTATCAGTTTGAATGAGAATGCGACCGTTTTAACTAAGTTTGTAGAACAACATGTAAGAATGTCATCTTCTATCTAATAACCTTACCTCTAGATCCATCTTCAATGGAAAAACATATAATTGGATCGCTTTGTAATTAAATCATAGTCACCGGTGATTGCTCTTGAAATTTAATAAAGTTCAGTGCGCTCTGGATAGATCATGGCATGTCATTTCATTTCATATATCGATAAGTTGTCAATCTGAAAATATGTCTTCATTCGTGCCACGATTGCTTTCTTTGTTTCTCGTTCTTTCTCTTCTGAGTATTATCTCCTTAGCTGCAGGTGAGAGATTTTAAAACTAGCTACTTTGAAATTTTTCATGAAATGGATAAACCACATGAGTAAGTTACGTTTTTTGTTGAAATTAGGGAAGACGAGTTCTAATGAAACTAAAGTCACTCATCCACTGAAGAATTCAAAGACACGAGAGAAAACTCCTCAGCGTAAAGGTTCGATAAGGAAATCAGGTCTGGTATTTGAAGAAACATCTAAAGAAAAAATCAAATCAACCCTTGACAAGTCATTAGGAGCTCTTGGTCCTTGGAAACAAAACGCAGGGGATTTAAACATGGGATGTTTTAATCCACAAGATCAGCAAGGTAGCTTACTTAACGAGCCTATCAATCCAGTTATGCGCATTAATGGATATCCCATTAATCCAAAAGGCTCACAATCCTTGGCTCAGACATTAGACGGCAGTCTTGAGGAAGAACAAGATCTGAGAGAAATCATGTCACAGCTAAGAGGGGCGCCTGGGGTTGCTAATAGATTTAGAGGGCATAGGCCTGGTGGCATGGGCAATAACTGGAGGCCGTTAAGACCTATCAATATGCCAGCATCGCAAAGCATGATGGGTGGAGGCATGACAGGTGGGGGCATGACAGGCGGAGCAATCCCAGGCGGAAGAATGCTGGGAAATATTGATGTGAACGACGGATACAGGCGAGAAAAAACCGAACGTTCGAAGAAGAAAGATGACATTTTCCAAAATCTTCATAACTTGATACAAAGAAAGATACTCAAAAAGCGAATTCAGAGGCTACGTGCACGAAGGATAAAAGTGTTAAAACCACTAAAACATGCAACTAGGCCTAGAGTGTACTGCTAAAAGTGACGCTACATTCTACTAGTCAAGCTAACTAAAAATCTATAATTCATAACTTGTGTCGAATGTAAGTCTGATAGTATGGCAATGATCATCATAATCACCTTCACTACCACCGATATCATCATTATCACCATAATTTCATCATCATCCCTACCTGTACCTGTGATTTCCTCCAAAAAAAAGATGCATCCTTTCCCAAATAACTCCGCCATTTTCATGCATGGATCACGATTTTTTCTCTGATTTTGCAAACATCATATCATTATATAACATAATCACCATAGCAGCACAATAAACCGCTTCAGCACCTTGCATGGGCCACAAAACCGACTGTGCCACACTAAACGAGGCAGCCATCCCGATTTCCACCAACACTAACATAATACTTACCATTATCACTATTAAAATCATGACTATTATCATCATCATGAATATAGTCAAATTATCATCATTATCATTACTACCATCACTATCACACTTTATATTTAGTTATTTATTGTCAGAGTGGTACAAATGTAAATAGCAAAGATCAGCTTCCTTTTCAATAAAATTTAGAAAGCGTTGAATAGGTTAAAACAATAAACATCTTTCACCGAAAACCTTGTTGAGTCTGTCTCTTGATGCATCTTAAAATAAAAACAATAAAGTAAAACAACCGTATCGATCATGACCTGCTCAGTTCTCGTTCCACCGGTAAACATCAATAATAAATCAGTTTTTCCAGAAAAGAAAAAATAGAATATTGTATCTAAAACATTTCAAGATAAGTGTGAAAACATTTCAATGAACAACATTTTTAGCAACTGTTGAAGCCAGGTAAGTTGACCAAATATATCTTTAACAACTAATGCTAAACAGCCGCAAATAAAACGCAGGGATAAATGAACCTTAAATTCTGAAGTGGACTTCAAAGGTGTTTGCGAATTCTTATCTAAGTTTAACGGATAAACCTCAAAGCGCTTGACATGTTTATATGTTAACTAAAAATAAGAAAAAACATAATAGCATCAAATTTACAAATAATAACTCATGTTTTTATGACGTTGAAGCTGTAGCTACTGAACTATACATTCAGTTTACTTTGTAATATTAGACAAGATGAAAATGTTGTAGTATTCTATAAAAGTAAACAAAAGAGATTCGTCCATTGCAGTTCCTGTTGTATTTTATTGTTCTAAATAGAAGGCAGTCGTAGATCAGAAGTGCTATTACATAATGAAAATATGATTGCGTTTTTTAAGATTAAAGAAAATTTAAGATACACAAATTTTGTTCCTCTCCCACTGTCTCCTCTAAAACAGGCGTTAAAAGAAACAAATAAATAGCCACTAACTATGTTAAATATAATATATCATATGCTTAATGAATGTTTAAATGATTTTGTCTTTCATAGTTCACCAAGATCAAATGGATTTGTGACGTCAATAATGGGTTATAGGCTGATTGTTGTAGTTGCAGCACTGCTTGTGGCATGCGTCGAATCAAGAAATGTAAAAGGTTTGTTTTTAAAGTGGTACTTTGCCAATCAGTGATCTAAACGTATTTTTCTAACGGCACACTTATTTGTTCATAGGAGGTTTACTACACAAAGGAAAGCACAATGTTGCTAGCCGTCAACAAATCGCAAGTGCAGGAGACATATTGCAAGTGAACAATATGCAACAATTGAAACAACAAGCGCAAGACGCAAATGGCAGTCCAGTACAACTGTCGCCGATTAATGCTGAAGCTGTTAATGGACTTACAGGATCTATGGGCTTACCATTTGGTACATCAAACGCGAGAATAGACAAAAACCCTCTGATCGGTGCAAATGGTTTGTCAAAGAACGCGTTGAATGATATAATGTTTGGAAATTTCAAAGGACTAGCATCAACAGAAGGAAATGATATCGCAGCGTACGCCAATCAACAGCAGGAAAGTGTACAAGGTGGAGATATGAGACAGATACTTGGGGGTCAAGAAAATAGTTTCCAACAAATGAATGGAAATAGAATGAATGCAATGGGAAACATGATGGGTAATTCACAACCTGTCAATCTTGCCGCTTTGGTGGCAGCAAACAACGTAGCTAGTACACAAGGTCTAAATGGTTTTAATATCAATTCAAACAATCCTATGGCAATGACGGGAGGGAATATGAATTCATTAGGATTGAATGGTCCAAGTCCAAGTCTACTCGGACCACCAGGGCCTGCCATTAATGCATTTCCAGGCAATATGCAAGGTCCTAACCCAGCACTTGGAATGCAAATGATGGCACAACTAAGTAATATGAATCAAGATAGTGACAATGAAGAGAATTTCACGCCAATCCACCACCACAAGAGACACCACAAACACCGAAAGCACCACAAGAAATCAACGACAAAATTACTCCTGCGTTTATTAGTGGATAAGATGAAAGATATCTACGAGCTTGATAAAATGAGTGCTTCATCTAATAGCAAGCGTATCAAGTCTGAATCATCTGTAGGAAAAATAGGTTTGACGCTTGACGACCTTGGAGTTCCAAAGGATGACGTTCATCGAGGAGAACACAAGACAGAAGATAGTTTTAAAACCAAACTATCTTTTCCCGTTACAGTTTCTGATGAAACAGAGCACGAACATGTGAAGTTAAAATCAGACGATAAAAATGACCAAAGCTCAGAAGTGAATGACAGTAAAGATGATATTAACATTCAGAAAATTCTATCAAGTCTTAATCTAAAAAGTTTATCTGGAGACGACACAGCCAAGAAAAGTGATGATCTAGAAATAAGTGAACTAACGGATTCTGTTTCTAAGGATATCGATGCAGCATCCAAAATTGTCGATTCTACACCTAAGTCCGCAACAATGCCTGTCATCAAAGGTCAAGAAATAAGAGACGAGAAGGCAAACTCTCGAGACACTATCGAAAAGTTTCCACTGCCACCATCATTTGAACATGACTTGAAAATGGAAGAAGAGGGGAGTCACTCAGAGTTTCACACAGTTAAATTAGACGACGATATGTTGATCAAATCTGGCATCAAATCTGATTTAACACCTGAAGAAAAGTCGTCTTTGGCAGGTGAAACTAACATTTTCGGCTTCAAAGATTTCAAAGGTCTTGATCAACTGCAGGTTATGGCCCCAGAACTAATGTCTGTGTCATCTATTCTCAACAACAGGACAGGCGATGATGATAGCGATATCCCAGAAGTCAAAACAACTATTGCCTCAAAAATAGCAAAAAGCCATGATTTTATTCCTGACAAACGAAAATCGTTTCCATCTCCTCATGATCAGGGTGTAAAGATTATCTCCTTAGTTCCATCTGACATGAACAAAGATGAAGACACTTTGAAAAGTCTGACCGAGACAATCTCTCATGAAGTTACAACAAAGGTCCAGGATGGCGCAAATTATGTCAAGGCAGCTCATGTCTTGGGATCAGTGTTTAAAAAAGTTAAAGATCCAGTGGCAAAGAATAGCATAGAAACTGCCATCAAAGCCATGCTGCAAGTTATGAGGTATAAGGCTAAAGACAACGACAGCTCCGCATCAAAGAAGTTTCATTTTCCATCTGACGCTGACACTAAACTAATGGAGCAGATAGATAATTTAAACAGCGTAGTGCACCAAATGAAAAGAAAGAGAAAAGAAGATTTAAGACGTAATAAAGTCTACAAGAAAAACACTCAATGAATAAATAGAAAATAATGTAATAATTAGAAAACCAACACTTATTCAATTTGTAAAAAGTTAGTTGTTACTTCTTTTAAACATGATATAGCTAATTTCAATTTATTTCTTGGCTGAAAACGGTGCTGTGTCGTTTTGGTTCTTGTGAAGTAAATAACTTACCTAGGTACGTATGATTTAATTTTGCCATTGATTGATATCTTGTGATTTACAGCAAAAATCGATTGAGTGTTTAATGCAAACGTTTTGACCGTTTGTTTTGACAGTTTGAACTGAACGTTGCGAGGCTAGATGTCAAGTGGAGACAATGTTTCACCGCCAAAAATACGCATTCATAAGTATTTTACTTGATTTTGATCCATTTGGGAACCGACATTTTTCTCTTACATGTGAAACTCAGTGGTAGAAGAGAACTGGTCATGAGTAATAAATCAGTGCAGGGAGAGAAATAAAACAGAAGGGAGGGTTATTAGTTAAATGAATTCCACCCACCATCTTGAATTTTAAATCGAAAAATAATTGTCCCATGTAACAGATCAGTAGAACCTGATTTTGAATGTTCATTTAGAGGAGCCTTACTGTATCCAGTATTATTGGATAGTTTCCTGGAGTTCACGGTCACGTGATATGAATTGTAGTCGACATCAAGACTGGTTTATTGATCCATAATGACCTCAACCTGTTTTTTCTTAATTGCTTTTTTTAATTCGTGTAACACAAACCTTGCTAAAGATTAAAACAAAAAAGCGAAATAAAGTATAATTATCGTTACAGGCAACATAAAGCAATCATAAAATATCAATATTGTTCATTATATCATTTAGGAGATGAAAATTTGGCATTAGTACTTAGTGTTGGTAAATCAAGATGCATAACAAATTAATGTTGATTCTTACATCATCAATAAGTAAGCAGTGTGGTTATTGTGAAAGGTCTTCACAGCTAAATTTAACACAGATAATTCAAAATGGCTTTTTCGTTTTAACACTTTTTACACATTGTATTGGAATACTGAAGTTTGTGAACAGGAAAACACATGTAGAAGTGACACAGTTTATCAAAGGTAAGAAAGCGACTTATGGGTTTGTCAGGATAAACCCGTAAAGCAAATTTATACGAATAAAATATATTTACTAAATAGCACTAAATATCATTATAATAAATATTATCTACAATACTGTATTTGAAACAAAATTGCTAAATCAACCTGTAACTAATGTTTTAGTTGGTAATGTTATTTCTATTGCCCACTAGTAAATATTTATATGAAGGTTTTCAATTACAACTGAAATTATTGACTGATACGTTATAGCAACTTTATAATAGCTATCAAGAAACTAAAACTTATTCATATCTTTTTTGAATCGATTTAAAAACAATTGATATCTTTTTAAAAACTGTGAAAACTGCTATGCTATGTCCATTGATTGAAACCATCACTGTTTTAAAGTCACAACAAAACGCCTATAGACTCATCTCGGTCGTGTGCTTTCCAGACTTTCAAAACCACGATATAATTTTAAACAAACGAATACTGAAAAATGCAAAATGCATATACATTTTTTAAAATAAAATAAGGATTGATACTGATTGAAGATGCATAGTTCATTAAGAGCTAAGAGCTAAAAGTTAAAAGCAATAAAGACTTTGTTGATTTGACGTCTTGTATTTCTTTGAATTACAGGTACTGGCGTTCTTCAAAACATTACCAAATGAAGACTTGCATTTTAGCATTCATTTTCTTTCTCTTATGTACAGTTATTGAAGGTGAGTTTTATTTACGGCATTTCACGTTATCTAGCACCGCTATACCATTTGACAAAAACGCATTTGCATAGGCTAAGCGTCGAGGGCTTTCAAAAATATAAATCCCAAGTAAAGCATATTGCTTAAAAGGCAAAGAAAATACTGAAATTCCAGTATATTCCAATTATTTTACAATCGATAGTTTTACTCTTAACAAAAACATTACTTTTTGAACCATAGGTACCAAACATGGAAAGCATAAAGTTAAACACACCAAATCTAAAAACGAAACTACAGAAAAAAGTGTATCTAAACTTACACGCACCGATAAAACCAAGGGGCCAGCAATTGGACTTTTTTCATTGAAATCACCGAAAAAATCAAAAACATTTTTATCAAAAAAGACTTTAAAACAAAGAAAAAAGAAAACCAAACCTAAAATATCTAAATTACTCAAGGAATTCAAAAGATGTATGCGTGTTTATGGAGCAAAGCACTGCAAGAAAAGAAATTTTAAGAAAGCTATGATATGGCCCAAGAAGATGTTGCCAGCTTTGGAAAAGATGCTACTGAATAAACTCAACGGAGTCTCGGATAATGGATATGACAATAATGACAGCCCAACCCCGAGTGTCGATAACAATGACTATGCTGATAATTGGGATGGTATTAAACCTTCACATCATCACCGACAGAATCCACATCGCAATATGTTCAATGGAATGGAAGTAGTTCCAATGTTGAAGATGCTTAAGGACAGGGTGGGAGACTCATCTCCTTATGATTCAAACGGTTTCGCAGGAACACCCTCAACTCAAGGCGGAAATAAGTTTTTCACAAAGCTGCTTGTGAATCAGGCTTTAGGGAGACCAGATCGAGGCTCAGTCATGAAAGATATGATGCAAGAGTTCTACCTTGCTAATCGTAACGAGAGAAGTGGTGAAGAGGCTCGTGAAGCTTTTAATGAACTTATCGGACACAATAACCTTGTCAAAGCTAACAGTGACATGGAGGCTGAGAACTCTGACGTCAATATAGGAGCTTCACCTGGTGGCTCTGATAACCAGTTGGGAAGAATGAGCATGCCAGATAGAGTCCAAAGCTTTGCTCCTCAAGATGGAGGTCGTGGTGATTTTGGTGGTGGTGGTGGTGGTGGTGGTGGTGGTGGTGGTGGTGATGGTGGTGATGGTGGTGATGGTGGTGGTGGTGGTGGTGGTGGTGGTGGTGGTGGTTTCCAAAACTTTGGGGGACGAGATGGAGTTGTCCAAGCCCAAGAAATGCCCAATGGTAAAATAGCACCCGTTAACCAACAACTGATGGGATCCAATATGCAACAAATGATGCCTGAAAATGTCAATCCAACTACACGAATGTTGAACGATGAGAAAATCTCTGATATGCCCATGCAAAATGAAATGATGCAAAGTCAAATGCCAACAGATGTTGCCCCGATGCACGACTCTAATTCCAGACCTATTGAATTTGCAAGAAGAGGAAATAATCTTGTTTTTGAAGAGGAAGGTGAAAATGCTGCAAGAGGGATCAAACCACCCCCATTTGCATCATCGAATCCTATGTATGCTGAAAATGTAATGAGTCTTGGACCAAATTTTCAGTCTTCTGCAATCACGGAGCCCGAGGTTGGTGCGGGTCATGGTGCCTTAGAATTACAAGGAAACAGATATGCAACAGCTTTCGGAGGTGAATATCCCTCACGATCTGAAGAAATACTAGCATCAAGAAGAAATGACTTACCCAGTAATCATTTACAACATAAGACCTCTGGAAAAGCACCAATGCGTACGAGCGATTTACCTTTAACACCGCATGACAAAATTGTAAAAACGAAGAAGCACTCAACAAAAACAAATTGAAATCTGATATCTCAGAAACAAATGAATATTAAACATTCAACTATATCTGGTATGTAGAAACTATGTAGACACCAGGAATGGAACTGAGGAACTGAACAATTTTGTTGTATCATAGAACATACTTGCATGAATTGACGTGTACTTCTTTATCTGCTTTATCTTTATATTCCTTTTTAGATACAAATATTAGTCTCAGCCATCACAATTTTGCATGTTGAATGTTTCAAAGTGAAAAAAACTATTTTAAATGTTGAATTAGAAATGATTAACGGAAACATTTACGGCCAGTCATTCACAACTATTTAAACGAATATACACTTTTAAAAAAAGTTAAAGCCAAAACTATCATACCAAGACCAAATATATTCAATTACACTTGCCATCAACATGGCAACTGATTGTAATTCAATAACAAACAGGTGAACTGATGCTCAAATTTTGTTATTAGTTCGAAATCTTCAGAAACAAGTCTGATATTAATGCATCACCAGTACAAAATCAGCGTTCATTTCAATCACAAAGTTTATTGAAAAAGTGAGTATAAGATTAAAATGAAAACACAGCGACATAACACCGTATCAAAGTTTAAAATAAAATAATAGCTATGAAGTATTTGACTAGAAAATATCAACATAGTTAATACACCAATGGCAGGTAGGTTTCAATTAAATAAATGCAAAAACTTCAAAACTAATACTGCCCGTGTCTTTCAAACATATAGCCAGTTGCATGCAGCTCGGACGATTTTCAATTAACAACATGCCTTATGAAAAATAGGGCCAGAAAAATTATTTTTTGAACTACGCATTGAAGTTGGACGGCAAATTCTTTAGATGTTTTAGTGTAATTACGCAACAATAACAATTTATTTTTTCTCCGCGCTCTGCTATTTATAACGAACCCTTTGCAAGAAGCACTGGATTCTAACAATTCAAATGTTTGCTATTGTATACCAATTATTATGACAATTTCTTCTCAGTTCAATCAAATCTCCTTTATGCTGCCCGTTGTAGTGCCCAAAAACCTCAATGTGAGTAAAACGGACCATGCTGAACCAAACGTTGTTTGACGACCACGCCAGGACTCGAACCTGGAATCCCCTGATTCGTAGTCAGATGCCTTATCCATTGGGCCACGCGGCCAAACATGTCATGTTGTAATTGATCACATGGTTTCTCTAAAAAGTGGCAAATTAATATAATTACATTTACTTTTCTAATAGTAAACGTAAGTCCCATAAACATACGACAGTTGAGATCGATGGTTTCGTGCCCGTTAATTGTTCCTACAAAACTGTATCACACTTTAATCGATTGTATTAGCAATTGCTTTGCAAATTACGATTCGCATCAAATGATGAAAGGCAGCACAAAAGATCAACCGCACAATAATGACAGTAAAAAAAAGAACAACGCCCAATGTGGGGCTCGAACCCACGACCCAGAGATTAAGAGTCTCATGCTCTACCGACTGAGCTAACCGGGCTGAATATATCGATTCGTCTAACCTGATACAGCTAAATCTTGGAAACACTATGTATTAACTGCTCCTTAAGGACAACCCCTAAGGTGGCAAATCGTAGTATTCGATCAGTTATTACAGTTTTGTAAGTGTGATGACGCAATGATGACAATTGTTGTCTTTTTCCTATGCTCTGCTATTAATCGCGATATATATAACTTGGCTATCCACCAACATAAATATTCCTGCATTACGTGCACCGTTGATCTGTCCAATGAACAATGCCAAGATCACAATTGCATGAAGGCTATATGAGGAAATGGATAGAAGAGTTGCAGAAGTACAACATTACAAAATTGTATCTACAATCATATGAAAGCGGTACCTTGTTCAATGTATGACTTAGGTAATTCATTAAGATAGCTTCATTTTACAGAGGTATTAACGATGATGTGAAGTTATTTTAGCGCAGTTCCACCAATATGTTCAAATGCGTCCAGCTTATTACAGTGATGAATTACCCAAATGAGATGAGAAATACAAACAGAACTAGACTCCGGACAGTGAGTAGGTTATAACTCCGTGCCAGTTGATTTTATAAATACATCTGATGATGTTGAAGTCAACTCCATTCAGTTTACATAATTGCGGATAAAGTAGTTATTACCTCTCAGTTTCACAACTATGTTTCACTATGGATAATGGATAATGCCTCTGATCCTTTGATTATATCATCATAAGACCTCGTGGCCTAATGGATAAGGTATCTGACTTCGAATCAGGGGATTCCAGGTTCGAGTCCTGGCGGGGTCGTATGCTTTGTTTTTTATCCTCCAGCGCCAAACTTGCAGCGCGGATGCATAGTTTAGTTTGAATCGACAACACAGCAGGCCTTTTAAAACATCGTCAGAAAAGTTGTTTTTTGAACTACGAATTGAATGTGGACGGCAAACTGTTTAGATGTTTGAGGCGGTGTGATGACGCAATGATGACAATTGTTGTTTTATTCCTATGCTCTGCTATTAATCGCGATATATATAACTTAGCGAGAAGCACTGGATTCTAAAATTTCAAATCGTTGTATACCCATTGTTAGGACAATTTCTTCTCAGGTCAATTAAATCTCCTTTATGCTGCCCGTTGTTGCCCAAAAACCTCAATGTGAGTAAAACAGACCATGCTGAACCAAAAGTTGTTTGACGACCACGCCAGGACTCGAACCTGGAATCCCCTGATTCGTAGTCAGATGCCTTATCCATTGGGCCACGCGGCCAAACATGTCATGTTGTAATTGATCACATGATTTCTCTAAAAAGTGGCAAATTAATATAATTCTGGCATTTACTTTTCTAATAGTAAACGTAAGTCCCATAAACATACGACAGTTGAGATCGATGGTTTCGTGCCCGTTAATTGTTCCTACAAAACTGTATCACACTTTAATAGATTGTATTAGCAATTGCTTTGCAAATTACGATTCGCATCAAATGATGAAAGGCAGCACAAAAGATCTACCGCACAATAATGACAGTAAAAAAAGAACAACGCCCAATGTGGGGCTCGAACCCACGACCCTGAGATTAAGAGTCTCATGCTCTACCGACTGAGCTAACCGGGCTGAATATATCGATTCGTCTAACCTGATACAGCTAAATCTTGGAAACACTATGTATTAACTGCTCCTTAAGGACAACCCCTAAGGTGGCAAATCGTAGTATTCGATCAGTTATTACAGTTTTGTAAGTGTGATGACGCAATGATGACAATTGTTGTCTTTTTCCTATGCTCTGCTATTAATCGCGATATATATAACTTGGCTATCCACCAACATAAATATTCCTGCATTACGTGCACCGTTGATCTGTCCAATGAACAATGCCAAGATCACAATTGCATGAAGGCTATATGAGGAAATGGATAGAAGAGTTGCAGAAGTACAACATTACAAAATTGTATCTACAATCATATGAAAGCGGTACCTTGTTCAATGTATGACTTAGGTAATTCATTAAGATAGCTTCATTTTACAGAGGTATTAACGATGATGTGAAGTTATTTTAGCGCAGTTCCACCAATATGTTCAAATGCGTCCAGCTTATTACAGTGATGAATTACCCAAATGAGGTGAGAAATACAAACAGAACTAGACTCCGGACAGTGAGTAGGTTATAACTCCGTGCCAGTTGATTTTATAAATACATCTGATGATGTTGAAGTCAACTCCATTCAGTTTACATAATTGCGGATAAAGTAGTTATTTCCTCTCAGTTTAACAACTATATGTTTCACTATGGATAATGGATAATGCCTCTGATCCTTTGATTATATCATCATAAGACCTCGTGGCCTAATGGATAAGGTATCTGACTTCGAATCAGGGGATTCCAGGTTCGAGTCCTGGCGGGGTCGTATGCTTTGTTTTTTATCCTCCAGCGCCAAACTTGCAGCGCGGATGCATGGTTTAGTTTGAATCGACAACACAGCAGGCCTTTTAAAACATCGTCAGAAAAGTTGTTTTTTGAACTACGAATTGAATGTGGACGGCAAACTCTTTAGATGTTTGAGGCGATGTGATGACGCAATGATGACAATTGTTTTTTTTTTAAGAGTGAATGGTCTGATCCCAGGTGTAATCGATGTAGATGAGGCATGATCGTCCGGGGTGGTGTAGTCTTGAGAAAGACTGATGGTGTTGATGTCTGACGTTTCGACAACCTGAGCGGAAGTCATCTTCAGAGTAAAGAAAATGAAAAGACAGCGGTGTTATTTATGTGTCTGGTTCGTCGGTAATGTTGTTGTTGATGCGTGGGTAGGTGTTAGTCATTGTTTTAGCGGAAAGCTTGAAGTCGTTAATGAGTCTATTGTAGGAAGCCGGTAGTGTTATGCAACGGTTAAGTGGCTTTTGTTCTAAGCCGGTGTACCAGCTTTCAAGTAGTCGGCGTTGGTGATAGTTAGTGCAATGTGTAATGGAGGCGGCAGAGTCCCAGTTAATGGAGTGGCCAGTATGTTTGCGATGTTCCGCAATGTGGTTGTTAGGGTCTTTGTTTTTCGTGGCACGTTTATGTTCAGTTAGTCTCGTGTTCAAATTTCTGCCGGTCTCACCGATGTAGGTAGCGTTACAGTCGGAACAAGCTATTTTGTAAATAGCTCCTTGTCTGTTAATGGGTTCGTCTTTGTCCTTAACGTTAGTCAATAAACGTCTTAATGTCATAGTAGGCTTGTGAGCAACGCGAATGTTGTAGGGTTGTAATATGCGTTGAATGGTCTCAGAAGTACCTCTGATGTACGGTATGGTGGCAGTGGCTGTGGGTTGATTGTCGGTTCTGTCAGTAAGTGAAGTGTTTTTGTGAATGTTTCGTTTGACGAAATCTACATTGTAATTGTTCTTATCGAACACACTTTGCAAATATTCGTACTCGTCATGAAGTTTGTTAGGTGAATCACAAACACGTTGTGCACGTCGAGTCAAAGTCTTAATAGTGGTAGCTTTGTGTGAGGTGGGATTGTAAGATGTCTGGTCGAGCAGTCTGTCAGTGTGAGTAGGTTTACGGTATACAGTTGTATGTAAGCGATTGTCAGAGTGAGTTACCAAACAGTCTAGAAAAGGTATAGCACCATTTTCTTCGATCTCTTTGGTGAACTGTATGTGAGTGTTTTGTTTGTTCAGGTGGTCATGAAACTCGTTGATGTCGTCAGTAGGTAGTGCAGTGATAGTGTCGTCAACGTAACGTAACCAAAAAGGTAGTTGTTGTCTGAATGTAGCAAGAGCTTTCTTCTCGATGTTCTGCATAACAATTTCTGATACAACGACAGAAACTGGAGAGCCCATAGCTGTGCCGTGTAGTTGTTTGTAGTGTTTGCCGTTGTACTGAAAGTAAGTGGAAGTAAGGCAAAGTGAAAGTAAGTCCATGATGTCATTCGTAGGTATGGGTAACGGTGTGTCGTCAGCATGTTGTGTGATGGCAGTCTGGGTGCAGTCTAATGCCAGTTGAAGTGGAATACTGGTGAACAGTGACTTCACATCAAAAGACACAAGTTTGTGATTGTCTGGAATGTGAACGTTCTGAATGGCGTCGATGAACTGGTCAGTGGATTGTAGCCGATATGTGGATTTGTTGGTGAGTGGTTGTAAAATGACTGTCAAGTACTTGGACAGTTCGTAAGTAGGTGAGCCACAGAAGGACACTATGGGTCGCATCGGTATGTCTGGTTTGTGAAGTTTGGGAAGTCCGTAGAGTTTTGGTGTTTGAGGAACAGAACATCGTAGTCGGTAGTAACATGGACCTTCTAAAATGTCTGCTTTCTTGAGTGCGAGTAGTTTGATGTTGAGTTTGCGTTGTAATGAAGGTGTGGGGTCTTTAGTCAGTTGTTGGTAGGTGTCTTTGTCGTTAACGAGAACGTCCATCTTATCAAAGTAGTCCGTCTTGTCCATGACAACAGTAACACGTCCTTTGTCGGCCGGTAGTATCACAATGTCGTCGTCGTTCTTGAGTCGTTTCAGTGCTCTCTGTTCGTCTCTGTTTAAATTGCTTTCGAGTCTGGGGGTGGATTGTATGGCTGATGCGATTCTTGCTCTAATGTTATCCTTTTCAGGCTCAGGTATGTCACTCTGGCGAAAGAGGACTGCCTCAACACTAGAAACAATAGTGTCTGTTGGTATGCGTTTGACTGTAACGCTACCTACATCGGTGAGACCGGCAGAAATTTGAACACGAGACTAACTGAACATAAACGTGCCACGAAAAACAAAGACCCTAACAACCACATTGCGGAACATCACAAACATACTGGCCACTCCATTAACTGGGACTCTGCCGCCTCCATTACACATTGCACTAACTATCACCAACGCCGACTACTTGAAAGCTGGTACACCGGCTTAGAACAAAAGCCACTTAACCGTTGCATAACACTACCGGCTTCCTACAATAGACTCATTAACGACTTCAAGCTTTCCGCTAAAACAATGACTAACACCTACCCACGCATCAACAACAACATTACCGACGAACCAGACACATAAATAACACCGCTGTCTTTTCATTTTCTTTACTCTGAAGATGACTTCCGCTCAGGTTGTCGAAACGTCAGACATCAACACCATCAGTCTTTCTCAAGACTACACCACCCCGGACGATCATGCCTCATCTACATTGTTTTTTTTTTATTCCTATGCTCTGCTATTAATCGCGATATATATAACTTAGCGAGAAGCACTGGATTCTAAAATTTCAAATCGTTGTATACCCATTGTTAGGACAATTTCTTCTTAGGTCAATTAAATCTCCTTTATGCTGCCCGTTGTTGCCCAAAAACCTCAATGTGAGTAAAACAGACCATGCTGAACCAAAAGTTGTTTGACGACCACGCCAGGACTCGAACCTGGAATCCCCTGATTCGTAGTCAGATGCCTTATCCATTGGACCACGCGGCCAAACATGTCATGTTGTAATTGATCACATGGTTTCTCTAAAAGGTGGCAAATTAATATAATTACATTTACTTTTCTAATAGTAAACGTAAGTCCCATAAACATACGACAGTTGAGATCGATGGTTTCGTGCCCGTTAATTGTTCCTACAAAACTGTATCACACTTTAATAGATTGTATTAGTAATTGCTTTGCAAATTACGATTCGCATCAAATGAAAGACAGCACAAAAGATCAACCGCACAATAATGACAGTAAAAAAAAGAACAACGCCCAATGTGGGGCTCGAACCCACGACCCTGAGATTAAGAGTCTCATGCTCTACCGACTGAGCTAACCGGGCTGAATATATCGATTCGTCTAACCTGATACAGCTAAATCTTGGAAACACTATGTATTAACTGCTCCTTAAGGACAACCCCTAAGGTGGCAAATCGTAGTATTCGATCAGTTATTACAGTTTTGTAAGTGTGATGACGCAATGATGACAATTGTTGTCTTTTTCCTATGCTCTGCTATTAATCGCGATATATATAACTTGGCTATCCACCAACATAAATATTCCTGCATTACGTGCACCGTTGATCTGTCCAATGAACAATGCCAAGATCACAATTGCATGAAGGCTATATGAGGAAATGTATAGAAGAGTTGCAGAAGTACAACATTACAAAATTGTATCTACAATCATATGAAAGCGGTACCTTGTTCAATGTATGACTTAGGTAATTCATTAAGATAGCTTCATTTTACAGAGGTATTAACGATGATGTGAAGTTATTTTAGCGCAGTTCCACCAATATGTTCAAATGCGTCCAGCTTATTACAGTGATGAATTACCCAAATGAGGTGAGAAATACAAACAGAACTAGACTCCGGACAGTGAGTAGGTTATAACTCCGTGCCAGTTGATTTTATAAATACATCTGATGATGTTGAAGTCAACTCCATTCAGTTTACATAATTGCGGATAAAGTAGTTATTTCCTCTCAGTTTAACAACTATATGTTTCACTATGGATAATGGATAATGCCTCTGATCCTTTGATTATATCATCATAAGACCTCGTGGCCTAATGGATAAGGTATCTGACTTCGAATCAGGGGATTCCAGGTTCGAGTCCTGGCGGGGTCGTATGCTTTGTTTTTTATCCTCCAGCGCCAAACTTGCAGCGCGGATGCATGGTTTAGTTTGAATCGACAACACAGCAGGCCTTTTAAAACATCGTCAGAAAAGTTGTTTTTTGAACTACGAATTGAATGTGGACGGCAAACTCTTTAGATGTTTGAGGCGGTGTGATGACGCAATGATGACAATTGTTGTTTTTTTATTCCTATGCTCTGCTATTAATCGCGATATATATAACTTAGCGAGAAGCACTGGATTCTAAAATTTCAAATCGTTGTATACCCATTGTTAGGACAATTTCTTCTTAGGTCAATTAAATCTCCTTTATGCTGCCCGTTGTTGCCCAAAAACCTCAATGTGAGTAAAACAGACCATGCTGAACCAAAAGTTGTTTGACGACCACGCCAGGACTCGAACCTGGAATCCCCTGATTCGTAGTCAGATGCCTTATCCATTGGGCCACGCGGCCAAACATGTCATGTTGTAATTGATCACATGGTTTCTCTAAAAGGTGGCAAATTAATATAATTACATTTACTTTTCTAATAGTAAACGTAAGTCCCATAAACATACGACAGTTGAGATCGATGGTTTCGTGCCCGTTAATTGTTCCTACAAAACTGTATCACACTTTAATAGATTGTATTAGTAATTGCTTTGCAAATTACGATTCGCATCAAATGATGAAAGACAGCACAAAAGATCAACCGCACAATAATGACAGTAAAAAAAAGAACAACGCCCAATGTGGGGCTCGAACCCACGACCCTGAGATTAAGAGTCTCATGCTCTACCGACTGAGCTAACCGGGCTGAATATATCGATTCGTCTAACCTGATACAGCTAAATCTTGGAAACACTATGTATTAACTGCTCCTTAAGGACAACCCCTAAGGTGGCAAATCGTAGTATTCGATCAGTTATTACAGTTTTGTAAGTGTGATGACGCAATGATGACAATTGTTGTCTTTTTCCTATGCTCTGCTATTAATCGCGATATACACCTAATCCAAAAAACGTTGTCTGGTCCGCCGCACAGTCCTCACGCCAAAACTGTGAAAGATATTGGTTACATCTAACCAGTAATTAATTTATTTGCATGTTCACACTCTAGTGTGGTACTTTTTTCAACGAAATAGTGTTGTGTCTACTTTTATTTTCTTGTTTTATCACTCTCATCAAAATATTCACTGTGTTTTCCTTCACGGTCTTGGCGCGAGGACTGTGCGGCGGACCCGACAACGTTTTTTGGATTAGGTGTATATAACTTGGCTATCCACCAACATAAATATTCCTGCATTACGTGCACCGTTGATCTGTCCAATGAACAATGCCAACATCACAATTGCATGAAGGCTATATGAGGAAATGGATAGAAGAGTTGCAGAAGTACAACATTACAAAATTGTATCTACAATCATATGAAAGCGGTACCTTGTTCAATGTATGACTTAGGTAATTCATTAAGATAGCTTCATTTTACAGAGGTATTAACGATGATGTGAAGTTATTTTAGCGCAGTTCCACCAATATGTTCAAATGCGTCCAGCTTATTACAGTGATGAATTACCCAAATGAGGTGAGAAATACAAACAGAACTAGACTCCGGACAGTGAGTAGGTTATAACTCCGTGCCAGTTGATTTTATAAATACATCTGATGATGTTGAAGTCAACTCCATTCAGTTTACATAATTGCGGATAAAGTAGTTATTTCCTCTCAGTTTAACAACTATATGTTTCACTATGGATAATGGATAATGCCTCTGATCCTTTGATTATATCATCATAAGACCTCGTGGCCTAATGGATAAGGTATCTGACTTCGAATCAGGGGATTCCAGGTTCGAGTCCTGGCGGGGTCGTATGCTTTGTTTTTTATCCTCCAGCGCCAAACTTGCAGCGCGGATGCATGGTTTAGTTTGAATCGACAACACAGCAGGCCTTTTAAAACATCGTCAGAAAAGTTGTTTTTTGAACTACGAATTGAATGTGGACGGCAAACTCTTTAGATGTTTGAGGCGGTGTGATGACGCAATGATGACAATTGTTGTTTTTTTATTCCTATGCTCTGCTATTAATCGCGATATATATAACTTAGCGAGAAGCACTGGATTCTAAAATTTCAAATCGTTGTATACCCATTGTTAGGACAATTTCTTCTTAGGTCAATTAAATCTCCTTTATGCTGCCCGTTGTTGCCCAAAAACCTCAATGTGAGTAAAACAGACCATGCTGAACCAAAAGTTGTTTGACGACCACGCCAGGACTCGAACCTGGAATCCCCTGATTCGTAGTCAGATGCCTTATCCATTGGGCCACGCGGCCAAACATGTCATGTTGTAATTGATCACATGGTTTCTCTAAAAGGTGGCAAATTAATATAATTACATTTACTTTTCTAATAGTAAACGTAAGTCCCATAAACATACGACAGTTGAGATCGATGGTTTCGTGCCCGTTAATTGTTCCTACAAAACTGTATCACACTTTAATAGATTGTATTAGTAATTGCTTTGCAAATTACGATTCGCATCAAATGATGAAAGACAGCACAAAAGATCAACCGCACAATAATGACAGTAAAAAAAAGAACAACGCCCAATGTGGGGCTCGAACCCACGACCCTGAGATTAAGAGTCTCATGCTCTACCGACTGAGCTAACCGGGCTGAATATATCGATTCGTCTAACCTGATACAGCTAAATCTTGGAAACACTATGTATTAACTGCTCCTTAAGGACAACCCCTAAGGTGGCAAATCGTAGTATTCGATCAGTTATTACAATTTTGTAAGTGTGATGACGCAATGATGACAATTGTTGTCTTTTTCCTATGCTCTGCTATTAATCGCGATATACACCTAATCCAAAAAACGTTGTCTGGTCCGCCGCACAGTCCTCACGCCAAAACTGTGAAAGATATTGGTTACATCTAACCAGTAATTAATTTATTTGCATGTTCACACTCTAGTGTGGTACTTTTTTCAACGAAATAGTGTTGTGTCTACTTTTATTTTCTTGTTTTATCACTCTCATCAAAATATTCACTGTGTTTTCCTTCACGGTCTTGGCGCGAGGACTGTGCGGCGGACCCGACAACGTTTTTTGGATTAGGTGTATATAACTTGGCTATCCACCAACATAAATATTCCTGCATTACGTGCACCGTTGATCTGTCCAATGAACAATGCCAACATCACAATTGCATGAAGGCTATATGAGGAAATGGATAGAAGAGTTGCAGAAGTACAACATTACAAAATTGTATCTACAATCATATGAAAGCGGTACCTTGTTCAATGTATGACTTAGGTAATTCATTAAGATAGCTTCATTTTACAGAGGTATTAACGATGATGTGAAGTTATTTTAGCGCAGTTCCACCAATATGTTCAAATGCGTCCAGCTTATTACAGTGATGAATTACCCAAATGAGGTGAGAAATACAAACAGAACTAGACTCCGGACAGTGAGTAGGTTATAACTCCGTGCCAGTTGATTTTATAAATACATCTGATGATGTTGAAGTCAACTCCATTCAGTTTACATAATTGCGGATAAAGTAGTTATTTCCTCTCAGTTTAACAACTATATGTTTCACTATGGATAATGGATAATGCCTCTGATCCTTTGATTATATCATCATAAGACCTCGTGGCCTAATGGATAAGGTATCTGACTTCGAATCAGGGGATTCCAGGTTCGAGTCCTGGCGGGGTCGTATGCTTTGTTTTTTATCCTCCAGCGCCAAACTTGCAGCGCGGATGCATGGTTTAGTTTGAATCGACAACACAGCAGGCCTTTTAAAACATCGTCAGAAAAGTTGTTTTTTGAACTACGAATTGAATGTGGACGGCAAACTCTTTAGATGTTTGAGGCGGTGTGATGACGCAATGATGACAATTGTTTTTTTTTTATTCCTATGCTCTGCTATTAATCGCGATATATATAACTTAGCGAGAAGCACTGGATTCTAAAATTTCAAATCGTTGTATACCCATTGTTAGGACAATTTCTTCTTAGGTCAATTAAATCTCCTTTATGCTGCCCGTTGTTGCCCAAAAACCTCAATGTGAGTAAAACAGACCATGCTGAACCAAAAGTTGTTTGACGACCACGCCAGGACTCGAACCTGGAATCCCCTGATTCGTAGTCAGATGCCTTATCCATTGGGCCACGCGGCCAAACATGTCATGTTGTAATTGATCACATGGTTTCTCTAAAAGGTGGCAAATTAATATAATTACATTTACTTTTCTAATAGTAAACGTAAGTCCCATAAACATACGACAGTTGAGATCGATGGTTTCGTGCCCGTTAATTGTTCCTACAAAACTGTATCACACTTTAATAGATTGTATTAGTAATTGCTTTGCAAATTACGATTCGCATCAAATGATGAAAGACAGCACAAAAGATCAACCGCACAATAATGACAGTAAAAAAAAGAACAACGCCCAATGTGGGGCTCGAACCCACGACCCTGAGATTAAGAGTCTCATGCTCTACCGACTGAGCTAACCGGGCTGAATATATCGATTCGTCTAACCTGATACAGCTAAATCTTGGAAACACTATGTATTAACTGCTCCTTAAGGACAACCCCTAAGGTGGCAAATCGTAGTATTCGATCAGTTATTACAATTTTGTAAGTGTGATGACGCAATGATGACAATTGTTGTCTTTTTCCTATGCTCTGCTATTAATCGCGATATACACCTAATCCAAAAAACGTTGTCTGGTCCGCCGCACAGTCCTCACGCCAAAACTGTGAAAGATATTGGTTACATCTAACCAGTAATTAATTTATTGGCATGTTCACACTCTAGTGTGGTACTTTTTTCAACGAAATAGTGTTGTGTCTACTTTTATTTTCTTGTTTTATCACTCTCATCAAAATATTCACTGTGTTTTCCTTCACGGTCTTGGCGCGAGGACTGTGCGGCGGACCCGACAACGTTTTTTGGATTAGGTGTATATAACTTGGCTATCCACCAACATAAATATTCCTGCATTACGTGCACCGTTGATCTGTCCAATGAACAATGCCAACATCACAATTGCATGAAGGCTATATGAGGAAATGGATAGAAGAGTTGCAGAAGTACAACATTACAAAATTGTATCTACAATCATATGAAAGCGGTACCTTGTTCAATGTATGACTTAGGTAATTCATTAAGATAGCTTCATTTTACAGAGGTATTAACGATGATGTGAAGTTATTTTAGCGCAGTTCCACCAATATGTTCAAATGCGTCCAGCTTATTACAGTGATGAATTACCCAAATGAGGTGAGAAATACAAACAGAACTAGACTCCGGACAGTGAGTAGGTTATAACTCCGTGCCAGTTGATTTTATAAATACATCTGATGATGTTGAAGTCAACTCCATTCAGTTTACATAATTGCGGATAAAGTAGTTATTTCCTCTCAGTTTAACAACTATATGTTTCACTATGGATAATGGATAATGCCTCTGATCCTTTGATTATATCATCATAAGACCTCGTGGCCTAATGGATAAGGTATCTGACTTCGAATCAGGGGATTCCAGGTTCGAGTCCTGGCGGGGTCGTATGCTTTGTTTTTTATCCTCCAGCGCCAAACTTGCAGCGCGGATGCATGGTTTAGTTTGAATCGACAACACAGCAGGTCTTTTAAAACATCGTCAGAAAAGTTGTTTTTTGAACTACGAATTGAATGTGGACGGCAAACTCTTTAGATGTTTGAGGCGGTGTGATGACGCAATGATGACAATTGTTGTTTTTTTATTCCTATGCTCTGCTATTAATCGCGATATATATAACTTAGCGAGAAGCACTGGATTCTAAAATTTCAAATCGTTGTATACCCATTGTTAGGACAATTTCTTCTTAGGTCAATTAAATCTCCTTTATGCTGCCCGTTGTTGCCCAAAAACCTCAATGTGAGTAAAACAGACCATGCTGAACCAAAAGTTGTTTGACGACCACGCCAGGACTCGAACCTGGAATCCCCTGATTCGTAGTCAGATGCCTTATCCATTGGGCCACGCGGCCAAACATGTCATGTTGTAATTGATCACATGGTTTCTCTAAAAGGTGGCAAATTAATATAATTACATTTACTTTTCTAATAGTAAACGTAAGTCCCATAAACATACGACAGTTGAGATCGATGGTTTCGTGCCCGTTAATTGTTCCTACAAAACTGTATCACACTTTAATAGATTGTATTAGTAATTGCTTTGCAAATTACGATTCGCATCAAATGATGAAAGACAGCACAAAAGATCAACCGCACAATAATGACAGTAAAAAAAAGAACAACGCCCAATGTGGGGCTCGAACCCACGACCCTGAGATTAAGAGTCTCATGCTCTACCGACTGAGCTAACCGGGCTGAATATATCGATTCGTCTAACCTGATACAGCTAAATCTTGGAAACACTATGTATTAACTGCTCCTTAAGGACAACCCCTAAGGTGGCAAATCGTAGTATTCGATCAGTTATTACAATTTTGTAAGTGTGATGACGCAATGATGACAATTGTTGTCTTTTTCCTATGCTCTGCTATTAATCGCGATATACACCTAATCCAAAAAACGTTGTCTGGTCCGCCGCACAGTCCTCACGCCAAAACTGTGAAAGATATTGGTTACATCTAACCAGTAATTAATTTATTTGCATGTTCACACTCTAGTGTGGTACTTTTTTCAACGAAATAGTGTTGTGTCTACTTTTATTTTCTTGTTTTATCACTCTCATCAAAATATTCACTGTGTTTTCCTTCACGGTCTTGGCGCGAGGACTGTGCGGCGGACCCGACAACGTTTTTTGGATTAGGTGTATATAACTTGGCTATCCACCAACATAAATATTCCTGCATTACGTGCACCGTTGATCTGTCCAATGAACAATGCCAACATCACAATTGCATGAAGGCTATATGAGGAAATGGATAGAAGAGTTGCAGAAGTACAACATTACAAAATTGTATCTACAATCATATGAAAGCGGTACCTTGTTCAATGTATGACTTAGGTAATTCATTAAGATAGCTTCATTTTACAGAGGTATTAACGATGATGTGAAGTTATTTTAGCGCAGTTCCACCAATATGTTCAAATGCGTCCAGCTTATTACAGTGATGAATTACCCGAATGAGGTGAGAAATACAAACAGAACTAGACTCCGGACAGTGAGTAGGTTATAACTCCGTGCCAGTTGATTTTATAAATACATCTGATGATGTTGAAGTCAACTCCATTCAGTTTACATAATTGCGGATAAAGTAGTTATTTCCTCTCAGTTTAACAACTATATGTTTCACTATGGATAATGGATAATGCCTCTGATCCTTTGATTATATCATCATAAGACCTCGTGGCCTAATGGATAAGGTATCTGACTTCGAATCAGGGGATTCCAGGTTCGAGTCCTGGCGGGGTCGTATGCTTTGTTTTTTATCCTCCAGCGCCAAACTTGCAGCGCGGATGCATGGTTTAGTTTGAATCGACAACACAGCAGGTCTTTTAAAACATCGTCAGAAAAGTTGTTTTTTGAACTACGAATTGAATGTGGACGGCAAACTCTTTAGATGTTTGAGGCGGTGTGATGACGCAATGATGACAATTGTTGTTTTTTTATTCCTATGCTCTGCTATTAATCGCGATATATATAACTTAGCGAGAAGCACTGGATTCTAAAATTTCAAATCGTTGTATACCCATTGTTAGGACAATTTCTTCTTAGGTCAATTAAATCTCCTTTATGCTGCCCGTTGTTGCCCAAAAACCTCAATGTGAGTAAAACAGACCATGCTGAACCAAAAGTTGTTTGACGACCACGCCAGGACTCGAACCTGGAATCCCCTGATTCGTAGTCAGATGCCTTATCCATTGGGCCACGCGGCCAAACATGTCATGTTGTAATTGATCACATGGTTTCTCTAAAAGGTGGCAAATTAATATAATTACATTTACTTTTCTAATAGTAAACGTAAGTCCCATAAACATACGACAGTTGAGATCGATGGTTTCGTGCCCGTTAATTGTTCCTACAAAACTGTATCACACTTTAATAGATTGTATTAGTAATTGCTTTGCAAATTACGATTCGCATCAAATGATGAAAGACAGCACAAAAGATCAACCGCACAATAATGACAGTAAAAAAAAGAACAACGCCCAATGTGGGGCTCGAACCCACGACCCTGAGATTAAGAGTCTCATGCTCTACCGACTGAGCTAACCGGGCTGAATATATCGATTCGTCTAACCTGATACAGCTAAATCTTGGAAACACTATGTATTAACTGCTCCTTAAGGACAACCCCTAAGGTGGCAAATCGTAGTATTCGATCAGTTATTACAGTTTTGTAAGTGTGATGACGCAATGATGACAATTGTTGTCTTTTTCCTATGCTCTGCTATTAATCGCGATATACACCTAATCCAAAAAACGTTGTCTGGTCCGCCGCACAGTCCTCACGCCAAAACTGTGAAAGATATTGGTTACATCTAACCAGTAATTAATTTATTTGCATGTTCACACTCTAGTGTGGTACTTTTTTCAACGAAATAGTGTTGTGTCTACTTTTATTTTCTTGTTTTATCACTCTCATCAAAATATTCACTGTGTTTTCCTTCACGGTCTTGGCGCGAGGACTGTGCGGCGGACCCGACAACGTTTTTTGGATTAGGTGTATATAACTTGGCTATCCACCAACATAAATATTCCTGCATTACGTGCACCGTTGATCTGTCCAATGAACAATGCCAAGATCACAATTGCATGAAGGCTATATGAGGAAATGGATAGAAGAGTTGCAGAAGTACAACATTACAAAATTGTATCTACAATCATATGAAAGCGGTACCTTGTTCAATGTATGACTTAGGTAATTCATTAAGATAGCTTCATTTTACAGAGGTATTAACGATGATGTGAAGTTATTTTAGCGCAGTTCCACCAATATGTTCAAATGCGTCCAGCTTATTACAGTGATGAATTACCCAAATGAGGTGAGAAATACAAACAGAACTAGACTCCGGACAGTGAGTAGGTTATAACTCCGTGCCAGTTGATTTTATAAATACATCTGATGATGTTGAAGTCAACTCCATTCAGTTTACATAATTGCGGATAAAGTAGTTATTTCCTCTCAGTTTAACAACTATATGTTTCACTATGGATAATGGATAATGCCTCTGATCCTTTGATTATATCATCATAAGACCTCGTGGCCTAATGGATAAGGTATCTGACTTCGAATCAGGGGATTCCAGGTTCGAGTCCTGGCGGGGTCGTATGCTTTGTTTTTTATCCTCCAGCGCCAAACTTGCAGCGCGGATGCATGGTTTAGTTTGAATCGACAACACAGCAGGCCTTTTAAAACATCGTCAGAAAAGTTGTTTTTTGAACTACGAATTGAATGTGGACGGCAAACTCTTTAGATGTTTGAGGCGGTGTGATGACGCAATGATGACAATTGTTGTTTTTTTATTCCTATGCTCTGCTATTAATCGCGATATATATAACTTAGCGAGAAGCACTGGATTCTAAAATTTCAAATCGTTGTATACCCATTGTTAGGACAATTTCTTCTTAGGTCAATTAAATCTCCTTTATGCTGCCCGTTGTTGCCCAAAAACCTCAATGTGAGTAAAACAGACCATGCTGAACCAAAAGTTGTTTGACGACCACGCCAGGACTCGAACCTGGAATCCCCTGATTCGTAGTCAGATGCCTTATCCATTGGGCCACGCGGCCAAACATGTCATGTTGTAATTGATCACATGGTTTCTCTAAAAGGTGGCAAATTAATATAATTACATTTACTTTTCTAATAGTAAACGTAAGTCCCATAAACATACGACAGTTGAGATCGATGGTTTCGTGCCCGTTAATTGTTCCTACAAAACTGTATCACACTTTAATAGATTGTATTAGTAATTGCTTTGCAAATTACGATTCGCATCAAATGATGAAAGACAGCACAAAAGATCAACCGCACAATAATGACAGTAAAAAAAAGAACAACGCCCAATGTGGGGCTCGAACCCACGACCCTGAGATTAAGAGTCTCATGCTCTACCGACTGAGCTAACCGGGCTGAATATATCGATTCGTCTAACCTGATACAGCTAAATCTTGGAAACACTATGTATTAACTGCTCCTTAAGGACAACCCCTAAGGTGGCAAATCGTAGTATTCGATCAGTTATTACAGTTTTGTAAGTGTGATGACGCAATGATGACAATTGTTGTCTTTTTCCTATGCTCTGCTATTAATCGCGATATATATAACTTGGCTATCCACCAACATAAATATTCCTGCATTACGTGCACCGTTGATCTGTCCAATGAACAATGCCAAGATCACAATTGCATGAAGGCTATATGAGGAAATGTATAGAAGAGTTGCAGAAGTACAACATTACAAAATTGTATCTACAATCATATGAAAGCGGTACCTTGTTCAATGTATGACTTAGGTAATTCATTAAGATAGCTTCATTTTACAGAGGTATTAACGATGATGTGAAGTTATTTTAGCGCAGTTCCACCAATATGTTCAAATGCGTCCAGCTTATTACAGTGATGAATTACCCAAATGAGGTGAGAAATACAAACAGAACTAGACTCCGGACAGTGAGTAGGTTATAACTCCGTGCCAGTTGATTTTATAAATACATCTGATGATGTTGAAGTCAACTCCATTCAGTTTACATAATTGCGGATAAAGTAGTTATTTCCTCTCAGTTTAACAACTATATGTTTCACTATGGATAATGGATAATGCCTCTGATCCTTTGATTATATCATCATAAGACCTCGTGGCCTAATGGATAAGGTATCTGACTTCGAATCAGGGGATTCCAGGTTCGAGTCCTGGCGGGGTCGTATGCTTTGTTTTTTATCCTCCAGCGCCAAACTTGCAGCGCGGATGCATGGTTTAGTTTGAATCGACAACACAGCAGGCCTTTTAAAACATCGTCAGAAAAGTTGTTTTTTGAACTACGAATTGAATGTGGACGGCAAACTCTTTAGATGTTTGAGGCGGTGTGATGACGCAATGATGACAATTGTTGTTTTTTTATTCCTATGCTCTGCTATTAATCGCGATATATATAACTTAGCGAGAAGCACTGGATTCTAAAATTTCAAATCGTTGTATACCCATTGTTAGGACAATTTCTTCTTAGGTCAATTAAATCTCCTTTATGCTGCCCGTTGTTGCCCAAAAACCTCAATGTGAGTAAAACAGACCATGCTGAACCAAAAGTTGTTTGACGACCACGCCAGGACTCGAACCTGGAATCCCCTGATTCGTAGTCAGATGCCTTATCCATTGGGCCACGCGGCCAAACATGTCATGTTGTAATTGATCACATGGTTTCTCTAAAAGGTGGCAAATTAATATAATTACATTTACTTTTCTAATAGTAAACGTAAGTCCCATAAACATACGACAGTTGAGATCGATGGTTTCGTGCCCGTTAATTGTTCCTACAAAACTGTATCACACTTTAATAGATTGTATTAGTAATTGCTTTGCAAATTACGATTCGCATCAAATGATGAAAGACAGCACAAAAGATCAACCGCACAATAATGACAGTAAAAAAAAGAACAACGCCCAATGTGGGGCTCGAACCCACGACCCTGAGATTAAGAGTCTCATGCTCTACCGACTGAGCTAACCGGGCTGAATATATCGATTCGTCTAACCTGATACAGCTAAATCTTGGAAACACTATGTATTAACTGCTCCTTAAGGACAACCCCTAAGGTGGCAAATCGTAGTATTCGATCAGTTATTACAGTTTTGTAAGTGTGATGACGCAATGATGACAATTGTTGTCTTTTTCCTATGCTCTGCTATTAATCGCGATATATATAACTTGGCTATCCACCAACATAAATATTCCTGCATTACGTGCACCGTTGATCTGTCCAATGAACAATGCCAAGATCACAATTGCATGAAGGCTATATGAGGAAATGTATAGAAGAGTTGCAGAAGTACAACATTACAAAATTGTATCTACAATCATATGAAAGCGGTACCTTGTTCAATGTATGACTTAGGTAATTCATTAAGATAGCTTCATTTTACAGAGGTATTAACGATGATGTGAAGTTATTTTAGCGCAGTTCCACCAATATGTTCAAATGCGTCCAGCTTATTACAGTGATGAATTACCCAAATGAGGTGAGAAATACAAACAGAACTAGACTCCGGACAGTGAGTAGGTTATAACTCCGTGCCAGTTGATTTTATAAATACATCTGATGATGTTGAAGTCAACTCCATTCAGTTTACATAATTGCGGATAAAGTAGTTATTTCCTCTCAGTTTAACAACTATATGTTTCACTATGGATAATGGATAATGCCTCTGATCCTTTGATTATATCATCATAAGACCTCGTGGCCTAATGGATAAGGTATCTGACTTCGAATCAGGGGATTCCAGGTTCGAGTCCTGGCGGGGTCGTATGCTTTGTTTTTTATCCTCCAGCGCCAAACTTGCAGCGCGGATGCATGGTTTAGTTTGAATCGACAACACAGCAGGCCTTTTAAAACATCGTCAGAAAAGTTGTTTTTTGAACTACGAATTGAATGTGGACGGCAAACTCTTTAGATGTTTGAGGCGGTGTGATGACGCAATGATGACAATTGTTGTTTTTTTATTCCTATGCTCTGCTATTAATCGCGATATATATAACTTAGCGAGAAGCACTGGATTCTAAAATTTCAAATCGTTGTATACCCATTGTTAGGACAATTTCTTCTTAGGTCAATTAAATCTCCTTTATGCTGCCCGTTGTTGCCCAAAAACCTGAATGTGAGTAAAACAGACCATGCTGAACCAAAAGTTGTTTGACGACCACGCCAGGACTCGAACCTGGAATCCCCTGATTCGTAGTCAGATGCCTTATCCATTGGGCCACGCGGCCAAACATGTCATGTTGTAATTGATCACATGGTTTCTCTAAAAGGTGGCAAATTAATATAATTACATTTACTTTTCTAATAGTAAACGTAAGTCCCATAAACATACGACAGTTGAGATCGATGGTTTCGTGCCCGTTAATTGTTCCTACAAAACTGTATCACACTTTAATAGATTGTATTAGTAATTGCTTTGCAAATTACGATTCGCATCAAATGATGAAAGACAGCACAAAAGATCAACCGCACAATAATGACAGTAAAAAAAAGAACAACGCCCAATGTGGGGCTCGAACCCACGACCCTGAGATTAAGAGTCTCATGCTCTACCGACTGAGCTAACCGGGCTGAATATATCGATTCGTCTAACCTGATACAGCTAAATCTTGGAAACACTATGTATTAACTGCTCCTTAAGGACAACCCCTAAGGTGGCAAATCGTAGTATTCGATCAGTTATTACAGTTTTGTAAGTGTGATGACGCAATGATGACAATTGTTGTCTTTTTCCTATGCTCTGCTATTAATCGCGATATATATAACTTGGCTATCCACCAACATAAATATTCCTGCATTACGTGCACCGTTGATCTGTCCAATGAACAATGCCAAGATCACAATTGCATGAAGGCTATATGAGGAAATGTATAGAAGAGTTGCAGAAGTACAACATTACAAAATTGTATCTACAATCATATGAAAGCGGTACCTTGTTCAATGTATGACTTAGGTAATTCATTAAGATAGCTTCATTTTACAGAGGTATTAACGATGATGTGAAGTTATTTTAGCGCAGTTCCACCAATATGTTCAAATGCGTCCAGCTTATTACAGTGATGAATTACCCAAATGAGGTGAGAAATACAAACAGAACTAGACTCCGGACAGTGAGTAGGTTATAACTCCGTGCCAGTTGATTTTATAAATACATCTGATGATGTTGAAGTCAACTCCATTCAGTTTACATAATTGCGGATAAAGTAGTTATTTCCTCTCAGTTTAACAACTATATGTTTCACTATGGATAATGGATAATGCCTCTGATCCTTTGATTATATCATCATAAGACCTCGTGGCCTAATGGATAAGGTATCTGACTTCGAATCAGGGGATTCCAGGTTCGAGTCCTGGCGGGGTCGTATGCTTTGTTTTTTATCCTCCAGCGCCAAACTTGCAGCGCGGATGCATGGTTTAGTTTGAATCGACAACACAGCAGGCCTTTTAAAACATCGTCAGAAAAGTTGTTTTTTGAACTACGAATTGAATGTGGACGGCAAACTCTTTAGATGTTTGAGGCGGTGTGATGACGCAATGATGACAATTGTTGTTTTTTTATTCCTATGCTCTGCTATTAATCGCGATATATATAACTTAGCGAGAAGCACTGGATTCTAAAATTTCAAATCGTTGTATACCCATTGTTAGGACAATTTCTTCTTAGGTCAATTAAATCTCCTTTATGCTGCCCGTTGTTGCCCAAAAACCTGAATGTGAGTAAAACAGACCATGCTGAACCAAAAGTTGTTTGACGACCACGCCAGGACTCGAACCTGGAATCCCCTGATTCGTAGTCAGATGCCTTATCCATTGGGCCACGCGGCCAAACATGTCATGTTGTAATTGATCACATGGTTTCTCTAAAAGGTGGCAAATTAATATAATTACATTTACTTTTCTAATAGTAAACGTAAGTCCCATAAACATACGACAGTTGAGATCGATGGTTTCGTGCCCGTTAATTGTTCCTACAAAACTGTATCACACTTTAATAGATTGTATTAGTAATTGCTTTGCAAATTACGATTCGCATCAAATGATGAAAGACAGCACAAAAGATCAACCGCACAATAATGACAGTAAAAAAAAGAACAACGCCCAATGTGGGGCTCGAACCCACGACCCTGAGATTAAGAGTCTCATGCTCTACCGACTGAGCTAACCGGGCTGAATATATCGATTCGTCTAACCTGATACAGCTAAATCTTGGAAACACTATGTATTAACTGCTCCTTAAGGACAACCCCTAAGGTGGCAAATCGTAGTATTCGATCAGTTATTACAGTTTTGTAAGTGTGATGACGCAATGATGACAATTGTTGTCTTTTTCCTATGCTCTGCTATTAATCGCGATATATATAACTTGGCTATCCACCAACATAAATATTCCTGCATTACGTGCACCGTTGATCTGTCCAATGAACAATGCCAAGATCACAATTGCATGAAGGCTATATGAGGAAATGTATAGAAGAGTTGCAGAAGTACAACATTACAAAATTGTATCTACAATCATATGAAAGCGGTACCTTGTTCAATGTATGACTTAGGTAATTCATTAAGATAGCTTCATTTTACAGAGGTATTAACGATGATGTGAAGTTATTTTAGCGCAGTTCCACCAATATGTTCAAATGCGTCCAGCTTATTACAGTGATGAATTACCCAAATGAGGTGAGAAATACAAACAGAACTAGACTCCGGACAGTGAGTAGGTTATAACTCCGTGCCAGTTGATTTTATAAATACATCTGATGATGTTGAAGTCAACTCCATTCAGTTTACATAATTGCGGATAAAGTAGTTATTTCCTCTCAGTTTAACAACTATATGTTTCACTATGGATAATGGATAATGCCTCTGATCCTTTGATTATATCATCATAAGACCTCGTGGCCTAATGGATAAGGTATCTGACTTCGAATCAGGGGATTCCAGGTTCGAGTCCTGGCGGGGTCGTATGCTTTACGATTCGCATCAAATGATGAAAGACAGCACAAAAGATCAACCGCACAATAATGACAGTAAAAAAAAGAACAACGCCCAATGTGGGGCTCGAACCCACGACCCTGAGATTAAGAGTCTCATGCTCTACCGACTGAGCTAACCGGGCTGAATATATCGATTCGTCTAACCTGATACAGCTAAATCTTGGAAACACTATGTATTAACTGCTCCTTAAGGACAACCCCTAAGGTGGCAAATCGTAGTATTCGATCAGTTATTACAGTTTTGTAAGTGTGATGACGCAATGATGACAATTGTTGTCTTTTTCCTATGCTCTGCTATTAATCGCGATATATATAACTTGGCTATCCACCAACATAAATATTCCTGCATTACGTGCACCGTTGATCTGTCCAATGAACAATGCCAAGATCACAATTGCATGAAGGCTATATGAGGAAATGGATAGAAGAGTTGCAGAAGTACAACATTACAAAATTGTATCTACAATCATATGAAAGCGGTACCTTGTTCAATGTATGACTTAGGTAATTCATTAAGATAGCTTCATTTTACAGAGGTATTAACGATGATGTGAAGTTATTTTAGCGCAGTTCCACCAATATGTTCAAATGCGTCCAGCTTATTACAGTGATGAATTACCCAAATGAGGTAAGAAATACAAACAGAACTAGACTCCGGACAGTGAGTAGGTTATAACTCCGTGCCAGTTGATTTTATAAATACATCTGATGATGTTGAAGTCAACTCCATTCAGTTTACATAATTGCGGATAAAGTAGTTATTTCCTCTCAGTTTAACAACTATATGTTTCACTATGGATAATGGATAATGCCTCTGATCCTTTGATTATATCATCATAAGACCTCGTGGCCTAATGGATAAGGTATCTGACTTCGAATCAGGGGATTCCAGGTTCGAGTCCTGGCGGGGTCGTATGCTTTGTTTTTTATCCTCCAGCGCCAAACTTGCAGCGCGGATGCATGGTTTAGTTTGAATCGACAACACAGCAGGCCTTTTAAAACATCGTCAGAAAAGTTGTTTTTTGAACTACGAATTGAATGTGGACGGCAAACTCTTTAGATGTTTGAGGCGGTGTGATGACGCAATGATGACAATTGTTGTTTTTTTATTCCTATGCTCTGCTATTAATCGCGATATATATAACTTAGCGAGAAGCACTGGATTCTAAAATTTCAAATCGTTGTATACCCATTGTTAGGACAATTTCTTCTCAGGTCAATTAAATCTCCTTTATGCTGCCCGTTGTTGCCCAAAAACCTCAATGTGAGTAAAACAGACCATGCTGAACCAAAAGTTGTTTGACGACCACGCCAGGACTCGAACCTGGAATCCCCTGATTCGTAGTCAGATGCCTTATCCATTGGGCCACGCGGCCAAACATGTCATGTTGTAATTGATCACATGGTTTCTCTAAAAGGTGGCAAATTAATATAATTACATTTACTTTTCTAATAGTAAACGTAAGTCCCATAAACATACGACAGTTGAGATCGATGGTTTCGTGCCCGTTAATTGTTCCTACAAAACTGTATCACACTTTAATAGATTGTATTAGTAATTGCTTTGCAAATTACGATTCGCATCAAATGATGAAAGACAGCACAAAAGATCAACCGCACAATAATGACAGTAAAAAAAAGAACAACGCCCAATGTGGGGCTCGAACCCACGACCCTGAGATTAAGAGTCTCATGCTCTACCGACTGAGCTAACCGGGCTGAATATATCGATTCGTCTAACCTGATACAGCTAAATCTTGGAAACACTATGTATTAACTGCTCCTTAAGGACAACCCCTAAGGTGGCAAATCGTAGTATTCGATCAGTTATTACAGTTTTGTAAGTGTGATGACGCAATGATGACAATTGTTGTCTTTTTCCTATGCTCTGCTATTAATCGCGATATATATAACTTGGCTATCCACCAACATAAATATTCCTGCATTACGTGCACCGTTGATCTGTCCAATGAACAATGCCAAGATCACAATTGCATGAAGGCTATATGAGGAAATGTATAGAAGAGTTGCAGAAGTACAACATTACAAAATTGTATCTACAATCATATGAAAGCGGTACCTTGTTCAATGTATGACTTAGGTAATTCATTAAGATAGCTTCATTTTACAGAGGTATTAACGATGATGTGAAGTTATTTTAGCGCAGTTCCACCAATATGTTCAAATGCGTCCAGCTTATTACAGTGATGAATTACCCAAATGAGGTGAGAAATACAAACAGAACTAGACTCCGGACAGTGAGTAGGTTATAACTCCGTGCCAGTTGATTTTATAAATACATCTGATGATGTTGAAGTCAACTCCATTCAGTTTACATAATTGCGGATAAAGTAGTTATTTCCTCTCAGTTTAACAACTATATGTTTCACTATGGATAATGGATAATGCCTCTGATCCTTTGATTATATCATCATAAGACCTCGTGGCCTAATGGATAAGGTATCTGACTTCGAATCAGGGGATTCCAGGTTCGAGTCCTGGCGGGGTCGTATGCTTTGTTTTTTATCCTCCAGCGCCAAACTTGCAGCGCGGATGCATGGTTTAGTTTGAATCGACAACACAGCAGGCCTTTTAAAACATCGTCAGAAAAGTTGTTTTTTGAACTACGAATTGAATGTGGACGGCAAACTCTTTAGATGTTTGAGGCGGTGTGATGACGCAATGATGACAATTGTTGTTTTTTTATTCCTATGCTCTGCTATTAATCGCGATATATATAACTTAGCGAGAAGCACTGGATTCTAAAATTTCAAATCGTTGTATACCCATTGTTAGGACAATTTCTTCTCAGGTCAATTAAATCTCCTTTATGCTGCCCGTTGTTGCCCAAAAACCTGAATGTGAGTAAAACAGACCATGCTGAACCAAAAGTTGTTTGACGACCACGCCAGGACTCGAACCTGGAATCCCCTGATTCGTAGTCAGATGCCTTATCCATTGGGCCACGCGGCCAAACATGTCATGTTGTAATTGATCACATGGTTTCTCTAAAAGGTGGCAAATTAATATAATTACATTTACTTTTCTAATAGTAAACGTAAGTCCCATAAACATACGACAGTTGAGATCGATGGTTTCGTGCCCGTTAATTGTTCCTACAAAACTGTATCACACTTTAATCGATTGTATTAGCAATTGCTTTGCAAATTACGATTCGCATCAAATGATGAAAGACAGCACAAAAGATCTACCGCACAATAATGACAGTAAAAAAAAGAACAACGCCCAATGTGGGGCTCGAACCCACGACCCTGAGATTAAGAGTCTCATGCTCTACCGACTGAGCTAACCGGGCTGAATATATCGATTCGTCTAACCTGATACAGCTAAATCTTGGAAACACTATGTATTAACTGCTCCTTAAGGACAACCCCTAAGGTGGCAAATCGTAGTATTCGATCAGTTATTACAGTTTTGTAAGTGTGATGACGCAATGATGACAATTGTTGTCTTTTTCCTATGCTCTGCTATTAATCGCGATATATATAACTTGGCTATCCACCAACATAAATATTCCTGCATTACGTGCACCGTTGATCTGTCCAATGAACAATGCCAAGATCACAATTGCATGAAGGCTATATGAGGAAATGTATAGAAGAGTTGCAGAAGTACAACATTACAAAATTGTATCTACAATCATATGAAAGCGGTACCTTGTTCAATGTATGACTTAGGTAATTCATTAAGATAGCTTCATTTTACAGAGGTATTAACGATGATGTGAAGTTATTTTAGCGCAGTTCCACCAATATGTTCAAATGCGTCCAGCTTATTACAGTGATGAATTACCCAAATGAGGTGAGAAATACAAACAGAACTAGACTCCGGACAGTGAGTAGGTTATAACTCCGTGCCAGTTGATTTTATAAATACATCTGATGATGTTGAAGTCAACTCCATTCAGTTTACATAATTGCGGATAAAGTAGTTATTTCCTCTCAGTTTAACAACTATATGTTTCACTATGGATAATGGATAATGCCTCTGATCCTTTGATTATATCATCATAAGACCTCGTGGCCTAATGGATAAGGTATCTGACTTCGAATCAGGGGATTCCAGGTTCGAGTCCTGGCGGGGTCGTATGCTTTGTTTTTTATCCTCCAGCGCCAAACTTGCAGCGCGGATGCATGGTTTAGTTTGAATCGACAACACAGCAGGCCTTTTAAAACATCGTCAGAAAAGTTGTTTTTTGAACTACGAATTGAATGTGGACGGCAAACTCTTTAGATGTTTGAGGCGGTGTGATGACGCAATGATGACAATTGTTGTTTTTTTATTCCTATGCTCTGCTATTAATCGCGATATATATAACTTAGCGAGAAGCACTGGATTCTAAAATTTCAAATCGTTGTATACCCATTGTTAGGACAATTTCTTCTTAGGTCAATTAAATCTCCTTTATGCTGCCCGTTGTTGCCCAAAAACCTGAATGTGAGTAAAACAGACCATGCTGAACCAAAAGTTGTTTGACGACCACGCCAGGACTCGAACCTGGAATCCCCTGATTCGTAGTCAGATGCCTTATCCATTGGGCCACGCGGCCAAACATGTCATGTTGTAATTGATCACATGGTTTCTCTAAAAGGTGGCAAATTAATATAATTACATTTACTTTTCTAATAGTAAACGTAAGTCCCATAAACATACGACAGTTGAGATCGATGGTTTCGTGCCCGTTAATTGTTCCTACAAAACTGTATCACACTTTAATAGATTGTATTAGTAATTGCTTTGCAAATTACGATTCGCATCAAATGATGAAAGACAGCACAAAAGATCAACCGCACAATAATGACAGTAAAAAAAAGAACAACGCCCAATGTGGGGCTCGAACCCACGACCCTGAGATTAAGAGTCTCATGCTCTACCGACTGAGCTAACCGGGCTGAATATATCGATTCGTCTAACCTGATACAGCTAAATCTTGGAAACACTATGTATTAACTGCTCCTTAAGGACAACCCCTAAGGTGGCAAATCGTAGTATTCGATCAGTTATTACAATTTTGTAAGTGTGATGACGCAATGATGACAATTGTTGTCTTTTTCCTATGCTCTGCTATTAATCGCGATATATATCACTTGGCTATCCACCAACATAAATATTCCTGCATTACGTGCACCGTTGATCTGTCCAATGAACAATGCCAAGATCACAATTGCATGAAGGCTATATGAGGAAATGGATAGAAGAGTTGCAGAAGTACAACATTACAAAATTGTATCTACAATCATATGAAAGCGGTACCTTGTTCAATGTATGACTTAGGTAATTCATTAAGATAGCTTCATTTTACAGAGGTATTAACGATGATTTGAAGTTATTTTAGCGCAGTTCCACCAATATGTTCAAATGCGTCCAGCTTATTACAGTGATGAATTACCCAAATGAGGTGAGAAATACAAACAGAACTAGACTCCGGACAGTGAGTAGGTTATAACTCCGTGCCAGTTGATTTATAAATACATCTGATGATGTTGAAGTCAACTCCATTCAGTTTACATAATTGCGGATAAAGTAGTTATTTCCTCTCAGTTTAACAACTATATGTTTCACTATGGATAATGGATAATGCCTCTGATCCTTTGATTATATCATCATAAGACCTCGTGGCCTAATGGATAAGGTATCTGACTTCGAATCAGGGGATTCCAGGTTCGAGTCCTGGCGGGGTCGTATGCTTTGTTTTTTATCCTCCAGCGCCAAACTTGCAGCGCGGATGCATGGTTTAGTTTGAATCGACAACACAGCAGGCCTTTTAAAACATCGTCAGAAAAGTTGTTTTTTGAACTACGAATTGAATGTGGACGGCAAACTCTTTAGATGTTTGAGGCGGTGTGATGACGCAATGATGACAATTGTTGTTTTATTCCTATGCTCTGCTATTAATCGCGATATATATAACTTAGCGAGAAGCACTGGATTCTAAAATTTCAAATCGTTGTATACCCATTGTTAGGACAATTTCTTCTCAGGTCAATTAAATCTCCTTTATGCTGCCCGTTGTTGCCCAAAAACCTGAATGTGAGTAAAACAGACCATGCTGAACCAAAAGTTGTTTGACGACCACGCCAGGACTCGAACCTGGAATCCCCTGATTCGTAGTCAGATGCCTTATCCATTGGGCCACGCGGCCAAACATGTCATGTTGTAATTGATCACATGGTTTCTCTAAAAGGTGGCAAATTAATATAATTACATTTACTTTTCTAATAGTAAACGTAAGTCCCATAAACATACGACAGTTGAGATCGATGGTTTCGTGCCCGTTAATTGTTCCTACAAAACTGTATCACTCTTTAATCGATTGTATTAGCAATTGCTTTGCAAATTACGATTCGCATCAAATGATGAAAGACAGCACAAAAGATCTACCGCACAATAATGACAGTAAAAAAAAGAACAACGCCCAATGTGGGGCTCGAACCCACGACCCTGAGATTAAGAGTCTCATGCTCTACCGACTGAGCTAACCGGGCTGAATATGTCGATTCATCTAACCTAATACAGCTAAATCTTGGAAACACTATGTATTAACTGCTCCTTAAGGACAACCCCTAAGGTGGCAAATCGTAGTATTCGATCAGTTATTACAATTTTGTAAGTGTGATGAGCAATGATGACAATTGTTGGTGTTTTCCTATGCTCTGCTATTGATCGCGATATATATAACTTGGCTATCCACCAACATAAATCTTCCTGCATTACATGCACCGTTGATCTGTCCAATGAACAATGCCAAGATCACAATTGCATGAAGGCTATATGAGGAAATGGATAGAAGAGTTGCAGAAGTACAACATTACAAAATTGTATCTACAATCATATGAAAGCGGTACCTTGTTCAATGTATGACTTAGGTAATTCATTAAGATAGCTTCATTTTACAGAGGTATTAACGATGATGTGAAGTTATTTTAGCGCAGTTCCACCAATATGTTCAAATGCGTCCAGCTTATTACAGTGATGAATAACTCAAATGAGGTGAGAAATACCAACACAACTAGACTCCGGACAGTGAGTAGGTTATAACTCCGTGCCAGTTGATTTTATAAATACATCTGATGATGTTGAAGTCAACTCCATTCAGTTTACATAATTGCGGATAAAGTAGTTATTTCCTCTCAGTTTAACAACTATATGTTTCACTATGGATAATGGATAATGCCTCTGATCCTTTGATTATATCATCATAAGACCTCGTGGCCTAATGGATAAGGTATCTGACTTCGAATCAGGGGATTCCAGGTTCGAGTCCTGGCGGGGTCGTATGCTTTGTTTTTTATCCTCCAGCGCCAAACTTGCAGCGCGGATGCATGGTTTAGTTTGAATCGACAACACAGCAGGCCTTTTAAAACATCGTCAGAAAAGTTGTTTTTTGAACTACGAATTGAATGTGGACGGCAAACTCTTTAGATGTTTGAGGCGGTGTGATGACGCAATGATGACAATTGTTGTTTTATTCCTATGCTCTGCTATTAATCGCGATATATATAACTTAGCGAGAAGCACTGCATTCTAAAATTTCAAATCGTTGTATACCCATTGTTAGGACAATTTCTTCTCAGGTCAATTAAATCTCCTTTATGCTGCCCGTTGTTGCCCAAAAACCTGAATGTGAGTAAAACAGACCATGCTGAACCAAAAGTTGTTTGACGACCACGCCAGGACTCGAACCTGGAATCCCCTGATTCGTAGTCAGATGCCTTATCCATTGGGCCACGCGGCCAAACATGTCATGTTGTAATTGATCACATGGTTTCTCTAAAAGGTGGCAAATTAATATAATTACATTTACTTTTCTAATAGTAAACGTAAGTCCCATAAACATACGACAGTTGAGATCGATGGTTTCGTGCCCGTTAATTGTTCCTACAAAACTGTATCACACTTTAATCGATTGTATTAGCAATTGCTTTGCAAATTACGATTCGCATCAAATGATGAAAGACAGCACAAAAGATCTACCGCACAATAATGACAGTAAAAAAAAGAACAACGCCCAATGTGGGGCTCGAACCCACGACCCTGAGATTAAGAGTCTCATGCTCTACCGACTGAGCTAACCGGGCTGAATATGTCGATTCATCTAACCTAATACAGCTAAATCTTGGAAACACTATGTATTAACTGCTCCTTAAGGACAACCCCTAAGGTGGCAAATCGTAGTATTCGATCAGTTATTACAATTTTGTAAGTGTGATGACGCAATGATGACAATTGTTGGTGTTTTCCTATGCTCTGCTATTAATCGCGATATATATAACTTGGCTATCCACCAACATAAATCTTCCTGCATTACATGCACCGTTGATCTGTCCAATGAACAATGCCAAGATCACAATTGCATGAAGGCTATATGAGGAAATGGATAGAAGAGTTGCAGAAGTACAACATTACAAAATTGTATCTACAATCATATGAAAGCGGTACCTTGTTCAATGTATGACTTAGGTAATTCATTAAGATAGCTTCATTTTACAGAGGTATTAACGATGATTTGAAGTTATTTTAGCGCAGTTCCACCAATATGTTCAAATGCGTCCAGCTTATTACAGTGATGAATTACCCAAATGAGGTGAGAAATACAAACAGAACTAGACTCCGGACAGTGAGTAGGTTATAACTCCGTGCCAGTTGATTTTATAAATACATCTGATGATGTTGAAGTCAACTCCATTCAGTTTACATAATTGCGGATAAAGTAGTTATTTCCTCTCAGTTTAACAACTATATGTTTCACTATGGATAATGGATAATGCCTCTGATCCTTTGATTATATCATCATAAGACCTCGTGGCCTAATGGATAAGGTATCTGACTTCGAATCAGGGGATTCCAGGTTCGAGTCCTGGCGGGGTCGTATGCTTTGTTTTTTATCCTCCAGCGCCAAACTTGCAGCGCGGATGCATGGTTTAGTTTGAATCGACAACACAGCAGGCCTTTTAAAACATCGTCAGAAAAGTTGTTTTTTGAACTACGAATTGAATGTGGACGGCAAACTCTTTAGATGTTTGAGGCGGTGTGATGACGCAATGATGACAATTGTTGTTTTTTTATTCCTATGCTCTGCTATTAATCGCGATATATATAACTTAGCGAGAAGCACTGGATTCTAAAATTTCAAATCGTTGTATACCCATTGTTAGGACAATTTCTTCTTAGGTCAATTAAATCTCCTTTATGCTGCCCGTTGTTGCCCAAAAACCTGAATGTGAGTAAAACAGACCATGCTGAACCAAAAGTTGTTTGACGACCACGCCAGGACTCGAACCTGGAATCCCCTGATTCGTAGTCAGATGCCTTATCCATTGGGCCACGCGGCCAAACATGTCATGTTGTAATTGATCACATGGTTTCTCTAAAAGGTGGCAAATTAATATAATTACATTTACTTTTCTAATAGTAAACGTAAGTCCCATAAACATACGACAGTTGAGATCGATGGTTTCGTGCCCGTTAATTGTTCCTACAAAACTGTATCACACTTTAATAGATTGTATTAGTAATTGCTTTGCAAATTACGATTCGCATCAAATGATGAAAGACAGCACAAAAGATCAACCGCACAATAATGACAGTAAAAAAAACAACAACGCCCAATGTGGGGCTCGAACCCACGACCCTGAGATTAAGAGTCTCATGCTCTACCGACTGAGCTAACCGGGCTGAATATATCGATTCGTCTAACCTGATACAGCTAAATCTTGGAAACACTATGTATTAACTGCTCCTTAAGGACAACCCCTAAGGTGGCAAATCGTAGTATTCGATCAGTTATTACAATTTTGTAAGTGTGATGACGCAATGATGACAATTGTTGTCTTTTTCCTATGCTCTGCTATTAATCGCGATATACACCTAATCCAAAAAACGTTGTCTGGTCCGCCGCACAGTCCTCACGCCAAGACTGTGAAAGATATTGGTTACATCTAACCAGTAATTAATTTATTTGCATGTTCACACTCTAGTGTGGTACTTTTTTCAACGAAATAGTGTTGTGTCTACTTTTATTTTCTTGTTTTATCACTCTCATCAAAATATTCACTGTGTTTTCCTTCACGGTCTTGGCGCGAGGACTGTGCGGCGGACCCGACAACGTTTTTTGGATTAGGTGTATATAACTTGGCTATCCACCAACATAAATATTCCTGCATTACGTGCACCGTTGATCTGTCCAATGAACAATGCCAACATCACAATTGCATGAAGGCTATATGAGGAAATGGATAGAAGAGTTGCAGAAGTACAACATTACAAAATTGTATCTACAATCATATGAAAGCGGTACCTTGTTCAATGTATGACTTAGGTAATTCATTAAGATAGCTTCATTTTACAGAGGTATTAACGATGATGTGAAGTTATTTTAGCGCAGTTCCACCAATATGTTCAAATGCGTCCAGCTTATTACAGTGATGAATTACCCAAATGAGGTGAGAAATACAAACAGAACTAGACTCCGGACAGTGAGTAGGTTATAACTCCGTGCCAGTTGATTTTATAAATACATCTGATGATGTTGAAGTCAACTCCATTCAGTTTACATAATTGCGGATAAAGTAGTTATTTCCTCTCAGTTTAACAACTATATGTTTCACTATGGATAATGGATAATGCCTCTGATCCTTTGATTATATCATCATAAGACCTCGTGGCCTAATGGATAAGGTATCTGACTTCGAATCAGGGGATTCCAGGTTCGAGTCCTGGCGGGGTCGTATGCTTTGTTTTTTATCCTCCATCGCCAAACTTGCAGCGCGGATGCATGGTTTAGTTTGAATCGACAACACAGCAGGCCTTTTAAAACATCGTCAGAAAAGTTGTTTTTTGAACTACGAATTGAATGTGGACGGCAAACTCTTTAGATGTTTGAGGCGGTGTGATGACGCAATGATGACAATTGTTGTTTTTTTATTCCTATGCTCTGCTATTAATCGCGATATATATAACTTAGCGAGAAGCACTGGATTCTAAAATTTCAAATCGTTGTATACCCATTGTTAGGACAATTTCTTCTTAGGTCAATTAAATCTCCTTTATGCTGCCCGTTGTTGCCCAAAAACCTGAATGTGAGTAAAACAGACCATGCTGAACCAAAAGTTGTTGGACGACCACGCCAGGACTCGAACCTGGAATCCCCTGATTCGTAGTCAGATGCCTTATCCATTGGGCCACGCGGCCAAACATGTCATGTTGTAATTGATCACATGGTTTCTCTAAAAGGTGGCAAATTAATATAATTACATTTACTTTTCTAATAGTAAACGTAAGTCCCATAAACATACGACAGTTGAGATCGATGGTTTCGTGCCCGTTAATTGTTCCTACAAAACTGTATCACACTTTAATAGATTGTATTAGTAATTGCTTTGCAAATTACGATTCGCATCAAATGATGAAAGACAGCACAAAAGATCAACCGCACAATAATGACAGTAAAAAAAAGAACAACGCCCAATGTGGGGCTCGAACCCACGACCCTGAGATTAAGAGTCTCATGCTCTACCGACTGAGCTAACCGGGCTGAATATATCGATTCGTCTAACCTGATACAGCTAAATCTTGGAAACACTATGTATTAACTGCTCCTTAAGGACAACCCCTAAGGTGGCAAATCGTAGTATTCGATCAGTTATTACAGTTTTGTAAGTGTGATGACGCAATGATGACAATTGTTGTCTTTTTCCTATGCTCTGCTATTAATCGCGATATATATCACTTGGCTATCCACCAACATAAATATTCCTGCATTACGTGCACCGTTGATCTGTCCAATGAACAATGCCAACATCACAATTGCATGAAGGCTATATGAGGAAATGGATAGAAGAGTTGCAGAAGTACAACATTACAAAATTGTATCTACAATCATATGAAAGCGGTACCTTGTTCAATGTATGACTTAGGTAATTCATTAAGATAGCTTCATTTTACAGAGGTATTAACGATGATGTGAAGTTATTTTAGCGCAGTTCCACCAATATGTTCAAATGCGTCCAGCTTATTACAGTGATGAATTACCCAAATGAGGTAAGAAATACAAACAGAACTAGACTCCGGACAGTGAGTAGGTTATAACTCCGTGCCAGTTGATTTTATAAATACATCTGATGATGTTGAAGTCAACTCCATTCAGTTTACATAATTGCGGATAAAGTAGTTATTTCCTCTCAGTTTAACAACTATATGTTTCACTATGGATAATGGATAATGCCTCTGATCCTTTGATTATATCATCATAAGACCTCGTGGCCTAATGGATAAGGTATCTGACTTCGAATCAGGGGATTCCAGGTTCGAGTCCTGGCGGGGTCGTATGCTTTGTTTTTTATCCTCCAGCGCCAAACTTGCAGCGCGGATGCATGGTTTAGTTTGAATCGACAACACAGCAGGCCTTTTAAAACATCGTCAGAAAAGTTGTTTTTTGAACTACGAATTGAATGTGGACGGCAAACTCTTTAGATGTTTGAGGCGGTGTGATGACGCAATGATGACAATTGTTGTTTTTTTATTCCTATGCTCTGCTATTAATCGCGATATATATAACTTAGCGAGAAGCACTGGATTCTAAAATTTCAAATCGTTGTATACCCATTGTTAGGACAATTTCTTCTTAGGTCAATTAAATCTCCTTTATGCTGCCCGTTGTTGCCCAAAAACCTCAATGTGAGTAAAACAGACCATGCTGAACCAAAAGTTGTTTGACGACCACGCCAGGACTCGAACCTGGAATCCCCTGATTCGTAGTCAGATGCCTTATCCATTGGGCCACGCGGCCAAACATGTCATGTTGTAATTGATCACATGGTTTCTCTAAAAGGTGGCAAATTAATATAATTACATTTACTTTTCTAATAGTAAACGTAAGTCCCATAAACATACGACAGTTGAGATCGATGGTTTCGTGCCCGTTAATTGTTCCTACAAAACTGTATCACACTTTAATAGATTGTATTAGTAATTGCTTTGCAAATTACGATTCGCATCAAATGATGAAAGACAGCACAAAAGATCAACCGCACAATAATGACAGTAAAAAAAAGAACAACGCCCAATGTGGGGCTCGAACCCACGACCCTGAGATTAAGAGTCTCATGCTCTACCGACTGAGCTAACCGGGCTGAATATATCGATTCATCTAACCTGATACAGCTAAATCTTGGAAACACTATGTATTAACTGCTCCTTAAGGACAACCCCTAAGGTGGCAAATCGTAGTATTCGATCAGTTATTACAATTTTGTAAGTGTGATGACGCAATGATGACAATTGTTGGTGTTTTCCTATGCTCTGCTATTAATCGCGATATATATAACTTGGCTATCCACCAACATAAATCTTCCTGCATTACATGCACCGTTGATCTGTCCAATGAACAATGCCAAGATCACAATTGCATGAAGGCTATATGAGGAAATGGATAGAAGAGTTGCAGAAGTACAACATTACAAAATTGTATCTACAATCATATGAAAGCGGTACCTTGTTCAATGTATGACTTAGGTAATTCATTAAGATAGCTTCATTTTACAGAGGTATTAACGATGATGTGAAGTTATTTTAGCGCAGTTCCACCAATATGTTCAAATGCGTCCAGCTTATTACAGTGATGAATTACCCAAATGAGGTGAGAAATACAAACATAACTAGACTCCGGACAGTGAGTAGGTTATAACTCCGTGCCAGTTGAATTTAAAAATACATCTGATGATGTTGAAGTCAACTCCATTCAGTTTACATAATTGCGGATAAAGTAGTTATTTCCTCTCAGTTTAACAACTATATGTTTCACTATGGATAATGGATAATGCCTCTGATCCTTTGATTATATCATCATAAGACCTCGTGGCCTAATGGATAAGGTATCTGACTTCGAATCAGGGGATTCCAGGTGCGAGTCCTGGCGGGGTCGTATACTTTGTTTTTTATCCTCCAGCACCAAACTTGCAGCGCGGATGCATGGTTTAGTTTGAATCGACAACACAGCAGGCCTTTTAAAACATCGTCAGAAAAGTTGTTTTTTGAACTACGAATTGAATGTGGACGGCAAACTCTTTAGATGTTTGAGGCGGTGTGATGACGCAATGATGACAATTGTTGTTTTATTCCTATGCTCTGCTATTAATCGCGATATATATAACTTAGCGAGAAGCACTGGATTCTAAAATTTCAAATCGTTGTACAACCATTGTTAGGACAATTTCTTCTCAGTTCAATTAAATCTCCTTTATGCTGCCCGTTGTTGTCCAAAAACCTCAATGTGAGTAAAACAGACCATGCTGAACCAAAAGTTGTTGGACGACCACGCCAGGACTCGAACCTGGAATCCCCTGATTCGTAGTCAGATGCCTTATCCATTGGGCCACGCGGCCAAACATGTCATGTTGTAATTGATCACATGGTTTCTCTAAAAGGTGGCAAATTAATATAATTACATTTACTTTTCTAATAGTAAACGTAAGTCCCATAAACATACGACAGTTGAGATCGATGGTTTCGTGCCCGTTAATTGTTCCTACAAAACTGTATCACACTTTAATCGATTGTATTAGCAATTGCTTTGCAAATTACGATTCGCATCAAATGATGAAAGACAGCACAAAAGATCTACCGCACAATAATGACAGTAAAAAAAAGAACAACGCCCAATGTGGGGCTCGAACCCACGACCCTGAGATTAAGAGTCTCATGCTCTACCGACTGAGCTAACCGGGCTGAATATGTCGATTCATCTAACCTAATACAGCTAAATCTTGGAAACACTATGTATTAACTGCTCCTTAAGGACAACCCCTAAGGTGGCAAATCGTAGTATTCGATCAGTTATTACAATTTTGTAAGTGTGATGACGCAATGATGACAATTGTTGTCTTTTTCCTATGCTCTGCTATTAATCGCGATATATATAACTTGGCTATCCACCAACATAAATATTCCTACATTACGTGCACCGTTGATCTGTCCAATGAACAATGCCAAGATCACAATTGCATGAAGGCTATATGAGGAAATGGATAGAAGAGTTGCAGAAGTACAACATTACAAAATTGTATCTACAATCATATGAAAGCGGTACCTTGTTCAATGTATGACTTAGGTAATTCATTAAGATAGCTTCATTTTACAGAGGTATTAACGATGATGTGAAGTTATTTTAGCGCAGTTCCACCAATATGTTCAAATGCGTCCAGCTTATTACAGTGATGAATTACCCAAATGAGGTGAGAAATACAAACAGAACTAGACTCCGGACAGTGAGTAGGTTATAACTCCGTGCCAGTTGATTTTATAAATACATCTGATGATGTTGAAGTCAACTCCATTCAGTTTACATAATTGCGGATAAAGTAGTTATTTCCTCTCAGTTTAACAACTATATGTTTCACTATGGATAATGGATAATGCCTCTGATCCTTTGATTATATCATCATAAGACCTCGTGGCCTAATGGATAAGGTATCTGACTTCGAATCAGGGGATTCCAGGTTCGAGTCCTTGCGGGGTCGTATGCTTGGTTTTTTATCCTCCAGCGCCAAACTTGCAGCGCGGATGCATGGTTTAGTTTGAATCGACAACACAGCAGGCCTTTTAAAACATCGTCAGAAAAGTTGTTTTTTGAACTACGAATTGAATGTGGACGGCAAACTCTTTAGATGTTTGAGGCGGTGTGATGACGCAATGATGACAATTGTTGTTTTATTCCTATGCTCTGCTATTAATCGCGATATATATAACTTAGCGAGAAGCACTGGATTCTAAAATTTCAAATCGTTGTATACCCATTGTTAGGACAATTTCTTCTCAGGTCAATTAAATCTCCTTTATGCTGCCCGTTGTTGCCCAAAAACCTGAATGTGAGTAAAACAGACCATGCTGAACCAAAAGTTGTTTGACGACCACGCCAGGACTCGAACCTGGAATCCCCTGATTCGTAGTCAGATGCCTTATCCATTGGGCCACGCGGCCAAACATGTCATGTTGTAATTGATCACATGGTTTCTCTAAAAGGTGGCAAATTAATATAATTACATTTACTTTTCTAATAGTAAACGTAAGTCCCATAAACATACGACAGTTGAGATCGATGGTTTCGTGCCCGTTAATTGTTCCTACAAAACTGTATCACACTTTAATCGATTGTATTAGCAATTGCTTTGCAAATTACGATTCGCATCAAATGATGAAAGACAGCACAAAAGATCTACCGCACAATAATGACAGTAAAAAAAAGAACAACGCCCAATGTGGGGCTCGAACCCACGACCCTGAGATTAAGAGTCTCATGCTCTACCGACTGAGCTAACCGGGTTGAATATGTCGATTCATCTAACCTAATACAGCTAAATCTTGGAAACACTATGTATTAACTGCTCCTTAAGGACAACCCCTAAGGTGGCAAATCGTAGTATTCGATCAGTTATTACAATTTTGTAAGTGTGATGACGCAATGATGACAATTGTTGGTGTTTTCCTATGCTCTGCTATTAATCGCGATATATATAACTTGGCTATCCACCAACATAAATCTTCCTGCATTACATGCACCGTTGATCTGTCCAATGAACAATGCCAAGATCACAATTGCATGAAGGCTATATGAGGAAATGGATAGAAGAGTTGCAGAAGTACAACATTACAAAATTGTATCTACAATCATATGAAAGCGGTACCTTGTTCAATGTATGACTTAGGTAATTCATTAAGATAGCTTCATTTTACAGAGGTATTAACGATGATGTGAAGTTATTTTAGCGCAGTTCCACCAATATGTTCAAATGCGTCCAGCTTATTACAGTGATGAATTACCCAAATGAGGTGAGAAATACAAACAGAACTAGACTCCGGACAGTGAGTAGGTTATAACTCCGTGCCAGTTGATTTTATAAATACATCTGATGATGTTGAAGTCAACTCCATTCAGTTTACATAATTGCGGATAAAGTAGTTATTTCCTCTCAGTTTAACAACTATATGTTTCACTATGGATAATGGATAATGCCTCTGATCCTTTGATTATATCATCATAAGACCTCGTGGCCTAATGGATAAGGTATCTGACTTCGAATCAGGGGATTCCAGGTTCGAGTCCTGGCGGGGTCGTATGCTTTGTTTTTTATCCTCCAGCGCCAAACTTGCAGCGCGGATGCATGGTTTAGTTTGAATCGACAACACAGCAGGCCTTTTAAAACATCGTCAGAAAAGTTGTTTTTTGAACTACGAATTGAATGTGGACGGCAAACTCTTTAGATGTTTGAGGCGGTGTGATGACGCAATGATGACAATTGTTGTTTTATTCCTATGCTCTGCTATTAATCGCGATATATATAACTTAGCGAGAAGCACTGGATTCTAAAATTTCAAATCGTTGTACAACCATTGTTAGGACAATTTCTTCTCAGTTCAATTAAATCTCCTTTATGCTGCCCGTTGTTGCCCAAAAACCTCAATGTGAGTAAAACAGACCATGCTGAACCAAAAGTTGTTGGACGACCACGCCAGGACTCGAACCTGGAATCCCCTGATTCGTAGTCAGATGCCTTATCCATTGGGCCACGCGGCCAAACATGTCATGTTGAAATTGATCACATGGTTTCTCTAAAAGGTGGCAAATTAATATAATTACATTTACTTTTCTAATAGTAAACGTAAGTCCCATAAACATACGACAGTTGAGATCGATGGTTTCGTGCCCGTTGATTGTTCCTACAAAACTGTATCACACTTTAATCGATTGTATTAGCAATTGCTTTGCAAATTACGATTCGCATCAAATGATGAAAGACAGCACAAAAGATCTACCGCACAATAATGACAGTAAAAAAAAGAACAACGCCCAATGTGGGGCTCGAACCCACGACCCTGAGATTAAGAGTCTCATGCTCTACCGACTGAGCTAACCGGGCTGAATATATCGATTCATCTAACCTGATACAGCTAAATCTTGGAAACACTATGTATTAACTGCTCCTTAAGGACAACCCCTAAGGTGGCAAATCGTAGTATTCGATCAGTTATTACAATTTTGTAAGTGTGATGACGCAATGATGACAATTGTTGTTGTTTTCCTATGCTCTGCTATTAATCGCGATATATATAACTTGGCTATCCACCAACATAAATCTTCCTGCATTACATGCACCGTTGATCTGTCCAATGAACAATGCCAAGATCACAATTGCATGAAGGCTATATGAGGAAATGGATAGAAGAGTTGCAGAAGTACAACATTACAAAATTGTATCTACAATCATATGAAAGCGGTACCTTGTTCAATGTATGACTTAGGTAATTCATTAAGATAGCTTCATTTTACAGAGGTATTAACGATGATGTGAAGTTATTTTAGCGCAGTTCCACCAATATGTTCAAATGCGTCCAGCTTATTACAGTGATGAATTACCCAAATGAGGTGAGAAATACAAACATAACTAGACTCCGGACAGTGAGTAGGTTATAACTCCGTGCCAGTTGAATTTAAAAATACATCTGATGATGTTGAAGTCAACTCCATTCAGTTTACATAATTGCGGATAAAGTAGTTATTTCCTCTCAGTTTAACAACTATATGTTTCACTATGGATAATGGATAATGCCTCTGATCCTTTGATTATATCATCATAAGACCTCGTGGCCTAATGGATAAGGTATCTGACTTCGAATCAGGGGATTCCAGGTGCGAGTCCTGGCGGGGTCGTATACTTTGTTTTTTATCCTCCAGCACCAAACTTGCAGCGCGGATGCATGGTTTAGTTTGAATCGACAACACAGCAGGCCTTTTAAAACATCGTCAGAAAAGTTGTTTTTTGAACTACGAATTGAATGTGGACGGCAAACTCTTTAGATGTTTGAGGCGGTGTGATGACGCAATGATGACAATTGTTGTTTTATTCCTATGCTCTGCTATTAATCGCGATATATATAACTTAGCGAGAAGCACTGGATTCTAAAATTTCAAATCGTTGTACAACCATTGTTAGGACAATTTCTTCTCAGTTCAATTAAATCTCCTTTATGCTGCCCGTTGTTGCCCAAAAACCTCAATGTGAGTAAAACAGACCATGCTGAACCAAAAGTTGTTGGACGACCACGCCAGGACTCGAACCTGGAATCCCCTGATTCGTAGTCAGATGCCTTATCCATTGGGCCACGCGGCCAAACATGTCATGTTGTAATTGATCACATGGTTTCTCTAAAAGGTGGCAAATTAATATAATTACATTTACTTTTCTAATAGTAAACGTAAGTCCCATAAACATACGACAGTTGAGATCGATGGTTTCGTGCCCGTTGATTGTTCCTACAAAACTGTATCACACTTTAATCGATTGTATTAGCAATTGCTTTGCAAATTACGATTCGCATCAAATGATGAAAGACAGCACAAAAGATCTACCGCACAATAATGACAGTAAAAAAAAGAACAACGCCCAATGTGGGGCTCGAACCCACGACCCTGAGATTAAGAGACTCATGCTCTACCGACTGAGCTAACCGGGCTGAATATATCGATTCATCTAACCTGATACAGCTAAATCTTGGAAACACTATGTATTAACTGCTCCTTAAGGACAACCCCTAAGGTGGCAAATCGTAGTATTCGATCAGTTATTACAATTTTGTAAGTGTGATGACGCAATGATGACAATTGTTGTTGTTTTCCTATGCTCTGCTATTATTCGCGATATATATAACTTGGCTATCCACCAACATAAATCTTCCTGCATTACATGCACCGTTGATCTGTCCAATGAACAATGCCAAGATCACAATTGCATGAAGGCTATATGAGGAAATGGATAGAAGAGTTGCAGAAGTACAACATTACAAAATTGTATCTACAATCATATGAAAGCGGTACCTTGTTCAATGTATGACTTAGGTAATTCATTAAGATAGCTTCATTTTACAGAGGTATTAACGATGATGTGAAGTTATTTTAGCGCAGTTCCACCAATATGTTCAAATGCGTCCAGCTTATTACAGTGATGAATTACCCAAATGAGGTGAGAAATACAAACAGAACTAGACTCTGGACAGTGAGTAGGTTATAAGTCCGTGCCAGTTGACTTGATAAATACGTCTGATGATGTTGAAGTCACCTTGTTGCACTCTTAAGAGAGGTGCTCTGTAGTTGCGTAAATTAAGGCACTCCATTCATAATTGCGTATAAAGTAGTTATTACAGGGTCTAAATGGGGTTAACTGTTAACTGAGAAACGGCTAAAAAATTCACTGTTAACTGAGAAATTCGTGTCTTTTTAGGAAAACTGTTTGCTGATATTTCTTTGTTTTTAATTAATAAATTTGAAAATAAATATTTCTTTGTTTTTAATTTAACTGATAACTGAGAAAATTGCTAAAATTTAGCTGTTAACTGATTTTTTTTCATCTTTGTTTCATAAAAAAAAACACAAAAGTATTACAAAAATAAAATAGTACGATTATTTTTTTTTCCCGGGCTTCTATAATTGCAATTACATAAATTGCTTTTAAAATTCTCTGCGACGATCATAATCATACACAAATCATACAACCGCGGATCAGACCCACATATATATCTACATTTCACTCTGTGGGCGAATTAACTCAACAAAATGACCTCCTACCAACATATGTGGCTTCATAGCTCAGATGGTAGAGCATTGCACCGGTTCTGTAAAGGTCATGGGTTCGAATCCCGTTGAAGTCCCGAATTTTTTTCGGGCTTCTATAATTACAATTACATAAATTGCTTATTTCTCCGCCACGATCATAATCATACTCAAATCATACAACCGCGGATCAGACCCACATATATATCTACATTATTTTATTGTAAAAAAGTTTTAATTTTTTTTTTTTTTGTAAATAATATCAATTTTAAGAACAAAAAAAAATGAAAACACTCAAAAAAAGAAGAAGAAGGAACTGAACAAAAGAACGAGAAAATTGAATAAAAATATTGATTAAAAATATAGGACTTTTTCCCCCAGAGACATTCTGTGAAGTTGAGGCGATGAATCGGCTGTGTATACCGCGTACTTGTAGGACAGGAAGGGAATTAACAAAATCTTTCAATACTCTCGACCGTCCGAAATGTCAGTAAAGAGTGTTATACGCCGGGTGGTTTCATGTTCACCGAAGCTGGACTATAGACCACATAGCTGTGACAATTAAAATTCGAAGCCAACTAGCTTGCGAACGTATTCGATCTTGACTGCATGATTGGTTGCTAGTAGTGGCAGGAATAAATGTAAGATTTATTCTCACCAACTGTACGGGTTGTCTGTCCACTAGGCGCTTCGAGTACTTCGTATAATAGGGATAATTAAGTATACTTAAGTGAAAGGCAATTCAGGAATAAAGGTGGTGGCTAGTTTATGCATTTTTTTAAAGTCACACTTAATACGCAGACACGAAGGTTTTCTTCTTTAACTTTGAAGCTTTAACGCCCGCGTTAACGTTGTTTAGCGGTAATCTACCAAAATATCATGCAGCTTGCACAGTTAATTTCTTGAGAATAAAGTAAACTGGCGGATTGTGGTCTAATCCTTCGTATTTTCATTACTACCTTCATTAATATCACGCAAATCACAGTCTTTCACTCATCACTGGACTGATTGTAATACCATCCCAAAAAAAACACAGAGAAAATATCCATCATAACCTGTTATGATAACGAGGCTTGGATCCTTCAGGAGAACTATTCTAGAAACTATTCTGAAAACCTTGAAAATGCGCGTCTTAGCGTTATTCATGCCAATCAATGAATTGTACTGGGTTATAGTTAGTCTTCATTGTAGACGTCTCATGTATTCTATGTAGGTTATACTAACAGAGGGATGACCTTGTTGAAATAATGATTTACTTCGGGCTTCAAAACAAAAACCACCGCGTTTATAAATGACACTTACTTAGCTTTATAAAATAGGAAATATTATGTTTTTATTTTTCGCTTGACTAGATGCTTCGTGCGATTTTTTTGTAACTATCTCCACACATTGAAATACCACAAAGTTATCAAATTAATGTTTCCCTATCAATCGAATTTTAGCATTCTTTACATAGTGATACATAGCTAGCCGCTGACCATCCCGCGCTTGCTAATCACACTGGCATGCACTGTGAAAACAAACCTAGACTTTATCGAGAAATTCAAAGAAATAATCGTGAAATTTCAACACAGACATCGCCAGTACAGATGAATTGCTTTCAATGTCAAGAAGTGGAAGGCTTACTTCGAAAACCCTTGAAGTTTGACCGCGTTTAACCTCTTGCATTTAGACGATCGACTACCACCTCTAGGAACAGACGCCCCGAGGCAGCCGAACACTTTAAAATGTCGTACAGCAGCAAGTCTAAGAAAGAAAAAGATCTTGCAGGATTCGACGAATTATCATTTCAGACACATAGCTATCGTCCTGAATATGCATCTTATTCAGAGTCACAAAGACCACGGCGGCCGAAGTGTGAGTGTGTAATTCACCAGAACAATATAGTATCAACAGCCATTCTTATGTGACAATAATGATACTTTTCTTGTGTTTTGTAGCTTCCAAAAGAAGAATCCATGCAAGAGATATTGTTGATATTTTACGAGAGAAAAAAGCTTTTATTTGTGGTAAAATGATGCTTAAAATGTTCACTTATAAATCTTCTGAAATTTTACATAAAGTTACATTTATCAAAACTTGACACTTTTTGTGATTTACATTTGCATACATTGACTAGTATTGTATCTTAAAATTATATGTGGTTGTTCATTTTTATCTAATCGATAATTTCATTGCTAAGACATCTTTTTATTGTTAACTTTTGTATTTTGATTTGAAGGCTTGCATGATCGACAAGGGAAGGCTGTCATATCTATTGTAGCTGCGAAATTTGACGAGCAAAGCTCCGAAAAACTCACAGAAACTCTACGATATTTAGTGTCTTTACCAAGGTAATTATAATACAAGAAGAAATTATTTTATATACATCACACGGCGCCAACTTAACAGTTCAGTCTTCGAGAGCTATACATTGTTTACACGACTTGTTAGTTGTATAGAATAATTAATTTAGAATAATTTTAATAATGTTCACTAGAGCGTGATGAATACTATGATTGTGCAGAAAGGCATGAAGGTTCTTTCTATGCTCTATTAAATTGTTTTGCATTTTAGAGTTATAACGAGATAACAACTGGAATGTAGATATTTTATCATCGATCGTGAATTGTTCGAATATCTTTTTGTTCTTTTTATCTCGTTTAAAATGTTTCATGTACGTCGTCAGTCGTTACGCAGACACCACTATTGTATCTCCAAGCACTAAGTTTTTCTTTGAATTGGTTTAGTGGTTGGAGATCGTAAAGAATATTATATTACTGAGGAAATACTTAGGGGTCGCTACCTTCGGATCGATAGTGGGTTTAGTTTGTTTTGATACTTGATACCGTCTGTTGTTCTTTCAACAACTTGAAAACTACTATGATCACATGCACGACGTCTGCTGTCAAAGCTATAAAGGGGGCCAAAAATATAGCATGCAATCATTAAAATTTTTCCTTTTTTGAATTGTCCTTAAACTAATTAATTAATTTGTTCTTGTCTACGTTACTTTAAATGGGATCAGCATAGTATTACAATGGCATGAAATGGGGAAATAGTTTGGCATTTTAATAATATGTCTATGCGGTTCGCTGTTTATATTATGCGAATTAATGATTATATCTTGAATGAGGGAATGGAATCTCAAATGGATGGGAATTGAATGGTTTAATACACGCGTTTGAAATCCACAATATGGTACTGCTTTGGGTTGTCCTAGATCCAATTAGTCCTGGTGAAAATGGTTAAGCCATTACCCTGGTTGTTGACATAAACGAACATTCAAGAGGTTTTCAAAGATATAAAATGAATTTAAAATTATATTTTTAGCTTGTGTATGTACCACGCTATCCAAAGTGGTGATGAATGCTAGGTGCTATAAAAGCCTCGTAATAGGTTTTTCCACCTTTATATAGCCCTTTAATATATTGTATCGATGGCTGAAAAATGGCTAATAGAACCACAAACAGTCCGGGCTCGTACCTTTTCATAAAAAAATTAAATTAATACTAGCGACTTTTCAACTAGCTACAAACTATTATACACACATTGCCGATATGTTGATATTTCAGCGATTTCATATATATTATTTTTCTATAATACCCCCCCCCCCCCCCCCCTCTCCCTTAATAAAAAATCACTTTCATAGCGAGGCATTTCCGTTGTCGTTTTCCGTTGGTGCATTGGTAGGGTGCACAATTTGATATTTTGATTTCAAATATAGCGTTTCAGTGAATAAAACCAAACTGGAAAGACAGATGTACACGTACCTATTTCAAAAATCGTTGTTGGAAACTACAGTCAACATTCTAAAGCCTGCAAAGGATGTCGGTATTTCGTCTCTTGTTATAGATTTATTCATAGCATATTTTGATTGTGCGTGTTTGTGTTATATGACCATAACAAGTTGTTGTTGTGGTAGTATAAATATTTCTTTAAAAACGCCCAATAAATCACACAGGGTTCGTGCTACTCCTTAAACTCCTTGAAAACTCCTTAGATTTGATTTACGTTTTTAAGGGCACTTGAAAAGCCCTTGAATTTTAGAAAATCAGCAAAAACTCCTTAAAAACTCCTTAATTCTAGTTTAAATAGGGTAAAAATTATAGTATTGCAAATAAAAATAAAATTTGTTCATTCTGTGCGACGTTAACAATGATAGGAATATCATATATACATCAAAGTTGTCGCAAAAAGTGCTTTTTGGTCCTTGAAAACTCCTTGAAAACTCCTTAGATTTTCTTTACTGACATCAGCACGAACCCTGATCACAAATTAAGTCCATGTAACCGACATCCTCTGCAGGCTGTAGAGTGTGGGCTGTAGAGTGTGGACTGTAGCTCCGGCTGCGACAACGATTTTTGAAATAGGTGTATCAACAAACATTAAAGACAGACAGACAGACAAAGAGACAGACAGACAGATAAATCGATAAATCAATTTATCGATTTAATTTATTTACTACAATTAAATGTATTGTTTCATTCAGTGAAAAAATCCAAGAAAATGGCTTTACGTTCATTATTGATTTACGAGGCTCATCGTGGAAATCAGCAAAACCACTTCTCAAAACATTACATGTAAGTTATTGGATCTTATTAACTCTACTCTAATACTGACTTTGTCTAGCTGACCTAACAATTGCAGCAGATGGCTCGCTATGTTGATTAGCACAAATGCAGTTGAATATTTTCTATGACCATAGTTAGAGGCATAACAAAAGTAATCAATACACCCTATCAGATGAGTAAACTTGCTGACATTTCAGACATCAGTAATCAAGTCAAGAAAGGTTTAAAGTCCATACCGTACGCGTTGACATTCGAAGCTCTCTTGTACGATGTAAAGATTGCATTTGTTTCTCCAATAGTTGGACTTACCGTAACGTATTTTGTTATGGTTTTGACAACCAACGATTGTTATAAAAACAAAGAAAATAAAAAAATTATATTGTTAAAATGGTTGGCAAATTAGCCTCACAATACCAACACTGAATTGTAAACACTACGCTCACCTATTGTTTCCTTAGAAACACCGACACACTCTATAGTTATATTTCATATGGATTGCCCTTGTTATTCCAATTATTTCCGACGCTGTCTATCGACTACTTTTTATACTATTACTTCTATAAATTACTAAATTCCTCATTGTTCAGTTGGTACTTTATTTGTGTATCAGGACACAGTTGGTTCTGACATCCACAGTGTTATCATTATCAAACCTGATGCATTCTGGGAAAGAAGAAAATCTGATGCCGGGATAAAGAAGGACCAATCCAACCTGGGATATGAGGTACGGTTATAAATAGGACGAATAGAAAACGCGCGAGAAGTATTTAGAAAAGCACGGCGCGAAAAAGATTGCTGGAATAATACACCAAATCGCGATATAGTATTTGTTTGGTTTATTGTTATAACCAGCGGGTTCTTTTGTTTAGTTGGTTACCACTGGTACGACTTCAATTTAGATCTAAATCAATTTTTGTAGAAATATGAGTCTTCAACATTCCCTCAAAACATACACATACAAATTAGAATAGATGGAATTGATGTTGATCGTACAATAATCAGTCAATATGCATTTGAAACTATCGGGTTTTTTTGTTCAATAGACCACTGTTGTTTCGTCCACTGGTAAACTAAACCAGTTTATGGACGAGGCTCATTTACCCGAAGACCTCGGAGGACCACTACCTTATGACCATGAAGATTGGATACGCAGACAAATGGTAAAAGGAATTGAATAAATAGAGGACTGGACGATTGATCGATCGAATGACTTATGATCCAATACTTGATGAATATTATTAAATGGATAGATAAAAGAATAAACAAAGGAATGAATGATTGAAACAATGAATGGGTGAAAAAATGAAAGAATGCCTATATGAGCGAATAAAAATATTAATTCAAAAAATAAGTGAGTAAATGGATGAATGAATTTGAATTGATAAACATCGGAATGAACGAATAAATAAACCAATAAATATGTGCACTAACGAATTAATAATGCGAGGGCGAGTGAGTACGCACAATAAAAAAATGAAAGGGGGAATGAATTAATCAATGAACGAATGCATTGACTTTGACGCAAAAGAAAGGAATGGATGAACAGGGCTGTTAAGGTAGTTTCGGATACTTGGATTTCTTCATTGAATTTTTTTATAAATCCTGTCATTTATAGATACATTTCCAAAAAACCCGCATATAAATGATGAAAAACGAGATGCGCGATATGGACGCGCAGTAGCAAGAGTCCGGAACTACCTTAAATGAACGTATAAATAAATACATGCAGTAAGATGTATTGATAAATGAATGATAGAACGATTGAATGAACGAATCTGTTATTGAGAAAGTAGACAATTCACGATAGCTCTCATGCTAGAGATTGGTGATTTTATATTTGTAGGAGATTGAAAGTTTTGTTGGAAGTTCGTACGCTACCTTAGATGATTTGAAATCCCTACAGCAACAACTAGACTTGGACGATCTAGGTGACACGGCGTCAGAAACAAACAGCCTTATCCAAGAACACGAATCAAAGCGAAGAACCTTGGACGAAATGTCTCAACCAGTTATCAAAAGAGGACGAGACTTGGTTCGATGGATTGAGCGATTTGAGCCAAAGCTACCGTCTGGTCAGCGGCAGTCTGATACTCCGGTATCTATGGTAACCGAAGAGAAGATGCAAGTACGCTCAGTGCTAGACCAGTTAAAGCGAAAAGATGACCAGTTACTCAGAATGTGGAAAAAGAGAATGTCTGAATTACGACAGGCAAAAGATTTGAGAGAATTTGAAATCGGCTTTTATAAGGTACGTATACTGAACCACGCAAATGTCTGCTTATCAAAAACCCTAAAACATTCCCTACTATTACCTCATTGGAGAAAGTTTGAAAAATAGGGTATGGTATTTTAATACTTAAAAGTATTGGCTGAGAAGAATGGACAGCTACGAAATGGACGCACCGGGAACTCCACCTCGCTGCCCCGCGTCTTTAGTCAACGTATATAGTGGGCCGATGTGGCTTGCTAGTCATGCTAATCATTTAAAAATGTTTTACCTAACTAATGTTTTCGTGTTTATTCTTTAAGATAATTGATTGGATTATTGGTCCTGGGGAGTCATATCTAAATATGTCCAATAAAATTGGAGATTCTGTGAAAAGTTGTGAGTTTCACAAACGAGCACATGAAGACTTTGAGGCCACTGCAAGGGTAAGTGACGTCATACATTAAAACATCTGTTATATGCACTTTAGTATAAATACACAAGTGATTATAGAAAATCGTGCGAAGTGTCGGTCGACACTGAATTCACACTAGTTCTCGATAATCAGGCACAGCGTTTCGCGCGCTTTTAGAAATTACTAAATGATCGTTTTCGTAACGTAAAACCCTCACTATAGTGATTTATGTCAAACTTGGCTGTTTATTGCAGGGAATAATTGATGAATTTGCCAAAGTCCGTGACTTGGCTATGAAGATGCTTGAAGGGAACCATTACGCTTCGAAGGAAATCAAATCTAGGAAGGACTATCTGGAAAAAGTGTACCGAAGTTTTACATCAAGGATGGCTCTCAGGAGGGACATTGTTAATGTTTCACTCAACTTTCATCAAAACTCAGCTACGGTATACATAAAATATTATACAGTAGAGACAGTTCATTTTCGAATTTTTTTTTTTTGTATACAAATATTTCAACGATCGTTGTTGCAAACAATTCTACGTGTACATTGAACACATCAGTAAATGAATGAATGGATAAATGAAAAACATTTTTCCCCCTCTCTCGATACAAGTTTTTTCTTTTTATTATGAAACCTTATTTGCTTATCGGCGGGAAACTTTCAGTGTTGGAACTGTTATTACATAGGTAATTGAATCGAAACATTTATAAGGCCATGAAATCTCCAAACGTTTCACAACAGCAGATTTAATGTCCCCTCTGTTTACTCTGATAGAAGGCTTGGGATTTTTAACGTAAATTAGCTCCAGTTGCGACAACGATTTTTTTAATAAAAAGTTATGTCGTATACAGTACTCCTATATTTTCTTTCATTAACTTTCTATTTTTCGTTATTGGCAGTCTGTTTGATGGACCGTTTTTTAAAACAAATATTTTCTGTTTTCAGTTGTCAAGTATTCTCGATGATCTTCTGGAACTTTTGTGTTCAGATGCTATCTTGAAAGATGATTTAGAAAGTGCCGAGAGGATGCTTTCTACTCTTGAGCAAAAAGCGGAAGGTAATGATTTACAAAACGTTTTAAATGAAATTTATATATTTTTGAATATCAGTATTCAGATTTTCGCGCTTGCGTGCATGTTGATTCCCGCCAAAACTTGTTGTCACCAGTCTCCCCTCGGAGATTTATTCATTTGCTGTTCGATCCTTTGGTAGTATTCATTTGCTTTGCCTTTTATACCGCATTTTTGTGCTTTTTAAAAGGGTTTTACTATATATTTACTAAAGGTAAGTTTTAAGCCTCATTTAAGCCTCTTTTTCAAGTAAAATAGACTTTTCTCAATATCTTCAATCAAAGTTTTAGTAATTTGATGGATAGGTATGATTCGTTCGATCCGTTTTCTTTGCTTGTATTTGTCGGTATATTTTTAGTGCTTTATGTGCAAAAATAAAGCAAAAGAGCTTGAAGTCTGTCATGTTTTGTTCCGGTTTTTTTTCAAGGGTTTTTTAGTAAGCAACTTGTAAAGTCTTTTGTGCCATGTTTTGTCTTTTTTCCCTAGATCTTTTAGTTGAAAAGCTCGTTTTCATGATGAATTTGTGAGCTTTTGTCTCCTTTTCTTTTTCACTATTTAGCTTTGTAAATCATTTAGCATTAGGTTGAGCAAATGCTATTGTTCATGTAATACCATAGTTGAGAGAGAAAGCATCTACAAGGTTTAAAATTTCCCCAAAACATTAACTTTAATGATTGATTTATCCTTCAGCTGTAAAACCATCATGTGAAGAAACACTGCGTGACAGTCACGTACTAACACAGCTACTCCAAGAACGAACTTCAAATGTCCAAGGAGAGTCTATTTTACTTGACTCTGAACAAGCTATTGAATACGTGCAGTCAACTGTCGATGAACTAAAAGAAAGAAAACAACGTACAGATGAGCTTTGTGATGTTAGGAGATTGAAATTACAGCAGATTTTACAGCTCAGAACGTGTGAGAGAGATGCTACACAGGTATCCTAATTGTTTACTTGAATATAATATTCGATTGATGTGATATGGTTATAATTGAATTTTCATTATTTATTGATGCGATATTCATTTTTTAACTGTATGAATTTTTATTTTGTTATCAAAAGTTTTATTTAAAATTATTATTTATGTCTGCAGTATTTGTTCATCAATCACTTATTTGTTAAATATATTATTTATTGTATTAACTTGTAATTTTCAACTTTCTAATATATTAATGTATGCCATCCGTTCACCTTCATTCATTCATATATTATTCTCTGCACCATTATTGTTTTCTGCTTTGTAATATGATCGAGGCTTCAACTGACTATCAATTTATTAATTTAACTACGTATTTAGTAATGTACACCTAATGACAACTGTGCTGTCATATAAAAATTAAATAAAAATGAACAAATATTTTATTGACAGACATTTTTGAGACTATTTGGTTAGTGTTTAGAATGCCAAATCAATAAAAAAATATTTCTTATCAATTCCTATATGCTATATTTAAATGTCAATTTTGATCTTCCATATGAAAACGTTTTTGCAGGTAGGAGTATGTCATGTACTTTTATATAAATATTGTTGACATAATGACGTTTTTCTTTCTTTTCAGGCTATCGAGTGGCTCCAACAGCTCGCCAATGGAGCAATCGATACTTCCAGAGATGTTGGACGAACGTCTGAGGAAACACATCATTTACAAGACGAACATGATAAAGTCGAAGGCACTGCAAAGGTAGTGTTATTGCAAGCAGATTGATGCATTATTGAATCAAAATCTCAGTCCAAAATGCAAAACATATACTTCTTTGTTTATTTTGTCCTCCGATTATCGTTTTACTTAGAATAAAGTTTGTTCGCATGTTATAATTTACACAATTAATTCGATTAAAATTTTGCATGAGCATTGGGGAACGGCGAGGAAAAGACCGGATTTTCAAAACTTGAAGCCTACTCAGCAATTTGTGTTCGTAACCTAACGTGATGTTCAGTATATATATACGTTTCTCTATCAAAAATTGAAAGTACATGCAGTTTTAATTTTGTTATACTTTGACTTCCCTTAAACTTTGTAATAGCAACATTTAACTAAGCTCTCTCATCACCTTCTCTACAATGTCGATAGGAGAAATACTCACAAAACATGGCTGTAGTAATTTTACTGTATTCACTTAATATGACTATTGTTTTCCAAAGGGAACGTTCGATTACGGCAAGCAGTTACTACAAGCTTCGTTGGTGTTGCGCAGAAATTGTCGCTATGAAATTGCGCCCACTCACGAAATGGAGGAGAATCTTGAACAAGTGTGGATGCATTTATCTAACGCAATGGCTGAGCGAGGCGCTCGTCTATCGGTTGCTTTGATGTTTTACCGCAGTGCAGAAATGGTGAGTACCATGCAAGACAGACAAGGAGGGAATTGTGCACTCTTTGGAACCCCCTTTTAATTGCCACCTTCGGGAGATAAAGAGGTTTACTATAGTACTTACCACAAGATAATATTAGGAGGGTACATCCCTGCGTCTAGTATTTCAAGTATACATAAAAATAGCCTGTGGACAGCCGTCCTCACCCCTCCCCTATGGGAAGTAGGGGGGGGGGGGGGGGGGGCGGCAGTACACAGGCTAACATAAAAAATACTGTTGTTTAGTGCGCAGCTAGCCTTTCTTTCAGTTTGGCGTAAAGGTGGCTGCTTAATGGACGGTTCCATACGAGTAGCACGCGAATGAAATGAAATTACGCGGCTAGCATTAGTGGTGTCTTTATGTTGATATGATATTGTATGATAGAGAAGGTTTGACTCTTGTTCAGATTGTCTCTACTGTATAAGATAGATACGCGTGAATCGCGGCTTAGAAGGTAGGCTATTCCGCTGTGTACTGGAAATCATTATATTCTATGTTAGCTTCGTTCTGTTGTTTAACTTAGAGTCTTGGGTTGTTTCTATTGAATTACGTAGACTGTGCCCGGTACACGGAGGAGGAGCCAGAATGAGTGTCTTTTAAAACTAATCATTGACACAGAATTAAAACCATTTAAAACTGTTCATAGTTTATGCAAAGAATTGATGACCTGAAATCAGACTACATCCACGAGTACCTCCCCAACACTTTCTCAGAGGCTTCTGTGGAAGAAGTGGTTGCAATACACCACGATACTAAGCATAGCGTCAACAAAGAATATTCAGAAACCGTTGCTATGGGAAGAGCTTTGATTGACAGGATGAATTTCCCTGACGATGCGTCCAGGGCGCTTCATCCACTTGAAGAATGTCTTGAGGAAGTCTATGACGTCAAAGTAATGTTTGGGGAATTATGGGAAGATAGAGAGGTACGTCTGCATAACTGGAAACATGGACAAGACTACGGCGATGACGTCAGACAGGTAAGTTGACTAAAATTAATGACAATTCGATAATTTAAATACTTATAATAAAAAAGATCAAGCAAATATATATATCAATGAATTGAAATGCGTTCGGTGTTTACACACAGAAATACAGATACATGAGAAAAATATCATATGCCCTAGATATATATCATATAAATATGTCCATTTTCGGGTTATCTAAAGTCCTATACTGAAGACGACTAGCCGAGACGATAACTAAAACGTTGTTGCATGGGTCCTTATCTCTAAGGAACAATGTTTTGTGAAAAGTGCCACTCTGAGAGATGTTCACGGCCGGCTATGGCCTTATAAGAGTAGAAACTTTGCACATTTCTATGTCAAATTTGACAAAGGTAACTAAGGTAAAAGTCCCATGTACATTTATAAGTAGGTTAAGCAAGATGTGCATTCAGTTGAAATAGAAAGAGTTTGACTGTGCGCGCCACAGTTGGTGTTCGAACTACGCTTGAGAGGTTGCACCAAACCTACCAACGGATTGCAAACTCCATGGAAAATAAAAAATCATATATGTATCTTTACTAAGTAGGATTAAGACATTGTTCTTCTTTTAGCATGTATCATACAAGAATGGCGTTAATTACGCCTAATTTTTCTTTTTTATTAAGTTTTTCAACTGGCTTCATAATATGTCGAAAGAGATCAGAAGATCAGAATGGATTGTTGGAGAGGACGTACGAGAAGCAGAGGCTCTTGAAGCTGTGCTCAGAGAACAGGAAAACGAACTCAAGGTTTGTCACATTATTAATGAAATACCCTTCATATACAGTGGAACCCCGCCTTACGGCCACCCGCTTAATACGGCCACCCGCTTAATACGGCCACCCCTTTATTGCGGCCAGTTTTTTATGTCCCGACGAAATGCATGCCCATATATTTTCTATAAAATCTACCCGCTTATTACGGCCACCCCGTTAATACGACCACTTTTGGCTGTCCCTTCAGTGGCCGGATTAACGGGGTTCCACTGTACATCATATCTTGACTGTACTCGTAGATAACGCAGCTCTTGCCCATTAATGTAGCGCGTGCATGCTTTATACCGTACATTCGCAGTATCTAGCTATATAGACAGATTTGAGGCAGCCAGGTCTTGGTCATTTCTAAGCCGGCTGACCGAGATGGTGGATGGGATATCAGTTAACTAATCAATATGCATAATATCACACCTTTTAAAGAGGGCACCAGAAAACAATATTAACATGTAGATGAGGCATGATGTCCGGGATGGTGTAGTATTGAAAAAGACTGATGATATTGATGTCTGACGTTTCGACAATCTGAGCGGAAACGTCAGACATCAACACCATCAGTTTTTCTCAAGACTACACCATCCCGGACGATGATGCCTCATTTACATCGATTACACCTGGGATCAGACCATTCACTCTTAATATTAACATGATTATTTAGTCACTGCGTTTCTCAAGTCAGATACACGTTATTTTAATCCCACTGCCTACTCCCACTTCCCATGATCCCTCTCGGTCTCAGTATGATCTCTAGTTTATATGATGATAATGTTTTGAATATTATTAACTTTGCTCAATTAGGCCGTATGTAAGGTGACACAAAAGTTTTTTTTTCGTTTCAAGCCTACATTAATTTATGTTATTTTATATAAACAAGCTCAACAATAATTGCATTACAAGTATATCCTAACTAACGCTTTTTCTTTAAACGCCCTTTAACCGACCGCCCGATCAGCTTGCTAACATCTACCATATCCAGGTTACAACTATTTTGATGAATAAAAGCAGGTTCTACACAATAATCGTCGAAAAAAAAGTTGTTCTATTCAACTACCCCCTTAACCGACCGATTGCTCCAAAAGTCCGAATAATCACATTACGCGCACATCCGAAAACCTATGAAATTTATGAAATTGAGTTAGGGCGAAGATATTTGTGCATTAAAAGAATAGCATGATTAGATTATAATATGCACGTCACGATGTCACGCAAGTCACGCGCACCCAGCTTATCTTCATTTTATCTAACTAAATCCAAAGTCGCCTGTGAAAAAGTTTTTGAAGCTTGAGAATAGCAATATTCTGTTAGTCTGTGGATCAGCAATGAAGAAATGATTCGTAGAGATGAGATAATACAATGTTTTTATTCAAAACATGTTTCGGCGTTGACCACCATCATCAGTGGATATAAGATAGTGTTATAAGCACCTTTTCATCTAAAGAAAAAGTGCAGTTGTGGGGCATGTTTCTCTAGTATTTCTTGATAATTAGTTAATTAGTTCTACATGTCCAGTCGATGAAAGGCTTACTGTGGAATAACTTTACAGTTACAAGCAACTGGATCACTCAAATCAGTTTTCAATTATTAAAGTAGAACCCATGCTTATCGACACTAATTATGGACACCCTGCATGTTTTAGTTTTATCCCCTTCTCTATATTATTAAAGATGGTAATATAATGAAATTTGTAACACCGTAAAAACTTTACTGATGTTTCGAGCTCTAGCCCTTCGTCGGAGTAAAAAGGTGTTACAACTTTCATTATATTGTCTATCGTTTATATCAAACACCGACGAAGCGTATACTAGTTTACTCGCTAGTTTTCATTACATTTCTATTTTATCAAGCTGACTTGATAATGTTATTTAAAAAAAAAATTGAAGTAGGTTTTATTTCTTTTACAACCGATCTAACAGATGCTCAGTTTTATTTAAATTTCATAACAACATATTTTATTTTCTAAAAAAACAATATTTATTCAAACCAACGATTTATATTACGGCCAATTTTGTTTGTTTCCTGATGTTTGCGGGGTTCACTAGCTTTTTTGCGTTACATGCTCATTTCGGTTTAATAATAGTCGTTTTGTTACGGTCATTCATGCCTAGTGGAAAAATAAAGGTAAAGTCCTAGGACGCTTTCCATAAGGGCTATCATTTGGTAAACTAAGAATTAGCTTTCCGTCTTTCTTTGTTTATTGTTTATAATATACAATACTATTTATTGAAGTCTATTTATAATATTCGGCGTCCAAAACGGTGTGTGATTTCGAGCGGAAATAGGTCAATGTGAGCTAAAGTGGCGTGACATATTAAATATTGTAATAAGTCTTGCCCAACCTAGATGAATGTTTATATTCTAAAGTATTTCAATATTGTATGTGTGGATTTATTGAACCATGAAAGTACGCCATATTTGGGTTTGGACCAGATAATCCAGCTCTCCATAAAAAAGTCTGTACTGAAAGTTTAGAGAGATAACAGTTTTAGCTTGTGTTAATTTGCTGTCAAAAGATTTGATTTGATTGGCTCACGAGATCATTTGAGTCAACTCTCGTCGACTTTACACACGGTATTGATGTAACGACAAAGAAAGAAAGACAGATATTTGCTCATTGGGGCGTGGAAAGACCCATTGGAATTTAGCTATTGCTATGCGTATTGATTTTGTGTTCGTTTGGCATTTGATCCTTGCATAATCAGTGATCGTTATGTCGAATTGATCGTAAAATCGACATACACTCGAGAAGAATTTTGGCGTTCTTTCACGTTCGCACACTAGATGAACTTGGGGAAACTTACGATTTATTTGTAGGTAAGTCAATGTGTGAGTGGTTTGATTATTATATGTTGTTCACAAACTTCTTGGACTGATGGAGGGTCAACTCTCCACGCGAACGGCTTCAATTTACATTGAGAACTCTTAGACTAACTTCGAACTACCGTGGATAGTTTAAATGTAGATTACAGTTACTCAAATTCACTTGAAGCTGATATATTTCACCGGTCGAAGGTTTTAAACGCATTTTGAGTGTAATTAGTCATGGGTTATTAGTTTATAGCTATCTAACCGCATCCGTGTGTTTATCGTATTCATTCTAGAGTCTTTCATCTACGATTGTTGGTTCTACAGTTATAGTTTGACTTATACATTCTTTAGCAGTTTACTTGAGTAGAGATAGTAAATGCCAACAGTGTATTCAAACTGTTAATGCATTTAGCACCTACAGAGTTTGCTTCGTAGACGTCCTTTATTTTAGTTTGTAAACAAATAGATTCACACAAAATGCAACGATAAAATGTTCGATAGAAGCATTGATCGATATTCCCAAACGTTTCGAATCAATTTCAATCAAAAATCAATTACGAATTATCAACTTACTACAAAGGGGAAATGACCTGATGCACTACTATTGTTATGCTCCATGGAGTAGTATTGATATTCGTTAGATATTATATGTTTATACGGTTAATGTTTAACTTTAAAGCTAAAAAAGATTTGTTTTTGTCAGTTGTGACTGACACTAACTGAAGTATTTACATCGTCTACTATTCACAAGCGATTTACCTTAAACTATATTCATTTACATATGAATTGTTTAAATATATCCCGTGTAGACTAATGGTAAATCATTCGATTCAGATGCATAAACAATCCCAATATCAGAACATTTTCCCGTTATGTATGAATTATCATCGCATTTTATTTCATGTTTTCCATTAGTTACTATTACCCTATATTTACGTTTTTTATAACAGGATTAAAATTCCGTGAAATTTCGATACTGAGTTATATTTTGTAACGTGAATCTCGGGTCAGAAGGTCATGCCATTGAACATTTTATTGCAATACTTGGTAGTATTATTGCCGTTTGTTTCTTTAATATAATCAATTTATTAATTTTTTCTTAAGTATCCGTGATAAAAGAACCAAGCTAGCGGATGCAAGCTTCGATCTTTTTGAATTTAGCGTGTGATTGTAGTGTGAAGAAAGTTGGAATGGCCAGATGTTCGTCAAGAGTGTTCTTTCCTGTTCTAAGAACAATATCTTGAGACCATTTAGAATGCATTTCAACCTAATTTGCTAACATTCGGCAAAGGGCTTGTTTATATTATGAAGTAGCACTTAATTGTTATTGTGTTCCTTTCTGCATTCTTTTCCTATTCATTGAGCTTGTTATTGCAATTTTTAACGTAGTGCAACATGTTAATAAATGTAGCTTTGTCTAACAAAGCCATTCCCTATTATTTTATTCTGTTATCAAATATGAATTGATTATCAGAAATCACATCAACCAATTTTTGTCTTTTAAAATTCTTTCATCCACTTCGTCAAACTGATTGTAAATTGCGCGGGAAAACTTCGAGGGAAAACTCTTAAGGGTATACCGTGTCAATATCTTTTTATTATATTATTTTGTTTATTACATTTTTACCTTGTTTACAATTTGTGTATAATGATATTATACATAATCTTGTCTATTTGTGAAAGAATAGATAAATATATGTATTGAATTTAGACTTATTATACACATTTGTATAGGCCATTTTGATAGCCTATTAGTGTTTGAGACATTGTAAGGTAAAGAGATTTCCGTGATGTACAATATGTAATTACCTCCTGCCCAAAACTAATCGGAAATCGCATATACGTTATTGGGTTGTTTTCTGCTATCTTTTTTACATATTACTGAAAGTAGTTTTTATCTTGTATTTCATAAAATGTGGTTATTTCTTTGATGACAAAATTGGTTGAAAATTGGTTTGACCTTAAGTTAATTGTCATTCACTTAGAGCGCAAACTGCGCTGAAACCATAAGTAATAGCTGTTATTTAATGACTATTTAGGAAATATTACTTAAACAGAAACATCAAATACAAAAGAAAACAATACCTTATTATTTGTCTTTGATAGTGACCAATAGTCACTCAATAAGAGCTATTACACAGCAGCAATTATGGATATAGTGTTTGCCCTCTATCTATTCTTTTCAATAATAATAATAATTTAACATAATAATGAAATATGTTTAACGCGCATATTCACCAAAGGTTTATATACGCACTTATTTCACACTTGACACGGTTTTCTTTGTTATTCATAGGGATGTATCTCCGATATAAACCCCTCATTATACCAATTCAAGGGTTATATCTAGATATAAACCCGGGTCTATATCTAGTTATAACCTTTGCATTTATTATTTATTGCAACATTAGACTTAGAAATTTTTACTAGATAGCGATTTTTGGAGAAAAAAATCTTTGAGTACCAATGTGAGGACTCGAACCGAGAACCTCTGCATTGCTGTATCCGCGCTTTAACCCATTATACTACATAGTCATCCGATAGAAAGTTAACAACAAAAACTCGTTTAATGTCATCAAGTTCATTAGCATTCAAGTTCGTTAGTATTCTTCTGAATAGAATTGAAAAGTGATTGTTTAATATTTCCTTATGGGAATTCATTGACAATGAACATTAAATTATGAACAGATTATTGACATATTTTTGGATTGGTTTTATTTTTTTGAATACGATCAGTGAAAATCATACATTGTTTTCTTTTCAGAAAACCTTAGTTATCATTGAAAAATGTCGAGTCAGATCTCAGCCTAATGGTTTAGATTGTGTCAGTACTATTTTGTTATGAAAACTTTCAATAAACTTCAATTACGGGAAAACTGTTGTATTCTAGTGACAAAAATCATTAACAGCTAGCATTCCACCTTATTCATTAGTTCCAATGGTTTGACTAATTTAGTCTTTGTATTAAGGAATCAAAACTAAGATAGCATAACCTCCTTCAATCGTGTTCTATCAATAAGATTTTGATTTAAAAATGCACCGAGCCGGTTCCCTGCACATTAATATTTTCTATTCATATCATTTCTTTTATCAAATACGACTCCCAGTAGATACTAATTAGTAAGATTTGAAAAGCCGTTCTTTTATTTCTTAACTCAAATCATGTGTCTTTGTTAGAATAGGATTAAATCACTGTTTTTTTGTGAGAAAACCTTCTCAAGTGTGAAATAAATTAGTTACATACCTCGAATGTTCGGCTATAAGCCTATATATCCCTTGGGCCTGCGGCCCGCGGGATATATATGGCTTATAGCCTCCATTCTCGGTATGTAACTCTTACTTATTCATTATGACCATGCACTGAAAACTAAACTAGGTAATAGATAATACCCAATGTGCGCACTCCCTAGTTTTTAGAATAAAGCATGATGGGAAACCGAGCCCTTGCCCTATTGTGCGTCCTCTAAAAAATACCCAAATAAATAATTACTATTTTACTCTCGATTTTTAATATTTTTTTTTATATCTAAGTGACAGCAGTTGAACATTATTTGATTGCTTTTATAAGTATTTCGATATCTTAGCCTCAGTCAATATTTACCTAAATCATTAGAAATAGTTAATGACTCATAGTGAGGTAGCTTGAATCATTTTGATGACCTGGAGCATCATAAAGGCGATTATAATCGGCACGAGATTAGAAGAGCTTTACTTTAGGACACCAATTTCGTATTTGAATTTTAAATTTTAAATAAGTAAAATTGCACATTCGGCCGGTTTTCCGAGGATGCCTCTAAAAATTATAATGTTTATTGGTCGAAAATGAGTAAAGGATTTTGGAGTCTTTCGCTGTACCATACTATACGCGTGTTTGCATTAGATTTTTTTGGCATTAGAGATTTCACATGACTAGTGTGAAACGTTCAGAGCCGTGTGCCTTGTCGCGACAGTGGTGTTATTAGAATTTTGACGTGCCTTGCCGTACTTTGACCGCGTTCGTGCCGCGAGCTTTTCGTAATCATACGAAATCAATTCTATACTCTATCCTCCCTCGCTACTTTTTTCTGTCGTTTTACCCCTTTATTCGTTGTATGATTCGCATTTTAACCATCTGAATAGCTCGATCACACTTCAAAATGTGCATCTAGCTTATACCTCCTCAATCATTCCAATAAACCAACTTGTTTCGTGAGAGTTTAGATGTAAAAGAAGGTGGGGTGGTGGGATCTCTATATGCCATCTGTCCTTTTCAATCCTTTTAAAGTTTGATTGTTAAACTATCAGTAATATTTCTGTCTTCACTATCGGCAAGTATTCCTGGTAGTGACCTCTAGAGTCTATTTCTATCGCAAGTATTCCGTATATAACTCCCTATCGACTTATTTAGATGGAATATTTTAGAACATTGTAAATATAGCGTTCTAGAAAATGTTAATAAAGCAAACTTTTTATAACAAAAGCTGGAATTGTACCAATAAGATTGTTTTTGCTTGGAATATGATATTTTTTGTTCACATATTTTCACTATCAACTATTTTTTACGTCCCATTTTCCCCTTTTACGAATCAGTCATATACGAATTTATTACGAGTACTTGTCTCGAAATAATATGCCAGTACTTATCATATATTTGTCGTATTTGTATAGAGAAAACAGAGAGAATTCCAGGAAATTTTATGGACTGTAAAACAACTTCATCCTGTTGGTGCTGAACGCAATACCATGGCGGAGTCTTTAGATGACGCTTGGAGGGACTTGAACGTACAGTTGGAAGGACGTCGTGTTTTACTGGACACCTCCCTGGCATTCCACTATGGCGTGGAAGAGGTAACTGAAGCTATATATATATATATCTTCTCTTCTCTTCTCTTCTCTTCTCTTCTCTTCTCTTCTCTTCTCTTCTCTTCTCTTCTCTTCTCTTCTCTTCTCTTCTCTTCTCTTCTCTTCTCTTCTCTTCTCTTCTCTTCTCTTCTGTCTGCCTTTAATTGATAGGAATTAGATATTATTCTTTTATATAAGTTCGACGTTTCTCAAATATAAATTAACATGTCAAGTTTAAACTACAACAAGAGAAATAGAAAGGCCGATGGCTTTCTATTGCGATGAGTGTCACGTTCAATGCTACTTAGCACCATTGATGTAAATATTTCGTGACAAACCAAAGCCGTTTTTACCGTTTGTCACGAATATGATGCATGTAAAGCCAATAACATACCTATGGCAGTATGACATTCATGTCCACATTAAACCATTTCTGAGGGCAAAGGCCATAATTTATAATGAAATCAGTATTTTGACTGATATTTTTCGTTTTGCTTCTGTGTAAACCTAGATGATTTGTTCGTGCAAATCAATAATGTCAAATCTTCGATGCATTCTTTTGATTCAGTTTTTTCATCAAGGAAATGTTGAAAATTCAAATGCAAAATAATTAGATCAAAGTGTTTTTTGTTTTGTTTTGTTAAATTGTAAATGAATTTTCCTTCGGTTGAGTAGTAGCCTTAAGCGGCATTGTGTCTTTGCGGTGTTTGGATTTTTGTGGCTACTTTAAGACAATGGTTTAATCAAAAATAGCTACACCCTTAAAAACAATCGTTTTACCATATTAATCAAGCCAATAATTATTATCCTTTTTAGTTGTCGAGAACCATAATTGTTCTTTTAGTTAACTGTGATTACAGTAGAAGGACTTGATAATATAGGAGTTAAACAGCAAATGTATTGCTGATAACACTAATCGCTTGACCTGCACTCATAACCTTTACAAATTCGTAACATCACAATTTTTTTTTATTATGAATATATATACCTAACACTGAAGGAGTTTTCCGCACATTTTACAGAGGTTTTAATTGTAACAATTAACGCATGATTCCAGAATGTTCTTTAATCTATGCATCAAATGAAAAGTAAGTGGAAAATACGAAAGAAAGAAACAGAAGTTGAAAAGTGAAGGGCCTAACAAGCAAATATTGACGCTAAAAACAAGAAAAAAAAAGCAGCGAAAATGAGAAAGAAAAGAAAAGGGAAACAAAGTGAAAGTGGTAAAATGAAAAGCATGGATAGTTTTGAAATATGTCTGGTAAATATGTCGCCGAAGTTCAGGCGAAGGTCGTGTCTTGTGTACGTAAAAGAAATTACGAGAGTGTCTCTTCATAACGACGCTACGTCCAAATATGGCTCGAGTCTTGAGTGGATAATTTTAGCTTCGAGTCGATGATTTTGTGGATTTATTTCCTTAATGACCTTCAAGGGGTTACAGCATTATGAAAATACTCTACTAATATTTTATAATAAACTGTAAAGGGAGTTTTATACTATGTTATCCAATGGTTGTTCATGTTATGAACCTTCTTAAAATGTCTTAATTGGAGTAAAATATTCATTTTTTAGATGACAGCTGGTTGAGTGCATTGATAATATCAACGCCTGTCCACTTACACAGATGATTAAGATTATTGACCAACAACATAGGAGATATTATGCTTTAATAGTATACTTATCCTATGTTACGTACACAGGAGGTCTATGAAACAGCCAGTACTTTAAGGAGTGGTTAAAATGACCTCGTAGAATTTGCAATAATCATGAAGACCAGACCAATTGGCGTTGTTGCGATACTTTTGAAACGTTATACGGGTCGTTCTAGAAGTCGCCGCAGTCCTTGATGTATTAAAACAAAGAGTAGACACTTGTCAACAGTTATAATCAGTTATGTCGTGACGTTTGTTCAATTATTCAAATTATTCCTGACACTGTCTAAAATCAAAATGATTGGTTCCAAGAAATAAGTCTATTTTGATCTGACGTCCTTGTCATGGATTGCATTTCTTAGATAATCGACTATAAACCAAGTTTCCTTTAATTGGACCTCTGACCTGTTTAGATAGTCAAATGCGGGCTGTCACACCGTTTGGTATGCTTGGAATGGTTAGGAGCGTTGTATGGTAACTCATTTCGCTGGAAACTCTATCCCTCTTCACATTACATCGAGCACATACGTACAGCTGTCTACGTTGACTCTCTGTTCGGCCATTACTCCTTATTCTAAAGCTGTTGACCAGGTACCGGTGCCGAATCTAGAGCATTAGAACTTAAGAGAGGTCCACGGACAGAATAAGGTAATATGTCAGACGTGCAAAGAAATTGTTTGTCGGTTCTCATCTTAACTGCAAACTAAAGATATTTTAGATGAAGCAAAGTGTAGCAAAGTGTCATGCAGTCGTCTTTAATGTAGCGTTTCTGTTCACTATCATAAGGCCATAACGTACTTGTAACGCTAAACATTGCCCGCCATTGTTATAACTTGAATGTACCGTGGTTGCACCGTTGGAAAAAGCTCCACTTTACGATTTCAATATTAATTCAAGTATCTAGTTGTTGTTGGAAGCCTGTCCTTAAACATACTGCATTTGTGCAACATGTTTCGTCGACTAGCCATGCGACGCAATTAACAGATTTCACTATTTGGTCACTGTATTCATAGCGGACTGTGGTATTGTTGAATTGAATGTACTAATTCCATAATGCATTGTATCGACTTCTGTTCAATCATGTGGTTTAAGATATCAACAACATGAGCTAGAGGTGACTTGGTATACACATTGTTATATGCTTCTTTTAACACAAGACAGAAAAAATTACTCGAAATTACAATTTGGTTTATACCGGTTTATGCAGTCATGACATTTTTGGAAATCCAAATGCGCTAAATATTTCCGCGAAAACAAATAACGAAGCATATAACACCTGGATAGCCATCTTAACTAGCGTGTTTCAAAATGTTCATTGACTGTTTTTTGAATGTGTGTCTTTAACAGATATTGATAGTTTTTGAAAAGACGAATAATTCGAACAATATTGCGTGACTAAACTAAGTAGATTATCATTGGTTGACCTTTCGAGCGCTCCGTACATAATCCAGGACAATACTCTGTTAGAATGGTCGTTTTTAATAGCAAAAATATGAGTACCATTTCGCATGTTCAACGTTTTATTTGAAATGAAAGACGTGGATGAATATTTTTCAATTACTATACTTTGTTAATATATCATTTAATTAAAAATGCAAACTTTTGCTCAGAGCCCATATTAAAAAAACGCGGACTGTCTCAGACGAATGGCCACTTGAATCAAAATAAGTTAAATAAAATATTTGTTTATTTTCTATAGTTCACAGACCAGTTTACTGCGGCTCAAGATGAGCTTAGTAAAGCTCTACTCGCAGAAGATGTAACGTCCACTTCATCATTACTCAATCAATATCAGGACCTTCGTAAAAGTGTCATCGAAGTATCAATGGAGACACTTGCAAAAGGGCAGACCTTACTGGACCGTTTGCGCCAGGCAGGAATTCATGCTGAAACTAACAACAGACATGCTACCAAGGCAGCGTGCTACAGCATTGAACGAGTGCTTGAAGCGTTGCATCTTCGTAGAAGACAATTGGACGATCTTTGGAAAGGACGGAAGAAAAATCTCGAGCAATCTGTGAAGAAATGCAAAATCGAAGAGGAGGCAAAAAGGGTGGGTATTCATTTTATTGTCTGCTGACATTTGGAAGCAGCTAATTCAAATATGACAATACGTGATTGGACAAATTTTGTTTTTCTTTATTGTCAACTGAATTAAATTATTATTAATTATTAAAGAAATAAAGTTGGCTACATTACGTTACAATATCTGGCAAAATCGAACAGAAGACAAAATAGACTACTTTTGGGCAATCATTCTTTTCACACCTGGAATCTGCTTTCTTAGATATGATAACGAATACAAGAATGAATTCCCTTTTTTTCTCTTTTAATTAAAGCTAAACTTAATTAATTTTAAATTGAAAATGAAATGGAATAAAAAGTACTCGTTGTCTATTAACATTACATCATCATAACATTTCTTTCTTTGATGTACATTAGTTGAATGTATGGCTTCGCGAGGAAGCAGAAGATTATTTAAATTATAAAGACACTGGTGACAGTGCTTCCTCCACCATGGTATTTCTTGATGAACATGGGAAGTTTGAGGCAGCAGCAAGGGTAAGATCAGTACAGTATACATTAATAATTTTTAATCCACCGACGTCAAATAGCTTAAAGCTCCGCAATCACCTGAAGAACCTTTACCGACGGACATTACCAGTTTAAGGGGTGCCAAAAAGTGACGTGTGTTTTTTAGATTTGTTCAGAATGTATGCATTTGTAACTAATATTCATCTAAATTGCAAACATTAAAAAATTATCAAAATAAAAATTTGGCATTTGAGTGACTGTAAACATGCTTCAAGGTCATTGTACAAGGTGTGCGACTAACAAAGCCCATTACAGCTCCACCCTATGCAGTCAAGGGATCTTTTATTGTATTTTTTTCCCTTTGAGCTTACGTTTTTACCCTACTCTCGTACAACGACGACATTTACTAAATTATATTTCTCCATGCATCCGCTAAATAGAAAAGTCGAAAATAAACCCCCAGAGATTCAAACGTTTAACTTTTATCTACCATTTAACTCTATCTAATTCATTCTCCTGTGCAGAAAATATAAATATTTTGATTTATCTTCTATTGTCCAGGAAAAGGAAGAAGCCGTCGAAAGACTTGCTCGGGAGACTGAAAAACTAGCGCATGCTGATTTTGAAAAGGCTGAGGAAACGGTTGTTTTAATCAATAAACTACAAGTGGACTTCCGTACCTTCCTCACCAGACTCGACGACAGAAAGAAAATCCTCACAAAAACCTATGATTTTTATAAAAATGGGCACAAGGTTTGTAAATAATATATGTCAAAAAATGATAAAGAGACATTTGTACTTTGAAGATAGAGAAAAAAGGGGTATTTGAGCCGTCAGTAATATCATTTTTGTACATGAAAAAGGACCACACCCAAGACCACACCCTACTCGCGTGCAACGATGACATTTACATACCTGGGTCTTGGCTCTAGCTGATTGTGGCATATTTAGGGCCACAGGAACTTCCACATATAGGATCCTTTTACTTGCGTTTACGTTGGCCTTCGTCTTGAAGAGAAATAATAATTGATATATAATCCTTGATAATTACTTTTGTTGATCCCTCTTTTTGTTATTGTGTATGAAGTCTTGCTGTTTACACGAAAGGATATACCGAATTGGTAGTTAACCTCCTTGTGGTAATTTGTCGGTTAATAATTAACCAAATTAAAATTATCTTCCTTTTTATTTAAAAATTCTGATTGCAAACATACTATTGTTTTGCAGGCAATGACAAAACTATCAGAAATTGAAAGCAGACTGACGGAAGACAAAGTCTCCGCAGAGGAACAGAGGCAGTTCCTTTCGGAGATTAGACAAGCGTCAGCATCACAGTTACGGGAAGGTCGTTTACTATCCGAACGACTTGGACAACCCATGCAATTGCCAGTGGTCGTTAAAATCTACGAGGAATTACGAGAACGAAGCAAAGCGCTAATAGTTAATTTGCAAGGAGAGGATGAATTAGAAACCGAGATCGAACAAGTCATCGGCTGGATCAAGTATGCGGCGGAGAGCTTCATGGATTCCAATTCAGAAATGGGCTGCACGATGAAGTCGTCTCAAGACTTTCTCAACCAACACCAAGACTTAGAGGCAGAAGTCAAGGTTTGTAACTTGAAAGAAGTACATTTTTTGAGTCTAATTGACCCAAAAGGCGGTGCTACACAAACAAACAAATAATCAATCAAACAAACAACAAAAATGCAAACAAACAAACAAACAAGCAAACAAACAGACAAACGAAACAAACACACAAAAAGAAACAAAAAAACAACAACAACTATCAAACAAACAAACGACAAACAGACGAATAAGCAATCAAACAAACGAACGAACAAGCAGACGAACAAGCAATCAATCAATCAATCAATCAAACAAACAGACGAACAAGTAATCAAACAAACAGACGACCCCAAAAAAATTAACTGTACCAACAACGTTTTTGTGCAAAGGCTACCAAAGTGCAATGAACAAGTGCAAAAATAATAATGAATAGTTTTTGTTACTTACATCTAATCAATATATTTTTGTATCTTCTAGGAGTTGCATGAGAAAGTACGAGAGCTGACATCACCGTCATCCATTCGAACCAAATCCGATGAAGATCGTTTAAAGACTCTCAAGAGTGTTTGGGCCGCAATGAACAGCCGTCTTTCTTTCAGACTTTCTTTAGGCAAACTATACTTTGACTTCCACAGACACAGAAAATCAGTAAGCTTTTGAATATGTCCTAATGTTTTAACTATACCAAAGAAAATACCATACTTCCTAATAACTTATATATATTCAATTTAAAACCTTGCAAAACATTAAAGCTTTTAAAACTTCGCTTTGACTGATACTACCACTTTTTATGAAATGATTACTTGACTAAGAATATTAATTTCCCTTTTCCCATATTTTATGTCTCATCATTTCCGAACATTTTCGACGTATTTGGTTTCACTATAAACTATTTTTTGCTGCATTTGTGTGATGGAGTTTGGTTCTTTTCAGCTTTGGGAGACGTTGAATGAGCTAGAGTCTCAACTAACGAGTGACGAGCCAAAGGAGAATGTCGATGCATCCGCTTTAATGTTTGCTCGTCAGCGTCAGTCAAGAGAAGCCATTATTTCTGCTTCAGACAGACTTCAGAAAGATGCGCGTACTCTGATGGAGCAGTTACAACGGGTGGGTAAAAGATTCACGGCAACAAATTGAATTACTAAGGATTTACTATTGTTAATGTGCTTCTGGAACCTTACAGTGTGAATAAACATGGGTTTTCAGCTTTGATCGAAACACATAACATATCTATTATTCTTGTACCCCAGCTTAGAAAACCTTCTGAAAGTGTTTAGACACTTGTATTCATTATATTCCAAAAGGCAATAAAACGATATTTTTTATAATTATATATAATTTTTTGATAAGCCATGATTGACACTGCAAAATAGAGGGCCTTACTACTACTATCATGCAATTATGATTAAGTACATGATCCATAATACATATTTTTACCTTCCTTGGTATCAATAGGAGCCGAAAGACACATATTTGAACCGTGATTCTGCTGGACGTGCTATTCACACTATCCTTATCGACCTACAAGATCGACTTGGTAATCTTGACCAATTATGGAGACTACGAGATGAACAATTCCAGAAACACCAGCAACTAAGCACGGAATTCCTTCAATTTGAAAAAGGAACAAGACAGGTTGGTATGGCGGATACCTAAATGTACAAACAATTGGATCATCAACATCATAAAAGCAACAGTTTCGGTAGCATTTGCAACTTAATTAAAAAATAATGCCTATGCCGTTACTTATAATTACAACAAAAAACAACAACAATAATAACAATAACAGCAAAAATATCACAACAAGCACCAACAACAGCATCCATAAGTATATACAAGAACAACAATTATTATAATTATGATAACAACTTTTAACTTTTAAAACCACAAGAGAAAAACATCATCAACAACAGCAAAAATAACCCAATCAGCAACAACATCATGATCAACATCTTTCACAACCGTTACGATTATTATAATTCTGATAACAACAACAACAACAACAACAACAACAACAACAACAACAACAACAACAACAACAACAACAACAACAACAACAACAACAACAGCAACAACAACAACAGCAGCAGCAGCAGCAGATACAGCTACAACGGTAACATGTTCTATAAGAATTACAATTGCAAGAAAAACTGTTTGTCTGTTGTATTTAGGTCATATCGTGGATAGAGGAACAGAGCGAGCAGTTCTTTCCTGTAATGGTGGATTACAATTCCCTTCCTGCAGACCCCAGAGATCTCGAGGAAAAACTGAGAAAATTTCGAGCAGCAGCACAGGTATAGTGGGATAGTGAATCGGATCCCAGCAACACCTTATTTGTTGTTTCCAATCGATCATGGAACCATTAGAAACACACAGATTGAATTTAAAATATGATTTTTGTGGATGTAGAAAAGTAGAAATAGTGGATGAGGTAGGTCCTTTGATGATGATTTCTTACTAAGCAGTATAATTTCAGTGAAATACGCTACACTTAAAGTTTAACCTATAGTAACACTTGAATATGTTCCTTACTGAATGTCATTCACCGTTAACTCTGCACAAACGTTTTGAGTATTTTTATGTGATAAACTGTAAAACTGAATAGGCTAATAATAGTAATAATAATGTAACGTCGGACCTGTAACAGACGATGAAAGACGAATGCTCGAAACGTCATGCAGTAAATATCTTAAATGTATGTATGAACCTTTGTTTTCACAGATGATGATAATTTTCTCGGTTCATTTCCCATTATTCTGTATCTTGTTTTCAATATGTATTATTTCTGGTTTACTGAGTTTGCATTCCTTTTTTTGTCCCAATAGATGTTCCTTTTAGAGGAATAATTAAATTAGTTAATTTCCTTAGTGTTCTATACGGTTTTTTTTACAGAAAACTGATGAAGAGGTACAACGTCACATTCAGGCTGCAGAACAACTTTCGGAAGAAGATCTTAGCTACCAAGCAGCCATCGCTCTTGTAACGGATGAGTTAAAAATAGCTTACGAACGCTTTAAGACTTTGATGTCTGACTATGAGGTGCTTTTGGCCATGTGTGCAACGTTTTTCGCTAGTGTGGACAAGGTAATTAATGTTTATTGAGACAAAGACCTCCCTTTACTATGTTAAGGTGCTACAATCGAAGTCAAAATTGTTGAGACACTGCACACCAGCTATTTTTTTAAATTGCGTACGCGTTAAGGGCGTTATTTGTTTATATTCAAACAAAGTTTGATTCATCTGTTCAAATTTGGTCTAAAAAGCCCTACATTGTGAAAAATACATGACAACAATGAACAACATTAAGGTTAATGAGAGGTTGGAATTCCAGGGATATCCGTGTCTGATAACTAATTTTGACGCCGATTGTAATAATGAACTGAGTGAAAATTGTGCATTCGGCGTGAACAAATATTTTTGATTACGCAATTCATGCGAGAGACTCAGATTAATAAATTGTATTTGTAGTCACGTCATTAGGTATTTCATTGTTACTGAGATTTGCACTTTATAATTGTTAAATTTGTACTATTTCATACGCACTACGGCAGAGGTTTTTTTTACTTTTGCTGTTGTCAGTTGGTTTCAATAGGCTGCATTAAAATAACACTACTTAATATTAAACTGATAATAATACATCATGTAATCCTTCACGTACCAAGTATATTTATTAATTTACCAAAATATCAAATATATTTAGTAATTTACCAACATATCAATTCATTTCAGTTGCTTCAATTAACGGACGGTATGATGCAAAAGTTCCGTAGTAGGCAAGTAGCACCAGACCTTGACCGCGCCCAACTTATGCTGCAAGATCACTTGGCCAACTATCAAAGTGTTGCTGATATTCACAACTTTACCATCAATACTGGTCGTGACATACTTAAGAAAGTAGGAACCACTGAATCTATCTCCATATCTCGAGAGGAAATCAAGCGGTTCCTGGAGGAAAGTGAGACTAGAACGGATGAATGGGCAAGCCTTTGGGAACACCACAAAATTAAATTAGAAGAAAGCGTCAAAGTGTGCGAATTTGAGCAGTCTATAAGTAAGGTAAGAAATCGATGAAAGATCTTTGGTAGTGTTTGCAACACGTTTTGTTTAGTTAATTCGTGTTACTTGGTTGGCGTTATTTCATGCATTCGAACATTGTTACCTGAAGTTGTTGACGATTAGGTCAATGCGAGGATACTACTTGGACTGTAAGGAAGAGTACAGCATGTCTGTAATTAAAGATCCCTATTTAAATAAAGCGTATCGATCGACCTATCTGTTTACTTTTGATGGTTAAAGTGGCTGTACATTGTTTCCTCCATTACGAAGAGTTACCTCATAACCGTTTAACATGACGCTGTGGAAACCACACATGAAAGATTACATAAAGCTGATTATATTATTGTTATGATTGTTTAGGTAAATCTGAAAATCGAAAAGCACAACCGAGTTCTTATTGAGTTGAACCAACGGTTTGGTGAAACCTTGCTCGACGCAGTGACACTTTTACAAGAATCTGACGCATTTTTGGATTCAGTGAAGGTAAAATCAGATTATGTATTTAGATGCAATCCTCTTAAATAGTTTAGCAATAAAAGCAAAACTTTTGTGAAAAAATTAAATTGAATTAACAATAAAAAAAACGTTTGGTGGTGGTGTAAAAAAAAAAACGTTTTCGATCAGATGTCATCATAAACAAAGGTCTTCATCAGACTGATGATAATTTGGCCGAAAGCGATTTTTGTAACCATTTTTTTTACAAGAAATAGTGTTGATTGAACTTTTATGAAAAACTTTATCTAACAAACATTTAAAAAAATCATTTTTAATTTTAAGAAATTCTTCTTTCAGCTGAATGCACTCACAATCATTGTTGTTTTCACGTTGATACATATAAGAAGAACATTGGCTGTTTTAAAATTATTGTATTGTAGTATAGAATAAAGTGATATGCGTTAATGTAGTTTTTATACTGATGTACTTTTGTTGTGTTCAGCCCACTGATCAAGAAGTAAGTCGTCTAGTGCAAGAAGCGGATCGTCTTATCCGAGAGAAACACCACGACGCACCGTCTATTCATAACCAGGTCACATCAATGGAAACAAGATGGAAGCGATTCCTGTCGAGGATCGAAGAACATCGTACCATGTTGGAAGCATCTATTGAATTTCATCAGCTTTACGAACAGGTTAGTTTAGTACTTTGGTATCAAAAACAACAACAACAGCAACAACAGCAGCAACAACGACAACCGTAATCTTAACAACAAAAACAACAGCGATTGTTACAAGAACAATACTGAGTAATCGTAACAACAACAACAACAATAACAAAAGCAACGACTACAGCTACAGCTACAGCTACGGCAACAACACAATACAAATCAACAGTTATGATGACATTGACAACGACGATAGCTACAATAACTATCACAACAGCGAAGTTGACAACAAAAATAAGAAATACTATTAATGACAACAACAACGATAGAAGCAAAATATATACGAAAGTTCTCAATTTTGCATGTATAAAAATACTGTAATTAAATGAAATTATTGTTGATCATCATCTTGTTCATCTTTACTGTTTCCCTAATTTCAGGCCGTAACTTGGACAAGCGATAGTGAACACTTCCTACAAAATACACGAGAACAAGCCAAGCAATGTCGGACAGAGGAAGAGGTGATTGACCTTCTGGACCTAATGGAAGGTTTCATCAGACCAGGTCTTCACAAACAAGAAGCACGATTAAAAAAGATTGGTGATTTGTCTGCCAAGCTGATCATTGACATACCAAGACGTAAAGCTAAGCAGTTGGTTTCCAAGCAGAACGAGGTCGCAGTAAAGTTTGACTTGATGGATAACGACCTTTATCGTCTGGCAGAGAAGCTCAGAGAGAGAACTCGTTTGGGTTTACCACCTCAGGTAATTATATAAATAATATTTGATTTATTTGCTAATACTATTATTTCGGCGTGCCTATGACTAGATCCTTTCTTGAATATTGTAGTGCTCTCTAAGTTATAGCCACTACGCACATATTACAAAGGCCATGTTTTTTTATATTTTTATTCAATAAAAAGTAACAATAACAAATGTACAATTTACAAAGGCCATGGTTATTATAATGATAAAAGCTAATAGCTACCAATCGTGAATATTAATACTTGTCTCTATTTTCTCTTATTGTCATTCTTACTCGATGTTAATTCTGTTTCTCATGCTCCCCCTTTCATTTCAGACGGGCGAAAGTGTTTCCGAAAGTCTGGATGCCTATGAAGCTGAAATGCAGAAAAGTCCACCTGATACATTCGATGATGAAACCTCCGCTCCCATCCGTACCAGCCTGACAACATTCCTGGATGGTGTTCTCGGACGAAAGCGACGTGGTGACTCATTGGAAGACATGGGACCTGGAAAACGCGCACAAGTCATGGTTAGCATCAAATCGGATGGAACTTTGACCACAGAAGCAGAAGAAAAAATCGAGCCAATCATTAAAACTGAGATACGAGGCTGGTTTGAAGGTGGAAAAGTAATGAGACCATCGGATGCTAATGAACAACAAATTATGGTTTGCATAGACCCAGATACTAAACGAGAACCGCAGTATGCTGTAACAATGTCTCCGTCGGGTTCCGAAGTAGTCAAGAGAGACGTTACTTATAGTTCTGTAGGGCCGGTAGTCCATAAAGACGTTCATGTAAGTAGGAATATGGTAAATGTGTCAATACACGCCGCTAACAAAAACTAACTTTAATATTGTTTGTGACTCACCAGAATTATTGTCAATAGTACAGCGATAGTAAACGGATAAATATGCACATTCAAAAGACATTCTGTTGTTTATAATACTGCTAAAAATCTATTCAATGATGTCCATTACCTGGTTTACTTAATATTTTTTCACCTTCATCATTACAACTGTGGTTATATTTTAAAGGTTGAAACAGACATGAACGTAGTCAGTTATCGATCACCTTCACCTGAAGAACCAGAAGCTTCACAAGTTACTCGTAAACGAACTTGGAAGACTACAACAAGGGAAACAACAACCAGCGTCAAGCAAGAAACACGTACAGAACTAGAAACACTGCGATCTGAGAAGCCAGAAGTTACATCGAAATACGTCACTTATGAAGAATCTGAAGGTAGATTAGAAACACATATATAATGTTTCTAGGGTAGAGATTTTCCGGTGGTTATTTGTAAATATGAGGCAGCAACAAGAACATCACGGAAATAGTAAAACATGTGAAAGAAACACAAACAAACAAACAAACAAGCAAGCAAGCAAACAAACAAACAAACAAACAAACAAACAAACAAACAAACAAACAAACAAACAAACAAACAAACAAACAAACAAACAAACAAACAAACAAACAAACAAACAAACAAATAATATTAAATAAAATATGAAATATAAAACAATCAGATTGTGATTTATTTTGCTTTTTGTTTGTAGCCCGTCCAGGAGATAAGCTTGAAGTTCGAATACTTTCCAAAGTAGATTTACAAGCTGCTCCTGATGGCAAACACCCAAGGATAGAGGACTATCCTTCTGAAGAAGGTGAAATGAAAGACGCCAATGAAGAAATCTGTAGGAAAATCGAGGATTCTTTGCAGCCACGTGAAAGATTGTAAGTAAATTAGAAAATCTTCAAATAAATCGTGGACTCACTAACTGGATCGCTTTTACAAAAGCGAGGAACAAATAGTTATATTTAACCACTGTGATATTCAAGTTTTACGACAAAGTTTGCTACGCCAGGAAGTAATCAACTTCAACTAACTAAACTAAATCTAACTAAACAAGAATGATAGTTTTTATCTGGTTTATACCAGTTAGTGTTTCCACACAGCTAACCTTTCAGTAGTTATCAAAGACAGGTTGAATTTATACTTTATTTTCTTTCGCTAGACCTCCTGGTCGTACCGAAGTGGTAGTCCCACAGTTTGCTGGTCAAGCCCTTGTTTTCACTCCACCCACAACACCTCCTAGACGTTTGTCAATCCCTGATACAGTTGGTACAGAATTACAAGTTGTTCCTTTCAGCGAAGGAATGGGGACCATAGAGTTTAAACTACAAGGTCCTTTTGGTGATCAAAAACCAGCCGATGCTTCAAAGCAAAGGCAGACTCGTTTGGATGAACTGACGAGAATACTGATTGAGAGTGAAGAGAATTACATTGGTGAATTACGATCAATTGTGGAGGTACAAAGAACCTTGTGTTTTTATCCATTCAACGGCTTTATCATTTTTTGTTTCTTTTGTACTTATTGGTAAATTTCAGTAGTAAAACTAAGAGTAGCCCGTTTTTAAAATATGTCATAAAGATATCAAATTAACGTTGTTTTTTTTTCCGCAGGATTATCTTTACGAGATGGAAAACGCCCCGCCAGAGCTAGCCGAAAACAAAGATGCAATTTTCAGCAACATTGAGGAGATCTACTTCTTCCATAAAGTGTATGTTTTGTTGAATTTTTAGTTCGAAATGTACATTTTGTTATTCCAATGTATTAAATATGACGTACCAATTAAATATTTATTAAATGAGGGTCTGGATGGGGTTAACTGACAACTGACAATTGGCCAAAATTATAGCTGACAACTGACAAATGGCATAAACAAATAAACTTTTTTTGGTTAATTATTATTTTCATTTTAACTGACAACTGACAAAAGGGCCAAAATCTAACTGACAACTGACAAATAGCCGAAAATTTAACTGACATATTCTTACCCTCCCCCCCCCCCCCCCCCCCCCCCCCCCACTTCCAGACCCTCTTAGATATGATCCACTTTTATATCCACTCGTATGCACTTTACATTCATCTTATTTCTTATTTTTCCCAATTAATTTTGCTCCTATGTGTATTTCTTCGTCATTTGCTAGATCTGTTGCTTGATATAATGAAAATCGTATTCACATGAACTGTATTAATATTAGTTTTCCATGTTAACCCGTTTTCTCATTTGTTTTGTTATAAAACGGCTTTCCTTATTCACGTTGCTGACGCTTTAGTAACAACAACGCTTGATATTGTACTAGTTTTACTAATGATAGTATCTGCTATATTCCTAATTTTGTGTTCTGTTATATTACAGTGTCCTCCTCCAAGAACTGAAAAAGCTCTGGTCAACACCAACACAAATTGGACGGCCATTTACTGATAGAGTAAGAATGATATATAGTTAAATAGGCGTTTAACAAGCTTGGTTATAATGAATGTTTCTATTTCAGGAACACAATCTGTACAAGTATTTGGACTACTGTGATGCCAAAGAGGATTCAGACATGGTCCTTGCCTCTACACCCACCGATTACTTCGAGGTATGCTTTAATAGTATGATTTTTCGAAACAACAATACAAGTAGTAGTAACAGTAGTGGCGAGACAAGTAGCCAAAACATTGGCATTAGCATTTTGCAGTTGCAGTAGCAGTAGTAAATAGCAAAAGCAATGTCATTGAAATGGCAATGAGCATAGAAATAGAGGTAGAAATAGAAACATAACTAGAAATAGAATAGAAATATTGGATATAAAAATAGAATGGAAATAAATCAAAGAAATAGAAATAGAATCCGTTAGAACAGTAACAATACATTTCAAAATAAAGCAATATTGAAATTGCTTAATTTTCAGGCTTGCAGAAAAAGACGCAACACTCTTCCTATTACCACCCTTCTCCTACGTCCATTAGAACGTGTTTTTGAGTACCGAGACACTTTAACTGAAATGCTTGAAGCTGCCGAGGAAGCGGGACAAGAAACACGTGACATTAAGGTATATATAAACTATATATTTTTTCGAAAACACGTGTGTTGTTGTAAAGTCTAACATATTTTTCCTTTAAAGGACGCGAAAACTATTCTTGATCGTCTTTGCGATGAAATTCGCCAACAAACACAGTAAGTTGAATTTTGCATATAAATTCACCTGATCTGAATATAGATGACTAGTTTTCTGTGTTGATCAGCTCTTATGGATATTGAGTTTTCCATGATAACACGATTCCTATTAGTCAAAATAAGTTTTAAGTTTTAAGTGCTAATTTGGAGAACTTTATTAATATAGAATGCAGATATCTGTCGGTATGCCTGAAGGTATAGAGATGTGTGTTGCTGTGGAGGACTATGAAGATGAACTTGGTGATCTGAAACGAGAAGAAAGTGTGCTGGTACTTGACAAGGTTTCAAGATCTGGCATGTACAAAGTATTGAAAATACAGCCGGATGGATCACATGGCGATGAACTTTGGGTCCCATCAAAGATACTTCAGAGAAGGACATCGCGGATGGAAGTAAACATAAAAGGAGGTTTGTTCTAGTTATACGATTACTTAATAGTTATATACGTAAGAACCTTATTTGTTTATATGGTTTGTATGTACTATATACAATATAACCATGCCAGTCGATCTGATAAGATAAAAGTAAATTTGACCGAGAAACTTAATGTGGAAACTTATGCAAATCAGGACAAAATCTGTATGAGATTTACAAGTCTCGTCACGGACGTGATTTCTTTTGTACATTTCTCATTTATTATTCATGAATTTTGTAAAGTCATTTATCAACATGCTTTTAATTTTATCAATATTTCAGATTTCAAAGCTGAATTGATGCAAAAACCCAAACCGGTAAGTCTTATTTTTATTTATTTGTTAAGTCCTTGTATTAATATCTGATAAGCGCTTATCCATGATTATAACTTGAAGATACGAAGTTTTATATACGCTTACACACGTTTTTGGTAATCATTTAATTTATATATAATTTTCTTACAATTAAAGGAGAAAGTGGTTCCTCAAACAATGGACGAACAGGAATCTTTTCCAGGTAAACATAAAACTTAAATTGGTTAGCTATGCTCATCTGCTTAAAAGTGAGCTTCGTACAGGTTGTTAAAACATCAATTATCACCAACAAGAATCGTCCTTGTTTAAACACATTCATTATAATGTGCAGTCTTTGAGTTGGGTTCAATGTATCTTACAAGGAAAGAGTAAGACATTTCTTTCTGAGCAAGTTTTATTATCTTTTTTTGCAGAGCCACCTCGTGAGGCAACTTCAGCAACAATGTAAGTTGATGGTAGTAATGTGAGTTGTATCTGTTTAGTAACTGGTTTTATAACTGGTAAGGCATTTTTAAATGTTTAAAAACATTTGTGTCTTAAAAATCCATACAATAGGAGGTACATGTGTTTTATTTATACTAAAACACTTCAAATGCTTCAATAAAAAATTGTTGTTGTGACAGAAGTAAAAAAGGTATACAATACTCTCTCAAACAATCGGAGTACGATTTGTTGAATATTTATTTATTTTGTATATTTTGATCATTGTTTGTATTATATACACTATTAGTGGCCGATCTGTATGGGATATACAGATCGGACACGAATATTGTATAGTACTTATGAAACCCCAACATTTGTTATTTGATGTTTTACTAAAATTGTCAAGATGAAAGTAAATCTGGCCGAGAAAATCCAAGTTAAAACTTAAGCAAATCAGGACGAATCTGTATGTGATATACAACCTCCATTACTGTTATGAATTCTTTTGTCAATTTCTCATGAATTATTAATGAGTTTTATAAGATTTGTATACTATATATTTTTTAATAGTTCTTGTTATATCAAAGCACTAACTATTTATCTAACTTTTGTTATTTTCTTTGTAGGAAAATTGGACAAGAACCTCAGCCAATTACGCTAACTCTTGATGGCCAAACGCCATTTGAATTTCAACCTGTGGAACTGAAGCTACCCAAGCCAGATGATATCACAGAGGAAGAAATTAAAGCTACTCAAGTACAGCGTGATTTCCAACCAGTAACTATGACCCTTGATGGCGAAGCGCCTTTTGAATTCCAACCAATTGAACTCAAACTACCAAAGCCAGAAGATGCTATCGTCGAAGATGTTATGTCAACAGAGAAAGAGGTTAAACCACATCCGCAACCTATAACGATGACTATGGGAGCTCAGGCACCCTTTGAATTTCAACCTATTGAACTGAAAATTCCAAAGCAAGACGATGTAAGCGAGGAGGAAATAACGCCTACTCAGGTTCAGAGAGATTTCCAGCCAATTTCACTCACTCTCGATGGCCAAGCTCAGCCAATCGAGTTTACTATTCCAAAGTCGAAAGATACACCTAAGCAAAAAACGGAATCGTCTGAGAAGCATATTAAACCACAACCAGGACCTGTTACGTTGACTCTTGATGGTAAATCACCTTTCGAGTTCCAACCAGTTGAGCTTACCATCCCTGCAGCAGGAGATGATTATGTTAAGCCAAAGTTTGTAGAGTCGTTATCAGATGTACAAATCTCACGTGGTAACACCATTATGCTTGAATGCCGTGTTACTGGAAAACCAACACCCACAGTCACGTGGTATAAAGATGGACGAACAATATTTGAAGATTCCAAACATCGCATTGAAATACGCCCAGGAGACCTTTGTGTTCTCACCATTCGTGGTGTTGATTACGAGGATGAGGGAATGTACACCTGCACGGCGTTTAATGACGCTGGTGAAGATTCCACAGCAGCTTCTTTCCAGATTTCAAAATCACCACCTGAGTTCACAAAAGAACTTGAAGATACAAAAGTAAAGCGCGGCAGTGATATCATACTCTCTGTCAACTTCGTCGGAAAACCAGAACCGACTGTAAAATGGTATATCGACAGCGATGAAATAATCAAGGATGACGGAATCACCATCGAAACTGAACCAGGTCAATCAATGATGTTCTTAGATGGTTTTACAAAGGACGATTCTGGTATTTACAAATGTGTCATTGCAAACAGTGTTGGACAATCAACTTGCACTGCAAATCTTTCTGAAATCGAGGAGAAGGTCTTACCCAAGGCCGTAAAAGGAGAGCCACCTAATTTTGTTAAAAAACTTGACAACAAGAACGTAATTGAGGGTGATGCGGTCCAACTTGAAGTTGTTGTCGCTGGCACACCCAAACCCTCTGTTGAATGGACTCTTGATAACCAACCTGTTGAAGAAAGTAAGCGCGTTCATGTAATGGTGCAAGGAGACAGACATGTCTTGCATATTGAGAAAACAAAGCTTGACGACGAAGCAGAATATGTGTGTGTGGCTAAAAATGATCATGGATCCGTGAAGTGCACATGTGAACTGCTTGTCGATGATAGATCAACTAAACCTGAATTCATCACTGAATTAGAAGATGCCAAAGCTGCAGAAGGAGAAGACGTCAAGTTTGTTGTGGAGCTAAATGGAACCCCTGAGCCTGAAGTCAATTGGTTTAAAAATAATGTTCTTATTGAAGCAGACAATAAACATGAAACGGGACGCGAAAATAACTTATTCTTCTTGACAATTCACAATTGTGATATAAAGGATACCTCTGAAATTAGATGTACAGCGAAAAATCCAGCTGGCGAAGCATCTTCAATTGCAAATTTGATAGTTGATATCAAACCAAAACAAGTCAGGGAAGAGGTCACGTTCACCGTCGCTCCAAAAGATGAACAACCTGTAGAAATGACTTTCAATATTCCGAAAGATGAGAACGTTGCTCCAAAGTTTATACAACGTTTAGAAGACAAAGAGGTGGTGGAGGGTACACGTGTTGATTTAGAGGTCGAAGTGACCGGTAATCCTAAGCCTACTGTTAGTTGGCTTAAGGATGACCAGCCTCTCAAATCGAGCAACAATGTTCGAATAGACTTGGACAACCAGATACATACTCTATCCATAGTTAAAGCTTCTGTCGACGATGAAGCTGAATATACTTGCATCGCAAAGAACTATGTAGGAGAGGATTCATGCACATCAGAAGTCTTGGTTGAGGAAACAATGAGAGCACCTGAATTTGTAAAAAGACCCACAAATGCTCAAGTTACTGAAAGAAATGCTGCACGGTTTGAAACTGTTGTGTCAGGTTTACCTTTACCCGAAATTGAATGGTTAAAGGACGGTAAAGTAATTCAAGAAAGTCATCGCTTCAAGTTAGACTTTGGTGAAAATCGGTCGGTTTTGTCCATTTTGGATGCTAAATTAACTGATGAAAGTGAATATACTTGTGTGATTTCTAACAAAGCTGGCAAAGATTCGTGGCATGTAGAACTGATTGTGGAAGAAGCTGTTGTACCTCCAGAGTTTGTACGTAAAATGAGCACCATCGAACTTTCTGAAGGAGATCTCGCACAGTTTGATGTACGTGTTTCTGGGACACCTGTTCCAGATGTGCAGTGGTTTAAGGACGATGTACCAATGCATGACAGCGAGAAAATCGAGATGAGATCTGATGATGATCAGCGATCTCTTGTTATAAAAGACTGTATCTCAAAAGACGCAGGACGTTATCGTTGCACAGCAGTAAACGAGGCAGGACAGACGTCGTGCTATGGAGAACTAATAGTAGCACAAAAAGCTGTGCAGCCTTACTTTATCGAGGATGGTGCTGCCATTGCACCAGAGGTCGAGATCGGAGGTGATATTGTCTTGGAGGCACGCGTAGGCGGTTACCCAACACCTACAGTTCATTGGGAAAAAGACAACGTGCCAATCAAACAAAGTGATCGCTACCAGCCAGTTGGCATAGGGGATAGGTATACTTTGACTATCAGAGGTGCAAATCCAACAGATTCAGGAACCTACACTTGTGTTGCTGAGAATGATGCTGGTATTGCAAAAAGGACTTACACTATTGACATCCAAGGTATGTGAATCATTTATTTTGTTATATTTATACATACTCGTACTTTTTAATTCTCGTGCATGCTATTGATTAACGTATCTAATTGGGATGATAACGTTCTGTTAATTGTTAGCTTGTAAGAGAAACATTTAAAAACCTTGACAATCTTATTCAGGATTTTCTAGAATTAAAATATCTTGGTATTATGATGTTATATATTATTTGCTGACAATTTTATTGTGATGTTAAATGGGCTAATAATTATATTTGTTACTTAAATATTACTAAATTCATGTCTTAATATATGTTTGTTAGCGTAAATTAGCAGTACTGGGGCCGGTTGTACGAACGGTGGATAAAGTTATCCGCGGATAAAGGTTATCCACTGCATAGTTTTTTTATAGATTTTATCCGCTGGGTAAGGATTTATCCGGTGGATAGCGCTATTCACCCTTCGTACAACCGGCCCCAGATGTATTTGCATGCTATATCTAATACAAAATAAAAATATCAAATGTAGTAGTATAGTGCGTGTTGACTGTGTTCAAATTTCAAGCATTTGTATTTTTGAGGTACCTTTTTCAATATATTCTATTCAATCACAGCCGTTTATTGTTTTACTGATTAAAAAATATTATTAGTTTTTTCACTTTTTCGAGAGTAATATTCAATTTCTTGCATGCGCATGCCTCACTTCTTGATAATTGAAATAATCATGAGTGCACTTATGGATTGAAACGTTAACTGCATGAAGACTAATGGTGGATTTCCAAGTAATATCATTCGCTGATGATCACGATGCACTTCGTACGTATCCAATCGCTTGAAATTTTATTTTGACTTACGTGCATCAACGAATTTTCGAAGATGCCATGCTTACGCAAATCACAATCCAAGCGTTGTTCAATCATTATGATCACAACACTCCTTCCTTTCCGTGTAGCAAATCCAATACAAACTGGAAGTGCACCACAGTTCATAGATCTTGTCCAGCCAGTGGAGGTGACTGAAGGTGAAACACTTGAACTAGCCTGCACTGTGTCTGGAAGTCCAAAGCCTAAAATTGAATGGTTCAAAGACGGGTTACCGATAACTGATAGTAAACGGATTCGATGTACCTTTGATGGTAGCATTTGTACTTTGACGATTCAGAACTCGAACCTAGACGATGAGGCAGTCTATAAATGCATGGCGACTAATGACTATGGAACTGCCTCATGTGCCACTGAGGCCCTAGTTGAAGAAGCAACAATCGTGATCGAAAAACGTCCAGAACCTGTTGTTGAGTTTACGGGTAATACAGCTACCTTTGAAGTCCTTGTGTCTGGAGAGCCAGCGCCCAAGGTAGATTGGTATCTAAATGATAAGCTTATTAAACATCAAGGACGTTTCCGTTTAACTGAAGAGATTACAGATGGACGATTCCAATTGATAATCCATGAAACAACTCCAAAGGATAGCGGAAATGTGTGCTGCGTTATTCAAAGTGGTCCAGTTGAACAGACGTGTGAAACCCGCCTAGAAGTTAAGGATAAACCCAAAACACAGAAAGACATCCAGAAAGAAAAAATGGTGAAAATAGTTGATTTAAACAAAGAAATTTCGTTAAAGTTTGGAATTGGAAATTCACCAACTGAAGAAAATGGAATTGTAATTGAAGAGTCTCCTCAAGACGAATCGAATCCGGTAACTATAGAAATACCTGAAAGAACAGAAAAGATGATACATCTTAACAAAGAACTGTCTTTGAAATTAAAACCGGAACAGCCTCCGAAAGATAAGCCAATAGAAAAAGGAGAACAAGCCATCGAACTACAGCAGGAAATAACGTTCCAAATAGATGGCAAAAACCCGCACAAAGAAACAACAAATCCGGGAAAACCGAAAGACAACCCTAAAGCTGGCAATCCTCACCCAAAGGATGAAGATATACAGCCTTTACAATCTGAAGCAAATGAAAGTAATCCAAGGAACCCACACAATCCAAATATTAATCCAAGGAACCCACACAATCCAAATCCTAATCCAAGTCACAACCCACATAATCCAAATCCTAATCCAAGTCACAACCCACATAATCCAAATCCTAATCCAAGTCACAACCCACATCCACCTGAAGAAAATCCCCACACTCGTACAAATCCTCATCCAGACCATGTTTCTACTACAGAAGTAAATCTTGGGGACGAGATAACATTTAATATAGGTACAGACAACGTTGGCTTGGAAATAGTTGATTCGGGAACCTTTACTTTTGACAAGAATGTATGTGATGATGATGATCGGCCACATTTTGTCGATACTGGAAAAGGTGCAAATGCTGCTGAAGTGACGGACGATGGGGATGTCAAGTTAGAAGTCAAGGTAGCTGGTAGCCCTACACCTGATGTTGTGTGGATGAAAGATGATGAAAGCATCATTAGCAGTCCGCATTACGATATCAAAAGCTTTGATGACGTCCATACTTTGATTATAAAAAATCCAGCTGGCGACGACAAGGGCATGTACAAATGTGTAGCATCAAATAAACGAGGAACTGCATCAAGAACATTCGATATAGGAGTTGAAGGATCAGATAGAAATAAACGGCCATCATTTGATGATTTAGATGGAAGATCGCCTCTAATAATGACAGATGATGGTGATCTTATCCTCGAGGTAAAAGTGAAAGGCGAGCCAATGCCTGATGTAAAATGGTTCAGAGATGACCTGCCGTTGAAAGAAGATGATCGTATCGTTGTTAAGTACGACGACAATACATATACTGTCATCATTAAAAATGCTACTGCCGAAGATTCTGGCGTCTACAGGTGTGAAGCTAAAAACGATGCAGGAACAGCAATAAGAAAGTTCTCAATCGATGTGGAGTCTTTCACGCCTAAGTTACATGCTTTTGTCCACAAAGACCAAGATTTCCCCCAGTTTTCTGACCGAGAAGGAGTCTCGCCATATGAGGTTACTGCAGATGGTGACATTAAACTACAAACCAGAGTGACAGGCTATCCCGAGCCTGATGTAGAATGGATGAAAGATGGAGAGCCAGTTAGGGGTAGCGAACGTGTTGAAGTCCAAATCCGTGGTGATACTCATATACTAATCATTACATCTCCAATTCCTAGTGATGCGGGAAGCTACACATGTGTGGCCACAAACAAAAGAGGGACAAATGTGAGAACATTTGATGTTACAATTGAAACTGGTTCGTCATTCCAAGAAATCTCGATCCCAGAAGATGATGGAAATGTCAGGGCGCAATTTATCGAAAAAGGACCAAAAGCACCTGTACCTTTTGAAATTACAAATGATGGAAGTGTAAAGCTTCAAGTCAGAATATATGGAATTCCAAAACCGGCTTTGCAGTGGTCCAAAGACGGAGTCACTCTTAAACCAAATGACCGCATTACTATAACATGCGAGGATGACTTGCACACTGTCATAATTAAAGAGCCAACTATAAAGGATACTGGAATGTACAAATGTGTAATATCTAATGTTGCTGGGAAAGCAACAAGAACCTTTGATGTAGACATTGAAGCTGTTAAACCCAGTCACCAAGTGAAGGGTGCACTAAGCGAACAGTTGATTCTACCACGTTTTATTGACGTAACTGAAGTTGAGCCATTCCGAGTGAGCTATGATGGAGATTTCACCCTAACTGTTAAACTTTCTGGACCAGGAAAAGTTGAATGGCAGAAAGATGGCAGGACACTACATGAAAGCCGCCGGTACATTATGCATCAAAATAATGACCTTCATATGCTTACAATAAAGAACGTCACGGATAAGGATCAAGGAATTTATAAATGTATTGTGACTAATGAAGCTGGTGTCAACTCCAAGTCATTTGATGTCAGTCTTGATGATCTTAGGCCTCCTAGAGGTCCAAAACGTCCGAAAGAGTACATCTCACCATATTTTATAGAAAAAGATGTTGTATCTTTTCAGACAACAGATGATGGGCATGTTGTTTTGACTGTGAAAGTAGGAGGGCATCCAATACCAACAATCAGCTGGTCAGTGAATGATAAGGAAATAACTGAATCTAGTAAATTCAAGTTTACCTCTGAAAAGGACGTTTTTACTTTAACCATCAGAAACCCAACAAAGAATGATACTGGCATCTTTAAATGCACAGCATCGAACCCAGGTGGAGTTAGTGTAAAACGGTTTAATGTGGACATAGAGTGGGACGAACCAACTAAAGAAACACCTCTTGAAGTAAACATGCCGGTGTTTGTTGAGCAAGATGTAATTCCATTCCAAGTTTTGGATAACGGTGATGTAAAATTGTCAGTTCGAGTAAAAGGTAAACCAAGCCCAATAGTTTCATGGAGCAAAGACGAACAAACTATTTATCCTAATGATCGTTTTATTACATCCTCTGATGATGATATGCACTACTTGATTATAAAGAAACCTTCAAAAGAAGACGAAGGAATCTACAAGTGCACAATAAGTAACGAAGTTGGAGTCAATAGCAAAACATTTGACGTCGATATAGAATATGAAGACCGAGATAAGATATTTATTGACAGGAACGTAATTCCATTTCAAATGACGGATGAAGGAAACGTTAGCCTAACTGTTCGTGTTGCCGATAAGTCTCAGATAGATTTGACATGGTCAAAGGATGACATACCTATTGAGCCAAGTAATCATTTCAAATTTACCGAACAAGAGGATACATTTACACTTACAATTGTATCACCTACTGGAGACGACAAAGGAACATACAAATGCACCGGAAGTTCTACAGCAGGATCTGAATTCAGGTCTTTTGATGTCGCAATTGAAGGACAAGATGTTTCGTCAGCCCCAAAAATATCCACAAGAGAAATAAAAGACACTTTTGCACCAAGATTTGAAGATGATGAAATGGTTGTTCCTCTCCAAGTCACAGACGAGGGAAACTTAATCTTGACAACTAAAGTCGAAGGAAAACCGAGACCAGACATTTCTTGGACAAAAGACAACGAAAGGATCAAGGAAAGTGACAAAGTGATAGTTACAGAGAAAGATGACACGTTCACCTTAATTATCAAATCTCCTAACCTGAATGACAAAGGAATTTACAAGTGCACTGCTAGTAATGAAATAGGTACAAGCGTCAGAAGTTTTGATGTAGAAATTGAAAGTGAACCTCAAGATGAAGTGTTATCCAAGCCTTCCGAAGACCAACAACGTCCATCATTCATAGATGAGGATGAACCACTTGCTGTGACTGATGAGGGGGATGTTCGAATAACAGCCACAGTTAAAGGAAAGCCCAAGCCAGTCATAACGTGGACAAAAGATGATATATCGATTAAACCAAATGACCATATTATACAAACTAATGAAGATGACACGTATACATTGCTTATCAAATCACCAACACCTGATGATAAAGGAAGTTACAAATGTACAGCCAGCAATAGTAGTGGGACAAGTGTACGAAGTTTTGAGGTTGAAATTGAAGGTCATGAAAGCACAGAAAGATTAAAACAAAAGCCTTCTAAGGACGACAAGCGCCCTAATTTCATTGATGATAAAGTCGAACCACTTATTATAACTGATGAAGGATTTGTTCAAATGACAGCTGTCGTCAAAGGAAAACCAATCCCTGAAGTTACATGGACAAAAGACGACAAGCAAGTGAAACCAAACGATCGCATTGTAATGACTGTCGAAGATGACACACATACCCTTATTATAAAGTCACCGTCACCAGACGACAAAGGGACATACAAATGTACTGCAGTCAATGATATGGGAACATCTATTCGTAGTTATGATGTGGAAATTGAGAGTGAAACACCATTGGAAAAAACGCCCACACGTATAACAAAGAAACCTACAAAGGATGAACAGCAGCCAACTTTTGTGTTGAGTGATGTTGAACCTTTAGTTGTAACAGATATTGGTAATCTAGAAATTACAACTATAGTGAAAGGGACACCAAAACCTCAAATAACCTGGACTAAAGATGATGAACCAATTCAATCTAGCGACCACCTATCTTTATTCGAAAAAGATGACACTTATTCCTTGATTATCAAGTCACCAAAGCCAAACGACAAAGGAACATACAAATGCACAGCTAGCAACGACTTTGGTACAAGCAGTAAAAGCTTTGATGTACAGATTGATACTGAAGTCCCAAAAGAACAAGAACTACCAAAACCTACGAAAGAAATACCTGTAACAAGGGTTGACGAGCCTGTATCTTATGCAACTCCTAAAGATGAAAGGGTAATCCAGAAACCTGTGAAAGACCAACAACGGCCTACATTTGTTGAGGGTAAAGAAGAACCGTTGATTGTAACAGAGGAAGGCGATGTGCAGATGACTGCTGTTGTGAAAGGAAAACCTATTCCTGAGGTGGTGTGGACAAGAGACGAAAAACCTGTCAAACCTGATGATCGAACTGTTATCACTGTTGTAGATGATACACATACATTGTTGATTAAGCATCCAACACCTGAGGATAAGGGAACATATAAATGCACAGCTGTAAACGAAGTTGGGACATCTATTCGTAGCTTTGATGTGGAGATCGAAAAGGAGGAAACTCCTATTGACGAGGCTCCGATTGCTAAAGTTGATGAATCCGTATCATTTACCATCCCACAACAACAGAAACCAGTTAAAGTAACCGAAACGAAATCCATGCCAAAGGGCGAGGAGCCAATGGCTACGGTTGGAGTGCCTATATCTTTTGCAATTCCCAAAGACGAAAAGCCATCAAAGGTAATTCAGAAACCTGTAAAAGACCAACATCGGCCTACATTTGTTGAGGATAAAGAAGAACCCTTGATTGTAACAGAGGAAGGCGATGTGCAGATGACTGCTGTTGTGAAAGGAAAACCTATTCCTGAGGTGGTGTGGACAAGAGACGAAAAACCTGTCAAACCTGATGATCGAACTGTTATCACTGTTGTAGATGATACACATACATTGTTGATTAAGCATCCAACACCTGAGGATAAGGGAACATATAAATGCACAGCTGTAAACGAAGTTGGGACATCTATTCGTAGCTTTGATGTGGAGATCGAAAAGGAGGAAACTCCTATTGACGAGGCTCCGATTGCTAAAGTTGATGAACCCGTATCATTTACCATTCCACAACAAGAGAAACCAGTTGAAGTAACCGAAACGAAATCCATGCCAAAGGGTGAGGAGCCAATGGCTACGGTTGGAGTGCCTATATCTTTTGCAATTCCCAAAGACGAAAAGCCATCAAAGGTAATTCAGAAACCTGTAAAAGACCAACATCGGCCTACATTTGTTGAGGATAAAGAAGAACCCTTGATTGTAACAGAGGAAGGCGATGTGCAGATGACTACTGTTGTGAAAGGAAAACCTATTCCTGAGGTAGTGTGGACAAGAGACGAAAAACCTGTCAAACCTGATGATCGAACTGTTATCACTGTTGTAGATGATACACATACATTGTTGATTAAGCATCCAACACCTGAGGATAAGGGAACATATAAATGCACAGCTGTAAACGAAGTTGGGACATCTATTCGTAGCTTTGATGTGGAGATCGAAAAGGAGGAAACTCCTATTGACGAGGCTCCGATTGCTAAAGTTGATGAATCCGTATCATTTACCATTCCACAACAAGAGAAACCAGTTGAAATAACCGAAACGAAATCCATGCCAAAGGGCGAGGGGCCAATGGCTACGGTTGGAGTGCCTATATCTTTTGCAATTCCCAAAGACGAAAAGCCATCAAAGGTAATTCAGAAACCTGTAAAAGACCAACATCGGCCTACATTTGTTGAGGATAAAGAAGAACCCTTGATTGTAACAGAGGAAGGCGATGTGCAGATGACTGCTGTTGTGAAAGGAAAACCTATTCCTGAGGTGGTGTGGACAAGAGACGAAAAACCTGTCAAACCTGATGATCGAACTGTTATCACTGTTGTAGATGATACACATACATTGTTGATTAAGCATCCAACACCTGAGGATAAGGGAACATATAAATGCACAGCTGTAAACGAAGTTGGGACATCCATTCGTAGCTTTGATGTGGAGATCGAAAAGGAGGAAACTCCTATTGACGAGGCTCCGATTGCTAAAGTTGATGAATCCGTATCATTTACCATTCCACAACAAGAGAAACCAGTTGAAGTAACCGAAACGAAATCCATGCCAAAGGGTGAGGAGCCAATGGCTACGGTTGGAGTGCCTATATCTTTTGCAATTCCCAAAGACGAAAAGCCATCAAAGGTAATTCAGAAACCTGTAAAAGACCAACATCGGCCTACATTTGTTGAGGATAAAGAAGAACCCTTGATTGTAACAGAGGAAGGCGATGTGCAGATGACTACTGTTGTGAAAGGAAAACCTATTCCTGAGGTAGTGTGGACAAGAGACGAAAAACCTGTCAAACCTGATGATCGAACTGTTATCACTGTTGTAGATGATACACATACATTGTTGATTAAGCATCCAACACCTGAGGATAAGGGAACATATAAATGCACAGCTGTAAACGAAGTTGGGACATCTATTCGTAGCTTTGATGTGGAGATCGAAAAGGAGGAAACTCCTATTGACGAGGCTCCGATTGCTAAAGTTGATGAATCCGTATCATTTACCATTCCACAACAAGAGAAACCAGTTGAAATAACCGAAACGAAATCCATGCCAAAGGGCGAGGGGCCAATGGCTACGGTTGGAGTGCCTATATCTTTTGCAATTCCCAAAGACGAAAAGCCATCAAAGGTAATTCAGAAACCTGTAAAAGACCAACATCGGCCTACATTTGTTGAGGATAAAGAAGAACCCTTGATTGTAACAGAGGAAGGCGATGTGCAGATGACTGCTGTTGTGAAAGGAAAACCTATTCCTGAGGTGGTGTGGACAAGAGACGAAAAACCTGTCAAACCTGATGATCGAACTGTTATCACTGTTGTAGATGATACACATACATTGTTGATTAAGCATCCAACACCTGAGGATAAGGGAACATATAAATGCACAGCTGTAAACGAAGTTGGGACATCCATTCGTAGCTTTGATGTGGAGATCGAAAAGGAGGAAACTCCTATTGACGAGGCTCCGATTGCTAAAGTTGATGAATCCGTATCATTTACCATTCCACAACAAGAGAAACCAGTTGAAATAACCGAAACGAAATCCATGCCAAAGGGCGAGGGGCCAATGGCTACGGTTGGAGTGCCTATATCTTTTGCAATTCCCAAAGACGAAAAGCCATCAAAGGTAATTCAGAAACCTGTAAAAGACCAACATCGGCCTACATTTGTTGAGGATAAACAAGAACCCTTGATTGTAACAGAGGAAGGCGATGTGCAGATGACTGCTGTTGTGAAAGGAAAACCTATTCCTGAGGTGGTGTGGACAAGAGACGAAAAACCTGTCAAACCTGATGATCGAACTGTTATCACTGTTGTAGATGATACACATACATTGTTGATTAAGCATCCAACACCTGAGGATAAGGGAACATATAAATGCAAAGCTGTAAACGAAGTTGGGACATCTATTCGTAGCTTTGATGTGGATATCGAAAAGCAGGAAACTCCTATTGACGAGGCTCCGATTGCTAAAGTTGATGAACCCGTATCATTTACCATTCCACAACAAGAGAAATCAGTTGAAGTAACCGAAACGAAATCCATGCCAAAGGGTGAGGAGCCAATGGCTACGGTTGGAGTGCCTATATCTTTTGCAATTCCCAAAGACGAAAAGCCATCAAAGGTAATTCAGAAACCTGTAAAAGACCAACATCGGCCTACATTTGTTGAGGATAAAGAAGAACCCTTGATTGTAACAGAGGAAGGCGATGTGCAGATGACTACTGTTGTGAAAGGAAAACCTATTCCTGAGGTGGTGTGGACAAGAGACGAAAAACCTGTCAAACCTGATGATCGAACTGTTATCACTGTTGTAGATGATACACATACATTGTTGATTAAGCATCCAACACCTGAGGATAAGGGAACATATAAATGCACAGCTGTAAACGAAGTTGGGACATCTATTCGTAGCTTTGATGTGGAGATCGAAAAGCAGGAAACTCCTATTGACGAGGCTCCGATTGCTAAAGTTGATGAACCCGTATCATTTACCATTCCACAACAAGAGAAATCAGTTGAAGTAACCGAAACGAAATCCATGCCAAAGGGTGAGGAGCCAATGGCTACGGTTGGAGTGCCTATATCTTTTGCAATTCCCAAAGACGAAAAGCCATCAAAGGTAATTCAGAAACCTGTAAAAGACCAACATCGGCCTACATTTGTTGAGGATAAAGAAGAACCCTTGATTGTAACAGAGGAAGGCGATGTGCAGATGACTGCTGTTGTGAAAGGAAAACCTATTCCTGAGGTGGTGTGGACAAGAGACGAAAAACCTGTCAAACCTGATGATCGAACTGTTATCACTGTTGTAGATGATACACATACATTGTTGATTAAGCATCCAACACCTGAGGATAAGGGAACATATAAATGCACAGCTGTAAACGAAGTTGGGACATCCATTCGTAGCTTTGATGTGGAGATCGAAAAGGAGGAAACTCCTATTGACGAGGCTCCGATTGCTAAAGTTGATGAATCCGTATCATTTACCATTCCACAACAAGAGAAACCAGTTGAAATAACCGAAACGAAATCCATGCCAAAGGGCGAGGGGCCAATGGCTACGGTTGGAGTGCCTATATCTTTTGCAATTCCCAAAGACGAAAAGCCATCAAAGGTAATTCAGAAACCTGTAAAAGACCAACATCGGCCTACATTTGTTGAGGATAAACAAGAACCCTTGATTGTAACAGAGGAAGGCGATGTGCAGATGACTGCTGTTGTGAAAGGAAAACCTATTCCTGAGGTGGTGTGGACAAGAGACGAAAAACCTGTCAAACCTGATGATCGAACTGTTATCACTGTTGTAGATGATACACATACATTGTTGATTAAGCATCCAACACCTGAGGATAAGGGAACATATAAATGCAAAGCTGTAAACGAAGTTGGGACATCTATTCGTAGCTTTGATGTGGATATCGAAAAGCAGGAAACTCCTATTGACGAGGCTCCGATTGCTAAAGTTGATGAACCCGTATCATTTACCATTCCACAACAAGAGAAATCAGTTGAAGTAACCGAAACGAAATCCATGCCAAAGGGTGAGGAGCCAATGGCTACGGTTGGAGTGCCTATATCTTTTGCAATTCCCAAAGACGAAAAGCCATCAAAGGTAATTCAGAAACCTGTAAAAGACCAACATCGGCCTACATTTGTTGAGGATAAAGAAGAACCCTTGATTGTAACAGAGGAAGGCGATGTGCAGATGACTACTGTTGTGAAAGGAAAACCTATTCCTGAGGTGGTGTGGACAAGAGACGAAAAACCTGTCAAACCTGATGATCGAACTGTTATCACTGTTGTAGATGATACACATACATTGTTGATTAAGCATCCAACACCTGAGGATAAGGGAACATATAAATGCACAGCTGTAAACGAAGTTGGGACATCTATTCGTAGCTTTGATGTGGAGATCGAAAAGCAGGAAACTCCTATTGACGAGGCTCCGATTGCTAAAGTTGATGAACCCGTATCATTTACCATTCCACAACAAGAGAAATCAGTTGAAGTAACCGAAACGAAATCCATGCCAAAGGGTGAGGAGCCAATGGCTACGGTTGGAGTGCCTATATCTTTTGCAATTCCCAAAGACGAAAAGCCATCAAAGGTAATTCAGAAACCTGTAAAAGACCAACATCGGCCTACATTTGTTGAGGATAAAGAAGAACCCTTGATTGTAACAGAGGAAGGCGATGTGCAGATGACTACTGTTGTGAAAGGAAAACCTATTCCTGAGGTGGTGTGGACAAGAGACGAAAAACCTGTCAAACCTGATGATCGAACTGTTATCACTGTTGTAGATGATACACATACATTGTTGATTAAGCATCCAACACCTGAGGATAAGGGAACATATAAATGCACAGCTGTAAACGAAGTTGGGACATCTATTCGTAGCTTTGATGTGGAGATCGAAAAGGAGGAAACTCCTATTGACGAGGCTCCGATTGCTAAAGTTGATGAACCCGTATCATTTACCATTCCACAACAAGAGAAATCAGTTGAAGTAACCGAAACGAAATCCATGCCAAAGGGTGAGGAGCCAATGGCTACGGTTGGAGTGCCTATATCTTTTGCAATTCCCAAAGACGAAAAGCCTTCAAAGGTAATTCAGAAACCTGTAAAAGACCAACATCGGCCTACATTTGTTGAGGATAAAGAAGAACCCTTGATTGTAACAGAGGAAGGCGATGTGCAGATGACTACTGTTGTGAAAGGAAAACCTATTCCTGAGGTGGTGTGGACAAGAGACGAAAAACCTGTCAAACCTGATGATCGAACTGTTATCTCTGTTGAAGATGATACACATACATTGTTGATTAAGCATCCAACACCTGAGGATAAGGGAACATATAAATGCACAGCTGTAAACGAAGTTGGGACATCTATTCGTAGCTATGATGTTGAAGTTGAAAAGCCTGTCGCTAAAGAGAAAAACGCTGAAGAAATTGTGAAAAAGACCAAACAAAAGCCTGAAGAAGTTTCTCAAATTACTCACCCTGTTCTACATTCAGAAATAGAAAATGCCGAAACGGTACCACTGCCAGAAAGCGATGACTTTGAAGTGGTTGTCAGTTTTTCTGATGATGAAACAAAGGAAACTAAAGAAAGTAAAACGGTGTTAAAATCCAAGGAAGAGAAAGTTTCACTTGATTTCAAAGTTCCGCTTGAAGAACCTATCAAAGGTAGATTTTGTATTATTTTATTCATGGCATGCTTAAAAGGAGATGTGTATTCGCAATAAGGGTTTAAAGTTTTTCCTTACACCACTATGATGCACTATGACTTTGTCAATACCTATTCTCAGTATTAACTTTCTTATTTTTTGTCATTTAATTTTAAAATGGTTTTAACGAGTCAATAGATAATTGAATTTGGTTAAATGGTATCTTTTGAATGAAATATTACATTAAGTGTTTTTTTTTTTTCACGTTGCATTCAGTGTAATTAGCTAAATATTAAAGCTTTTTCGTAAGCAAAGACAACTTTTTTTTTACGAATAAAACATTTTATATTAGCCAAAGTCAATAAACAATTTAATTTGTGTAAGTGGTAACTTCAGAGTTACACAAGGATTTTTGCAGGAATTTTTTTTAAATAGTTTTCAGTTTAATTCGCTTTGATTTCAATGTCAAAAATATTATCAATATAATAATAATGGTATTCAATGAATAAAATGAACATGCGTTCTGAGTTGTGTGCAAAATATTTAACGTAGAGGTAGTGTGTGTGAGTCTGACTCTCCCCAATTAGTAGGGCACACATGTCCAGCAAGAAAATTTGTGACTCTAAAAACGTAATCTATTTCTAGTGCATCGCAAACAATTCTCGATGTCCTTACAAGTTTTATTTTTATTTTAAAACTAATCGCATTATAAATAGAAAAGAAAAATACCATCTAGACCAGTGTATTGCAAAAACAAAAATGTTTACTCATATTTCAATAAGTATTTATAATTTTCCGATTGATGAGATGCTTTTTAGCTTATGGCTTTTGAATTTATCAACATGAATAGAACATTTTTCCTTATTAAGGTGAATATGGACTAGTGTTAACTGGGAGAAAGTCGAGGTTTTATTCATTGATATTCAATCAAGCCTGAGGATATAATTATTTTAGTATAGATATAAGTAGATTATTTAAAAAGAAATGACCTGATCGAAAAATAGTCGGAAGTTTTGGAAACAGCTAGCGCGAATTTATATGTATATATACTTACACCAGATAATACTTTTAACATAGTTTTAAAAGTTATTGATACATTATGCAATGGGTCTATTTTAATATTTGGGTTATGGTTTAGGGGCATAGACTTAAATTTAGCTACAGGTGTAATGTTTAATGCCCATTCATTCCTTGTCGATTTTTAATGTATTTCTTTGTTTCAAGGTGCTCAAGCTGCTCCTAAAATCACAGAATCGTCAAAAGAAGTAGAGGTAGTAGAAGGTTCTACAGTCACAATCGAATGTAGGTCACAAGAAGCTGAAAACTCAACCGTGACATGGTTCAAGGAGGACAAACAACTTGAGGAAAACCCGAGGATATCAACAACCGTTGAAGACGGAGTATGTTCTTTAAAGATTAAGAAAGTTACTTTGGATGATGAAGCAGATTATACGTGCGAAATTACAACTGATCTCGGAACAGCAACAATGACAACTGAGTTGATTGTGGAAGAGTGTGTCTCTATGCCAATTTTCAAAGAGCAATTGACAACGCAACAAGTTAATGAGCAGTCCATTGTCCATTTTAATGTTCGTGTGGCTGGCTATCCTCAGCCAGTCATTGAATGGTTTAAAGACGGACAGCAACTTGAAGACATTGGACGAGTCATTATTATTGACGATGTTGATGATAAAGAACCTGAGTTATTCTCTTTGGTCGTTGAAGATTGTAAATTAGACGATGCAGGTGAATACACATGCATAGCTATGAACGAGGCCGGTAAATCTACGTCTACATGTATTTTATCTGTGTTGCCATTAGCTGGTTCACCAACTATCACAGAATCAGAGGAGACTCCCGTTGAAATCATGGAAGGACAAGACCTTACTCTAAAAGTTGAGATTAGCGGTGCACCAACCCCTGACGTCGAATGGTACAAAGATGACAAATGCATCACTAAGAAGGAAACATATACAATTGATGACTCTGGTAACGAACATTTCTTAACCATCTCAGAAGCCACACCAGACGACGAAGGCGTATACAAATGTGTCTCAAAAAGCAAAGATGAAATAATAACAAGAAGTTTCAAAGTGTATGTAGAAGGTAAACAAAGAGAATATATATGTATTATAATCATATTAATGTGTATCGTATTTTAAACTTTTCTAATTTATTAATTTTTTTATGTATAACTGTTTTGAATTGCTATAAGTAATACCATGACAATGATTGTTGGTAGAAGCCCCTAGGCCACCGGTCGAGAACATTTTACTGAACTTACCGAGACTAAGAGGTGTTTTGAAATACTACGGGCTCATTTGCATGTTATTGTGATTCGATTTGGATCATGGTCTCGTCCGATGGCTGTGGCATGAGTGATGCACATCCTCTAATGAATAACATAGGAGACGATTCGCTCTTATTTTCTTATTTATAATTAATGAAATTTAAAGTAAAATCTGCCTTCTTTCAATCCATGTTTAAGGATATTAGCTACTAAACGTCCTCCCAAAACAATAGATACTGAGGTTATCATTGTGTTACGCATTTCTGATATTTAAATACTGATTTTTTTTTATCATGCTTCAGACCTTTTGATATAAACAATTTAGTGTTGAAATTAAATATATTTTTCAGCCTTCACTGTTTAAGTTATTTAACCTTTTAAATGCCCACATTTAAAGTTCCTTGGATAACGATGGTGTTTGTAATGCAAGGAATATATCTTTTGTATTTTGTGTTTTTCAGAAAAGCCAGAAGGCACAGCCCCTGAATTCGTTCAACCACTTAAGGTAGTCGAGGTCGTTGAAGGTGAACCAGCTCGTTTGGAATGTCGTGTAACAGGACTGCCTTCACCAAACATTACTTGGCTTAAAGATGAGAAAGTGATAGTAGAGAGTATTAGAGTCAAGACAAGCATGGAGGGCGAGCTCTGCTTCTTATTAATCCCTGAAACAACTCTAGACGACGAGGGAGAATTCAAGTGCGAAGCCAGAAACGATTTTGGTAAAGCAACAACAATGTCAGAACTACTTGTAAATGAACCTGCTGAGGAGGAAATCCCTCCCACGTTTAGCCCTCTTGTTGGACAAGGCCCATTAGAGCTTACTGCAACTGGTGATTTGACGCTTGAAGTGGGAGTGACTGGTCAACCAGAACCAACTGTGCAATGGTTGATAGGGAACAAACCACTACCCAAATCTGAGAAGTATGTTTTAGAGAGCAAAGAAGACACACATAAGCTAACAATAAAAGAAGCAGGGCCTGGTGATACTGGATCATATGTAGTGAAGGCTGAGAATCCTGCTGGTACAAATACAAGGACATTTAACGTCGATATTTCAGGTAAAACTACATTTGGTTATCTATAATTATGGAATAAATGCATTATGATAAATCTTCACCTTTCGTTACTGAACGAGCTCACTCATCCTGCATACAGTCAGGTATGAATGATAACAAAAGATTTTAACGATAATTTCACTACTGAGTTAGCTATATATTTTAACAAAGCTGTAACAGTGCACGGGTAAGGGATGGCAGATTGTTGTCAGTGTACCACTTAAATTAATGTATAAGCAATGTCTATTTGTAACGTCTTTTGTCTGATCCGATTCTATCGCGGTCATTAATTGTATAATACCTCCTGCTGATCCGTCTTTCGTTGTAGTGCTTTGTTTTGACTCGGTTGACCTTTGGTAGTTAATAATGCATTCTCAATATAAATATTTCACATATTACTCGAAAAGAGTCAATTTTCCTACTTTTCCACTTTCGAGATTATGTTTTTATTTACATAACGGACTTAAACAGCTTCTAAAGATTTCAGCTAAGACAACATCTAAGCTGTAAGTTGCATGCCTAATTAGTTTTACATAACAGATCAGACTTTGACAAATTATATATTGACCAATCATGGATCATATTATACTTTTTATATTGACAAAAATCAATCAAAAACCGCTTTAATTATGCAACTTTTCTTCTTGGCTGCTTGGTATATTGCTTTAACAGACGGACTTAACGACTAAATGCGGTGCGGATGTGCGCAGGCAAAGACTAAAAAGAAAGAAAAGCCGCAAACAATAATATCTTACTAATCGTCTGAACCAATTCATTAATTTTAAATACACATATTTCAGCGTTGCTGCCCGAAGGTGAAGCTCCAGAAATAACTAAAACCTTAAAAGCAGTGGACACCGTTGAAGGAACAAAATTCGAACAAACTGTTAAATATAGTGGCAAGCCCAAACCTGACGTGGAATGGCTCAAAAATGACAAACCTATCAAAGAAGATCGTCGTGTTCAAGTACGTCATGACAGTGATGATACCAGTACCCTGGTCATCAACAGCGTTGTTCTAGACGATGAAGCTTCCTACAAATGTGTCGTTACGAATTCCTTTGGAAAGACTATATCAGAAGCTGAAATTGTTGTCTTGACAGGTAATACGCAATAGCAAATCGCTTAGCCAGTTTCTCACACCACATGCACTTACATCGATCCCATTTTGATTAAAAAAAATGTATTCTAACTCAATACTAAATATACATTCTAAAGGTAATATTTTCTGTCCTTTTGTCTATGTTTGTATAAATGTTAGATATATTTTAACTTATGTTATTACATTTAGTGTCAGAAGCTGAAGAAGAAGGACTTACAGTCAAGTAAGATTTTGAATTTGTCTGTAATTTGTTTTGAAAAGAAACATTTTTAACATTTTAGTCATGAAAAAAATAATTTATTTTTGTTAATTTGCATTTATTTTAATTTAGCGTTCAAGAAAAAACCGAAATGTCAGAAGCTACGCTCCCAAAAGGAAAAGAACAGTTCTCTGCTGTTCAGCTTGCCATAGATGTTGACAACGATAAACCTATTGAGGTAAAGATGGATGTTCCCGTAGAGAAAGAACCAGAAATTTCAGAATTAGTCCTCTCCAAACCGAAAGATGAATTCGTTCCAGTTGAAGTTGCGATAGACGTTGATAAAGATAAACAAATGGCAAGGCCTGTTGAGCTCAAGGTAGACCTTCCTGTTGAGAAAGAGCCAGGTATTACCTCCGTTGTTCTCCCGATAGGAAAAGAAACCTTTGCACCTGTGGAACTTGCTTTAGACGTCGATAAAGAAAAGCCAAGGGAAGAAGAAAGAATTGAATTCCAAGTGGATGTACCTGTACAAATGGAACCTGGAATTTCTCAAGTAGAGCTTCCTATGAAAAAGGACGACTTTGCTCCAGTTGAGCTTTCTATCGACATTGACAAAGACAAGCCGACAGTAGTGTCAGATGCAAGTGTGCCAGCTGGTAAACCTTTCAAACCTATTGAACTATCTCTTGAGCTAGGAGACAAAGAAAAGGACGTCAGTATTGCAACAATAGATGTCAAACCGGATATAAAGCCGACAGATAAGTTATCACAAGCAGAGTTACCTGCAAAGAAAGAACCTTTCAAACCAGTTGAAATATCTGTTGGTCTTGAATCAGGTAATGAATAATGACAATCAATGTTTCTGAAACATAGTATAATTATTTTGCAATCATTTATGCCATTATTGTTAGTTATATATTTATTTATTTATTTATTTATTTATTTATCATTTATTTATTTATTTATTTATTTATTTATTTATTTATTTATTTATTTATTTATTTATTTGTTTGTTTGTTTGTTTGTTTGTTTGTTTGTTTGTTTGTTTGTTTGTTTGTTTGTTTGTTTGTTTATTTATTTATTCATGATCATTCATTCATTCATTCATTCGTTCATTCATTCATTTATTTATTTATTTATTTATTTATTTATTTATTTATTTATTTATTTATTTATTTATTTATTTATTTATTTATTTATTTATTTATTTATCTATTTATGTATTGATGTATTTATCTGTTTATTTATCTATTTATTCATTTATTTATTAATGTATTAATTAATTAATTTGTTTATTAATTAATTTTTGTTTATTTATTTGTTTGTTTGTTTTTTTGCTTGTTTGTTTATTTGTGTATTTATTTATTTATCTGTTAATATTTTGTGTTTGTTTATTTGTTTGTTTGCATCTGTGTTTTTTTTTTCTTGCTTGTCTATTTATTTATTCCTAAATTGTTAGAGTTTGATGCAATAGATATATATCTTTTAAATCATGGAAAAAAAATCATTTTTCAAATAAAACTAGATTTGGAAGCATCTCCTTCAAAGAAACCCGAAGCTCCCAAGATCACAAAAGAACTCGAAGAGGTTGAAGTCGATGAGGGAAAACCTGCTGAATTGTATTTACAGTTTGTAAGCGAGGGTAAAACAACTGTAGTTTGGATGAAAGATGGGCATCCTGTAACTCAAAACAAACGTGTAAAGGTTACTACTGATGACAAAAGCAGCAAACTTAGAATCACAGAAACAGACATCGATGAAGATGAAGGACTTTACATTTGTTACGTTACCAATGAAGCTGGAGAAGTCAATACGTCCGCTGAACTGCTTGTAGAAGGTAAATTGAACATAATTCCGGCTCGACACTTTTTTGGTATAGAAGAGCACTAAAAAGTACTACAAGCATTAACAATAAAACATACACAAACGAACTTAAACATTTGCGCTTCCGGTTCACACTAGCAATACAACGACATAAACATAAACACAAGCAAAATGAGAAATTAATAATTTTCTTATGCTACACGCACCGGATCACACTACGCAATCCTTATGATTATACTTGTGCTTATGTTATGTCTCCTTGTCACAGACGCAGCCCTAGCTTAGTCATAAGAACAATAAGGAACCTGCGTCACATCCGGATTTTTTCTTGTTTTTTTTCTTCCTACGATGTGACGCAGGCTATATTCTGTTAATGTTAATTTTATTTTTACTGATTTTTGTTTATAGAGGAAGCCATTGATCAATTGGAAGTAGAGTAAGTAACCAAAAATTAAGATAGTGTAATTATGTATGAAGGAGAAAAACTTATAGCGAATAGATCGAATAAACTATCAAAACAGTAACCATCGCTCCGATAGCTACTGGTCACTGCAACATACAAGTCTTGAGAAATAACTGTGATAATATTATTTATATTCCCTACTCAGCTTTTCGATAATATCTAAAAAGCAAGTAGGAACAACACGAAATTGGAGAGAAATTTGAACAAGCCATTATACTGACTTCTATTTTTCTTGTTTGTAGCGAGGACACCCCAAAGTTTGTCGAGCCTTTAAAAGACACAGAGCTCATTGAGGGATCAACTGCTGAATTAGCTGTCACTGTACAAGGGACAAAACCTATCCATGTGAGCTGGTTTCGCGATAACGTCCAACTTGTTCACGATGAACGACATACATTCTCATTAGATGGGGACGTCCATGTCATGCGCATCTCACCTGTTACTTTAGAAGACGAAGCTATGTATTACAAAGTCGTGGCAGAGAACGCTGTTGGCCAAGCTGTATGTGACGCTGAAGTCATTGTCGACGGTATGTTTTGATAATGAAATAAATCTCATGCAGTAGTACCACATGATTAGCCGTTTTCACACTTAAAGATGGAGATGTCGTCTCATTTGAAAACGGGACAAACACAATTTGAGACCGCAAAAAAGTTGCCTAATTTTGTCAAATTAGACGAAAATAATTACGGAGTTTTTGTCTGTCCTGATGTGGAAAGGGCCAATAATTATAATAGTATAATAATAATAATAATAATAATAATAATAATAATAATAATAATAATAATAATAATAATAATAATAATAATAATAATAATAATAATAATAATAATAATAATAATAATAATAATAATAATAATAATAATAATAATAATAATAATAATACAGCAGTTAAAGTTAATTTATTTGTCAATGCAATATTAACTTTCTAATACAAAACATAAACGTGAAAAAAGAAGAAAGAAACTTATGAAAAAAAAAGAAATTTAAGTTGAATATCCTTCCTCTATCCTTACAAAAGATTAAAACCGGTTGTAACTCAAAGTTTTTTGAAGTAGCGTAGCAGGTATCGTGTTTACAGACCGGCATCCTGCCCGTTTGCTTGTAGTTTGAAGTCAGTAGTTTGTTTTGTATATAGCTCAATAACAATTGTTCTGTTTATATTCTCTTAGAAAAAGAAACTGCAAAAGAAGAGCCCAAAGAAGAAGTGAAGGCTGAACCTAGTAAAGGTAATACAATTGAAGTTTTATATTTCTTGGTTGTTTGAAGCTAGATTTGTGCCACTGATGATGGTTTAACTGGAGTAAAACCTATAGTGTTATTTCGATTATTGCTACATAAGTTTTAAACAACAGGTCTTCTATAAAGTCTTTTATTTTTATAACACGTTTTGTGAACGTAAGGAAATTGTCTAAGGGAACAATAAAAACGAAATTGTAGCTGATAAATCGTGTCCCCATCTAAAACCCTCAGTACGTTACACCTGTTTGCCGTGTTTAAGTAACCATGTTTACCTTGACATATGTTTTTCTATCAGCTCCAGTTGTAATCAGACCGCTACCAGAAGAGACTGAGGTTTTAGAAGGAGATTCTGCACGTATGGAATGTGAGATTGCCGCTGGTCCAAACCCTGAAGTCTTGTGGTTGCAAGACGACGAACCTTTACAAGAAGATGATCGTATTACGTTCGAAGACGACGGTGACACCCATGCGTTAGTTATCCAGCTTGCTGGAGAGGACGACGAGTCTGAGTATAAATGTGTCGTGACGAACGCTGTTGGTAGTGTGGAGACCAAGGGAGAGATCGTGATAGAAGAAGGATTATCATTGCCTGTCATCAAGGAAGGACTGAAGGACATCGAACTTACAGAAGGTAAGATTCTTTCACATGTACTTCATTAATAATTATAATAAGGATATTGAACTACCGTACCTAATGGTAATATCTTTGAACAACAGCCCTGAATAAAGTATCCGATCAAGAAACATTTTCATATCGTTTTGTACAAAAAACGTTCAATAATTTCACTTCTTTTTGTTTTGTATCGCTAATTGTACATATTTTTGTGATTTATTATAATGTAAGGCAAAGATACACACACAGCAAATTTGTAGGGATTTTCCTTGGACATATCCCCACTAAAAATTGAAAAAGGTCGCGATGCAATTATGTTTGTTCTGTTTTTAGGCGAAGTTGTCAAGTTTGACGTAAGAGTCGTTGGAAACCCTGATCCAGTAGTTGAATGGTTTAAAAACGGCAAACAAATAGAAGATCAAGGACGGTTCATTATCATTGACGAAGTAGAAGAACAAGACAAAGAGCTGTTTTCACTTGTTATTGAGCAATGTGAAATGGAAGATGATGACGAATACAGTGTAGTGGCAATGAACGAAGCTGGCAAAGACACGTCTACGTGCCATCTATTTGTAACACGAAAAAGAGTCACCGAAGTACTTAAAGAGGAAGAAGAACCTGTTCTAGAACAACCAATTGGTGATGTTATTGATGCCGCAATGCCAGGTACGGTTATCGTCTTAGGTGCACTATTGCTACGTGTCATATTAGAAATTAGACCGTATTTATATTAATGTCTTTATGTGTTACCCATTAAAGTTACATTACAGTACTTATTGTACTTACACGTACTATCATCTGATAATATTTATCTAAAACAAATCCGTGCCTTATATTGCAGCTCCAATTGTAATCAGGCCTCTCCCTGAAGAAACTGAGGTTTTAGAAGGAGATTCTGCACGTATGGAATGTGAGATTGCCGCTGGTCCAAACCCTGAAGTCTTGTGGTTGCAAGACGACGAACCTTTACAAGAAGATGATCGTATTACGTTCGAAGACGACGGTGACACCCATGCGTTAGTTATCCAGCTTGCTGGAGAGGACGACGAGTCTGAGTATAAATGTGTCGTGACGAACGCTGTTGGTAGTGTGGAGACCAAGGGAGAGATCGTGATAGAAGAAGGATTATCATTGCCTGTCATCAAGGAAGGACTGAAGAACATCGAAGCTGATGAAGGTTAGCCGTGTTGATTTTGTTTTGTATTGCTTTTAGTTATTTCTTTTATTAACTTGCAACTTGTAGAATCCTTAACAACAACAACAACAACAACAACAACAACAACAACAACAACAACAACAACAACAATAACAACAACAACAACAACGTACCAAACATATTATAATCATTATTTGTATCATTATTTTCCTTAGTTGACAACAATGCATATGAAGGCATTATTTAACATTTTAATGTTCCTTTTAAGGTGAAGTTGTCAAGCTCGACATTCGAGTCGCTGGAAATCCTGATCCAGTAGTTGAATGGTTTAAGAACGGCAAACAAATCGAAGATGAAGGCCGATTTGTCATTATAGATGAGGTAGAGGATCAAGATAAGGAGTTGTTTTCAATGGTTATCGAGCGATGCAAACTGGAAGATGATGCTGAGTTTATGGCAGTGGCTATGAATGAAGCTGGTAAAGACACGAGTACATGTCATCTTTGTGTAACACGTAGAACGGTACCTGAAGAATTCAAAGACGAAATGCAAGAGGTTTGTGCTGCTTATAGGAATCTATTTAATATTTTTCCAAATCTTTTTTTAACATTTCATAAATTTCAGCATTATTTTCTACCCCTGAATCTGAGCCAAATATTGCTCAACTGTTCTGTTGTAATACTTTGTTAAGTCTGTATATATAGAAGTAATATAGCAGAATAATACTGCAAAAGACGAATTTCAGAAATAGCAATAAGGCAGTGAACTACATTTTTTGTTATATAGTCTGAAATTCTATTCCGTTTTCTATTTCTGAGTATTGAAATAATAAACTAATTGTTACTAATAAATAATTCTGATTAAACGTAACTTGTGTGTAACAGTCAATTGTATTTATGTCGAGTGACATACAACAACCTCATTTATATTGGTTTGTTTGTCCAGGTTCCACTGGAAGCTTCACAAGGAGATGAAGTTGAAATGGAGGTACCACTAAGTAGTCATCCATCACCAGTGATAGAGTGGTTCTATGATGAGAAACCAATAGAAAGTACAGACAAGATAGCTATATCTCAAGACACTGAGAACACTAAAGCTACCATTCCAAAGGTCGAACCAGAGGACTCTGGCACTTACAAGTGTATTGTTTCAAGTCTTAAGGGCACAACGACAAAGTCATTTTTGTTAAATGTCGAAGGTATACAGTTACACAAAATTGAATTTAGATTTTACTTTATTTCGATTTTATTTAAAATTATCATTTGCCAATAAATCCTGACCATCTCAATCAAGAGCGATATAAAAAGAGAATGAGACCGACACATTTAATAACACGATCAACTCGCTAATCAAGATCGAAGTAAATAATTTACAATGCCAAAAAATGTATCCCTTCTTATCGGAATGATATATGCCATTTTTAATAACATATTTCTATCATTATAAATTTGCAGCTAACCAGACTCCCGAGATAATTCCTGAAGCAGTGTCCGATGTTCATGCTCAAGTCCCAACAATCACCGAAACTTTAGCACCAGACACAAAAGCACCAGAGTTTCTAGAAATGATCAAACATGTTATAGTATTGGAAGGGGAAGAAGCCAGATTTGACGCACATGTTGATGCATTACCTGAACCATCAATTGACTGGTACAGGAATGGTGAACTCATTCCAGATGAAGGTCGCTTTGTACATATCGATGCTGTGAAAGAAGAAGTATTCACCTTGGTTATAGAAAATGTTAATTTGGACGACTCTGGAGAATACACATGTATAGCGATCAATGACGTCGACGAGGTCAGTTGCACAGCTCTCCTGACCGTCAATCCTAAAGAAATAGCACCAGATTTTACCAAAGAACCAGAAACATCGACATTTGACGTGGATTCTGGAAAAGATGTAAAACTAGATCTGAAGGTGTCTGGAAAACCGGAGCCTGAAGTAGAATGGTTTAAAGACGAGAAACCACTGAAAACGAACAAACGTGTCAACGTACTGGTCAAAGACGACGAGCGTACACTTCACATTCGTGGTGGAAAACCAGAAGATTCCGGTGTTTATAAATGCGTAGCGAAAAATCGTGCAGGAACGGTTGCAAGAACATATGAAGTCAACATCAAAGGTATGCCGGTGTCACTGAAATTGTGAAATTGTTGCGCGCCATTTGAATATTTTGAATATATTGTATACTTAAACTGACATTACGTTTGTTATCTGAGCTAACATGAACAACCTTATTTAGCTCATTGGTTACTGCATGCACATGTTGGTTTGTTTAATTCACTCTTTTAAATCTTAAAAGTCGTCATGCTCGGAAAACCGCTATTAATATTTTGTCGTTAGTCTGGTTCTAGCAAGACACAAAACTCAATAGGCAAATCACAAAAATGTATGCTTTATCTGTTTATTAAAAGTGGTACGTTTCAAAGTAAAAATCACTCGCCATTGTTATTTTCGAGCAATACAATTATCATGGTTTGTAACTTAGGCTAATCTGTATTATCAAATGTTTACTTCTTTTATCAGACAAAGCAAAACCGCCTGAGTTTGTTAAGAAAATCCAACCAGCAACTATTCGAGAGGGAGATCGATTGAAGTTGGATGTCAAAGTAAGTGGTAAACCACAGCCCACTGTTGAGTGGTACAAGGATAACAAAAAGATCATTGAAGACAAGCGTATTCATATAAAAACTGACGGCGAGAATTCTACCTTGATAATCAAACCTTCACATTACAATGACAAAGGAGTGTACAAATGTGTCGCAACAAATGAAAGCGGCTCCGTTACTGTCACTTCTGATGTTGTTGTCACTCGAGAATTGAAGAGACCAGAGTTCAAAGAAAAGTTTCTGCCACTTCTTGTAACAGAACACGAGAAAGCACGTTTAACTGTACGTGTTGCCGGTAACCCAATGCCTACGGTGGAGTGGTATAAGGACAGAACTAAGATCAACAATGAAGATAGATTTATGTTGATTGATGACGAAGAGGAGGACTTGTTCTCATTTGTCATCGACGATGTACGCAAAGAAGATGCCGATATGTACAAGTGTGTTGCTGTCAATGAAGCTGGTAAATCAACCTGCACAGCTGAACTTTCTGTCAAGGAAATACTCTTCAAACCCACGTTCGTTGGCGATGCTGAAACTGCTCCGGTTAGAGTTACAGAAGGTGACGAGGTAAAGCTAGACGTTGAAGTCAAAGGAAAACCCACTCCAAAAGTCGAATGGACTAAAGATGGCAAACCTATTCGAGAGACGAAAAATCTAACTATTAAGAGCAAAGATATCAATTCGACTATTGTCCTTAAAGCTGCCAAGCCTGAAGACAGCGGCCACTACAAATGTACTGCTAAAAACACCCAAGGAACGAACTCACGAGAATTCGATGTTATCGTCGAAAGTAAGTACTTGATATGAGTTGTTTACCATTTTCATTCTCCATGCCCATCTTGTATGTATTAGAGTGACGACACTAATCCCGTGAAACATATACACATATTTCAAAAAGTCGTTGTTACAATCAAAGCTACAGTCCACACTCTGAAGCCTGCAAAGGATGCCGGCATGTTCATAGCATATTTTGGTTGTACGTGTTTGTGTTATATGACCATAACAAGTTGCTGCATTGGTAAATGATAGAACACTGTTTTGAAATATTTCTTGAAAAATCTGGTAATAAATCACAAATTTTGTTTATATTATCGACATCCTTTGCTAGCTTCAGAGTTTGGACTGTAGCTTAGACTGCGACAAAGATTTTTGAAACAAGTGTATAAGACTGATGCGCTGTGCTAGTCTCTAATTGTATTCTTGTTTGTCTATTTGACTATAGATTTCACAGGTACATTTACTCTTAAGATTTTGGTAACGAAACTGATTGCTTCTGGTGAAACTACGCGAGTCCGGCTGCGTAATAACTATCTATTTTACCTATTTTAATCTAGCTACTTACCTATATTTGCAATTGGGTTTAATTGCAGAGACAAAACCTAAAGGCGAAGTACCAGAGTTCACCCAACCTCTAAAGAAAGTTGAAACAACGGAGAAAAAAACAGCCCGCTTAGAATGTAAATTCAAAGGAAAGCCAACACCCACAATCGAGTGGTTTAAAGACGATGATAAAAACAAGCTAAAACCATCTAAGAGAGTAAAAATGACAGTAGAGAAAGACACCGCTATCTTAGAATTTAAAGAAACTGAGCTAGACGATGAAGGAATCTTTAAATGCGTCGCAAAGAACGATTCGGGGACTGCAAACACCGAAGCAGAACTCCTAGTTGATGAAGCAGGTGAAAAGCCGTCCTTCAAGTCACCACATAAAGATGTCAATGTCACTGAGAGTGATGAAGCGCGCTTCGATGTACGAGTTGCTGGTCAACCAGAACCAGTAGTCGAGTGGTTTAAGAACGACACAAAGATAACAGATGAAGGTCGCACGGTACTTTTAGATGATGAAGAAGAGGATCTTTTTTCACTGGTTATCGAACATGTCAAACCTGAGGATGCCGGTGTCTACAAGTGCGTTGCAAGTAATGATGTCGGTGAGACGTCCTGTACAGCAAACCTTCAAGTACAAGAAAAAATGATCGCTCCTGAGTTTGTTGGGGGAGATGAAGCAGGTCCAATCACCATTGTTGAAGACGATGAACTACACTTAGAGGTGAAAGTAGAAGGTCAGCCTAAGCCTGAAATAACATGGAATAAAGATGGAAAGCCGTTGAAAGAAACCAAAACAGTTACAATCGAGGAGAAAGATGACAGTTACCGTATCGACATCAAAGGTGTTTCATTGGATGATTCAGGAAAGTACAAGTGCGAGGCGAAGAGTGAAGCAGGAACCGTCAGTAGAACGTATGAAGTAGTGGTTGAAGGTTCGTCAAATACTTCTAGTTTTTATTAGTACAAACAGTAAACCCGTGTAATAAGTATTATTATTTATTTGGCAATAATCAAACGAAAGAAATATAGTCTAGTTTGGTAGTATTTAATCGATTGTCAAGTTTTGATGTACTGTAGTTAAGTTATTACTAATTGTATTTTGAGCATGTTTGAAGTAATGCATGTTGCAATTAATGAAAAAATCTTTAGTGTAATATAGAAATAAGAAAAGGAATTTTCATTGTTTTTAAAATATCAAGTAAAAGCTTTTATCTGCTATTGTTTATTAATTGTTTGTCACACTTTTTTGTTGAATTGCAGCAAAGAAGCCAGTAGGAGATGCCCCCAAAATCCTGCAGCCACTAGAAGAGATCGAGGCGATGGAAGGACAGCCCATTAAACTTGTGTGTTCATTCAATGATACTCCCAATCCGACAATTGAATGGTTCAAAGGAAAAGCACCCGTCAAGGAAAGCAGACGTGTCAAGATAGATCGCGATGACACATCTACAACGTTGACTATCAAAGAAGCTCGATCGGATGATGTAGGAGAATACAAATGTGTAGTCCGCAATGACTTAGGTTCTGCATCGACAACAACTAAGATCAAGGTCATAATTCCTAAGAAGCCTGACTTCAAGGTGAAGTTAAGACGCCTAGACGTTACCGAGGGTGAACAGGCACGCCTTACTGTTAAAGTCGATGCTTTACCAAAGCCAGACATACAGTGGTACTGCGGAACTACTAAGATCCAGGAAGGCGGACGATTTGAGATTGTTGAAGAAGCTGATGTTGATCTATATACATTGGTTATCAATGATATAAAGCGTGACGACGCAGCTACTTACAAATGTGAAGCAATTAACGAAGCAGGGAAATCCACATGTCGAGGTGAAGTTGTTGTTAAAGAGCGTCAGTACCTACCAGAGTTTACCAGTGATGAACTAGACACATCATTAACCGTTCGGCAAGGTGATGAGTTAAAGATCGATATGACAATTAAAGCCAATCCCAAACCTGATGTTAAGTGGTACAAAGATGGCAAGCCTTTGAGAGATACAACTAAGATGGATGTACGGTCTCGAGGTGATAACTACAGTATAACGATTTACAGTAGTAAACCTGAAGACGCTGGGCACTATAAATGCGAAGCACGTAATCAGTTGGGTGCGGCAGACAGAAGTTTTGAAGTCAAAGTAGAAGGTGCGTTTTATTCCTCTATTTCACACCTTTATCATTATCACACATGTTTAGCTATTTTTAGCAATTTTTTTTTTTTTTTCATTTTTTATATATTTCCCTTTCCTGAAACGAGTGTGAGGTTTGGAAATAGTTGAACGCGTCTTTCGTTAAATTTTAATTTGAATAAAATCTAATCATTTTGACCTCTTTTGTAGTACCGAAACCGAAAGGTGAAGCACCAACTCTCCTTACTGAACTCAAACCCAAAGAAATCACAGAAGGTGAGACAGTTAAACTTGTGTGCAAGGTAAAAGGAAAACCAGAACCGGAAATCGAGTGGTTTAAAGACGACGAGCCAGTAGAGACAGACCAGCGTATAAAAGTAGACTACGGTGAGCAAGAAAGCACGTTAACTATCAAAGACGCTGTGTTGGACGATGAAGCTGACTACAAATGTGTTGTTACAAACGATCTGGGATCAGTTTCTACGACTGCTGAAGTTCTAGTCAACAAGAAAGAAGAGGAAGAGCCTGTCAAACCTGCACCGAAAGTAAAAGAAGAACTGGTCAAAGAAGTAATAGAGCCAAACGAGGAGCAACCTGTCAAATCAGTCCCGAAAGAGGAGGAGAAACTTACGAAACCAGTGATTAAATCAAAGATTGAAGATAAAGAAACTGATGTAGGTACTACAGCAAAGTTTACTGTAGAAGTGGAAGGATCTCCAGTGCCTGAGGTGGACTGGTACAAAGACGACAAAGTTATTGAGGGCAAGGGTCGGTTTATTATCGTTGATGATGAAACCGATAAAGGAGTTTCATCTTCTCTTGTGATCGAAGATGTCAAACCAGAAGATTCCGGAGTGTACAACGCAGTAGCCTTTAATGATGAAGGCGAAATAACAACCGAAGCCACCCTTAAAGTAGCGGACACACCCGAATCCATAGTTGAGCCTGAGATTGCTCCTGTAGCAGATCAAGAAGTTGAAGGTACTTAATTATTTCTTTATGCTATAATAATATTGTAAGTTTATTTACTTGAAGGTTAAGGCTTCGTGTACAAAACACATTCGTTTTATTATAATAGTAATTTTTGTGGCTACTGCATTCTGAGAATGCGTAGCCACTATGTCATCGAGTCGTGTAATGTAAACTAGGTATAAACTCCATGTAGGCTACATTTTCTGACATATCATTATGTATGTTTAGTATACATATATGGTACACGTTGTACATGAAGTTTATCTCCGTAACTATACCACAGGAAGCCCACTTCGCACCGGGTAGTGGTACGTTGATCTTGTAATCGTTTCCAGCGGATTTTAAAATGGCGTTTTGTGCAGTCGTTTCGGCGAACGTTGAGAGAGCTTACGGCTCAATACCGTTAGCTAGTTCGAAGAAATTAGCATGGATTAATTGCTGAACAACCCCTTCATGGCTCTGCGAAGTAATTTTCTCATCGCAATTCTTTTTCGTGGAAACAAAAGCGTCTGAAGTGGCCGGTATTTGAAGTGATTTTGGTCTTGTCATTTATGATTTATGAAAGTAAGGTATGAAAAACTCGTGACAAACATCAAAAAATACACGAAAATACATTCTATTTAAGAAATGGAAGTTTTCTTAAAGTAAGATTGTTACTTTAAAAAAATAATAACCTCAAAAAGCTTGTGCTACCTGTGATTCCATATGCAAACAATTCATTGAGTTTCGATTTCTATTCAGTAGCCACATGCGCTCATTGGGCGTCTATTTTTATCGTTCTCGTTGATCAACCTCAGCCTCGATAGCGCGTAATATATTCTTTAGAATTTGACTACAGCTCATGGTATTTTAAGGAATGTACACATTATCAAACATTTGAAACACTTTACAAATTCGCTATATCGAGGCTGAGGTTGATGGAAAATAACCTTGAAATGGGCTATTAAATTTGGGCTTGCATAGGGCGTTTTTAAGAATAGATGTTTAAATCACGTTCTATGGTTTGTGGTAACTGGACTGTGAACTGTGCCTTTTGTCAAATACTACACCCGTGCTAGATAACATGAAACTGGTCTATTGTCTCAGTAAGCTATATTAAGTATCGCTTTTATCTTTGTAGACTTTACATTATAGTTATTTATATTGATGGTGCTTCTTATTACAATGTTTAAAAAACTGTCACTTTGATAATAACATACCTCCAACATACCTCCCCGTTAATAAAATTTCAACCAATCACATTTGTGCTTTAATCAAATATATATCCGACCTTTGCCCCCATACCGTGATGCTTTGCGTGTAGGCCGTGTTTCGGTGAGCCATGCGAGTCTGGTTTTCACGGAGGGGCTTCTGTTTCTAGGTAATCTGTTTTAATTTTTTCATGTATACTTTATAATAACTAAATTTATTTTTAACAAATATAGCTCTCACTTGAGAATGTTATATCAACGTTTAATTTGACTTTTAGTGTTATTTTTAGTTTTTAATTTGAAAGGATTTCCTGTGCTATTAAAGTTACATTCAGTCAAGGATATGTAGATCGTTTATACAATGTTTAGTTTCTGGCAAAAGAATTGAGTTAACTAAGCCTAAAATAATGTGATTCTAGTACCGTTTTGTGTGGCTTATAAAGAACATAAGGTTTGCATTTTGCGGCATTTAAAAACATTACTTTATAAAAACAGATCTATTTGTCTCATTCGACAAAAGACAATGAAACGTCATTAACTGAAAATAATTTCTGTACTTCAAGTAACAGGAATAATTTGTAACAGATTTACCATTATCTTACTGATTTGAATAAATATTATATGCGCTTTTCTTTGAAGTATGTAGTTTTACAGATGTAGCTACACATATTTTGATATATTTTCTAAAGGGAGTTTCCTTTTATCGCGTAAATCTTTTTGCTTGAAATCATTACTTACAGTATTTGAGTAATTTTATATATTTATTATGTTAATATTTATTAGAAAATCAGGTATTTAGATATATATGTCTTTGGATGGAGTTTGCTTTAAATTTATTTCCACTAAATTTATTATTATTATATTTCTTTAATAGCCGAAATGCCAGTCGAGGACACACCTGAAATACTAGAGCCATTGAAGCCAACAGAGGCTGTCGAGGAAGAAAGTGTGACATTGGAATGTAGGATAAAAGAAACTCCATCACAAGTTGTAGAGTGGTTTAAGAATGGCGTTAAATTGAAGGAAAACCGCAGAGTTAAAACTGAGGTAAAGAACGGCATCGCCAAGCTAATAATATCACAAGTCCGTACCGATGACAAGGGTGATTATAAGATAACTGTACGCAATGATTCTGGTTCTTCAAAATCTACTGCTAATTTAGTGGTCAAAGAACTTGTCAGACCAGAGTTTAAAGTGAAACTCAAGAACTCGGATGCGTTTGTTGGTGACGAGGTACGCTTTGAAGTTCAAGTCAAGGCATTCCCAAAACCTGTAGTGGAGTGGTACCATGGATCCACCAAATTGTCTGACGGAGAAAGGTACAAAACATCTGTGGATGAGAAAACTAACAAATACACCCTAGTGATAACTAATGCCCAGCTTGAAGATGATGGCTCATTTAAGTGTACTGTGTCCAACTCTGCTGGTAAAGCTACCAACCGTTGTGAGCTCAGTGTCAAAGAAAAACCAATGGCTCCAACATTTGAGGGCGACGAGCCAGCTCCCATGTTCTTTCACCCTCGAAATGAAGTAAACATCAATGTGACAATTAAAGCTAAACCCAAACCAGACGTGAAATGGTACAAAGATGGCAAACCCTTGAAAGACACGAGTAGAATGGACATCAGAAGCCGTGGGAACTCCTACTACATTGTAATACTGAGCGCCAAGCCTGAAGATACAGGAATGTATAAGTGCGAAGCGAGTAATAAACTGGGCAAAGCATCCAGAACGTTTGATGTGAAAGTACAAAGTAAGTACACTCTAAATACTTTAGTTAAATCTTAGTCTTTATTTTCAGATAGCTGCCACTCTTTACACTTTATTCAAATTTTAGATTCTAGATTTTTATTGTCATGGGTTTTAGAAAGCTATTATTTTTTCTTAATTTTTCTGATTCTCTTTGTATTAAATAAATATTTCTAAATATTTTGCGAAAATTGAACGGGCATATTTCGTCGGGCTTAAATTTTGCGATATGGCCAAGAATACGTATTTCGCAATAACTGTCAAAATACTGATCTTAATTAACAACGGTTTGCTTCGGAATTTCCACAATTCATTTTTATTTATCGTAATAGCGATAACTTCCAATGACACTGAACATAACCATAATTATCACAAAACCTAACTTAAAAAGATACTTGATAACATAGTAGAGATTCAGAATTAAAAAATTTAAAATAGGGTATTCAATTTTCGGGTTAACCATTTTCCGCGGGTCTTTAATTTCGCGTTTTTTCAGTTTAGTAAACATAATTAACAAGGTATATTATCCACAATATGTATAATCTATTTTCTTTCTGTCAGTTATCTTTTTTACTTTTATTTTTGCCTTTTTATCGTTTGTTTATTTATTTATTTATTTATTTATTTATTTATTTTTTATTTATTTGTTTATTTATTTATTTATTTATTTATTTATTTATTTTTATTATTATTTAAATGTTTTTATTATTTTTTTATTTATTTATTAAATTATTTATTCATTTTGTTTATCTATCTATTCATTTATTTAATTGTTTGTTTATTTATTCATTAAGTTATTTATTTATTTATTTATATGTTTAATTATATATATATTTATTTATCTATTTATTTATTTATTTATTTGTTTATTGAATTATTTATTTATTTATGTATTTTGTTTATCTATTCATTTATTTAATTGTTTATTGATTTATTGATTTATTACATTTAGTGTACATAATGTGTTACAATACGAAAGAACTTGTGTTTTGTTTCTTTTCCGTTTATCAAAATAGACAATTTTAAGGTGTCTCCTAGTTGTTTTTCTTGGCCCACAAATTCCTCTGTGCATCCTTGGCCTCACCATTTGATATATTGATGAGACGGAGTTTATCCGAAAAAATTTGGAGCAAGATCTCGATCCTGAGTGACCTATATCGTATAATATGAAAATATAAATATTGTTCAGTACGAAATATAGTATGTTCCGCTCCTTAAGTCCAAGTGTGCACAAAGGAATTTATCACTGTGTATGATTTAGGCATAATTCCATTCGGCGGAAGCTACTTTCGTACTTCAACTTCGCTGTTGTTTTAAAAATGTTGTTCCGTATGTATAGTTTAATAAACGAGCAGGAGTGTTTTATCAGGATTTAAAACCAGAGGCGAAGCCAATTGGTTTAAGACCTGATAAAACACGATCTATATATTATATCATATTTATTGGTTTGTCGCTGTCAATCCAAAATCAAAAGATATATTTAAGATAAACCGTTGTACAGAGTTTGTTTGTCGTTGCTATTGAAACTTTGATTAGCATACTGAGAACATGTTTCGAAACTTTCATCCAACTCTTACATCTCGTGTAAAATTCAGATTCATGGGGCTAAGGTAAGATCATGTAACAGTGAATTAAAAATTAAAAGTGTTGGCCAAGAAAAACTACTAGGAGACACCTTAATACTAAATTTGAACGCTAAGAAAAGTCTGAATGAAATTTGTTTTGCCTTCATAAATTATTAATGATAAATAATTTTATTCGCAGTTTTCTATTCCCAATTTAGCTGTTTCAGAATAAGAATTATATCCAACTTCTACCTCTTTATTGATTTTTACCTATTTCTTTTTAGCTGCCAAGCCTACTGGCGAAGCGCCATCCCTTGATGGAAAACTAAAGCCACTAACAGTCGCTGTAGGTGAAGACGCCAAACTTGTTTGCAAAGTCTCTGGCAAACCCGAACCGAGCATCGAGTGGTTTAAAAACACCAAACCAATCAAGCCTGATAGTCGTATAAAAACAGACTACGATGGTAAAACCTGCACCTTACACATTAAGAAAACAACAGTTGATGACAAGGGAGAATATAAATGTATGGCCAAAAACGACTTTGGCACCGTAGAATCAGATGCCGATGTCACTGTCAAAGAAAAGGGCGAAAAACCAACCATCATAGAGAAGCTGAAAGAAATGAAAGTTGATATGGGCAATAAGGCAACATTTAAAGTCGTTGCTAAAGGAAATCCTAATCCTGAAGTAGACTGGCTTAAAGGAGATAAACCCATCGAAGATAAAGGTCGGTTTGTTATCAAAGATGATGAAGAAAACAGCGTGTTTCAGCTGATTATCGAAGATGTGCAACCAGAAGATGCTGGCGTCTATAACTGTGTTGTCTTTAACGAGGTCGGCGAAGCTACAACATCAGCAGAACTAAACGTTATGAAACTGGAAGTAGTGCAGCAAGTCACACCCGTGGAAGAAGGTCAGTTATGAACAAAACGTATTGTTGTGTTACTTACTTACTTCTTACTTGAGTAATCACTTTCACCTGATTGGCTTCACAATGTTTGGCTACATTAATTGACCTATTTATACAGTGCGTTAAAAACATTTACTAAAATGAAGCTTTGTAGCAGATAGCGTAAATCGGTATCTGCTCTGTGATTACTCCTCATTTCTATCCATGATATTGTGCTGTATTTGCATGCAAGGTGTTGTTATGTACATTGTTGTTGATGTGTAGTGGTCATTGTTCGTGTCAGTACATTCGTTAGTCATGTCATTAAGTCAGATTAATTCAAATGATATCATAATCAATTGGTCACCCGACATGAAAAGGTCCTCATCCATCGACGTTTCCTGGAGAAAAAGGTATGTTTCATTTCATGTATTCATTTTCATTTCATTATGTAGTTCAGAACATTTAATTTTCATTGCACTTCCGCCTATAAATCAGAGAGTCTAACAAACAAACAAACGAATATAAACATTGGTATTGAACTCTCTCTAACTACTGAATAATTATCTTACAACAAACGCACAAACAAATAGACAACAAACATACATGCAAACCAACAAATCAATAACACAACTGCAAAAAAAAAAAAAGCTTACAAAAATAGGAAACAAACAATCCAGCAATGTTATTATAGTTTACCAAAGTCAATTTATTTATTTATTTAAACTAGGTGCTTACTATACGCATTTTAAAACTCAATGCGCTTACAAAATAGGATCAGTGTCTAGAGTCAAACGAAAGGAAATATTTGAAGAGTGAAAAGCAGTGACGCAGCTATTGAAGCGCGACAATTGTATTAAACAAGTAAAGAAAAACAAAAGCATTTATGTGAACCGAAACAAGAATCCACTATGTCAGCTTACTGTTCTTTGATGACTTTCTTTATAATGTCAATTGCAGCATTTATAATGAATTATCCATTAATATGGACCGCATTGTTCATCATTATTTGAAATAATTATCATTTTTCGTTTAACATAGCATATTCCTGCTCTTTTTATTAACATTTCATTTATTAACGTTTTTTGTATTGTCGCCTTTGTGTTTTACTTTAATACAATCACTGATTACAATTTCAGTTTCCTGGCACACGTTTTACGTCATCATTTAACACACGCACTCCGTATTTTCATTGCATTCAGTTATCTTCCGTTCATCATCGACGTTTATTCTTGTTATCGTTACATCATTTTATGACAATTGATCACAACGGGCACACTGCTGCACATACTTTACATACATATGTTTGCAGTTTGATGGATCTTTTACAGCACCAATGGTTATTCAGCGGCCAGTTGGTTTTGAACAATGCATGTCGTGGGTACATTTTCAATTTCAGTCTTTTTACATCGTCAGACGTATCATCTTATTATCAAGTGTACATAATTATATTATGCTATTTTATCGGCAATGGATTTCATATCTTTTTTCCACCCTAATTTTCTTCATTTTCCCTCGAACCGAATAGTATACCTATACTAACAGAATTATTGGTGTTGGTACTAGAACCCTTATCGCTTTCTTCAATCATTTTTTCATCATGTTGCGGCAGGTTATACGACACATGTTAAGTCATTTCGGTCGATGCATTTCGTGGCATGTCTTCAGTGATTGTTTCTCATCACCTTCATTTATATCGTTGTCATTAGTAATGGACTCCAGCATCGCTTTGGAAATACTGCAACAATTTATTTTCACGTTTTGAAGATGTATCACCGCATAATTGTCCGACAATCATTTGAGTCGACGCATTCTGAGGCATTTCTTCTCTTTCTTTTTTAATAACACTGTCATTGGTATAAAGCACAATCATTACATTGGACATACTCCGTTGTGTCCTACCACAATTGTTTTGTCCTTCAAACCTTGATGTTGATGCATTCTGAGGCATTAGTTCAATTATAGCATCAATTCACAAAACTCCATCATCGCGTCGATCATATGTACTATGCTGAGTTCTACACTCGTTTTTACAAAGTGTATCCAGGCACACTTGTTTTGTCTGTTAATCATGTCGGTCGATGGATTCTGAGGTATTTATTTGCTTTCCTTCATTACATCAATATCATTTGTACAGAACTCTATCATCGCATTGGACATACTACGTTTTGTTCTACAGTCTTTTTTCAAGTTTTCACAAGATGAATCACGGCACAATTGTCTTTCTTAACATCATTTGGTCGATGCGTTCCTTGGCACTTGCATTTTTACGTCCATCCACCAATAATCTCAGTTCAAAGGTTGGTTTTTGCGTTTGATAATTTTTGCGAATGCTCCTTAATAGTGCTACCTTCACCTGTGTTTATCGATGTTCTGTATTTAACTTTAGAACCGATCGTTGTCGAACAAGGACAGGAAGTTGATTTAAGTATCAAAGTGCAAGGCAAATTCGTCCCTGAAACAGTCTTTTGGTTCCACAATGGTTCACTTGTGTATGAAAAGCCTACAAGAAAACTTTGGAGTGAGGGACGTCGTTACTATCTTACTCTTTGCGAGACTTCATCTGGTGATGCTGGCCATTACCGGTGTGAATCAACTACCAAACTTGGTACTACCATCAGCAACTTCTTCATCAAAGTTTTAGGTAAGTTGTAGGTTTTTTATGGAAAAATGGAAATTTCTTGTTAGACGTTAAGCTGGATTGATTTAAAAAAAATATTAGAGGACACCGTTTTGTATTTATGCGTGTTAGCTATGTACTGATATCAAATTGCCGTTTTGAGCTTTTTTTCGTTCACTGTGTTTTTCCATCATTTTTTCTCTGCGCGGTTCGTAGTGAAAATGTACCCGAAATTAGCAGACTTCAAATATTATTGCGAACTTCATCAGAATTTAATTGTTGTTCTTATCCATTTTAGCCGTTCAGCGTAAGGATCCTCCAACGTTCATCAGGACTTTAAAGCCAGTGGTTGTTTCTGATGGAGATGATATCAAGTTAGTTTGCATTGTCAGTGGTTCACCAGAACTAATCGTTGAATGGTTTAAAGATGAAAAGATTATCGAGACAGCCACAGATCGTCATGTCAAATTTCATTTCCGTGATGGAATTTGTACTCTTGTTATAAAGAAATCTACTTCTGACAACGAGGGAATGTACAAATGTATAGTTCGTAACGATTATGGCACTGCTAGAAGCAGTGCGAATGTTGTCGTCAAGAGAAGATTTATCAAACCACACATCACCCAGTGGCTTAACAACCTGATCATTACTACAGGCGACAGTGCAGTCTTTGAGGTTGGTATCACTGGCTTTGAAAAACCAACACTTGAATGGTTCCACGGTGTAACAAAACTAGTTCCTGGCGGAAGGTATGAAATGATCGAGCAAGAAAATGACAAGTACCTTTTAAAGATCTCTGATATCAAAGATGACGACTATGGGACCTACCAGTGTGTTGCATCCAACAACGTCGGGAAGGCATTTTCACAAGCTATTCTCCAAGTTGTCGAAAAGCAAATATCACCAGCATTCGAGCAGAGGGATGTACAAGAGACTCTAGTATATCGTGAAGGTGATGAAATCAACCTGGTAATGACCATCCGTGGCCATCCCCCACCTATGGTAGCCTGGTATAAAGATGGTAAAGTGCTGTATGGTGGCAGAGGAGTAAGCATCCAATCACGCGGGGATTCATATTTTCTGGTCATTAACAAAGCTCTGGTTGACCACACTGGTACTTACAAATGCGAGGCAAGGAATATGCATGGATCAACGTTTAGGATGTTCGACATCAAAGTAGAAGGTATGTATCTCGATGCATCCTTTCCTCGCCTTAAATATTTGCATACTAAAATCATTATTTTTTATACAGCTATTTCAAAAACGTTCAATAATGAATAGTGAATTCCAAGACCGAAATTCGTTTTAGGTCGTATTATAAACTAAAATAAATAATAATAATATATTTTATTTGTAGCGTTCTCTATCCGAAACAATATACTAGCTACATATATGGAGCAGATCGCTATATATTTTTTTCACATTGATGAGGCCTACAATGCCCTTGGATCTTGGAATGCACCATTCAACGTATTCAAGCTATATCGTCTTTCTATTTAATTCTTAGGTTATAGAATTAACACCGTAAAAAATGTTAACTTAACTTTACTGAAGTTTCGAGCTTTAGCCCTTCGTCGGAGTAAAAGAAACGACGAACGACTAAAGCTGGAAACGTCAGTAAAGTTAACTTAACATTTTTAAGGTGTTACAAATTTTATTCTATTACGTATATCTATCGTTTATGTCAAACATCGACGCAGCCTATAGTAGTTTATTCGCTAGTTCCCATTGATATAATTATTATTCATCTCGATTGCTTTCTATTTTAGCGGCATGTAAATTAAAACTTAACTTTTTAACGTGGCGCACTTACCAGTATCTAATCATGATTTAATATTAAACTGATTTTATTTTTTCATCCAGCTGAAACCAAAGGGGAAGCACCTGTGCTAACTACTGAGCTCCAACCTGTGACTGTAACCGAGGGAGAAAGCATCAAACTAGTGTGTAAAGTATCTGTTGAACCACGTCCGACCGTAAAATGGCTGAAGGATGGCAAACCAATTGATTTTGATGATCGTATGTTTGATGACTACGATGGGCAGTATAGCACATTAGAAATCGACCGAACAATAATGAGTGACAAAGGCATATACGTGTGTGATGTTCGTAATGAGTTTGGCACCGCACAAAGCAGAACGGAACTAATTGTTAAAAAGAAGACCATACGGCCAGAACTGGTTGGACAGATTATGGATAATGATGCTTTCGAGGGTGAACAAGCAAGTTTCAATGTAGAATTCACTGGAGATCCCAAACCTATTGTAGAATGGTTCCGTGGATCAGATAAAATTGAACATGGCGGCCGCTACAATATAACATCCAAGGATAAAACTTACACTTTGACAATAAGTGGCTTAACCCGTAAAGATACTGGAACCTACACATGCATTGCCACAAATGAAGCTGGTAAGACTACACTTCGCTCATATTTGGGTGTGAAAGAAAAGAAGAAAGAATTCAAATTTGATGTTGAAGAACGGAACAAGATTTCCTGTGTTAAAGGCCAAGAAACTACACTAAGTATAACAATTGACGGAAATCCTGAGATCATTTGGTATAAAGACGGAAAACGTATATTTGAATCAAGTACTATCTTCTTTAAAAAGAGGAATGATACATACAGTTTGGTCATCAAAGGAGCTTCCTATGAAGATAGTGGTACTTACACTTGTGAGGCAAAAACATCGGCTGGACCTGTCTTCCAGTCCTTCTTAATAAACGTCAAAGGTAATTATGACTTCAAAAATATAAGAATTCGAACAGCTCTTATTACAGTTCAATACAAATGTTTAAAATAACGGATTCAAGTCACGGCTCTCGCGCAAAACGAATTGCCCTATTTCATTATGACGTCACGATGTGTTTTAGTAGGGGATAGAATCGCCGAAAACAATGGTAATTTCAACTAAATCTTCTTTCTCTTTGAAAATTGAGCTTCAAATTATCTAATTTTTATGTGTGTTATGTGTCTATGTTTATACTTTAATATTTATGTCATTGTGTTGTTATTTCTTTCCTATCCGTCTTGTAAATGCAATTTTATCGTGTATTCTTGTATTGTTGTTATGAATCTGTCCCCCACTGGCGACCATGATCCTTAGCGTTAGAACAATAGAATGTTTTGATGTGACGTCATAGTGAAATAGGACAATTTAATCCATTGTCTCAACTTATTTGCATATAACTGAAATACAATTGTAAATATAATAACATGCTGATGTCTATATTATATAAACTAATCTATACTGGGTGTTCATATACGACTTTTTGAATTATTTTTAGAAGGAGGCGAGCCCCCAGTCTTCACAAAACCTCCAGAAGCTGTCCAGTCAGATGAGCAAATTAAACTTGTGTGTAACGTCACCGTTAAGCCAGAGTGGTTTAAAGATGGCATTCAAATCAGACCCAGCGGCCGCATTACTATCGACTTTGATGGCAAACAAAGTATTTTAATTATTAAAAAGCCGACCACTGACGACCAGGGAACATATTTGTGTATAGCTAAAAATGAATATGGAGAAGCCAAGAGTACCACTAATGTAATAATCGAGAAACAGGTCACCAAGCCTGAAATTGTTACTGAGATGAAAGAAGCAGTAGGAGTCCAAGGTGGCGAGGCACGATTTGAGGTAAGATTCGATGGTCATCCCAAACCCAAAGTCGAATGGTTCCACGGATCCGACAAGCTGACAAACAGAGGACGATTTTCCATAATCGAGAAAGATGGTTTATACATTTTAGTAATCAAGGATGTCATTCCAACGGATTCAGGTGTATACAAATGTGTAGCCACCAACGAGGGCGGAAAAAGAACATTACAATCCAGTTTAACTGTTAAAGAGCCACAGATAGCACTTCAGTTTGAACAAGTTGATGTCAGACCTAAGCAACAAGAAGTGACTTTGACATCATCGATTGAAACAAAACAAAAGCGTCCCACTGAGGAAATTCAGTTTACTCTTGGTACTCGTAGAGAAACAGAAACCCTTCCTGTGAAACCAGTAACCTTGGTTACCGATGATACTATGCCCTTCGTCCTCGGAAAAGAGCAAGAAATTACGATGACTACAACACTTGATATTAAATCGAAACCCAAACAGCAAGAATTTCAACAGGAATTTAAAGGGGATGTCAAAGTAGAGCCAATTGTTGGAAAAGAACAACAATTCACCTTGTCTACAGGATTGGAAGTTAAACCAAAGCATGTTAGTGAAGGAATGGAGTTTACTATATCAGGAAAACCGGTGAAGGAAGAAGTTAGGATATCACCAATTGCTGTGGGTAAAGAGCAGGAAGTAAAACTTACTACAACTGCTTCCTTAGACACCATGCCAAGGCCAACCACTAGTACCGAGTTTATTATTCCAGGTAAACATATGGAGGAAGCTATGATTACACCCAAGGCAAGGCACAGTACTGAGCAAATTGAGTTTACTATTCCAGGTAAACATATGGAGGAGACTATGATTACGCCCAAGGCCAGACACAGTACTGAGCAGATTGAGTTTACTATTCCAGGTAAACAAATAGGGGAAGCTATGATTACTCCCAAGACAAAAGAGGAAGTGCAGTTATCACCATTGCTCGTAGACAAAAAGCAGGTGGTGACAATAGATGCTAAATCCACACCTTTCGAAGAGATTGGATTCACTATACCTGTTACTCCTAAAGCTAAGCCTCAATCAGAAAAACCTGTGGAGGAAGATGTGATCACACCTAAGGCCAAGGAAGTAGTACAAATAGCACCACTTGTCGTAGATCAAAAACAAGAGGTTACCCTTACTACAGGTGTGGAAACCAAACCTCTGCCAGTTAAAGAGGAGATTGGTGTAACTGTTATTCAAGATTCAAAGACTGAGCCGATAATCAAACCAAAGGTTGAGGAGCCGCAGGTTGCACCAAAGTTTGAAGAAGAGCAAGAAACAGAGCCATTAGTTTTCGATGCAGGGAACGATGTCACTTTGACAACTACAGTCAACACCAAACCCCAGCCTGATGTATCTTGGTACAAAGGCGATAAACGTCTCCGTGAAACTAAGGACATTCAACTGAAGTCAGTTGGGAATACGTACACACTAACCATTAAAGACTCTAACAAAGATGATTCTGGGAACTACAGATGCGAAGCTAAAAACGACTACGGTACATCCTTCAAGGCCTTTGATGTCAACGTTCAAGGTACGACACATTGTCAATTCTCGGTTTTATTTAATTACGTCGCAAACAAAACTAAATGCCAGAATTTAGAATACATTTTAATAATGTTGAATAAAGTTTGTCATCTTACTTTTTTCCTGTATGTCTTAATTGGAAAGTACATTAGTCTCAAATCTTTTTTTTATATTTTCAGCGCCAAAACCAAGAAAGCGACTGCCAGTTATCACTGAAGAGTTAGAACCTGTCAGTGCAAAAGAAGGCGAAGAATGTTTCCTAGCTTGTAAGGTTGATGATGAATCCTCTAACGTCGAGTGGCTGAAAGATGGAACATCCTTAAAAACAGATAGGCGTGTAAAGGTTAGTAAGGATGGTCATGAAAGTAAGTTGACAATCAAGAAAGCTGAGCCTAGTGATTCTGGCGAGTATAAATGTATCATCACCAACGAAATTGGATCTGTTACAAGCACAACAAATCTTGACATCTCTAAGAAACCAGTTAAAGCAGAAGTTATTGTAAAGATGAAGGACTCAAACGCAGTGGAAGGAGGACAAGCAAGATTTGATGTAAAATTCAAAGGCGAGCCATCCCCTAAGGTAGACTGGTATCATGACAAAACAAAAGTGGTTGATGGAGAAAGAATCAAGATTGTACAATCAGATGACGATCATTTATATTCATTAATCATTGATGATTTAGGCCCTGAAGATAGTGGGAAGTACAAATGTGTGGCGCAAAATGAAGCTGGAGAGACGGTGGAACAAGCAAAGTTAGTTGTTAAAGAGAAACCAATAGCTCCAGACTTTGAAGGAGAACAGTTTAAGGAACCTTTGGTCTATGTGGAGGGAGATGAAGTCGATGTTAAACTTAACCTCAAAGCAAAACCTTTTCCAGACATCAAGTGGTATAAGGACGGACGACGTTTACGAGATAATAAATTTATCAAAACAAGTTTTGTAGACGGAGAATGCAAACTGAAAATTGAGAATGCTTCTCCAGATGACTCGGGAAATTACAAATGCGAAGCATCAAATGAAGTTGGTACTTCATCAAGAGACTTTGACCTAGAAGTTAAAGGTATTTGAGTTATCAATTATTCTTTTATCTAATGTGTTGTCAGATATTTTTAACGGAGCTTTCACCAATCATAGTGTTTGATGTTTCTTTATAGTGCCTAAGGCAAAGGAAGTAAAACCATCATTCATCAGTGAATTAACTCCAATTCCCGCAAAGGAAGGAGAGCCATACAAGTTAACCTGCAAGGTCTCTGGAGAACCTACACCAACTGTGACATGGTTCAAGGATGGAATTGAGATTCCATTGGATACACGTGTGAAGACGAGATTTGATGGAAAAACTTGTGAATTGTCTTTCACGAACTTGAAGCTTGACGACACTGGCAACTATAAGTGTATAATTTCCAACGATTTGGGTGAAGTTCAAAGTAGTGTAGATGTGGAAGTTAAAAAGAGAAGTAGGAAACCAGAGGTGGTTGAGAGAATGACAGATGTTGACGTAACAGAGGGAGAAGATGCGCGACTGGAAGTCAAAGTATCAGGACATCCAACACCTGATGTTCAGTGGTACCGTGGGAGAAAGAAGCTAAAAGATGACGAGAGGGTTACCATAGAAAAGCCAGACGAAGATGGAGTCTATGCACTGAATATCAAAGATACAAATGTTGATGATTCAGACATATACAAATGTATTGCATCCAACGATGTAGGTGATACGGAAGTCAAAGCAGAATTGAAAATTAAAGAGAAGAAAGTTCATCCCGAGTTTGAGGATGTTGATTTCGAGGAGCCTCTGGAAGTAAAGGAGAACGAGGAACTTAGTGCTGAGCTGAAAATAAAAGGAAAGCCCAAGCCTGAAGTAACCTGGTTCAAGGATGAAAAACCACTACGCGATACTACAAACCTTAAACTGACTTCACGAGGTGATGTTCACAAAATCCGAATTCCAATAGCTAAACCAGAGGATGCGGGAACATATAAATGTGAGGCGAAAAATGATGTTGGTTCTACATCCAAGTCTTTTGAAGTTAAAGTGGAAGGTAAGATGGTGTTGTATATATAGCCATTTTAAGCCACACCTAGTTAAACAAGAAATACATGTATGTTTTACGAAAATCATATACGTTATCTTTATATTTTAGTTCCCAAGCCAAAAGGCGAAGCCCCAACATTTGTGAGCGAGCTACTTCCCGCTAAAGCTACAGAAGGGGAAAAGTTGAAACTTGTTTTCAAGATCACAGGGACACCAGCGCCGGCTGTTGAATGGTTCAAAGATGGAGAGCCATTAAAAGATGGTAGACGCGTTATCTCATCATTTAATCGCGGGGTTGGTACTTTAGAATTAATAAACGTTGCTTTAGATGATCAAGGCAAATACAAGTGCGTTGTAACTAATCATTTTGGATCAGTTGAAGCTTCCACTGATGTTACCATTGATAAGAAGTTCGTTAGACCAGAAGCTACAGAAAAAATGGAAGATTCTACTGCTGAAGAAGGGGAAGAAACGCGATTTGACGTACCGTTTACCGGCTATCCAACTCCTGAAGTTGAATGGTTTCATGGGCCCAAAAGACTTGACAATGACGATAAGCATAAGGTCTTAAAATCTGAAGATCAGGTCTTTTCGCTAGTTGTTAAAGATCTCGAAAAGGACGATGCAGGAATGTACAAATGTGTAGCTTCAAATGATGCTGGAAAAGCTACAGCTCGTGCTGAATTGAAAGTCAAGGAAAAATTATTTGTACCAGAGTTTCAAGAACAAATTGAGAACAAAATTGTAAAGGAAAATGAAGAGCTAGAAGCGATTTGTACAGTGAAGGCTAAACCAAAAGCAGAAGTTACATGGTACAAAGATGGAAAAAGGCTTTATGATACGAGAAAAATTCTGCTTACATCTCGAGGTGACACTCACAGTCTTTACATCACTAAGGCTTCTACAGATGACATGGGATCATACATGTGCGAAGCTAAAAACAAACTTGGGGGATCAATTAGCTCATTCGACATTATAGTAGAAGGTAAAAGCCTACTCCGTGAATTGTGAAATGTGTGTGCCTATTTTAAATTATACTTCGTCCCAATTTCTGTTGTACGTTTTTCTTATGTTATTTTTTCTACCTTTTAGCTTTAAAACCGGAGGGTAAAGCTCCATCATTTGTGAGTGAACTTCGTCCTACAACTGCCATCGAAGATGATAGCTTCAAACTAGTATATAAGGTCTCAGGTGAACCTAAGCCTACCATAACCTGGTTTAGAAACAACAAAGAAATACCATTAGACAATCGTCTAACCACAACATTTAATGGACTTGCCAGTACTCTGTCATTCAAGACGGTTGCACTTGATGATGCTGGTAATTATACATGTAAGATCAAGAACGAGTATGGGTCAACAGAATGTAGCGCAGACGTTTCTGTTGAAAAGAAGAAACGAGGGCCAGAGGTAGTTGATCAAATGAGAGATGTTGATGCCACAGAGGAAGGAGAAGCAAAGTTTGAAGTAGAGATTTCAGGTTATCCATCACCAGATGTTGACTGGTATTATCGCAAAAACAAGATCAAAAGCAATGACCAGTTTACTTTTGACAAGTCAGGCGACGTTTTTGCGTTGAACATCAAAAATGTCAATTTGGAGAACTCTGGTTATTATCGATGTGTTGCTCGGAATGAAGCTGGTGAAACAGAAGTACAAGCAAAACTCAACGTTGCAGAAAAGCAATTTGCACCTGAGTTTGAGGGAGAAGTAAAGACGCCACTAGTACTACAAGAAAATGAAGAACTTCATGTTGAATTTAAAGTAGCAGGTAGACCAAAACCAGAAGTAGTATGGTTTAAAGATGGAGAGCGTGTCCGAGATACATTAAAGCTGAGTCTTTCCTCGCGAAGTGGTTCTCACAAATTAGCAATCCCAATAATGAAGCCAAGCGATACTGGAACGTATAGGTGTGAGGCAAGAAATGATCTCGGGACATCATCCAGGTCATTTGACGTGAGTGTGGAAGGTAAATATTTAATATTTTTTGTTGTCACTTGATACATATGCGTCAGTTAAATATATTCATTTGATGTCTTAAAGTTTTCAATATCATGTCATTTGTTATTTATTATTCATCATAGTTGATAGTTAACTGTTTCTTTACTATTTTGTGTTAATAGCTGTAAAACCTAAAGGAGAAAAGCCGTCATTTACAAAGGACTTGAAGTCAGAAAGAGTCATAGAAGGTGATGACTTGAAGCTCACGTGTATAATTTCAGGAAAGCCTGAACCAACTGTTAAATGGTTCAAAGATGATGAACCCTTAAAACACGATAGACGTATCCGTACAGTATGTGACCGAGGAATTTGCACCCTAACGCTAACTGATGTGTCAATGGATGACAAAGGTACGTACAAGTGCCACGTTACGAACGACTTCGGATCGGTCTCAAGTACTGCAGAAGTTAATGTCTCCATGAAAAGTATAAAACCGGAAGTGAAAGAAAAAATGAAAAATGTTGAGACCCATGAAGAATGCGAGGCAAGGTTTGATATTCAATTTGCTGGCTACCCTGCACCAGAAGTCGAGTGGTTCCACGGAACTAGAAAACTTACTGATGATGACAAATATACAATCGATCAAACTGATGGGCAGGTTTGTTCTCTTTTAATTAAAAATGCGAAACGTGAAGATGCAGGATCGTACAAGTGCGTTGCCACTAATGATGCAGGTAAAGCATTCAATAGAGCGGAACTTGACGTCAAAGAGAAAGAATTCGCTCCTGAGTTTGAGGGAGTTATTGAAGATCAGTCCATTAAAGAAGGGCAGCCCTTCAATGTTAGCGTTAAGATCAAAGCCAAACCAAAAGCTGAAGTTACTTGGTTCAAAGATGGACAACGTGTATATGAGTCCAGGAGCCATGAGATATCGACCCATGGTAATTCTCACAACTTCTACATTCCCAAGACTAGTCTAGATGACGCTGGTACATATAGATGTGAGGCCAAAAACACGATTGGCTCTTCATCAATTACATTTGAAGTACAAGTAGAAGGTAACTGAGACTTAATCTTTATAACTTTGCATCTTACTATTGTGCCTTTGTTAACTTTGTATTTTATTTTTAAGGACCTAAAGGAGAGGCACCATCGTTCATATCTGAACTAAAACCAACTAAAGGTACAGAAGGCGAAAGCAGTAAATTTTCTTGTAAAGTTGCTGCTGTTCCTGAGCCTACGATAGAGTGGTTTAAAGATGGCAAGCCACTGAAGAAAGATAGCCGTATAAAACCAAGTTTCGATGGACGAAATGTTACCTTGCTGTTCAAAGACCTATCTCCTGATGATGAAGGAACATACAAATGCTTGGTTAGCAATGATCTTGGTAGAGTAACCAGCCAAGCAGATTTGAAGGTCGACAAGAAAATGTCAAGGCCTAATATCATCGAAAAATTAAAGGATATTAAAGGTGTTGAGGGAGAAGAAGCAAGGTTCAACATCAAAGTTGATGGTTATCCTAAACCGACAGTCGACTGGTACGTTGGACCAAATCTACTTATTGATGGACGAAAGCATAACAGAACAGAATCAGGCAATACCTACTCACTAACTATAACAGATCTTGATGAAGGTGATGTCGGGCTGTACAAATGTGTTGCAACAAATGAAGAAGGAAAGGCTGAATCGCGAGCTAATTTAGATGTCCAGGAAAAACAATTTGCTCCTCAAATTGAAGACGATACATTAAAAATAATTCAGTTGGACGAAGGCGAAGAACTGGACGAGACAGTGAAAATACGAGGAGTACCTAAACCTGAGGTGACTTGGTATAAGTACGGAAAGCGTTTACGCGAAGATCACCGTCTTGAACTCAAAACCACAGGAAGCTCTTATAACATCTATATAAGAAAATCCAGTTTAGATGATGCAGGGGAATACAAATGTGTGGCGTCAAATCTGAAGGGATCGACACACAAAACATTTGATATTAAAGTCAAAGGTAAGCCATTTCAATTCTTCTCTCTTGAGATATTCTAAATTTGGTTATGCCTGTCTAACTATTGTATAATAACCGTGGTTCTATTTATTTTAAGTTTTTTAACCCTATATTTATTTTTCGTTTATTTAGCGGTTGTAAAAGGAGAGGCTCCAGTTTTTGTCAGCAAGTTATGGCCTGTTGAAGCTACCGAAGGCGATGAATGTTCACTGTCATGCAAAGTGTCAGGCACTCCCAAACCTAAAGTCGAATGGTTGAAAAATAACAGACCTTTGCCTCACGATGGTCGAGTTCGAGCAAGCTATGATGGACTACTGAACAAATTAGTATTCCTCGAGGTACAACCTGACGACGCTGGTTCGTACACTTGCAATGTCAGCAATGACTTTGGACAGGCTTCAACAAGTGCTGATATGACAGTCACACCGAAAATTAACAAGCCTGTGGTCTTAGAAAAAATGAATGACGTCAATGCTTATGAAACCGAAAAATCAGAGTTCAGTGTCAAATTGAGTAGCCATCCCAGAGCAGATGTTGAGTGGTTCCGTGGAGTGACAAAACTTGTAGAAGGTGGCAGGTATCGTATTTCTGAATCTCACCAGTGTTATTCGCTCAAGATAAGTGATCTTAATCTTGACGATTCGGGTACATACAAGATGGTTGCATGTAATGAAGGAGGTAAAGTCGTCCAACGTGCAGAGTTAAATGTAAAGGAAAAAGAAACCGCTCCTGAATTCAAAGAGGGAGACGTAGGACCTTTTACTGTCAAGGAAAACAAGGATCTGAGTGTCAGTTTGGCAGTAACAGGGAAACCAAAGCCAGAAGTATCTTGGTTTAAAGATGGAAGAAAACTCACACCAACTAGAGTATTAGATCTTCGTACACGTGGCAATGCAAATATTCTTGAAATTGTAAGAGCCACGGATGATAGCCAAGGGAGCTACACATGTGAAGCCAGAAATAAGCTTGGGAAGGCAACAAAAATATTCGAAGTACATGTCGAAGGTAATATACATTAATTTACGTGTTATTCTGACATAAATTAATAGTTTTAATGGTGATTTTTATTTCTTTATTCAGCTCCAAAGGCTAGAGATGAAGTACCCTCTATTGTCAGTGATTTGAGGGCTTCAAGGGCGAAAGAAGGCACTGAACATCGTCTTCTTTGTAAAGTGTCCGGTTCTCCTACACCATCGATTGAGTGGTTTAAGAATAACAAGCCTATAATAGCCGACGATCGTGTCAAACCGACTTTTGATGGTAGAAGTGCTACTTTGCTGTTTAGAAAGGCATCAGTAAATGATGAAGGGAACTACAAATGTATTATCAAGAATGATCTTGGTTCGGCATCTAGTAATGCTGATCTGTTTGTTGACAGGAAAAGTTCTAAGCCCGAAATCGTTAACGACATGCAAAATGTCCAATCATTTGAAGGAAATGAAGCAAGATTTGATATAAGGCTGAAAGGAATTCCAAAACCAAAGGTTGAATGGTATTATGGTGCTAACAAAATTACAGACCGTAAAAAGTATTATATGATCGAAGACGAAGACGGTCTTAACTCTTTAGTCGTTACAAATGTGAAATTCGACGATGTAGGACTGTACAAATGTGTAGCATCAAATGAGGCTGGTAAGGTCAGTGGACGTGCGTCACTGGACGTGAAGCCAAGACGATATGCTCCTGAGTTCGAAGAGGAAGATACTGTCAAATCCATTTCTGCAAATGAAAGTAAAGAAGTGAATATGTCTTTCAGGGTTAAGGGTAATCCTATACCCGAAATAGTATGGTATAAAGACAACAGAGTTGTTCAAAGTGATAGAAAAATTGAACTTCGACATAGTGGGGATACATATTACTTTATCTTACACAAAGCATCCCCAGAAGATGATGGACGATATAAGTGTGAAGCTACCAATGAACTTGGTTCCAATAACAGGCGATTTACTGTTGAGGTGAAATGTAAGTATAATCCTGCATATTAACTTTTGTGCAACTTCATATATACTATTCAACAGCTAGTCTATTATCCAATTGTTTGTAATACATACGGAAATTGATATCGTTTCTTTTTTTCAGCTGCAAAGCCAATAGGACGTGCTCCGATATTCACTGGCGAACTAGAGTCCGCTGATTGTTTCGTAGGAGATAAACACAAACTTATTTGTTACGTTATTGGTAAACCTGAACCTGCTATCGAGTGGTACAAGGACGGACTTAAAGTTAGACCATCAAGAAACGTTGTTGAGGGCTTTGATGGCGAAACATGCTCACTTACGTTCAAAGAACTGGAACTAGACGATAAAGGAACATACAAATGTGTTGCAAGCAATGAGTTTGGGAAACAATCTTGTAGTGCAAATCTTAGCGTCCGAAGAAAGAGCGAAAAACCAGAGGTTATTGAACCTCTTAAAGATGTGGAAGTATTTGAAAGAGATACCGCCAGATTTGAAGTGAAACTCGGACATTCTCCCGCAGCAGAAGTTGAATGGTATCAAGGTACAACTAGAATCGTACATACCAAAAGGTTTCGCATTGATGAGCAAGGACAACTATATTCACTTAGTATTGCAGATGTACAACGCGGCGATGCTGGTCCATTCAAGTGTGTAGTTAAGAATGATGCTGGAAAATTAACATTACGCGCTGATTTAAATGTTAAGGAAAAACAATTTGCACCAAGATTCTTAGGTAATGAATCTGAAGAGCCATTCTTTGTCGAGGAAGATGGTAAGCTGCAAGTGAAACTTGAAGTAGAAGGCAAACCTAAGCCTGATGTAACATGGTACAAGGACGACAGGACGTTTATGGGATCACGAAGAGTTGAATTGCGCCCACTGGGAGATTCTCACTCTCTTGTTATTCACAAGTCATCTTTAGATGACTCAGCTACCTATAGATGTGAAGCTAAAAACAAGCACGGTACAGACTACAGAATTGTAGATGTTCGAGTCAAAGGTATACTTTCAATACTATTACATAATATTTGTAATCGTAGAAATTGAATATTGGTCTACAACCTACAATCATTGACAAAACTGTTGGCACGATTGTTGATTTTGTTATGTTCCTATATCTGTAATACCCCCCCTCCCCCTGTCAATGTTGCTGGAGGGGTATATGAACCTTGTCAATCGCGGGAAACATTTCCAACTCTTGTACTCTTTCATGAAAAACAGCAACATTGTATTGGGGGAGGGGGGTAGACAAACTTATCCTCATAAATGAAAAAAATGATAGACCCACAAAAAAGTGTCCGAAATGTGATCGTGCCAACACATTTTGGCAATGATTGTCTGAGGGACATATTGTGGAATTTCATTAAAAATAAACGAGTAAGAGGTCAGAAGCGTTCCTAATTACAAGCTATGCCTCGAAAGGAAAAGATTGATATGTAATATGTGTATATCCGACCCCTAACGATATGAAAACTAGTGGAAATGTCATTTTGCCGTAGCAACCCTTATATTTAAGTGCGAAATTATGCCAACGTAACAAGGGGATACACCAAAAAAATATTTTAAAAGGTCTTTAACTTAATAGAATGAAGTAATTATCAGAAAAGATATCATCACCTTCACAGTTAATCCAATAATAACCACGTTCTCTTTAAACAATGATTTTCTTATCAACTACATCTTATGTAAATACCTACGAATGTGAAGTTACTTTTGACGTATATGCTATAATTGACGCGCCTCAAAATTGCTACATTTTGTACGTAATAGCGCAAACGTCACATATTGCAAAAGATGCACGTCACTGGTTTGGTACATTATAAAAGTTGTGCATTTGTAAAATAAATCTCATACTTCAAAGCGTTATACATAAAGAACATTATACAACAACTGAGCAGAAAACGTCTATTTGAAGTTCACATTGTGATCATGGCAGAGTCAATGCCGAATCGTTCGCAACGTTTGGTCTATTTAGTTACATACAGTCGAGCAGATCCCGAAAAAGTCCATTCTCGTGAATCGTTTGCAAATATTGTTCGTAATGCATGGGGTACATCAACGACATCGCGTATTGTACAGTTTATAGTCGCTAAAGAAGAGCATAATATATATCTATACTATACTACATAGATATCTATACTACATAGATATATATATCTATACTTATACTATAGATATAAATATATTTATTATCTCTATACAGAGATAATACATTAAAGAAAACATTGTTTGTATAGACATGACGTCTGTAATGTGTCATTCAACACCATGTGCGCTTGTATATAGTTGTCCGTGAAATAGCAACGGTTCTCCACTGTTAAATAATAGATTACTCCCCAAATTAAACAAATATCCCTCCAATTTTTTCAACAATAGGGTTTGTATATATTCTTTAATTGTCTGACGTTTAGTTTATATTTCAAATTGTAGTATTTAACTCAAAACCAACGGTACTCCACGTTGAATCACTTATAAAAAGATGAAGACATGTTCAAAACAATTAATACAAGTTTTGTGTGGAGTACCGTTGATAAAATGGGCATGTTAGGCTTTTTGAATATAATTTCTGTAGGAAATAGTTAGAATAAACATCAATAAAACATTGATCAAGGTCTAAGCTCTTTTTATTGTTGCACTTAGTGAATCATTACGATTTTACAATGGAGTACCGTGTTCTGCACAGAAGACACTGCACACTATATAAATACTGATTACGTGACAACAATGTGATTGTGAAAATATCAATTTCATAAGACAGTGAAGAGAGTGAAAATGGTCTTTAAAGGCAAAATGGATGTACTAATACAAGGTAGTAAATCTAATATTTAGTTCTTAATCCCTTGGATTTAATAATATCTTCAAGTCGTTTGGGAATGCTTTGAATAGTTTTGTCTATGACAGTTGTATCAAACGAATATAAAGTATCAATAACACGTTCTTTAAAAGTTTCAAAATTCTCTTTAAGAATATTTTGCTCTATAGCATCATTATTTATTTTTCTTTTAACTAAATTAAAAATATTTTCAATCGGATTTAGGTCTGGAGACCTTGCAGGAATACACACCATTGTAGCCTTTGATTTTTTTAGTGCTTTTTTAGCTAATGAGCTATTTTGACTAGGATCGTTGTCCATAACAAATTTTCTGGCTTTGGTTTTTGAAAACTTTTTGAAAATGTTTTCAAAATTTCTAGTAATAAAGTCAGCGAAATACTCGCCATCCATTTTGTGGTATTGTTCAATAAAAATAGCACCTTGTCTATAACTAATAAGAACCAAAAGGTGGAGCCTTCTTCCTCCTGCTAGACTCTTCGAACCCTTAGATGTTATTTGTAATCCCTCATTTCTTTTTCTCCAAACCCTCCCTTTAGGACTCATTGCATTTGCTTTCGGATTGTACTTATGAATAAAAGAAACTCCGTCAAGATAAAATACCATGTCCTCCGTCCAATAGTTTGGTGTAGTTTTCAATGTTTTAACATTGTCTTTTGCAAATTTAAGTCTTTTTTTTCTGTCAGATTCACTGATTAGTCCCTTTCTTCTTGTCTGTAAACTCTTGTACCCTAATCTTTGTATTTCTCTGAGGTAAGTCCGGTAGCTTGTTTTCCGCTGCGAAAGCCCGCAATACTCTATTAAAGATTTCACTGTAAAATTTACGTCCTCTTTCCTGATCCTTTTGATTCCCCTGGATAGAATTCTTCTTTCTCTGTCAGTTAAGTTAGTCTTTCTTCCCAACTTACTTTTCTTGTCGGGTTGTTTTGAATTCCGCTTCATTTTGTTTAAACCAATTCTTCTTACACTGCTTTTTGATATAGAACACATCTCTGCTATTTCCGAAAGAGAGTATGTGTTTTTTCTAAACAGAACATACGCTCTGGCACATTTATAGGCATTAATCTTGCCTTTGAAGACCATTTTCACCCTCTCCAAACGTTGATATCTTCACAATGACGTGTATTGTTGCGTACGCCTTAAGCGCGTGCATTTTTGGGCGTTACTATGGTTATCCAATTTTGCGCGAGCTATAGTATAAATATATCAACTACGAAGCATATATGTGTTAAGGACTGCTTATTACCTTAGAACATTTATTTTGAACACGGGTGTTATCGAATATAGAGCATATAAGTGTCTTGTCATGTAAATTTTACATTCATTTAAAGCACTTTAAACAAAAGTGACGTCACATGATAGTATTAACTTCTTTCTGGAAAAAAAATTGCTACTGTTCAAATCGGTACACTATGTACTTTGTGTCCTGAAAATTTCATATCATTTCCACAACAATGTCAATGGCGTTTTAAGTCATATGTGTCTCAGACAATCATTGACAAAACTGTTGGCACGATTGTTGATTTTGTTATGTTCCTATATCTGTAATACCCCCCCCTCCCCCTGTCAATGTTGCTGGAGGGGTATATGAACCTTGTCAATCGCGGGAAACATTTCCAACTCTTGTACTCTTTCATGAAAAACAGCAACATTGTATTGGGGGAGGGGGGTAGACAAACTTATCCTCATAAATGAAAAAAATGATAGACCCACAAAAAAGTGTCCGAAATGTGATCGTGCCAACACATTTTGGCAATGATTGTAGCCTGTGTTACAGCCGGAATTTTTCTCTCGAAAGTCCGTCTGTGAATCAGAGCAACGAACCGTGTTCTGGCCCCCAGCGAACTACACGATTATAAATACTAGATGCTGATTGGCTTTCGATGATACTCTTTCTTACACGAACTCTCATTGGACAATTCAACATAACCGGAAGTAAATTGAAAAATAGCATTCACTTCCGGTTATGTTGGATTGTCCAATGAAAGTTCTTGTAAGAAAGAGCATCATCGAAAGCCAATCAGCATCTAGAATATATAATCGTGTAGTTCGCTGGGAGCCAGAACACGGTTCGTTGCTCTGATTCACAGACGGACTTTCGAGAGAAAAATTCCGGCTGTAACACAGGCTTTCTACAACCTTGTAATCAACAAATATTGAAATTAGTATCATAGGAAATATTACAACTACATTTAGTATCACTTGGTATCGCCTTTCTTTTTGCTGCTTACAAATTATTTCGATTATGATGAATATTTTTTTTTTTTAATTCTCCCAACAGAGATCAAAACAAGAGATCAAGCCCCAAGGTTTATCAGCATGTTGAAAAGTCCAGTCCAAGTCCCAGAAGGCGGGCAAGTAAAACTCACTTGCAACTTGTCTGGTCAACCAGAGCCATCTTTAGAATGGTTCAAGAATGGACGTTCCGTCAAGCCTGGGCCAAGAAATTTCATTCGTTTTGATGGTAAAGAAGCTTCATTGACAATAAACGGTGCATCTGGAGAAGACGAAGGAACATATAAAGTCGTTGCAACAAATAGCATTGGCTCTTCTTCAAGCTCATCGGTTGTGGCAGTGGTAAAAGATTTAACCAAACCCGAGATCATTGAAAAGCTGACGGACGAAGAAGGTGTTGAAGGCAGTGCAGTACGTCTCGAAACTAAGATCAAGGGCTACGATAAAGTTGAGTGGTTTTGTGGATTTGACAAATTACTTGATGGAGGAAAATATGGCATTTTACAAGAGGATGATGAGCAAAAATTGACACTTGTGATAAAACATTTGAAAAGATCAGATGAAGGCTATTACAAATGCGTCGCTTACAATGCTGCTGGTAAAGTTACAACACGAGCAGAAGTAAGTGTCACCGATAAAGAATCTGCACCAATGTTCGAGGACAGCGATAAGAATGTGGTAACGCCTGAGAACCGTGAAGTTAATGTGAGTTTTACCGTCAGAGGTCGTCCTAAGCCTACCGTGACATGGTACAAGGACGGTATTAAGTTACTTTCACCAAGAAACATTGATTTCAGATCAAGAGGCGACATACACAGTATTGTCATATACAAGACCTCTGTGCATGATTCAGGGTCTTACCGATGTCAGGCTACAAACAACCTGGGGACAGCTTCTTGCACTCTTGATGTCAAAGTAGAAGGTGAATATTAGTTATCTATCTTCATTTCATGTAATGATGATATTATATAATATTTATAATAAGTTATGTTTATTACTTGTAACGCATGTTTTTCTTCTATTTTTCTCAGCGCCAAAAAGACCCCCGGCATTCATAAGCGGACTTAAGCCCCTCTATGGTGTGATAGGAGAGACTTCTAGCTTTATGTATATGGTTAGTGGTTCTCCTGAACCTGCTGTACGTTGGTTTAGAAATGAAAAACCACTAGAAATAGCTGGTCGTGTGGCATCTCAGTTTGATGGGAGAAATGGTTACCTCACAATCTCTGATGCAGACATCGGAGATACTGGAGAGTACAGATGTGAAGTTACTAACGAAAACGGTTCAGCTTCAAGCAGAGCTGAGCTTGTCATCGCAAAGAAGTCCTCTAAGCCAAAGGTAGAAAGACCTATGGAAGATGTATCCCTCTACGAAGGAGAAGAAGCACGATTTGAAGTAAGGTTTTCAGGTAATCCACAACCAAACATTAAGTGGTACAAAGAAACAACAAAAATAATACATGGTCAAGGTGGAGGCAGATATAATTTGTCTCAAGATGGCAACACTTACACTCTAAAAATAAAAGATGCTCGTGTGGATGACCTTGGGCTGTATCGTTGTGTGGCTTCAAATGATATGGGCAAAGTCACATCTAAAGCTGAGCTTGATGTTAAGGATATAAAGTATCCTCCAGAGTTTTTGGGTGATGAGCCTGGACCAATCGAAGCCTTTGATGGAAGCGATACCAGCATGCGCGTTACCGTACGTGGTAATCCTAAGCCCTCTGTGACTTGGTATAAAAACGGAGATATCTTGCATGACTCGAGAAGAGTAGATTTAAGATCTCGAGGAGACTCGAGTCATGTTACTATTTACGGCAATAAGTCAGACGATACAGGCGTATACAAAGTTGAAGCTAGTAATAGACTTGGAAAAGCCACAAGGATATTCGACTTGCGTGTTAAAGGTATAGTTTTTAAACTAAAACGTTTATGTATATAGGTTGTATCATATTTTAATTTCTCTGATTTCTTCTACATGAACATGACCTAGGAACAGTAATACATTTTTACAGCACAAACAAAAACCATTCAAGTTATTATAATTTATATCCATTGAAATAACTAAATATTTGTACCGAAATTTTGATTATTTGCCATTTCAGTTCCTAAGGATATGTGGGAGGCACCTATATTCCTATCTAACTTGATACCAGTCGAGGTTGAAGAAACAGATTCAGCCATCCTCAGTTGTAGAGTCTCTGGTGCTCCCAAACCAACTGTTGAGTGGTTTAAAGACAACGATCCCTTGCCACCAAGCCGTTTCATGAAAACAGAATACGATGGTCGAAATTGTAGATTAATATTTTTACAAACTAAAATGCGTGACACAGGCATCTATAAATGTGTTCTACGGAATGACTGCGGTTCTGTATCTTCCTCTTCTAAATTAACTGTAAATTTGAAGACTGCAGGTCCAGAAATCATTGAAAGACCAACAGGAGTGGAAGCTTTAGAAGGCAATGAAGCTAGATTTAACCTCAAAATAAGAGGCGAGCCCCTGCCTGACATTGAATGGTCACATGCTAACGAGCCAATTGCTGACGGAGTGAAATTTAAAATTTCATCTGATCCAGAATCACTATCGTATTCTTTGATCATCTCAGACCTAAAGATGGAGGACTGTGGCTTGTACAAATGTATCGCATCCAATAAATTTGGACGTGCGATTGCACTTCTTGATTTAACTGTAAAAGAGAGATTGTTCGCACCAGAGTTTTTAGAGGAAGATGGCGAATGGTCTAAGATAGTGAGAAAAGGTGGCTTTGTAAATATCACGTTTACATTGAGAGGAAACCCAAGACCATTTGTCACATGGTACAGAGATGGCAAATTGCTGTACGACACCACACACATGGATATGAGATCACGTGGTGACATTCAATATCTCAACATTTTTGATGTGACCTCAGAAGACACTGGAACCTATGTTTGCTACGCGCACAGCCGTTTGGGAAGTAGTTTCAGAAGCTGCACACTAAAGATACAAGGTATGTAATTACATTTTCATTTCCAGACATTCAACGTCTAACTAACCTTTAGTAAATTATAGACTTGTACAGTGATATAAACCTATACTACAAATTATCATAATCAAGTTTTCTTTTGTAATTGACCTGATTTGCAAGATTTCTTACTGAATTTTTACATTTTTAGATGATACGACACCTTCAGTGTATGAAATCACAAGAATGGGTTTTACAGACACCCTCGTATTCCCCGCAGTTGAAGGCGGCAAAGGGTACATAGACTTGTCGCTCAGAAACTTCATTAACCCCGAAGTTGAATGGTATAAAGGAAAGAACAGAATTGATATCGAGTGGCCTTATGAGTTCTCCTACAAAGAGAGCGATGGTGCTTACTCCCTAGTGATTCACAATGTCAGTAAATCAGACGGAGGGATATATAAATGCATTGTACGTTCTCAGGGACATGAGATCCCAATACGCTGTGACTTGCAAGTCAAGGACAAAGAGTATGCACCTAAGTTTGTAGGTGACGAAGTCGATCAAGAAGCAGATATTATTTTCCAAAAAGGGCAGGAAATCGGCAAAAGTTTCACCATTGTTGGAACACCACCACCATTTGTGACCTGGTATAAATCAGATGTACCGCTGTTTGATAATAAGAGAATTGACATAAGAACACGAGATAACTTGCACCATCTAGCTATACGCAATGCCAAACCAGAGGATTCAGGGACTTACAAGTGTGAGGCGAGTAGTCCTCTTGGTACCGCCTACAGAACGTTTAACTTTAAAGCAAAAGGTAAACGTAAAATATGATTTTTTTTCATTTGATGAATCTATCGTTATATATATATACAAAAAATATTTTTTTTGTTATTGTGGTTTTTTTTAATCACGAAATCATTGATGTTTTATGATTTATTTATTTTTCAGTCGCTGACGTTAACAAGCCAATGTTTTCAAGTGAATTAACTCCATTATCTGTGATGGAAAGTGACATTGCAAGGCTAACTTGCAATGTTTCTGGTAAGCCAAAACCGACGATATCGTGGCTGAAAGATGAAAGACCACTGCTCTTTGACCAGCGAATGCGAGTTACGTACGATGGAAATGTATGTACACTGACCATTTTAGGAGCAGAGATTGAAGATGAAGGAAGTTATACATGTATCGCTACAAACGACGGTGGGCCCACTTCTAGCACAGCAAGGCTAGTCATAAACGTAATGAATACCTTACCACGCTGGAGACGTAAACTTACCGATGTACAAACAGTTGAAGGGGAACAGGCTCGATTCCAAGCACTAATAAAAGCACATCCTTTACCGAGAGTAGAATGGTACAAAGGCTCTGTTCTGATCACAGAGAGTCCAAAGTATCAAATCATGTCTCTCGATGAAGAAGGGAGATATTGTTTGATAGTTAATAACGTCAACTTTAACGATGCAGTGTCCTACAAGTGCGTTGCTATCAATGAGGTTGGTAAGTCAACTTCACGTGCTATGCTGGATGTCATGAAAAGAGAATTTGCTCCAGAGTTTGACGAAGAGGAGTCCCCAAAACCAGTAATCGTCCAGGAAGGAGATGAGGCAGCAATGATGGTGACAGTTCGTGGCTATCCTAAACCAGACATCACATGGTACAGAGGCGAAAAATTAATGTATGACTCCAAGAAAATGGGTATCAGATCACATGGAAATTCACACTCGTTAGTGATATACAGAGTAAATGCAAGGGATGCTGGTGACTACAAGTGTGAAGCCCACAACAGCATTGGAACATCTTATCGACTCTTTGACTTGATAGTTAAAGGTAATGCTCTATTACAATCAGCTTCCTGTAAACTCCTCAACTTACTTGCTTTGTATTTTCCCATTCTCCATTTCGTACGTATATTTTAGTTTTTTGTGAAAAATTACAGCATAGACAACGTGGGATATGTTATTTGTAAAAGTAATAATAATAATATTTTCTTCATTTACAGCACCTCTCCCAGTGGACAAGTGGGAAGCCCCATTCTTTGCATCGAGATTGAGACCACTCAGACTCGACGAAGGTAAAGAAACTAAGCTGATATTGAATATCAATGGGCTTCCAATACCAGCAGTTCAATGGTACAAGGACGAAATGCCCATTGAAACTGACGAACGAATGACCATCTATTTCGACGGTAAAGTCGCCATGTTGGTCATTCATAATACCACTTACAACGACAGAGGCAATTACAAATGCATGATAACGAATGATGCTGGATCAGCATTTACCAGTGCCCTTTTCGACGTTGAGAGGAAGGACAACCTCCCAGAGATCATCGTCAAAATGAAAGAAGTCGAGAGTTTTGAGGGCGGAGAGGCCCGGTTGGATGTCCAAGTTGTAGGCTCGCCTAAGCCTAGAGTTGAATGGTGCCAAGGGTCCAGAAGGCTCACTGACAGTGATCGATATCGTGCTAGTGTTTCAGGTGACTTATACTCCCTGTTTATAAGTGACCTAAGACTATCAGACACAGGCCCATACAAATGCATTGCGACTAATGAAATTGGGCAATCAAGATCAATCCTAGACTTAAATGTCAAGGAAAGACTATTTGGACCAGACTTTACTGAGGAAGAAGGCGAATGGTCCAAATCTGGAAGAATCGGAGGATTTATTAATATCGGCTTCAACCTACGTGGGAATCCAAGGCCTCAAGTTGTGTGGTATAAAGATGGCATTCTTTTGTACGATACGACTCGCGTAGACATAAGATCACGAGGCGACCTTCAATATGTAAATATCTACGGACTAACAGAGGAGGATGCTGGCACATATTTGTGTGAAGCTCGCAGTCGTATAGGCACAGCAATCAGGAGCTGCATTCTTAAGCTGAAAGGTGCGGTATTGGCAGAAACGTTATAATATGTATTAAAATGTAATCACCGTTCTTCTTTCTTAAATCTTTCTTTGTACTATTTACAGGGCCTTCACATCGCGCAGTCGGAGGACAGCAAGTAAGCAAACCAATGGCAACTCAGAAATTGAGGAACGTAGAGGCAGTGGAAGGCTGGAAAGTACATCTGGATGTCCGCTTCATATGTTATCCTTTTCCAGAAGTTGAGTGGTACCGTGGCAACACGAAGATCCGTACTGAGGGGAGGTTTCAGGTGTCTCAAATGCCAGATGAAGGCCTTTATTCACTTATCATCAGTAAAGTACGCAAAGAAGACACTGGTTCGTATAGATGTGTTGCGAAGAATTCAGCAGGAGAAGCTACCTCTCGAGCTGAGCTCGTTGTAAGAGACAAAGATTCTGCTTCAGCATTCTCTGAGGGTAAACCACGCCCTATGAGTCTTCTTACTGGCGAAGAATTAAATCTTCACATCACTGAAAAAGATGAACCAGAATTAACTTGGTACAAAAACGGAATAAGAGTAGAGGACACAGACAGGATAAATATACGATCCCTTGGTGATAAACACTACTTAACAATTCCTTCTGTTACCTTTGATGATAGTGGGCTGTACAAGTGTGAAGCTGTGACTGACCTTGGAACTTCGTTCCACACATTTGATGTGCAGATTCAAGATTTTAGCAAAGGTATTAGCCAGAACAAATCTATTTCAAATACCCTTTGTTGCCACACAAATACACGCAAAAAAACAAAATTAAATCATGATAGCAATACAAAACTATGCACTCTTTTTATACAGGGGGTCTGAAAATTCGTTGTCATTAATGTTATGCCTCTTATTTTAGCTCCCGCTCTGGAAGTTGATGGCCCAAAAGAGAAAGCTAAGCCTACCTTCTTGGAAAAGATCAGTCCAACAACTGAGGGTGTAAAAGGTTCTGATGTTAGCTTTGAAACCCGAGTGAATGGTTTCCCCTCACCAAAAGTTGACTGGTACAGAGGTTCCATTAAAATCAAGCATGGAGATCGATATGAAATTACTAAATCACCAGACAACACCTCTCACATACTAGTGATAAAGAACGTGGAAAAGGAAGATGAAGGATCATACAAGTGTGAAGCCAGCAATTCTTTAGGACTCTCAACATGTCGAACAGAGTTAATCATCAGTGAGCAACAGTGTGCTCCATATTCCCCTCATGAGGTAGATCAAGGTCAAATAAGCGTGGCCCAAGGGGACGAGCTCAATCTAATTCTACCTCTGAGAGCTTATCCCATACCAAAAGTTACCTGGTACAAAGATGATGAGCTACTTAGAGACTCAATGAAAATCAGAATAAAGTCACGTGGTGACTCTCAGCATCTGTTTATCCCATCCTCTGAGCTACAACACTCTGGAATTTATAAATGTGTGGTGAAAAATCCCCTGGGTACGCTGTCCAAGACATTTGATGTTAACATTGAAGGTAATTAATCAGTAATATCTTATGAACTGAGTACGAGGGCTATACCGTTATCAATACTTTCCATTGCCTTGCCAATGCTCGAGCGACGAGAGACTAAGTTCCATAACTAACGGTATAAGCAATCGAGGTTGATAGAATATTTCATTACATTACAGCCTGCTGTTGTTCGTAAACATGTTTTATGTGCTTGTTCTTTTATTCAGACTTGTAGACTGATTTCTGTATTTTTACATCTTCACAACATCTTGATTGTTGAAATGGCAACAAACTATGCATTTTCAATTATCTTATTTACTAACAAATTCGCATCTTTTTTGGTATGCAAGGGCAGTTATGGACTGATATTTCACTAATAAGAGCAAACTATATTTGATTGCTGTATAATAATCTATATTACATATATTTTACAGAGACCAAGCCAAGTGCTGAGGCACCCTCAATTCGTTCCCATCTTTCACCACTAAGTGTTACAGAGAGCGACGATGTCATGCTTATTTGTAGAAGCTCAGGCAAACCAAGACCAAAAGCGGAGTGGTTTAAAGACGGCCAGACCTTACATCTATCTCGCCGCGTTGGAACCGAATCAATTGGAGAAGTTCATATTTTAGTTATCAAGGCTGCCCGATTGGAAGACTCTGGAAACTACAGATGTTCAGTACGCAACGACCTGGGACAATCCGAGAGTGAGGCGTATCTTACCGTCAATTCAAAGCTTTCAAGGCCGGTGATGGTAGAGAAAATGAAAGAAGTTGTAGTTCCTGTTGGGGACGAAGCTCGATTTGATGTTGAGTTTAAGGAATTCGCCTTGCCTGATCAAGTTGTATGGTTCAGAGACAATGTAAAGATCTCAAACAGGGGACGGTACTCTGTGACAAAGTCTAACAGTATTTGTTCTTTGGTGATATCTAATGTACGACTTGATGATATTGGAACATACAAATGCGTGGCGTCGAACAAAGCTGGCAAAACAACTTTCCTCGGCTACCTAGAAGTCACTGCAGAGCAAAGACAGTGTGCACCATATTTCATCGATGGTGAAGGAACTGAACCCGTCGTTGCCTCAGAAGGCTATCGAGTAGAAGTTGTTGTAGTTGTCAAAGGCAAACCTAAACCAACCATTAGATGGTACAAGAACGACCAGATCGTGTCTGATTCGATCGAGTTTGAAATGCAGTCAGTTGGTGATGTCCACTTTCTAGTTATCAAAAAGGGTTCCGTGGATGATTCAGGGATCTACAAATGCGAGGCGTCTAACAGCCATGGATCAGCTACAAAATTCTACGATGTGCGGATAGCAGGTACAGCGCAAGTATTTTTTTTTTCTTTTGTAGATTTCTTTTACAAAATCCAATACTCATTTATGTATATATCTCTTACTTTGTAGAGCATTTCACAAATAGAAAAGGTTTTACGTTCAGGCCGCATCTGTTTATCATCAGTAACTCATCAACATTCGATCTTCCATCTAACAGCAACGTGAATTTCTACTATAATCCTATATATTTATGTATATAAAAAGACTTTCGCGTTATATTCTTCGATATTTCATTATGTACTCACCATTTTTCACATATTCAATCCGATTTTACGTCCTTTCACTAATCTCAAGCAGTCAATTTGCCATCTCATTGTTTTCATTTTGTCGCTCATTTCTCAGTGATCTTTCCCATTTCCTTTTTGGTCTAAATTATATTAAAACCAATAGTTGTCCATGCTTTTCACGCTCTTACGTTACGTCATTTTCGTGAAACATTTCATTTCGAACCATGGTGCTCACATCATAGAATGTCTCAAACGCCTCCGAATTCAACATTTCGATTTTCAATCATGCTATTCTTGTACTCACTTGATTCACTTCACGGCATTTTTATTTCTTGACAACGTCCGCTTAAACCACTGATAACAAAACAAAATTGGAGAGTTATTAACGTTGTCATTTCTGTTTGTAACCAGTTCGAGCGTCAAAAGATCAATGGGTTAAACCATATTTTACTGTCGAGCTTTCATCTATGCAAATGATCGATGGTGACACAACGAGATTTGTTGGTGAAATTCACGCTGTTCCCGTGCCAATGGTACAATGGTTTAAAGATGACCAGCCAATATCCAGAGATATCCGATATTCCACCTACTTTGATGGACGAGTTGTGATACTTATAGTTAGAAATACAAAGAATGAAGATGTTGGCCGGTACAGATGTTTAATTAGAAATGACCTTGGCTCTGCAATATCCCAAGCTAATCTATCTGTTAAAGAAGGCTTTGCAAAACCAGAACTAAGCGAGAGAATGAAGAAAGTTGAAGCTGTCGCTGGAAATGAGGTACAGTTCGAATTCTTTGTCAGTGGATTCCCCAAACCGCACGTGGACTGGTATCAAGGAACACGTAAGATCATCGAAGCTGACAAGTATCAGATCTTCGAAGGTGAACGTACGGGTCTTCACTCGCTTGTCATCTATGATGCTGGCTCTGATGATAGTGGTCTTTACGAATGTGTTGCTTCCAATGAATGCGGTGAGACCACTTCTGTCATCAGTCTGAGCGTGAACGAGAGACAGTATCCACCAGAATTTGTCGAGGAGGAGCAAGAAATATCTAAAGTGGCAAAAGAAGGAGACAATCTAACATTGACATTTACAGTTAAGGCCAATCCAAAACCTGACGTCGTTTGGTTCAAGCATGGGACGATGCTTTACGACACTTCAAGGAGAGATACGCGATCACGTGGGGATGTGCGATCTCTCAACTTCTACGGACTAACATCAGAAGACAGCGGAACCTATGTTTGTGAAGCCAAAAATCGAATTGGAAAATCTTTCAGGAGTGTGACCCTTACAGTGGAATAAATTAGATTTGACGAATATATATTATACGGACGGACAGTTCTCGAAGGGATATGCGGGTACGCCATGGTGTGCGATGTCTTTACCGTGTACGGATTAGCACCAGAGGACAGAACGTTAATAAAGTAAACATCGTATGACAATTCAGGACTTTGATCCTATTGCAGTAATATATGAATTAGGTTCGACGGAAATGTTTTAATTGTAGAGACATAGATTTATAGAAATTGGTCAGATTGTAGGTTTTTGATTGACAATCAGTATCTTTCGAGCAAAACAGGTGTATGCCATAATTTTCCGCTATTCAAATATTTGTTGAGTTAATTAGCTTTAGCAATCATTAATAAACATTTTTAGTTGAAGTAAAACCGTATGAAAATGTCAGTATTGTGTGTGTTTTTTTTGTTTTTTTTGGTGGGGGGGGGGGGGGGGGTTATTCGGAATTAAAACGCCTTTAATCTTAAAAAGTTAATAACGTCTCCTTTTTAGGATAATCACAGTCAATCAATGGATCGATGAATCAATTACTCAGTCATTTAATCATTCTTCCGATCATTCATTTGTTCAATAACAGTTGTTTTAATTGAGGAATAACTTGAGTTGTTTTTATAAAATAAACGTATCAAAGATATGCCTATTGTTCTGTTGAAATCTCAACCTGTTAAATAAATCTCGCGCGCTAATCAAAGTCTTTTGTTACTTCTTAGCTACAATACCCTATATAGTAATGGCATTGTTTTCAAGATTGCATGCGGTATTTCTGATACGAACCAGGTTTTTGCTTCTTTGTTTTTATTTTTTTGTTTGCATTATTTGTTTGTTTTATGGGCTTGATTTTTCTGTTTGTGCTTGCCCTTCCTGAAAAAAGTATATTATTTCATTATTTCATGTTCGTTGTCCATTTTTTTCTTTCTCCATTAGTTACATTTTTTTCCTATCCACGTTTTAACAATTTTTATTTCGGGATTCCTGTGGTTTAAAGAAGATATAGATTTTGCTGTTGATTGGCAGTTGTGGTTATATACAATACATACAATTTATGTTGAACGGGATACCTGTGTAAATATCTTCTTGGCATTTCCTGTGCTTAATGACGTGATAGGCAGCATTGTTTAGTTCTCCAAAGGTAAGATGTATTCTGTCAGCCTTGGCCGTGATTGAGGTAAGAGGTTTTTTGTTTGATATAAAATATATGTTAGATGTCGTAAATGTTAATGTTCGCTGTTACTGAAGTATGTAGTGTTTTCAAAGGCATTCTTTGAAAGGGCTATACTACCAATTGTTACTAATAATTCATGTTGTTACTAGTAATAATCATTTTCAAATCAAATGTTCATCGCATCACTTTGTGATTTTAGTTCCTACTCAAAAAGCTCCTGTCATTGATGAAACCGACCAAAAACCAGTGTTCAAGCAGCAGCTACAAGACATTGTTGCTGAACCGGGTAAAGAAGCCAAATTTGATGTGGTTATCGAAGGAGATATTGACATCGAATGGGTTAAAGATGAAAAAGTCATTAAAGATGAAGGAAGGTTTATATTGGTTGATGATGAAGGTCCTGGTAAGTACTCACTCGTAATCGATGATATCAAGCCTGAAGATGCCGGAGAGTATGAATGCATTGCAATAAATGACTTTGGCGAAACGTCCACCAAGGCTCAACTCAAGTTTGAACAAAATGGAATAACACCTGATCTTATAGAAGAAATGGAAAGCACACCTATGGCTCTGGAAGAAGTTGAAGGTATATGCGGATATATGTTTTGCAGTGTTTTAAATCCTAAGGGACGGACCAGTTTTTATTTGTAGGGGGGGGGGGGGTAAATCCCCCCAAAAATATCGAGCAAGCTCTACAACCTAAAAAAAAATCAATATGGCAAAAACGATATAGCTTGGTACAGCAAACAAATATCCTGCACCACTGTAAATGGTCCGTCCCTAAGCAGTATGTTTGTATATCTGACTGTTTATCAGTCTGACTGTCTGTCTGTCAGAACGTGTACCTGTCTGTCTTTCTGTCAGTCTGCCTGTCTGTCTAGCCTGTCTGTCATTTTAACCTCGTATTATATTTTGTGTTGTAGTAACGCCACGTGAAACTGCGCCTGTAATATTGGAGGAGCTTCAGCCTGTCGAGGTAACTGAAGGTGACTCTTTATGTCTCGAGTGTAAAGTATCTGGAATACCAACCCCAACAGTGGAATGGCTGAAAGGTAATGTTAAAGTCAAGGAGAGCCGTAACGTAAAGATGGAATTTAAAGAAGATGTGGCAAGACTGACAATAAAGAAAACCAAGTCAACTGACCAAGGTGATTATAAGTGCGTTGTAAAGAACGATGTTGGTTCATCTTCAACTAAAACCAAAGTCACAGTTCGTGTCCCTGTGAGACCAGACTTCACTGTAAAACTCAAGTCTGTTGATGCAGTTGAGGGTGGAGAAGCTCGTTTTGAGGTCAAACTCAAAGGCGAACCACGCCCTGATGTAGAGTGGTACAAAGGATCTACCAAGATTGTTGACGAAGGAAGGTACTCGTTTGAAGAAACTGACGATGGAAAGTACACTCTAATTATTGTTGATCTAAACCAAGACGATTCTGGATCGTACAAATGTGTTGCCTCAAATGAAGTTGGAAAAGCAACAACTAGAGCTGATTTAAACGTAAAAGAGCGACAATTTGCACCTGAAATTGAGTCAGACCAACAAGGACCTATCATCGTGAACCAAAACGACGAAGTTAACATCAACGTCACTATAAAAGGAAAGCCAAAGCCAGAAGTGAAGTGGTACAAAGACAACAAGCCTTTAAGAGACACAACTAGAATGGACATTCGATCACGTGGCGATTCACACTACATTGTCATTCTCAGCGCTAAACCTGAAGATCAAGGAGCATACAAATGTGAAGCAATCAGTAAACTTGGCAAAGCAGCCAAGACTTTTGACGTCCAAGTGAAAGGTAATATTTTCATGCTATTTTGGTGATAAAAGCTACGAGGAACGATTTCCAACCGTAAACGTGTGTCTGAACTTGTACAAAAAAATGTTCAAACATGGTAAATGTTTATTGACTTACCAAACGTATTTATGTTATTATAGTAAAATCGTTCCCAGCTTTTTTTCTCGTTTTTTCAATAACAATTTGTTTAACTTATTTTTTGTATTTTATTTATTATGTTTCAAATTAAATTTGTTTCTAAATTATTCCCTAAGCTCCTAAAGGAAATGCTCCTGAGATTATATCTGAAATGAAATCCGTGGAAACATTTGAAGGTAAAAATGCGAAGCTGACTTGCAAAGTGTCTGGCAAACCTGAACCAACAATTGAATGGTTTAAAGACGATCGGAAAGTGAAGCCTGATGACCGAATTAAAGTTGTCTATGATGGCACCGACAGTACATTTGTCATTAAGATAACCATGCTGGATGATGAAGGTTTATACAAGTGTGTTGCTACCAACGAAAACGGAACAGTATCTACCAGTGGCGAATTAATTATTGAAGAACAAAAGGTGAACATCGTCATTGAAGAGGGGTTGAAGGATGTTAAAGTGCCAGCCGGAAAAGAAGCAAAGTTTGATGTCCGAGTCTCAGGTTCACCAAAGCCAGAAGTAGAATGGGTTAGAAATGACAAAGTGATCGAAGATGCAGGTAGATATCTTCTGATTGACGAAGAAGAAGGCGTAGGACATTTCTCTCTTGTTATCGATGACATCAAACCTGAAGATGCTGGTTTCTACAAATGCATTGTCATAAATGATACTGGCGAAGTTGAGACTAGTGCGAATCTGGTTGTGGAAGATGAATCCACTGCTCCACAATTCGACAAAGACAGAGAAAGTCCAATCACTGTAACTGAAGGAGAAAGTTTTGAATTGAAAGCACAGGTGTCTGGAAAACCAATGCCAGATATAGAATGGTACAAAGATGATAAAGTAGTAGAAGAGTCTAAAAATGTTGAAATGAGTGCTAAAGACAATCAGTTTAAGCTTATCGTCGTGAATGTAACCCAGAAAGACACTGGAAAGTACAAATGTGTTGCAAGAAGTAAAGCTGGTGTAGCAGAGAAGACGTTTGAAGTTATTGTTGAATGTAAGTCTATAAACTACTTAGTAAAAAGCAAAGTACATTTTAATGTGTGTTGCCCTGGAAATACAGTTGATCGACGTCCATCATTTTTCGTTTCTGTCTGAAGGACTATTTGGTCTTATTTCACTGGGAAGCTCAGTAACCAGAAATTGAGAATTGACATGCTTGCCAAGAAAAATAGAAGCACTGTTTTATTGAAAATTTGTATGCAAACATATACAGCTGAATTGTATTTGCATTCGTTCTAGTAGAATATACGTTTTAATAGATTTGTTTTCTATTTTAATTGTAGCTAAAAAGCCAAAAGGTGAAGCCCCTACTATTGTTGAGAATCTGCAGCCTGTTGAAGTTTCCGAGGGAGAAAATGCAATTCTTGAGTGTAAAGTATCTGGTACTCCTACAACAGTTGTAGAGTGGTTTAAAGGTACTATTCGTGTTAAGGAAAGTAGACGAATCAAGAGTGAGTTATCAAATGATGTAGTGCGACTTACCATCAACTCAACACAAGCTAACGACCAAGGGGAATACAAATGCGTTGTCCGCAATGATCTTGGTTCATCAACATCGAAATGTAAACTAACCGTAAAAGTACATATTAAACCAGATTTCGCTGTTAAACTCAAGCCTGTTGATGCAGTTGAGGGTGAAGAGGCGCGATTTGAGGTCAAACTCAAAGGTGAGCCACGCCCTAAAGTAGAGTGGTACAAGGGATCTACCAAGATTGTTGACGAAGGAAGGTACTCGTTTGAAGAAACTGACGATGGAAAGTACACTCTAATTATTGTTGACCTAAGTCGAGACGATTCTGGATCGTACAAATGTATTGCCACAAACGAAGCCGGAAAAGCTACAACACGAGCTGATTTGAACGTAAAAGAGCGACAATATGCACCTGAAATTGAGTCAGATCAACAAGGACCTATCATCGTGAACCAAAACGACGAAGTAAAGATCAACGTCACTATAAAAGGAAAGCCAAAGCCAGAAGTGAAGTGGTACAAAGACAATAAACCTCTTAAAGACAGTACAAAACTTGACATTCGATCTCGTGGCGACGCACACTACATTGTAATCGTTACCGCCAAACCAGAGGATCAAGGAACGTACAAATGTGAAGCGAGCAACAAACTCGGCAAAACTTACAAGACTTTTGACGTTCAAGTTAAAGGTTTGAATAGAAATACTTCATCATCCATTGAACGTACTTCTTGATCATAATATTAACCGCTAACAAGTCTTCATGTGCAAGATAACCACCTCTAACAATGATGTTTCAACTAAAAGGTTTCTCAATTAACCACCTTTAATTGGGGCTGGACTCATCTTTACATTGAGGACATAACGGAGTTAAGGACTAACGTACTAATACCTCATTTTTAATTAACACAGGAGTAGCTTAATATATTCATGTTCTTGCAATCTTTATATTTTTATACTTTTTTTCTTGTTATACATATATTATTGTATTTCTTGTAAGACCCTTCTTTTCGTCTATTTCCTGATTTTATATCATGAAATTAACATATTAGTGAAGTGCTATATTGAATAAAATTTATGTAACGTTTCAGGTCCAAAAGGAGAAGCCCCCTCGATCAAATCAGAGATACAACCAGTACAAGCAACCGAAGGTCAAGAATGCAAGCTGTTCTGTGAAGTAACTGGTAAACCAGAACCAACAATCAAATGGATGAAAGATGGCAAAGAAGTCCAAACCAACCGACGTGTCAAAGCAGATTACGATGGACTAGCCAGTACTTTACTTCTCAAAAAGGTTTCTCTCGACGACGAAGCCTTGTACGAGTGCGTTGCTACTAATGACTTGGGAAAAGCGACTTCAAGTGCAGAGTTGTTAGTTGACGAGAAGCATACCGAGCCAGAGTTCAAAGATTCCATGAAAAAAGTAGAAGTTAATGTTGGAGACGAAGCGAAATTCAAAGTCCGCATTGACGGAAACCCCAAGCCTAACGTAGATTGGTTCAAAGATGGTAAACAACTAGAAGATGCTGGACGCATCACGATCATCGATGAGGAAGACGGACTACATGAATTAACAATAGAAAAAGTAGAACCTGAAGATGTAGGGACGTACAAATGTGTGGCATCTAACAATGTAGGAGAAGTAGAACAAACTGCACCACTCAGTCTCAAAGAGGAACTTGAAGCGCCAGAGTTCGTAGAAGATGTCAAAAGTCCCATAACACTAAGCGAAGGTGACACGTTTGACCTGAAGATCCGACTCAAAGGAAAACCGTTACCAGACGTTGAGTGGTTTAAAGATGGCAAGACAATACGAAAATCAAGCAAAATAGACATGAAGTCAGAAGATGATAAGTTCACTCTAGTTATCGTCGACGTAACATTAGATGATAGTGGAGTGTACAAATGTGTTGCTCGAAGCAAGGCTGGTTCAGCTGAGAAAATTATCAAAGTAGAAGTCGAACGTAAGTATCGCATATTTGTTGTATTTTTGTACTAATTTGTTTATTTGCGCTTGTGTACATCGGATCACTGTAACTCGTCTGCTAACTTCACAGTTATGAAATATGATTGCTGTATAGCTCCAGCTTATGATAACTTTACTTGTTACGCCAGCGTCAGTAAGCATTTGCTATTATCTTCAACTTCTGTTGTTTCGTTTTGTTGGGGGAGGGGTGGGGTGGGGTGGGTATCTGTTTATTTGGTGTGTTGGTTTTCTTAGTTTGGTTGGTTGATTGGTTTTCTGTTTGTTTGCTCATTTGCTTTTCAATCAATCAATGTATGAACGTTTGGTATGTTGGTTGTAAATTGTATATGATATTCTCAAACTCATTCAAATTAAATATTTTTAAAAGTCTGTATTCATTCGTTCTTTAGGTAAAAAACCTCAAGGAACTGCACCTGAGATCATCGACGAATTACATTCTGTTGAAGTCAACGAAGGTCAGAATGCTACATTAAATGTGACGATATCTGGAAAACCTACTCCTACAGTCGAGTGGATGAAAGATGGATTCCGTATAAAAGAAAGCCGTAGAGTCAAACCGTCATTTGAAGATGGTGTTGCTTCCCTGACCATAAAGCAAACACGAGATGATGACCGAGGTGAATACAAATGCATCGTAAAGAACGACTTTGGCAAATCTGAATCATCGTGCAAGATAAAGATCATTGTTCCAAAGCGACCTGAATTTAAAGTAAAACTGAAACCAGTGTCGAGCACTGAAGGTGGAGAAGCTCGCTTTGATGTCGAAGTTGATGGATTCCCCAAACCGGAAATTGAGTGGTTCTTTGGCTCTAAAAAGATCATCGAAGACACAAGATTCCAGATTATTGAAGATGAAGAAGACAACACTTCCTCGCTTGTTATAAGTGACTTAAGAATAGCAGACTCTGGATCATACAAATGTGTCGCCACCAATGATGCTGGAAAAGCAACGTCAAGAGCTGACCTCGATGTAAAAGAGAGACAGTTTGCTCCAGAAATTGAAATTCCAGTTGAAGGTCCGATTGTAGTGAAAGAAGGAGAAGAAATCAACTTTGAGGTTATTGTCAAAGGAAACCCCAAGCCTGAAATAGACTGGTTCAAAGGTGAACGTATGATTCTCGAAACATCCAAGAGAGACATCAAAAAACGTGGTGACTCCCATCAAGTGATGATATTAAGTTCAACGTTGGACGACACCGGGATTTACAAGTGTGTTGCTAGTAACAGAATTGGTCAGACTTCAAAGACGATCGATGTCCAAGTAAAACGTAAGTATATAAAAAATATTTTCTTTGTTTCACACGATGTTATATGCTTTATACGTATATTATTATCTATTACGGTGTTACAAATTTCATTATATTACCAAACGTATATTATTTTATTATATACATACTGAGAAATACTCACTGAAAATATATTCAGTAAATTTTCGTTCATTCACTGGTCTCAGCCAATCAGAGAGACGAACGACGTTTTTTCACCGTGAAAAAAAGGCGTTCGCGGATCTGGTTGGACGAACGATGTTTTTTTCACTGCACTTGAATGGTTTCCATCTGCGCGGGTGGACTTGGTAGTTTTGTCATTGAGCGAAATAGTCTTGTCAGTGTTGTTGTTGTTGTTATTTTACTAAAATAGGTCGGGGTTTTTTTTACTGTAAGAAGTAGTCGAAAGCATAAGAATGGAAGAATATAGATTTGTTAACTGTAGAGGATTATGTAGAAAGTCTACAAAACAAGAATACTAAGGGAAAAACTGAGCGAGATGTAAGGCTTTTAAAACGCTATCTAACATCACAAAATGAGGAAAGAGAAGTTAACAAAATAGAGCCACAAGAGCTAGATAGATATCTAGCTGAATTCATTCTTTCGGTTAGACGAAAAGATGTAAACAAACTAAATACGCTTATGAAAACGATGGCGACAAAGGGCAATCTCTCAAATGAGCGGCTAACAAATCACAGCGCTCGTAAAGGAATGATTCAGAAACTCAATGACAATGACATTCCTCCAACACACAACATGCAGTTAAGTGGTCACAAAAACTAACAAAGTATAGTGAACTATAGTTCCGTTAACATAGAACAGACTAACAGCAACGTAAAATGTCTGAAATTCTGAGCTGCACCAAGTCAAAGACAGTTTAACAATAAACCACAGTCGACCATAGTGCATCTTGTTCATCATCTATACCGCAGCCAACGACGTTGAAGTTATTTGAAGGAGCAAGTATAAGCGGCGGGTATTTCAATATTTCAGTTAACACTCGGAATACTTCTCCTGTTGTTCCTTCGCAAAGCGAAACCTCAATTGTTGAAAAGAGAAAATGGAAGCGAATTAGAAGTGTACTAGATTCGGATGCTGAATAACCTAAGTTAAACATTTTTGCTTTTTTCCCCACAAAAATGCAGCATAAGTTGTCGCACATTTTCATTCTATTTGTGTTTAAGGCAAGAATTTCTGTATTGGTCTTTTCTGCATATCAATGATATGATTTTGCAGTTTTACAGTACATATTTAAGCTTAATGATCATTATACTTTTATACATTATACTCGTTTTTTTGATACTGCACAACTCGTGAATAAAAACCGTACGCGCGCACTTTCCATGAAGTATTCTCTATATATTAGGTGATATTGTAAGTAATATTATTACAATTAATGCAGTAGTAATTTTATCATTCTTATCATGTTTATCAACAAGAACATAATTGAGCCAATACATCTTGGTAGATATTTCATAGAATCTAAAATTATAATTATAATTTTTGTTTTATAGCTAAAGGACCAAAGGGTGAATCGCCTATCATCACTTCAAAGTTGAAACAAGTTGAGACAACTGAGGGAGAAGAAATCGTCCTTGTGTGTGAGTACTCTGGAAAACCAGCTCCGACGCCAGAATGGACGAAAGACGGCTTGACAGTGAAATCAGATGGACGTATTAGAATCAAGACAACTGATACCTCAGCAACTATAACCATCAAAGAAACAACTCTAGATGACGAAGGAGTTTATAAATGTGTTGTCACAAACGAATTAGGCTCAGCAACAACATCAGCTGAGGTATTGGTCAATGAAAAAGGTGATGGTCCTCACATCGAAAAGAAACTAAAGGACGTTTTTGGTGTCATTGGTGAACAAGCTACCTTCAAAATTCGTGTGACAGGAACCGCTGAAGTTGATTGGTTCAAAGACGACAAATTAATTCAAGATTCTGGTCGCTATGCATTAGTTGATGAGGAAGAAAATGGTGCGTTTTCCCTTGAAATTGACGACATTCAACCTGAAGATGTTGGAACATACAAGTGCGTCGTTTTCAATCAATCTGGAGAAGCTTCTTCTAAGGCACGTCTACTGATACAAGAAGAGTCAGTACTACCAACTCTTTCAGAAGAAGCTGAATCAGCTCCAATTGAAGGTAACATTGTCTATTTTCTTAGTGTAATCTATATTATATTTAGCATTTCATTAGTCTGAGAGATCAATTATTATAGACATTATCTAGTGATAGATTTTTGTGTTACTAAAAAGCGTGAAATGTGTCTGTTATTGCTCCTTAACGTGAGGTACTTTGATTTCAAGTAGTGTTTACAACATGAGCGGCCGTGTTGTATCGGCAGATACAATCGCAAGCCGAAGGCGCGCGATTGTATTGCCGATACAACACGGACGCGAATGTTGTAAACTACTTAAAAAATGTCTAGGTTAGCTCTTTCATATTTAACCAAAATTTTCAAGATTAAAATAAATTTTGCCGTAAAATTACCAGTTAAAACTTATGCAAATCAGGATATACAACACTAGTGTTGTATCAGATTTACAACACTCGTCATGGTCATGATTTCTTTTGAAAATGTCTCATTAATTATTCATGAATTTTTTAATACCGATTAAAGCACCATTGTCTTTTAGTTTCTTAACTCTGAAAATGACTTTCAATCAGGTTTACCAATACAAATACCAATACAAACAGGAGATGAGCATGAAAGCCATTTTTTAGAATAAAGCATGATTGGAAACCGTGCCAATAATTCACAAATTTGTTTTTTTGACGTTTTATTTATCTGCTGCCAAAATGCTTGCAGTGATTATAAAGAAAACAGAAAAACTGTAGGACTAATTTTAGCGGGCATGAAAAAATGGAAGTACTCAGTTTCCTATCATGCTTTGTGCTAGGAAATGGCCATCGTGCACATCGCCTATTAACATTCCTCTAGTCTTTGAAATTTTCAAGACTACATACACCCGGAAGATCTCATCATACCAACATTAATTATAGTACGTTTGTATTCAGTTGCTAAACCAAGTGTTGGACCTGAAATACTCGAGCCACTTAAATCTATAGAAGTATTGGAAGGAGAAGATGCAGTTTTGAGTTGCAGAGTGTCCAGTGAACCAGCACCAACTGTCGAATGGCAAAGGAACAACATTCGCGTAAGAGAAAGCTACAGAGTAAAAGGAACATTTGACGAAAATGTTGCAACTTTGAACCTCAAACAAATACGCGCGGACGAGTCTGGCGAATACAAGTGCATCATCACTAACCAACATGGAGCTACGTCTACAACATGCAAATTAACTGTACTTGTTCCAGAGAAACCAGTTTTCAAGAAAAAGCTTGTTCCACTGGACGTTGATGAAGGTGACTCGGTAAAATTCCATGTAGAAGTTGAAGGATTCCCTAAGCCAGTGATTGAGTGGTACAGCGGAACTAAAAAGATTACCAGCGAAGGAAGATACAAGTTAAAAGAAGATGACAACATGTATTCGCTTGTTATTAACATCACTGAACTTGACGATACTGGAGTATACAAGTGTGTAGCTTCAAATGACGCTGGAAAGAGTACTACTCGCAGCGAGTTGACTGTCAAGGAAAGGGAATTCGGACCTCAATTCGTAGATGTTGATGACAGGCCAATAAATGTAAATATCAACCAAGAGGTTAATATTAACGTCACTGTGAAAGGGAAACCTAAACCAGATATCAAATGGTACAAAGATGGTAAACCTGTAGGAATTGCTCTCAATTCTGAAGTCCGATCTCGTGGAGAAAACCATTCATTGACAATTGTACTTGCCAAACCAGATGACAGTGGAGTGTACAAGTGTGAAGCAAAAAATAGACATGGAACTGCATCGAAAACCTTTAACGTTACTGTCGGAGGTAAGCCTTATATAGAAATACCATCAAAATAGTATGATTATGGTTGCCGGAAGTATGATAGTCAGAATTTATTTGTTACGTTTACCAGGTATAAGTCGAGATTATGTGATTCTGCACTCTATATACAACCTATTTAGACTTGATTTTGTTTATAGATCAAACGCCTACAGGAAAAGCTCCGGTAATTACATCTAAACCCTCTTCTTTGGAGGTTACTGAAGGCGAAGGGGCTAAACTCACTTGCTCTTTCACTGGGAAACCTGAACCAACTTGCGAATGGTTCAAAGATGGCGTCGAAGTTGAGAGTGACAATCGCGTAAAAATTGAACACAGTGGAACGTCCACTACACTTATCATCAAAGAATCTAATGTCAGTGATGAAGGCTATTATAGATGTGTTGTGCGTAATGGATTAGGCACAGTGTCAACGACCTCAGAACTGGTAGTCAACGAGAAAGCACTTGGTGAAGGACCACGTATCCTTGATAAACTTAACAATGTGAAGGTGAAATTCGGACAAGAAGCTGTTTTCAAAATCCGTGTTTCTTTGCCAGCTGAAGTTGATTGGTACAAAGGTGAACAGGTACTAGAAGATTCTGGAAGATTCATGATCGTAGATGACGAAGATGGCAAGGGTCTATTTCAGCTTATCATCGAAGACGTACAGCCTGATGACGTTGGTCGATACAAGTGTGTTGCATTCAATGAAGATGGAGAAGTTACGTGTAAAGCAAAACTCGAAATCTTTGAAGACGAAGTTGTTGCACCTGAAATAGTTGACGAAACTGAAGCTGCACCCTTAATGGAAGATGTTAAAGGTAGGTTGAGGTCCTATTTATTAATGTTGTTTCAAAATGAAACTGACACTCCAAATTGTGCATTGTATTTGAAATATGACAAATTGGTATCCCAGAAACCGGGGGAAAATCTGTTCGTCGTGGACTGCCTCTGATCAAGAGTCTAGTGCTATCGCCATTTCATTATCTTTTTGCCTAACACTTAACAAATCTTTCTTTTAACAGCGCCTGGTTTAGCGCCTGAAGTAATAGAGCCTTTGAAGTCAGTTGAAGTGTCAGATGGAGATACCGCTATACTGAAATGTAAAGTCACAGGAACACCCACTCCACTAATAGAATGGCATAAGGATGATCTACCAATGCTCGAAACCTGGCGTATAAAGTCTGATTATACCGACGAAAAAGCCTCTTTGACTATTAAGCAAGTTCGAGGGGATGAAGCTGGACAATACAAGTGTGTTATTCGTAACGATCACGGTGAAACGTCAACATCTGCTAAACTTAAAGTCAAGATGCGCACTAAGCCAGACATCGTCAATGAGCTGGAGCCAGTAGAAGTCGAAGAAGGTGAGGAAGCCCGTTTCGAAGCTCGTGTTGAGTGTTATCCACATCCTGAGATTGAATGGTTCAAAGGTACCACTAAAGTAGACGAAGACGACAACCACGAAATTATCGAAGATGAGGAGAATGACACTTACACATTGGTTATTTGTAACGCTAAAATGTCAGATGCTGGAAACTATAAATGTGTTGCAAGCAACGAGGAAGGTCGAGACAGTTCTCGAGCCGAGCTTATTGTCAAAGAAGGTCAATATGCACCGCGATTTGAAGGAGATACTGAGCCAATTGTTATTCGGGTAAACAGCGAAGCTTCAATTACTACCGTCATCAAAGCAAAGCCTAAACCTGAAGTTACATGGTACAAAGATGGAGTGCCTCTAAAAGACAGCATAGCATTGGATATCAGATCCCTTCGGGATACCTACTACTGTGTAATTCTGCGCGCAAAACCTGAAGATCAAGGCATTTATAAGTGTGAAGCTAAAAATGTTGTTGGCTCTTCATCAAGGACGTTTGAAGTCATAGTGAAAGGTAGAAAATCTTAATTTTGTATGTCTGTACTTCTCTGTTATTATTAGTTATTATATATCATGTGTTTTAAAGTATATATATCCTTGTACGATTTTCTAACATGTTTTTTGTTCTGTGTTTCAGCTGCTGACGTGAAGGGCGAAGAACCATCTATCACAAGCATGCTCAAGCCTGTGGAAGTCTCTGAAGGAAAACCCGCCAAACTATTCTGCAAGGTAACTGGAAATCCTCAACCAACTTGCAAGTGGACCAGAGATGGTTTATCAGTGAGGACCGACAGTCGTGTGAAGGCTGAATTCGATGGAGAAACGTGCTCTCTAAACTTCAGAGAAACAACCATCGATGATGAAGGGTTTTACAAGGTAACTGTTAGCAATGACTTTGGCTCAGCGTCATCTACTTGTCAGTTACTCGTAAATGAAGTTGGTGTCCGTCCAGCATTCGAACAAAAAATGAAGAATGTGAACATTATAGAAGGAGAAGACGCTACCTTCCGTGTCAAGCTATCAGGTTTGCCTACTCCTGGAATTCAATGGTTGAAAGATTCTACAGAAATCACGGATGGTGGAAGGTATGAAGTAACTGACGAGGATGGCGTCCACACACTTCAAATAAGAAACTGCACAGTACAAGATACAGCCAAGTACCAATGTGTTGCTTTCAATTCAATGGGCGAAGTAGCTTCAAAAGCTAAGCTTGATGTTGAAGAACATGTCGCTAGACCTGAATTTGTTGGACCAATAGAAGGGCCGTTCGAAAAAGAGGAGGGTGAAAGCGTGGAAATAACTGTAGAAGTAAATGGAATTCCACAACCTGATGTGGAGTGGTATCACTACGAGAAGAACCTATTGAAGACCAAACGAGTAGACATCCAGGTCAAAGAAAATCGTTTCACTCTTGTAATCATGGATCTGGCTAGAGATGATAGTGGAATGTATCGATGTGTTGCCCGAAACAAGGCTGGACAGGCTAGCAAATCGTTTGATTTACAAGTTAAACGTAAGTCAGATTTCTGTCCATATCTACAGTAGTAAATTATTCTATAAATCTTCTTTGATAACAATGCGCAATTATATGTTTCGTTGATATTATTTCTTTGCATGAAATGTTTTCCTTGTTAATGCAAAAGTGGAGTTTCTTCATGAATAAATGCTGTTTATAAGAAACAAAGGACCTAGTCTAAACACACAATCAGACTCCTTACGTGCCAAAGTATTTGTTTAATAAGTGCATGTCACGCGTATTGATCCCAAGAGGATAACTTTCATCTCAATGTAATATTCAAATTTATTGAATAAAACCCTACTTGAAAATGATGTCAGCGACATCGAAACGTCGTGAAATAAGCGTTTTGTCTTATATTATAAAAATTTGCCCAAAAGCCACTCTTTTGATAATGCAAAAGTGTAGTTAATAATAATGCGAGACTGTAATTGAATCACTAATGTTCAAATGTCTTTACAGGAAAGAAAATCAAAGGAAATGCCCCTGATATTATCGACCAACTGAAGTCTGTTGAAGTATTTGAAGGACAAGGAGCCAAACTTTCCTGTACATTTAGTGGAAATCCTGAACCAACCATTGAATGGTACCGAGATGGACTTTCTGTAAAAGACAGTAGACGTGTCAATTTAGAGTTAAATGACAACACCGCTTCGCTAACGATTAAAGAAACACGCTCAGAAGATTCGGGATACTACAAGTGCGTAATACGTAATGATCTCGGTTCTGTAACATCGTCAACAACGCTTACTGTCATCATGCCAACAAGACCAGAATTCATCGAGAAACTTAAAACTTTAGAGGTGAATGAGGACGACGAAGCGAGGTTTGAGGTGCGTGTGAAATCCTACCCGAAACCAGAAATTGAATGGTATCAAGGATCAACAAAGATTATTGACACTGCAAGATATGAAATAATCGACGCAGAAGACGACGACGATACCTACTCTCTCATCATCAATAAAAGCAAACTTGACGACTCCTCCATGTATAAATGCGTAGCCATTAATGAAGCAGGTAAAAGTACCTGCAGAGGTGAGCTGGTCGTCAAAGAGAAGCGGTCCATTCCAGGTTTCAAGGAATATGAGGAAACATCCACAGTTATCGTTAACGAGGGTGAAGAAATCAAGCTCATAGTTAGTCCAACAGGAAACCCTAAACCTGAAATCACCTGGTATAAAGATGGAGTAATGGTTGTGGAGGGCTCAAGACGGGATATCAGAAGTCGACTGGATGAGAATATACTTATAGTCTTCAGTGCAAAAACTGATGATGCAGGCAGCTACAGATGTGAAGCCTCAAACACTACTGGAAAGAACTATAAAACTTTCATCGTTAAAGTTAGAGGTAAGTTGGAGTTTAATTAGCAATCATTATGAATTAGTTAATGACATTAATAAAGACATAATTTTTATTATATTATTATTATTAATGTGGTACAAAACACATATTAAATGTATTGTTTGCATTTCAATAGCCACAGAGCCGGAGGGAGAAGCACCAAGGTTTACATCCAAGATGAAGCCACTTGAAGTGTCAGAAGGAGAGGAAGCCAAGTTTGTTTGCTTGATTTCTGGTTATCCCAAACCAACCATTACATGGAGTAAAGACGGGGAGCCTATCAGTGAAGGAAGACGATATCTGACAGACAGTTCCCTTGTCCAGTGCAATTTCACAATACTTGGTTCCAAATTAGAAGATGAAGGTATATATAAATGTGTTCTGCATAACGAACTAGGCACTGCTTCCACGACCGCGGATCTAACAGTCATACAAAGAGGAACAAGACCGAAGTTTGAGCAAAAGTTAACCAATATAGAAGGTATAATTGGTCAAGATGTCCAGTTCCAAGTACGCGTACAAGGCACGCCAGCTCCTGAGGTACATATCTACCATGAAAATGAAGATCTTGAAGAAGATGATAGGTTCTCTATCGTAGACGAGGGAGAAGGCCTTTACACATTTATCATCAGGAATACAAGGGAGAGTGATGGTGGACAATACAAATGTACGGCCACAAACAACATCGGCGAGGTCTCATCTCGAGCCTATTTGCGTCTTGAGGAAGATGTTATTGCTCCACAATTCGTTGGTGATCTAAAACAGTCCATTAACCTATTTGAAGGTGATAATTACGACCTAGACGTTGAAGTGACTGGCAAACCTAAACCAGATCTCGAATGGTACAAGAATGACCGTATGGTGTGGTCGACCTCCAAACTACAGATTTCATCTAAAGAAAACACCTTTACAATGTCAATGCGTGACGTCGTTGCAAATGACAGTGGACTTTATAAGTGCGTGGCTCGCAACAAAGGAGGAGTAGCCCAAAAAACATTTAACATCAATGTTGAAGGTAATTGCTTATGATTTAGTTTGCTCTTTATATCTAAATAGAACAGCAACATAACTGTTTCACCTCATGTAAAACTATTTTCAATTTTAAAATAAATACAAAACAAACATTAGTTTGATAATAAAGCCTTTACTTGTCAAATATGTGAAATAATGCTTTTTATTTCGTAATTATCTAGCTAAAAAGCCCGACGGTGATGCACCAGTGTTGGTAGAAACCTTAACATCAATTGAAGTTAACGAAGGAGAGCCTGCTGAACTCAAATGCATCGTCACAGGTCGTCCGACGCCAACATTAGAGTGGTTTAAAGACGGTTTGTCTGTCAAGGAAATAAGACGAATTCACTCTGCAATTGTCGATGGGGTAGTCACATTGACCTTCAAAGAAACCATGGATACAGATGCTGGTAACTACAAATGCGTCATAAGAAATGAATTAGGCAAAGTCACAACTTCTGCAAGATTAGACATCAAAACAGCCTCTAAACCAGAGTTCAAGACGAAACTGCGTCCACAAGAGGTTACAGAAGGTGAGAACGTTCGAATGGATGTTCGTATCGCTGGATTCCCTTCACCTAGTGTAGAATGGTATCGTGGAACCACTAGGATTGACGATGAAGGTCGCTTTGAAATGACCGTCGATGAAGAAAGGGGTGCCTATAGTTTAAGAATAACAAATGTCACCATGGACGACGCTGGTACATACAAGTGCGTCGCTTTGAATCGTGCAGGTAAAGCCACTTGCCGTGGTGAACTCGACGTCAAAGAAAAACAATTCGCTCCAAGATTTGAAGAACGAGAGCAATTTGAACCAATTGTCTTGTCCCAGGAAGCAGACGCAACAATCAAGCTCACTGTTCTTGGCAATCCACAGCCTTCAGTTACGTGGTACAAGGATGGAATACCAACATATGGAAACCTGCGACTTGATGTTAGATCACGTGGGAACACTCACTTTATCAAACTCATGGGTGTTAAGCCTGAGGAAGCTGGTACCTACAAATGCGAAGCCAAAAATAAACTGGGGACGGCGACTAGGGAGTTTGTTGTTAAAGTTGAAGGTACGATCTTTGTCATTGTGCTTTGTCATTCTTTAATACTGTGTTTACAAGTATTTTTATATTAGAATTTGGTTAAACAAGATTGCGAGATAACTCCAAATTGTAGTTAAACCTTTTTATTGTTTTAGTTACAAGTATTTTTTTTGTTTTATTTATTTTACTAGGCGGTAAACTAAAGGGAGAACTTCCAGAATTCTACAAACGATTACAACCCATTGACTGCTATGAAGGAGATACAATCAGACTTGTTTGTCAGACCACAGGAAAACCTCAACCAACAGTTGAATGGTTTAAAGATGACCGACCGATATTTGTTAACTGGCGAATCATGACTGAGTATGAAAAAGACGTCTGCACTCTCAGGATTAAAGACGCTAAGCGTGATGACGAAGGTGTCTACAAATGCGTTATTGAAAACACCCATGGATCCGTGTCTACCTCTGCTGAAGTTACTGTAAGTGACAGAGAAGCACGACCGCAGTTCCTTGAAAAACTGCAACATATCGATAGTGTCATCGGCGAGACCGCAACCTTCCGCGTTAGAGTCTCTGGTTCTCCCTTACCGCAATTGGAATGGTACAAAAATGAGGAAATATTAGAATCACATCCAAGAATGACACCTGAAAGAGGACACAGAGGTTATTTCTCCTTAGTTATCGACAATATTGAACTTGACGACGAAGGTCTGTACAAGTGTGTCGCATCCAATGAGTTAGGTGAAGTAATATCCAGAGCCGAGCTACGTCTTGCAGACGTTTTAATTGAACCCTCGTTTATTGGCGAAATGGAAGATTCTATCACAGTCTTTGAAGGAAATGATCTTGATTTGACATTCTACTTGCGTGGAAGACCAATGCCAAATGTCACATTCTACAAAGATGAATTGCCAGTAATTGTGTCAGACAGGCTCGAAGTATCGTCTCGTGGCAATAGATTTAGCCTCACAATAACCAATGTAGTAAAACGCGACGCTGGGACGTACAAGGTAGTTGCTAAGAACAAAGCAGGAACTGCCACAAAAACTGTAGAGGTTATCGTCACACGTAAGTAATCAAAACTTTGCAAAGCCGTCATTTATACGAATGATATTAATGTTAATGTGTGGAACTAGAAATGTTTGGCTCCAAGATTGTGTGTTTACATACGTTGAAGTCGAAAGTTGTTTTGCCTGATATATTAGAACATTTTAGATATGTTTGCCAAAACGTTTTCTCGTAGTATCAACTCAGATTGCCCTAATACTAGTGTTTATGATGATGTTGACGTTTTTATTATCGAATTAACTACATTTTTATATAATTATTACAGCTAAACGAACACGAACAGCAGGCCAAACAGCTCCAGAAATCGTAGCTCCTTTGAAGCCAATCATCGCAAGTGAAGGAAGTCCCATCAAAATGAGATGTCGTATATCAGGTGAACCCTCACCAACAGTGGAATGGTTCAAAAACAGTGTTCCTGTTGCATCAGGAGGACATGTATCAACAGGTGCTACCGGTGATATGCAGTACATTACCTTTACAGAAGTAACAAGCAGTGATGAAGGGAGATATCGATGTGTAGCTACAAACGAGGCTGGATCTGTCTACACAACAGCAGACCTTACTGTTGAGTCATCCGTCAGTCCGCCGTCTTTCAGACAAAGATTGGTAGACGTTGAAGTCAGCGATGGAGAAGAAGCCATGTTTTCTGTGAAACTTAAGGAGCCTGTAGACAGCGTCAAGTGGTACCATAATGATGTACCTATTGATGATGGAGAAAAGTATGCAATCTCGCGAGGAGATGCTGAAAACGAGTTTGTGTTGATTATCCCAGTTACTGAGCGAGACGACGAAGGAACGTACCAATGTGTTGCCAAGAATGAGTCTGGTAAAGCTACCACACGAGCTGAACTAGAAGTACTAGAAATTATCATACCACCTTCCTTTGTGGGAACCGATGAGCCCATGATGACCTACAGAGAAGGAGATGACATCAATTTTGATGCAGAAGTCAGGGGGAAACCCGCACCTGAGATCACGTGGTACAAAGATGAATTACTTGGTAGGTTTTATTGAAAATACGTTTATCGATAGGTATCTTTCCTATAATGGTTTCTAATTACTTGTGTTATTATATCCAGTGATGGAAAGCAGCAAAGTACTGTTGAGCTCGGTGAATACCAAACATTCACTTAAGCTTTATGGTGTGACCACCAAGGATTCAGGCTTTTATAAGTGTGTTGCCCGAAATAAATCTGGCTCGTCCTATAGGCTCTTCCGTATTGATGTGGCAGGTAAAGTAGATAATCTTCAAATAAAATAATATGATCATTGAGTGATTTAGTGCTTATAAAATAATTGTTACTGAAAGGTGTGCCAGAGGTGTGATACTTACTTACGTTTCGGAAGTTTGCGCTGAGTTAGGTACTTCTGAGTTACCACTGACTTGGTTACTCATTTAATAATATTATTCCTTACACAGCCAAAAAGCCACGAGGTATAGCTCCAGAGTTTTTCCGACAACTTAGAAAAGTCGAGGTTGTTCAAGGAACCTCTGCCAAGTTTGAAGGGAAAGTAAGTGGACATCCTGAGCCGGAAATTGAATGGCTTAAAAACGGAGAAAAGTTACCTTCAAAGCCTCAAGTGAGATCGTTCTACGATGGTGAAATGTGTAAACTAACGATCCTTGAGACTAAAGAAGATGATCAAGGCGAATACACTTGCGTTGCAACCAACGAGGTGGGCAGTGCTTCATCAAAGACCACGTTGATCGTCAGTGAACCACTTGTCACACCAGAATTTAAACTAAGGTTGCAAAACGCAAATGCAGTTGAAGGAAAGTCAGCGGAATTCGTTGTACGAGTTACTGGTAACCCAGAGCCCACAATAGAATGGACAAAAAGCGGAAAGAAAATTAGGACTGATGGACGATTTCAATCAAGAGCAGAAGACCGGCATACTTACAGACTCATCATTGACGATGTGTCTCTAGAAGACGCGGGTACATACAAGTGTATTGCATCAAACGAAGTAGGGCGAGTACAGTGTAGTGCAAGGCTCGCGGTAACTGAAAAAATGGTTCCTCCCAAAGTCAATGCGATAACAACTGAAAGTACATTAGTTCTTAACGAGGGTGAAAATCTTAATTTATATACCACCGTGGAGGGAAACCCAATACCAGATGTAGAATGGCATAAAGATGGTAGCGTAATCAGAAGAACAGCGCATATCAACTTAACACCATTGGGTGAACAATATAATCTATCAATTAATAATCTTGTGGCTGAAGACACTGGTGTCTATAAGTGTGTGGCTAAAAGCCCTGCTGGAACGTTTTCGAAGTCGTTTACTGTGGTGGTGGAATGTAAGTATCAAACATGTACAGTAGTTTTAAAATGGCAGTGGGATTGAGTAAAATATTTGCTGTAAGCATATGCATAACCAAATTGATTTTTGTTTCAGCTAAAACACCTGCCCCACTTTTCATTGAGCCTCTCCAAGACGGGGACGTCGTGGAAGGAAGGGAAACTCGAATGGTTTGCCGCGTACGTGCAACACCAAGACCTATGGTGGAATGGCTTAAAGATGGAAGAAACTTCAAAGAAGATTATCACATTTATACAGAATTTGATGGTAGCTACTGTACACTTATTATCACAAATGCCAAGCAGGAGCATGATGGCATATATGAATGTGTAGCAAAGAACAAGGAAGGACGTGCCAAATCTGCTTCAAAGCTGACTGTGAAAGAAGACATACGAGCCCCAGTCTTTGATCAATCCATGAAAGATGCTTTAGTAACTGAAGGTGAAAAGGTCTCATTCAAAGTCCAAGTATCAGGGAAACCTAAACCATCTGTTGAGTTTTACAAAGGCGACGAACAACTTATTCACAGTGCACGAATTCGTATTGAAGAAGATTACGATACCCAGGTCCATAAGATAACCATCCGTGATTGTAGACCAAGTGATTCAGGAGAATATTCTTGTGTTGCCAAAAATAGAGCTGGTGAAAGCTCTTGTTACACCTCGTTAAATGTCAGAGAAAAAATCATTGCACCTACGTTTACTGGTGGATCTGGTGACGTTCCTATAGACGTTTGGGAAGGTGTCCCTATCCAACTAGTAGTAGAAGTGAAAGGAAAGCCACCACCGACTATAGAATGGTTTAAAGAAAATCGACAAGCCAAGAGGATTAAGAGAGTAGAAATTCTTAGCGAAGGCGATAAGTACATGCTTGTAGTTCCAAAAGCTCAACCTGAAGACTCAGGACAGTATCACTGTGAAGCTACAAGTTCTTCTGGAACTACAAGGAAAACCTTCAAAGTATCTGTCAACGGTAAGATACATTTTGATTTTCTTAAGTTTGAAGTGTTGGCGTTTGTTATGGTTCCTACAATATCTAACAGGCCAAAATAATGAATTTATTTACTTTCTTAACAACACACAGACACATTTAACTAACAACACTACTTAAACAATAGTTTGAGCAAGTTAAAAAGTTTATGTTCTAAGAACCTTTTTTAAAACATGTGCTGAGTCAATTACGAATTTGTTACCCTTTACTCATGCTAAAGATGTATCTGCTATTTGTGATCCCTGTATTTTTAACCTTATTGTGACTAGCTGTTTTGTCTTTCTCAGCTCAATCAGTTGTTATGCGACGCCAACCTGTTCCTGCTGGAGCTATCAAGCCAGAGTTTATCCAGCGTATCCAAGATCAGGAAATTGTGGAAGGAAGCGCTGCACGTTTGATAGTACAAGTACGAGGAACCCCTGAACCAGATGTTGACTGGTACAAAGATAATCGAGTCATTCGCGAAGGAGGTCGTATTCAGTTTGAGTTCGGCGATGATGGATCATGTATTCTCGTAATCCGTGATTCTGTGAAGGCTGATCGTGGAAGATACAAATGTGTTGCAAGTAATGCAGCAGGAAAAGTGCAATGCAGTGCTGAGTTATTCATTGAAAGTAAGATACTAGTTGACACATGTTGCCACTCATAGCTATGACATAAAGAAGATGTTGTTTTTCAATTTATATGTAGTATGGTGTAGTGTAATGTGGTGTTGTGTGGTGCCGCATGATGTGCTGTTGTGTATTTGTTTGATTTTCAAGCACTCATTTTAATCAAGTGTTCCCTTATTCACTTTTAGTTCATGGATTCGAATCTGGTGTAAGCGACACCGATATGGACTTTGCAGCAATGAGAGAAAAGAGGTAGCTATTATTCGGTTATGCATCAAACCTTAATAAGTTTGTCAGTGAAGGATATATTAATTTCATTACAGGGAGTCGACTATTGAGCTTATATCAGACGATACATCAGATGAAGCACACGCTGAAGGTGTTCCTCTGGTCCAGAGAGTCCCTCCTGAAATCACTCTTGTGCTTAGAAACAAGGATGTCATGGAAAGAGGAGTAACAAAGTTTGCATGCCGTGTAATCAGCAAGACAGCTCTGACTGTCGAGTGGTTTAAGGACGATATAGCTGTGTCGAAGGACTGGGAGCGCTTTTCCTTTGAACACGATGAAGATCTTTACGCTTTGAACATATCTCAAGTGAAAGTTGTTGATAGTGGACCATACAAGATTATCGCAACTAACGAGTTTGGCTCGATGGAAAGTATTGCATACCTCAATGTTGTTGGTAAGTTAACATAACTTATTATATTTCAATGGTCCATCCATATTATATCAACGCAACAGTTAAATCATATTCCAATTCAGTGAAGCTTTTATGTTTTCTGTATAAATTGAAAAATATTTCCCTGTTGCAGCCAAAATGGAACCCGAGTTCGAAGGACTATCTCCACGCTTCACGTTGAAACCAATAGATGTCGATGCTGTCGAAGGAACACCTGTGAGACTACAATGCCGGGTAACTGGAGCTCCAACACCTGAAGTTCGCTGGTATAGAGACAATGAACCACTTATTCAAGGTGATAAATATCACATTGATGTCGACGATGGTCTTTACTCGTTGACTGTCACTGATGTAACTGAGGAGGACAGTGGTCATTACAAAGTCATCGCAAGGAACAGCGCTGGCCGAGAACACGCTACAGCAGATATCACAGTAAAACGTATGAGATACTTGAAGTTAAATACTTGCGCATTTGTCTTGATGTCCACCTTTGTTTGATCACTTTCAATTTGGTGTATTTGCCTGATTGCATTTGTGTTTGTGTTTGTTTGTGTTTTTTGCTTGTTATTGTTTTGTGTCATGCTGTTAATTATGGAATAGTTTTCTTTTCTGTGTTTTTCGTTTTTTGTCTATTGCGAACTTACCTGTTAACTTGGTGTTTGATATCTTACTGTGTCTATGCTTTCTCGTGAATTTGCTTATTTATTACAATCAGATCCAGCAACTGAAGAAGAAGAAAGTGACACAGACGAGATTGATGCGTAAGAGAGCTATTATTCATTTAATGATTTAGCGTTTATATTAGATGATGTGGTTAAGTGTGGCATTTTCAACTTTTATTTCTAAAGGGCCAAAGCTGCCAAGAAATCCAAACAGAAGCCCGACATACCAACGCCAGAGATTCTTCTCAACCTAAGAGACAGAACAGTAGTTGAAGGCATGTCTGTTCGATTCAACTGTAGAACCACTAGCAATCCCAAGCCATACATCTTATGGTATAAAGATGGCCATGCTGTAGGTAGCTATGGACGTTATGAAATAACCAGTAAAGGTGCAACACAAACCCTGGTGATACGAGATTGCCAAGTATCTGATGCAGGAAAATACAGATGTGTTGTATCAAATATTGGCGGAGAGACTGAAACAACAGCTAAACTAACAGTTGAGGGTAAGAATATTTAACAAAGTTACTATATTAATGATGATGATATCTAAAATGATATATTAACGATGATATTGAAGATGATAAAGATATCAATAGTTAATATTATATTCATAATGATGGTGATTCTATTTTTTTATAATGATGATAGTGTCGAGATATTGATGGTGATGTTAAGTATAATACTACATGATGTTTGGGACGATAGCAATAACATTGATGATAACTACGGTTTTGATGTAACGTCAAATATTATTCATAGAACTTCCCAAAGCTAAGAAGTCAGTAGCTGCAATGGCACCGAGATTTGACGTTGAACTCAGAGGTGTAGTGACTGTGGTCGGTAGCACGGCCAAGCTCAGTGCAAAGGTCATTGGTCATCCTACGCCCACTATTGAATGGTACAAGGACGATAAAGAAGTCCTGCATGGTGGTCGACTGCGATTTGAAGAGTCTCCAGATGGAGAAATTACGCTTGTGGCAAGAGATGTTAGACTAACGGACCAAGGACGGTACAAGTGTGTGGCTACTAACAGACTGGGTAAAGACTTTTCATCGTCGAGTCTAATTGTTACAGGTAAACCCATAACCGGAATTTTCTCAATATTTTCTAAATTAAATATGTTATCGAGCCTTGGTTACACTCTAAGACTACAAGTTAAATTATGTTGTAAAACTTAATTCACCAAGTTAAATTATTTTGTAAAACTTAATTCACCAACAAGCGATGAGAAACACTATTACACACGACCACCAATTGTATTGTTTACTTTTTCAGAGTTAATTCCATCAGACGAAGAATCAAATGACGAAGATACACGAGGAGACCGCATCAAGGAGGCTGTAATGTCAACGTAAGTGGTTTATTAATCATTATTTAATCAATGCTATTTCACATCAATGTTGTTCACAAAAGTACAACCTTTTAACACCACAAAACAATTCATTTTGTCAGATTTGGGTCAGTATGAATGTGTTGTTTGTAAACGTCTCAGCCACATTAAATCTCACAACAACGAAAATGTTAATAGCAATTTTATTGATGTCACGTGTTTTACTTATAGTCCAAGATTACCATCAGACGAGATTTCGGTTGACATTCCCATGAGTCAGTCAACTCCGATGAGACCCCGAGGTGAACCTCCTGAGTTTATTAGAAAACTAAGAGATCAAACAGTAAAGGAAAATGACAACGCACAATTCGTCTGCCTCCTTCTTGGACATCCAGAGCCCACTTACCAATGGTTCAAAGACGATCAATTAGTTAACGACAGCGAAAAACATAAGTTATTTTGTGTTGAAGATGTATTGACTCTAGAAGTCTTGAACTGTACGGCCGACGATGAAGGAATGTACAAATGTGAGGCTGTCAGTCAATGTGGAAAGGATATGACAACTGCACGACTAACTGTTGAAGGTAAACCAAGAAAATTTGTTTTTTCAAACTTTTTTCTTTCTTTTTCCACACTTTCCTCAATCAATCCAGACATGGCATGACAACTGAAGACTAATTGTTAAAACTGGACTTTTCCTCTTAAAAGTACTAATTTTCTCCCCTACGTTTTTCGTTTTTCGTTTTTCTTTTTTCTCTACTCTTTTAGTGTTTGGTTCTTTCTTTTCTAGAGTAGTTACTCTATCATTTTTTTTTTTTTTTTAATTGTTTTGTTTTCACCGTCTTTTTTATCTGAATTATAATCGTTATATATGTTCCAATAGGTAACTCGAAAGCAGTTATTATACCAGATGAAACAATAGTAGAGCCTGAAATCGTTCTCGAATCACAGCCCGACGTTGAATCAATTCCTTCTGTTGAAGAACCTGTAACCGAACCTGAGACCATCGCAGAGACTGCTGAAGAACCCGAAACAGCACCAAAGCCTAAATCAAAAGATGCTAAACCGTTCTTTGCAAAAACAGCTGAGAACTGTACTGTGAAAGAAGGCGGTCGTGCTCGATTTGATGTGAAAGTCAGTGGTTACCCCGAGCCGTTCATCGACTGGTTTACACGTGGTAAAATGATAGAGGAAAGTGAGGTGTTCAGAATAGAAGAAACTGAACAAGGAGATTGTGCACTTATCATTAGTGATGTCGACCGGGAAGATGCTGGTATTTACAAATGTGTAGCAGAGAATGATGATGGAACTGTTTCCTGTGAAGCAGAACTAATTGTGGAAAGTAAGTATATCCTTAAGGGACGTTCTTTCAGACTTTAAAGTTCTTAATGAAAAAATTAATTGGGGACATTAACGCGTTTGTTTTAATTTCAAGTTCCTGATGAGGAGTCAGAAACAGAATCTATTGAAGTTGCCTCCGCTACAAAGTAAGTTTAAGTTTTTGTAGTACTAGATTCGTTTTTTATCATCTTTTCATGTATTCAAACTTGTAACTAATACCTCTCATGAATTCAACAGGCAATCACAAGTAACAGAAGAGAGCAAGCCTCAACAACAAGCAGCTCCAAAACCTGCAGCAAAACCAGTCGTCAAAGATGTTCTTCCTAAGCCAACCTTCCTGTCAGAACTAACTGACAAAGAAGTCAAAGAAAGCGAAAACTTGAGCCTTGATGTTAAGATTCCACCCGAGTGCAAGGCAGAAGTGACGTGGTTTAGAGATGATCGTCAGCTCAAAGAAGATCACCGTATAACGATCATATCAGCTGGAAACCTGCATTGCCTGACTATCTTTGGTGTGACTATCAAAGATGAAGCTGTTTATAAAGTAGATGCCACCAACTCCTCTGGGACGACGTCGTCCGACTGTGAAGTGTTAATTGAAGGTTAGTTTAACATTAAAATGGAGATATTATTTCTACCACGAATTCGAAACGCGAAAAAATGTTGGATTAACATTTCCCTTTTTTGTGTTTTCTCACCAGAACGCGTGAAAGTTCCACAATTTGATTCAAGGTAAATATGACGCCACGGAAAAGAAAATATATGCAATATATACTTTTTAAAAAGAGTTTGTCAACCTAACCACTTTCACCATCATTGTCAGCATCGTATAGCATCAACATTATCATGATCGTCATCATTGCCATCACATTTAAAGCCTGTGTGCATTCGTTCCCACCTCTCAACTACTACAGTCAACAACGGAGATACAACATCGTTCCCGTTTCTTCCTGTATGGGAGGGGGAAGGCTGTACACAGGCTTTCATCTTTACCATCAACACGCTGCATATCATCATCATTATTATGGTCACGATAGTTTATAGATGATTGACGTGATAATTTCCTCTTTAAGACGCCTTTCGCAAGTTGCTCCAGAGTATGTCGAACAGTGTGAATCTCAAGTAGTCCAAGAAGGTGGAACTGCAATTTTCAAGATAAAAGCCCTAGGCAGCCAACCATTATCTATTAGATGGTTTAAAGACCAACAAACTATCAAGTACGGTAACAGAATAAAGATGTCATCTGATGGAGAAAATTGTACTTTGAAAATTACTCCCGTTGAGAAGAGAGACGAAGGTCTTTACATGTGTGTGATATCGAACAAGGCAGGCACTACAGACTGTGAAGTGCTTCTAACAGTAGAACGTAAGTATAAAAGGCAATGTTTAACTTTAGAAACTTAATATGTTTATAGATGGAACGTCGATTGATAGCTTGATTGATAAATTAATTAGTCGGTTCATCGATTGATTGATGAACTGATTGAATATGATCGATTGACTGACTGATTGGTTGATTTAGTCATTTATTCCTTGAGATTCATTCATTCATCCATTCATTGACTGACTGACTGACTGACTGACTGACTGACTGACTGACTGACTGACTGACTGACTGAGTGGTTAGTTACAATGCAATACAATACAATTATATAAATATACAATTATACAATACAAGTTTATTAGTATATCCCAACAGGGATGTTCAATACTAATTTACAATCAATCTGTATAGTTTACAGTTTATTGATTGATGTAAACTACGTTATTTGTCGGAAAGAGCTTTTTTTATTTTTCACTGGCGTTTGTTTCGTTATTTATTTATTGCCTTTTATGTTGTTCTAGCGATGGATTCCGCGGATGGCGGAGGGGCATCAGATGCAGAAACTCCTAAATCCAAAGTCAAGTCCAAGCGATTGGCAGGAGAAAAACCAACTATCGTGACGCCTTTACGTGACTTAGACGTCTTTGAAGGAGATGATGTCTTATTAGAGGTCGTTTCTGGTCGAGAAAGTGTGAATAAAGTTGAATGGTTTAAAGATAACGAACTTATTCGATCACAACCTCGATATCGTCCGGTATCGGAAGGAAGCAATCATACACTCAAAATCTCCAACTTTGTCATGGAAGATGAAGGGATCTTTAAATGTGTGTTGTTAAACGACAATGGAATCGCTTCGTGCTCGGCGGAAATATTAGTGGATCGTAAGTGAAATATTGGCAACATCGTTGTGTTTTTTTAATATATTTATCAATATTTTCAAATATCCTTTTTCTTTTATGTGTGGGAGACTCTATTTGAGCAATAGAAGCTAGTTCCTATAACTCTATCGGTGACTGAATAGATCACGCAGGATGCTGGGAGTAACATAAAAAATGTTTAAATATCACGATCTGAAATAAAGCATGGTTTGATTGAATCAGCCAATCAAAGCGTTATACATTCAAGTATACGTTGTGTACATGTTAAGTGATGATGATAAAGCTTTAAAATTAACAACTATGAAACAATTGTAATCTTTAAAGGAATATTAAAAAAAATTGTTATTTTATTGCTATTTTACAGTTGAAACAGATACTGCATCAGAAATATCATCAGCTGACGAAAGTGAGCTACCAAATGCAAGACGTCGATCCCGAGACAGCACATGCGAACCTGAATTCCAACAAGAACTCAAAGATCGTGAAGTCGTTGTTGGCGACACCATTCATTTCGATGTCAAGATTGTAGGAAAACCTGAACCGAAAATAACTTGGTCTAAAGATGGTAAAGAACTTGTAGAAAGTTCTCGAATTACCTTTGTTGGTGACCCATCTACTGGGCTTTACTCTCTTCTGATCAAGAAAGCTTCTCTCGATGATGAGGGAGACTACAGGATTGTAGCTTCAAACGCCGGTGGCTCCATCTCTTGTCAAGCCGAGCTGCTTGTAGAAGGTAACATCATGCTTCTCTTTTCATCTTCTCTTTTTTGCTGTATAAATTGGTGACTACGTTAATTATTATTTTCTTTTGATGCCCGTGATGATAATAGTTATGTAGATCATGATGACAATGGCCACCATCCTGATGGTGATGATGATGATCGATGTTGATGATAGTAATGATCGATGATGGTACTTTTGACATCAACATTAATGTTTTGGTGTTGTTTTTTGCTTTTTTTGCTTTTCTTAGATCTTGAATCAGAGGAGGAATTAACCGAAGAAGAAGTGAAAGTGCCACCAAAGCCTCAACTTAAAGACGAGGCTCCTGTGTTCACTGCTCTGTTAAAAGACCGCTCCATTGAAACCAGTAACGCTGCTCGTTTTGATGCACGTGTCATCGGCAACCCAACACCAACGGTTACATGGTACAAAGACGACCAGGAAATAACTCCAACCAAGTTTCCTCACATAAAAGTTTTACAAGAAGGCGATCTTCACTCACTGCTAATCACAGAAGGAGGTATGCAAGATTCAGGGATTTACAAATGTGTGGCGAAAAACTCAGCCGGCCAAGACTCGACTGTAGGGAATCTGTTTGTGGAAGGTAAAATATGTTTTTGGGAAAATTATCAAGGACCAATTAAGTACTTATTAATGTGTTGTCATTTATTTTGAATAGAACCAGGATTCAAGCCAATCGCTGGAGCTTCGAAACCAGCCAGGAAAAGTTCTGGTCTAGCAAGAATTGAAGATGTGAGTATCGTTTTGTCATTGTTTGCATGTTGTATAAAATCATATACAAAGCCACCGATTTCCAAGTGAAATAACATGCAATACCATGCAGCAACAACTTCAGCAACTTTTTTTATATGATGATTAAGAAGCTAAAACATAAACATATGGAAGCAATTACGAAACACCACCTGCAACAAAGACCTGATAATTGTGGCATTCCCTTTTGATGGTTACAGCCCCATAAGTATAACATACCAAAACACCAACATTGTCAATGTCACAATTTCGATGTAATTATTTCCAGGTTCTGAAACTCCAGCTGTATATTGCAACAGATGGTTTTAAATCGGAAGAAACAGGAAAGAAGTTCCTGGAGAAAGGAGATAAAGTTGAAGTCTTGGACACTAGTCGTCCTGAATTCTGGTTGGTTAGACGTGTGTCACGTGGTGCAGAAATAGGTTTCGTAAGAGCAAATGTATTGGAAAGGGACAACTCATCGTAAGTATGCTTTTTTGTTGAGTTATTCAATTGTTTTCTTTTCCTTTCCCTGTTTATATATATAAATATATTTGAGGTATTTTTGCTATATATCTAATCTGGTTGTCATAACAATGCCAACATATTGACTAGTTTTATTTTGATTTGTTGAATTTACAGGTCTGATAGTCAAGCTCCCTCTATACAAGTAAGTATAACAATTTACAGTTAAAATCATTCTTAATAAATAATTCAGCAAAAAAAAACCCGCACTTTTCATTTTTTTTTTTTTTTTTCGAGAAATTAAAGAGCCTACTGGTTGTCATAATTTTTAGTCACGTTTGGTTATACACCTATTTTATACTGATTATATAAGTGTATTTAATGGAAATAATTAAATGAACTAGTATCTCTCTATCCCTCTTTAAATGACGTTATTTCCTCCATTGCAGGATAAGGAGCAGAGATTTATATCAGTCATAAACTACACCGCCCAGTCTCCTGCCGAACTCTCGCTACAAGAGGGCGATACAATGAAAATATTAGATAACAGTGACATGGAGAAATGGCTAGTGTCTTTAGATACTACAGGTGAAGTAGGGTGGGCGCCGGCGGTGTTTTTGGAGTCCTCACTACTACAGGCACCGACGTCTGGGAAGGATGAAGCACTTGCTCGACGAAAGTAAGTTGACAATTGATATTTTGAAGTGGTGCATTTTATTTGTGTTTTAGCTGTTGTAATATGAATACAGGCAAGACCAATTATAGACGAATCGCGACACTTCGACAGGAAGTAGTTGTGTGTTTTTTGACAAAAAGGATAAGAAATGAGAAAGTAACGCTTATTAATGTTTTGTCTTCCGCCTATACTATGATTCGCTCATCCTGGTTCATTTATTGATTCAGGTCCATCGTGAACGAACTGATTGAGACTGAAAGACAGTATGTAACTGAACTTCGTTTTGTGACCGAGGTAAGGGAAACCAATATCCTGATTTAATGTATGATGGTAATATATGTAGGACCAAACTATTCATTGTTCAAAATTATTACTAATGTATCGGTATGAATTATTTATATCAATTGCGCTCCATACGGCGTATGTGTATATAAGTGTATATAAAATTGACCGAACTGAGCGAGTTTTCTATCCTTTTTGAAGCATCAGAATCAGTGGTTGTTTTTGTACTTTCAGAACCACTTGATCGAACTAGACGCTGATGACATACCAGAGAGTCTTGTCAATAAGAAAGAAGCATTCTTCGCAAACCTTAGAGAAATTTTCGACTTCCACTCAAAGTAAGTATTGCTTGATGGTCGTTTTAAGTTTCAAAGCATACCTTTATTGAGCTACATTTTTGTCTCATATCTTTAGAGTGTTTTTGCCTGAACTTGAAGCTTGTGTAAATAACCCTGACGAAGTCTCCAACGTGTTTGAAAAACATGTAAGTATAAAGACACACCTTAGAAACAAGCATACCCAAGTTTAGCTATATAGCTTTAATTAAACGTTAAACCATATAATTATCATTAATGGGTTTAAAAGAACCATACCTTGTTGCATTATTTAACAATACATAGTTTTTGCTGTCAAATTGGCTAACTAAGTGGCTAACTAGTGGCTAACTAAGGCACTAAAAATGATAACGATTTCAAGTAGTTGTTTGTAGAGACTGTGGTATAGTCTATATAAACTATGTAATGTAATTGACAAGATTCAAACTCACTATAAACTCACTATAATTAAATGTTTTACAGAAATCAGAGTTGACCATGTACATAGATTTCTTACAATCGCGACCGGCAGCCAACGAGATTCTCGAGAAGGACGAAGTTGCTGAATTCTGGCAGGTAAGAGTGTTGAGCGTTGTTTGAACTTTCTTGATAACTGTATTTAACTCTGTCTTTGTGAAGTGGTGTTGTATTTTAAAAATACGATAGTAAGCGAGTTTAAGGTTCTTGCTAAAATATATTGGACTTTTTTTTCCATTTTTTCTTCCCCATATCTTGATATTATTATTTTGTTTAAAGGAATTCAAGGAGGACATCGAAGACCGATATTCCATATCTGATCACTTCCTAAAACCATCGCAAAGATTGACGGACTACCAACGTCTGCTAAGGGTAATTTTTCATATTAAACATTCCTTAATTTGTAATATCACGTGCATTTCTGGCTTTCAAGGCTTCTCACAAAATCGTCGTCATATTTGTATTCTGAAATAGTTTTATGATCATCGTCATTATCATTATCGTCATTGCTATTCATTGTCACACACACCAACTTTCAATATCACAACCATCTTTATCATGATCGGCATTATCTTCAACAAATGTTTATTAAAAGGTGTCGTTAATGCATTCGATCTTAAAACGAAGTAAAAATTGACTTTTCTTCTGTTTGCAGCTGCTTCTAATGTACACAGTCAGAGCAAAGCTCGACCATAAAGTGTTTAGAGTAAGTATATTTTCCCCAGATTGCTACAACATGTTGTTTCCTGTTCTTATTTTGGGTTTGTTTTTTTTCGTAGTCATCATTGGAGATGGTATCGAATCTACCACGTCAAGCAAGCGAAAGAATATATAAGTTCCACACCATAGAACATTACAATGTAAGTATAGTATCATAGTACATACAGAATAACAATGATAATCATGACCATTTTCTTCAGTGCCATCATCGTTATTATTCACATCATCATCGTTAGCATCGATCGTAAAGGACCAATGTTTGTATATATCATATTTTCAGGGAGAAATACCACTCAAAGATCTAGGCAGACTTATCCGAAAGGTAACGTCAACAATTTTTCTTCTGCTAATTTTATTGGATTAAAAATTACATTTCACAAATTAAATATCGCAATGTGCCTCTATGATATCTTGTGCAATACCCATTAATGATATCAAAATGGTCTGTAAATACGTACACCCTTATTATATTCAGAAGCATAAAGAAACAATGTCCCTCTACAAACTTGTTGATAAAAAGGTTTCTCCACTGTTTAGGAAACTGTGAATTTCTGGGAAGAACGCGCTCGCGGTAAAGGAAAAGAAAGAGACCTGTTTCTCTTTGAAAAAGCTTTAGTGAACACCAAACGAAAGGAAGAAGGAAAGAAATACCAGTGCAAGAATGTTCTCAAGGTATGAGTTTTAACCATCGTCAGATCCTCCGCAGGCATCTCTCTGTAGGAGAGGGGGTGGGGGAGAAAAACCGCTACAAAGGAAGCCCAAATTTATAGAAAAGGAATTGCTTGCGGAGGAGGCTAGTTTGTTCCCCTTTGTTTAAAATGAACAAGTGAAATGTCTAATAAAAGCATTTAATTTTAGTCTTTCTTAAGTCTTGGCATAGCTATGTTACCGATCGATGTGGCCACGGGAAACTTAAAACGAGTGCCTCTGCCTCTCCCCTTACCTCCATTTTTTGCACTCCTCTTATATTTCGCTACCATAAAGGAAAACACAGCTGACCCAAAACAACTTTTTCCCTCACTGAACAAGAAACGAATGCTAATAGTGATGGGATGCGTTAATAAGCACTGTCCGATTTATATTCAATTTAATTCAATTCAATTCATCTTTATTTACTACATATATTTACAATTTTATTTAACAATATTTAATTGAAACAGATTCAATAGTAGTAGCTAACTGTAATAGCCAGAGGCTAGACTTGACAGTTAGCTTAATATATATTATTGAATATGTTTTAATTACTTTGAAAGAGGAGATAATTATTAATTAATAATTGAATAATTTGTGAATAAATAGATAATTAAATAAATAATAGAAATAATAGAAAAAAGGTACAAAATGACGGTAATACATGTACAGCTTAAGATAGCACAATAGTATTTGATTATTACAAATAAGATAAATTTACAAATGCGAAATTATATAATTTCAGTTATAGATGGCAATATTGGAGGTCTATTATGTACATTATATTCAATATTATAAGCAAAACTAGATAAGAAAAGAAAAACAAGGCTTAGCTAGCATAAGAATCTATCAGTCTTTTTTTCAGTTCTTTTTTAAACAATGGCCTGCTGAGCATTTTAAGATCTTCATCAATGGAATTCCAAACCTTTACACCATTAAAACGGATATTAAATTTGCCATAATTAGTTCTAACACGAGGCAAAGAAAGAGAAGATTTTGATGCAAGTCTGGTATTGTAGTTATGTGTCTCTTTGATTTTTACAAAAAAAGGATCAAATACACTTGGTAATTTACCTGCATGATAGTCATACATGAATAATGCATTATGAAAATAGATGAGGTCATGAAGTTTTAGTATCTTTAGATTTATGAAGAGAGGATTAGTATGATCAGTATAGGCAGAAAAGGTTAATATGCAAATGGCTTTTTTCTGGCGAAGAAATAGAGGGTTGACCGTAGACTGATAAGTATTTCCCCATGTTATTAGAGCATAAATAAAAAATGGATAAAGAAATGAGTAATAAAGATTGATAAGGATATCAGTACTAACAAAGTGCCTTAGCTTTGAAAGAGCTCCTATATTACGATTAATTTTTTTTGATATATACGAAATTTATATGACATATACTAATGTTGTGCTCTTTATAGCTTTCGACTGCAAACGTTGGCCTGACTGAAGAAGTCGAAAGCGAACCCAATCATTTTATGGTTTGGGTTGGAAGTTCTATGGCCAATGCTCTTGTACTTCATACATTCGAGGTATTGTTTACCCCTACTTATATACTCGTATACTACATACACAATGTTCCTTAAGCTTGCAACGCTTTTTAGCCACATAACACTGTGTTGGTAGGTACTTCATTTATGATGTCTACAAATTCCCTGAAACAGCTATATGTACATGCATACACTCGCTTGTACATACTACACGCCTATAGTCACTGTGTTGTACCGTATCCTGCGTATCCAGCATCTATAGTTGTTGAAGTATGTTCCGATATGTATGTACGACATGAAGTGTCTAGGCCGTGCGCCCGCTGATTCAAAGATCTGATAATGCCTATTATAACTCCAATCTTGGTGAATTGAGCCTCAGATTTTATTAATCAACGAGTAATACAACTTTGCCTTGTTTCCATAGACTAAATCGGAATGGTCAAAGCGAGCCTGGGTTCGCGATCTCAAGAAACTACTGAAACTTAAAGATGGTAAGTTGTTGCAATTAGGTATTAACTTGGATGTCTCAGAAGTTATTATTTATCAGCATTGTCATCATTATTGTCATCATTTATTATCATCATCAGTTGTATGATTGTCATCAACAACATGTTGTCACCATACTTCTCACTATCATTACCATAATCATTATGGTAATCAGCAGAACAACATCAAAACGAAAAGCAAAAACGTCAAAACGTTATCAAAACTGTATTAGCGTCCGTGTCGTCATTGTCATCATCTTCATCACCATAATGATCATCACCATCACCATCCTCATTATCGCCAGCATCGTCATTATCTATATTATTATCTTTCAATATTGTTTATATGTCGTACAAATAGCTTCAATTAATGAAATCATTAATGTATTTACAGAAAAACCTTTAACACTAACCAAAACAAAAACAATGGAATTAAAATTAGACCAACCACCAGGACCACTTGTGATGGCTTTCAAAGAAACTATCACTAGTTCGTCTTCGTTGGACATTGTTGCTGAGGTTGAGAAGCAGTATGTAGCTATAACTCCGCCAGACTCACCCGTACCTCCAATGTCTATGGTAAGAATAAGAGCGTTGTTGGGTAATTAACAATTATAGTTCTAGCACTGTTAGGGAGAGTAGGAATGCGAGTGCTGATTGTATTGTATTGTAGTGCGAGGAGAGAAAAATTGTGAATGGAAAAAGCTTAGTGGTATCAATGTGCAAATATGATAAATTTTTGTAATTCTAATTATTGTAAATTCGGATCATGTTAAAAATTATGATTCTTCTAACCCTAAATAAACAGTTTACTCATTAATCAAACGATAGTCTTTTTTTTTAAATCCTACAGCAAATGCATATACAATTATCAAAAGAAACAAATATATTCAGTGGCGCTGTTTGACAGTTTTAAAAGTGTTTGTTGACGATACATTTTATCTTCCCTTCCCTCTCCCCTTCCTTCCCCCTCTCTCCCCCTCTCTCCCCCTCTCCCCCCCCCCCCCCCCCCCTCTCTCCCCCTCTCCCCAATCCCCTCCCCAAGAGCCGGTTATAGATTTCACAGTATGTAAGATATCCAATGTTTGTTAGTGACCATTTTTCCTTTTGAATTTTAGAATGTTGAACTTGGAGGAACCTACCACATCCACGAAAACACCATCGAAAGAGACACCCACGAGCTCGTCATCGGACGTGGTGAGCCAGTTCGAGTACTTCGCTCAGGAAAAGATCTCTTCTTTGTACAGACTGTCGCTGACGACAAGAAGGTTAAAGAGGGCTGGGTTCCAGCGGCTTGGCTCGTTGGTGACGAACAAAGCGAACAGCTAACTTTACGAAGTCGTTCGACCGATACACTATCAGAAGCATCAGAACCCGAACTGAAAAAACTAGCTGAAACCGAAGAATGTACGTAGAAGTAAATAGTTTTGCACGGGATAGAAATTAAATGCACAAATAAAAGAGTTCTATTTTCACCTAGTATAAAGTGCACAAAACAAGAAAACAAGTCGTTTTCTAGTATTTTTTTTAGAATTGAATATTGCTTGAATATCATTAGATTTAAATACATATAATAGTATATAATTTATGATACTATAGATAACAACTCCTGCCTTTTTCCATAGTTTTCTAATTCAATTCAATTAACCAATGCTTTACAATTTGTTGTTGCCTTTCTGCCTCAAGACTTCAACAAAATGCTGAAACTAAGGTCAAAATAGAGTTAATAATATATTTTGGATAAATATGGATTAAGTTAAAATATCTTAGAATATCTCATCAATTTTGGTACTTTTTGTTGTTGCCCTTTCTGCCTCTAGAGCTTCAACAACTCGTCTCAAGAAAGTGATATAAAAGTATTTAGAATGAAATTAGTTTATATATTAATATTGCTATAATTTTATAAAGCTCATAGATAAATATTCAAATTGCCAACATTGCCATTAAGACAAAGATTTTCTATATTCAATAAAAATTGCTTGGAAATAATAATTTCGATCACGTGACCATGCTAGTTATATTTATAGAAATAAACAGACGTTGTTAACGCTCTGCATTCCGTGAGTTCGCAACGCATGGCATTATTCACAATAAAGAAGTGAGACCAATGATGTGAAATGTTTATTATCCAAACGTATGCACACCTTCATTCGTGGTAAAGTTATAGTCCCGTCCATGCATTCTTTTTCTAAATCGTCTCTATTGGAATTTTGATGCATTGTTTTACTTACTTACTTACTTACTTACTTACTTACTTACTTACTTACTTACTTACTTACTTACTTACTTACTTACTTACTTACTTACTTACTTACTTACTTACTTACTTACTTACTTACTTACTTACTTACTTACTTACTTACTTACTTACTTACTTACTTACTTACTTACTTACTTACTTACTTACTTACTTACTTACTTACTTACGTACTTGCTTACTAATTGACTGACTTACCGTTGCTTACTTACTTACTCACTGACTGACATACCTTTGCTTACGTACTTACTTACGTTCTTGCTAACTTACGTACTTGCTTACTAACTGACTGAAATACCGTTGCTTACTTACTTACTCACTGACTGACATACCTTAGCTTACGTACTTACTTACGTTCTTGCTAACTTACGTACTTGCTTACTAACTGACTGAAATACCGTTGCTTACTTACTTACTCACTGACTGACATACCTTAGCTTACGTACTTACTTACGTTCTTGCTAACTTACGTACTTGCTTACTAACTGACTGAAATACCGTTGCTTACTTACTTACTCACTGACTGACATACCTTAGCTTACGTACTTACTTACATGTGATGTGTCTTCATTCATTTTTATTGGTATTTCATCAATAATTTACAATAACATATACACCGCAAGATCGTTACAGAATATTCATCTCGAATAACACATAATGCTGCCTGCGTTGCATCCGGCATTTTATTGCAACGCAGGATACATAATAATTGATTAACAACTTTTACGAAGTTGCCTTCAAAAAAAACGTACGTTGTGCTTTATAGCAAAAAGTTAAAATGTTATCACTTATCAGAGTTAAGTTGTGAATTACACAAAGGCGTAGCCCACATTTATCCCGTTGTTTTTAATTCAAAATTTACATACTAGGAGGATTAAACATACCTTCCACTCACGCTGCTTTTTTTTAATTAGCACTGTGTGCACTGGATATTTGTAGATGGGAGGCCATTTTGAAATAAAAAAAGGCTCAGTGTTAAAAATATTTGGATACAAGGGGGTGGACCCTGCTGTTTAATGCATATTTAGATCACAGCAGTGCCTTTTTAGCCATTGACAAGTGAAATACTGAGGCTGTTGACATGCTATGGCCTTATGAAATATACAAACAAACCGTTTGTTTTTTGTTTAATCAACTCTTATAGCTTTAGACACTTGTCACTCCATTCGTCCAATCACATTCGTAATCCTTAATTTAATTCATACATGGGGCTTTAATAATGTTAATTGTATGTAATCTTTCGAAATATTCTTATAATCGTCTGATATATTAATTTGATATTTCTTTAAGTACCATTTAATCGCTCTTAGTGGCATTCTTTTCATTCCATATTATCATACTAATTCACATTTTTACTTCATTATTCTTATCCTCATGATAACAAATTAAACATAAAACTGATATTTTAATATGAAGCTTAGTAAATATTGACTCTGTAGTTTTTTTAAATTTCATAGTAACGTATGTTAATGTATTTATATTAATTCACAATAATTAAGTAGACGTACATTGTTGAAATAGTTCAACCTATTAACGTTTCCAACAGCAAGTGTTTACAACATTTTGGGTCATGTAATATTGTTTAAAGAAAAATGAATAATGATTAATTATTTCATTCTTAGTGCATTCCATTCAAATCAATATACGAGCTTTTTATTTTCAAATTAATGAGACCCACAATGCCCTTTGGTCTTGGAATGTCCTATTCATTATTCAACTTTTTTGAAATAGTTGTATAACGTTATGATAAATACCTATATTACTTAACCTGAATGTAAGGTAATATTGTATGATCAGATAATAATTACGACTTATTTTGTTAATCCGGCTATTGTAGTATGGTTACACTCCAATGATCGACTACTGTCTTAACTAATATTCGTCTAAAATTCATTCGTCCGTTGTAAAGTTTTTGACACCTTGGATTAAAAAATTCCAAACCATGGGTGTGTTTTGAATACATGCATTGATTACCATTCAACAACACAGCATTACATTCATCTGTACTTGCAAATTCATTCGCAATTTGTCATTTTTACATATTCGTTCGTTGTCGTATGTTCCCATGGACTACTTGATATGGATAGCAAGAGCTGTAAAACATCTTCTCGCTCATCAGAGTGCAATTTAGAAACATTTTCGCCTGTGAACGGTGAAACAGATTATGGTATGTGATTAGTAAAGATATCATCTGCGCATTATTCAATGCAGATTTTGTAGATAATCTGACGTATGATACTTAGCAATAACTAAGTGAACTTCAAATCAAATCAATAATAATATTTTCTTGCTAATAACGTACATGACAGATACGAACTAGGTCGAAGTGAAAGGTTAATTTGCTGCACTAAGTAATCATTTAACCTCTAAGATTTAATTTAGACTATTGTTAAGAAAGCTGTAGCTAAACCTGCTTTAACCGTTTTGCAGTTGCACCTACATTTCTTCAAGAGCTTCAGGACATCCATGCAAACGTAGAAACCCCTGTTAGACTAGAATGTCGCATTAATGCAGAACCACCGCCTAAAGTGGAATGGTTTGTCGATGGAGACAAGATCGTTGAAGGAAAAAGATTCCAGTTTGTATTCCAGCAGCCTGATGTATATGCGTTGTGCATCTCCGAGTGCGCCATTGAAGATGAGGGAGAATACACTTGCAAAGCATCAAATGATATTGGATCACGTGATTCCATGGCAGAGCTGACAGTCGATGGTAAGACGAGTTAACCAATTAAATGACGCCCTAAACAACATATCCACTTTTAACATTTACCATTATGAATTGATTCGATTGTGATGTATTAAACCTCTAAGATGGCGTTTCTCTGTGTGATATTCAGAACGATGCATTGGTAAAATAAACCGATCTAATATATTGAAGTATGTGTTTTTATAAACATTTGCTGCTCTATTATCATGGTAATTAAATCGAAATTAATTGTCAAATTCTTTTGTTCCAATATAACCTGTACCGAAAAATAACTTACAAAAATGCTCATCTACTAAAATAGAACAATTTACGCCCAGGACATTTTGTATGTCCTGCGTTATTAACTTGCTTTCTATCCATAAACTGTCACCCCCTGTAGATGACAATGCGTAACGCAATCTATGTTAGTACTGCTATCTGAAAACGAGGCTCTGTTAAAAAAAGCTATTCGCGGGTTTGAAGACTGGCGTGGTGTAAGCCCAATTTGTCTGTACCTCGTTCGTCATTCAAGATTTTCAATTTTTACTTCCATCTGAAAACATTTTAGGGAAATCACAAACAGCATGTCGGACTGTAAGTAGCAACAAATTCGACTTTATTATACACATACCTTTGGACGTTTTACCAATTTGTTTATCCGGACCAGAAAATCAAAATGTTTTAACCATGGCCTGTGTACTTTAAAATATCGAAACATCCCATTGTGAAACCACTGCGTATTTATGTAGTAAAATACAAGGCAGTAAAACATTACGGTTGAAAAATCACGGACCATTTCTTTAGTAGCCAGGTTTTCTGTTGTTTTGATTTCATTCGGTTCCATAGATTCAAGTAGACTTACAAATAAACACTTCACTCGACATTATCTAAAATCTAATTTTCGACATGAATTAAGTTCCATAACCTTGTGTATAGTCAATCTTTTTTTGGTTGTTAAATTATCCTTTTTATGAGAGAACGTTGAACAGGTCCTCGCCACCATTTTAATGGGGTTTTCAATGTACTCCATTTACTTAGTCGTCTAAAAATAGTCCATAACAAATGACAGACAACACAATAGCAGTTTGGGATAGTTTTGTTGTCAAACCTTCTTTTGCATATCATTCAAACAAGTTGGAAATGTAAATATACTAACCAAAGTTTCTAGAAAAGTATTATTACTTGTCTTGATTTTATTCAACTTTCAATATTTGTTGATTTGTTCCCCAGTTTTCCCTTTTTCCCCTTGACTGTATACTGAAAATTGACTGATTATTTTTGGGCCTGTAAAAAAAAACAATTTCTTCTAGTTTTTATCATTATATATACAAAATGACAACAAAATGACCTCAAATGTCAGTCTACACCTTCGAAACTGCGATGAAGTAATAATGACTCGCTGTACTCTTTTTTTTTATATGACAACATCCTAATTACGTGTATATATCAATTCCCTGTGGCGTTCTCTATTTATTTACATCAAACGTTTATTCTCACAGTGATTGTATTGTGCTGGTGTCGTTCAAATCTTTAAACACCCATTTAAATCTTAGTATACAAATTCGCTGTTTCATCACTTAAAGAAACGATAGGACACGATGTGACAGTGTGACGCTAATCTCAAAATTAGCAAGATAACGGTAGTACATAATCAACACTTAACCGCAAATCAAACTTTTCTATAAATATTTTAATGTACGTGCTCGCGTTGATGAAGCTCTGCTTGATCAAAAAACGTATCAATTTTCACATATCCAGCTTATTGATAATAGGATAAGAAAGGTGAATTACAAAACGCAATTTTGCATGTTTTCTGATCAACAGATTTGGTTGGTTTACGTTGAAATACCAAAGCATTCTAGTTTTTATATGTAGAAGTCCTTCGAATAAGCATGCACTTATTCTACTTATCAGTTTGATTACCGACCATAATCAAGACACTTGAAATATGAACAAAACTCATAAGGCTGTTCAAGACAAGTTGTGCAAAAAGAGATAGTATCTAAGCCTATTCGAATAAGAATGTCTATTTTCTCTTATTCGGCTTACTTGTAATAGGATTAAAAATAATTTTAACAAAACTCAACCAGTTTGCATGTTCTTTGATTGTGAAATTTAGAAGTTGTTGATTGTATTTTAAATAATGCTTAGACTATCCCACACGGCTTGATCTGAAGATAGACAAATGTTATCTGCTTTGGTTAGAACGCTTGGAGAGACACAGGCTTCACAACTCCCCTCTTTTGACTAAAAACTGATAACGATGACCGGCTTATAAATACCGCCCTTTTATTTATTAGTTATTGTAAACGAATAACTGATGATTTTGAAAGGAATCATAATTAAGTTATAATAAATTCATAAAAGGAAATGTTTGTGGATTCCAGAAATTGACTAGACTTATAAGCAAAAAATTCAGATATATATACCACTCAACACAGAGAAATCGGCACTAGAGAAACTTACAGAGTTTTTTTTTAGTAAAGGGTGATACAAGCTGGTAAGATTAGAAATTCCGTTTCTTATTGTTGATATTTCATTATCTTGCAGCTCCTGCCAAGGTCGAAAAGCCTGCAGACTCAGTGACGGCTGACATAGGTGGTAAGGCAGTAATTGAATGTTTATTCTCGGGTAACCCGGTACCTACAGTCACTTGGTATCGAGGCGATAATACATTACAGAACGACAGTCGCCTTCATATCGAGACACAAGACGATCATTCCACATTGTCAATCACCAAAGTACACTTCAGAGACGAGGACGAGTACAAGTGTGTTGTTGCTAATGATGGAGGACAGGATACTTGTGTAATCAAACTCATTGTAGAAGATGCAGGTGACACTCATTCATATATGTCATAATCATTCATTGTTGGGAATGGGAAGAGAAAATATGAAAATCAAAGTGAAGGGGAAATCAGTTTTTGCAGAGCATTCACTTTTGGGAATGGGAAGAGAAAACCCTGTTTCTATGTTAATTGTTATCGTGATTTTGAAATCATATTGAGAAGAAATCGGAAATATCTTTGTTTTTGCATGAATTTACAAATTATTGGAATTGAAAACGTATCTTGAACGACGTTTAAAAAGGAACTAAAACCTTTTTCTAGCTTTTACATTGCATTCAACAAAAACTTTCAATGGAATTTAGTATTTTGATGGTTGTAAGGTTTTAAAATGCAGACTGTTTAATATAACTAGCTTTATTCGAGTCGTTTGAAAAACTTTTAAAAGTGATATATCACGTCACTGTTAAAACCATATCCGTTTTTAACCTGAGTGGAGTAAATTAAAATAGAAATGCTCGATGTCAAATACAGCCTTGCAAGACTGCATGTTGATCTAATTGTAACCAGGGCATGGCTTATCATATATATTGCTTTACGAAGCAGCATACGTACTGATACACTACCACTTTATCATCATTAACTTGTACTTTCGTTCGTGGTACCTACATTTAATCACCTCAACATAATCTTTGAATATGCATGGTGCAAGTGAATAATCCTCTTATAATGGACTGAGCAAAAAAATAAACAATAATATATATAAATTAAATTGTTCTCTAACTTTATATGTTAGTTGCAGTGAGAAGTATATTTTACAAACACCAGATATAGATCTACTTTTTATCAAAAAATATATATCTCTTTGTTGCCGAAAGACTAACCACTCGTTTAGCATATGCAAATGGAAAACTTTGTGCAAATGTTATTCCATGATTATTTACTGCTTTTTCAGTCCGTTTATTATGTTATTCCGGTTCTGATGGTGTTTTTCATTTGGTATAGACGACGAGGATGTAGACCCGAAGTCTTTGGATCTTCCTCAGAGAGATAAGATTTACCTCGCGACTGACACGAAGTTTGAACAGAAGTATGATTCGTTACAAGAGTTGGGGAAGTAAGTAACTATACTACTGCTAATGCTACTCTTTTAATCAGACCATGTTTTTATCACTTAATAATTGTTTATCTGTATCTCTATATTTTTGTTCACCTTTATCGTAAAATATCTTATCAAGTTCATTATGTTGACCGGTTTAAGTATTGTGCTAATAAGTCCTCTTCATTTCTTAGTAAATTGTCAATGACCACTCCCTGAAAACCATCTGTATTTGTATGTTTGCCCTTTTATTTTGTTATCAATTTTTCTCCATTTCTATTTCACATCTCGGACGTTTTTGTTATATTGTTATTATTAAAAAACTCATGAATAATTAATGAGGTATTTTCAAAAGAAAAACCATGACCATGACGAGTGTTGTAAATCTGATACAACACTAGTGTTGTATATCCTGATTTGCATAAGTTTTAACTTGTAATTTCACGTCGAAATTTATTTTAATCTTGAAAATTTTGGTAAAATATGAAAGAGCTTACCTAGACGTTTTTTAAGTCGTTTACAACATTCGCGTCCGTGTTGTATCGGCGATACAACACGGCCGCTCATGTTGTAAACATTACTTAATATCCTTTCTTTTTATATATTTAACAAATAGAACAGGCTTTTCCGTGCTCTGTTCAGTTATAAAGCACAGCGCTCGACCAATCACACGGCGCGTAGTATCTCAAATATATAATAAATATATATATAACGTCATATTCTTAGGATTGATATTTCTCCGTTAACTTATTCACAATATCTATATATTGTTGTGTATCAGTAACCATCTTAGTATCTTCCTTCTATTGACGTTCATTATCCTTGTTTTACATTCTTTAATATCTTTGTCCTCTTTTTATCTTTGTCTACGTCTTCGTACATCTCAATGGATCCGTTTATATAAAAAAAAAAGATAATTGCAACATCCATATTGAAAATGGTTCTAAGCGAAAACGCCCATTTTTCTACCCTGACAAAATGTATGTCAGTGAAAACACTTAAACAAAAATCATATATTTTTTAATGTAATGTTTTACTTGTTTATCAGAGGGAAATTTGGTGTTGTGAAGAAGGTAAAGAACAAGGAAACTGGTGAAATCCTTGCAGCTAAGTTCATAAAGACGTCTTCCGAATCTAAAAAAGAGGTTTTGGGTGAAATGGAGATGATGAACCATCTTCACAGCAGAAGACTTATTTACTTGGCTGATGCTTTTGAACGACCTGGAGAAATGATTGTCATTATGGAGCTGTAAGTGTTGTTTTTCATCATATGAAATATACAAAAGGTTTAAAATAGTTTCGACATTTGCACATGTTCGGCAGACCGTACTTTAACGACCTCCTTTGTTTTTTAAGAAGTAAACAGCTCACTTCTATAAGTAAAATCACACGAATAAATGTGCTAACTTTTACTATGCACTAAATATTAAAAATCTCTCAAAATATAAAACTGTTGGCTGCAAATATTCGGTTTAAACTGTTGAATTGTGCTGACGTCATTATGAATGATTTAGTCACGTGATAAAACTATACATAAAACTGACACTACATGCATGGGGTCGTACTATAACTGATATGTTCAGCACACCTTCGTTAACGTTATTAACGTTATACTGTTTGTGTTCTTCTAGAAATGAGTATAGTTGAGTATTCTAAATGCTGTTAATTGTTTTGATTCAGTGTATCTGGTGGAGAGTTGTTCGAGAAGATTTGCAATGATGATAACCTAACAGAAAAGGAAGTCATTCGCTATATGCGACAGATTCTACAAGGAGTTGAACACATGCACAGAAAAAGTATGGTCCATCTTGACTTAAAGGTAACTAGAACAAGACCTCGAAGAAAAGTGTTGTTTAATTCGTTGCTCTGGAAGTGTGATTTTGGAAGCCAAAATCTCGGAAACTATCTTTGAAAGGGGAAAATGTTAATGATCAAGATCATTTATTTCTAAGTTGGAAGTATGTTTCCTCTAAATAACCTATGGCAAAATATAGCCTTTAATTCTAGTTTAGCAAAAATATATATTCATCAAGTCAAATACTCTATAGTTTAAGTAAATTTGTATTGATATTTTATTGAATTAACCTTTGGTACCTTTTGCAGCCTGAAAATGTTTTATGTGTCATAAGACCTGACGGCAAAGAAGATCTGAAGCTTATTGATTTTGGTATGACACATATTATCGAGAAAGGAAAGGACCTGAAACTGGCTTGTGGAACACCAGAATTTGTTGGTATGATGACTTCTCAGTTTCTTACTAGTTATAGCTTTACCTTCATTAAGTTAATGTCATTTTTCTATTTACTTATTCTGAAAATAAATACTGATCGACTGTATATTTCTTTTAACAGCACCAGAAGTTATCACATATGAACCAATACATATTTCAAGCGATATGTGGTAAGTTGAAATGTTTTTGAAATACTCGTTTAGTTTAAAGAAGTGTGGAATGGGTGAGGGTGTGGTTTACGTTGTACACTGAGCACTGGTACACCATTGATGGATACTCACGGTATTAAGGCAAAAGAATAGAGGACTTTGTGACAAAGAGCAAAATCACTATATCCATGAAAGACAATCAAATTGCTATTGTGTAACAGTTCATATTTAGTTACTATTAGTCACTATGAAAGACAAATAAAGTTGTAATGAGGTATTGTTTCCTTTTGTCTTTGATGTTTCTGTTTGAGTGATACTGACTAAATAGTCACTAAATAGAAACTATTAGTTAGTAACTATTTTGTTTTTTATTGCATGGTTTTATTGTTTTTTCTCTAGTGAGAAATCATTAATAGTACATTTTAATCTTTAAATAAAAATTTTAAAACGTATAAGCAATTTAGACGAGTAACAAATGATGGCAAGAGTATGGTTAATTGTGTCACTTGTACTTTCATCCACTTTTTTTCCCATTATACATTTTCTACATTATTGATTTGAACTCACGTAGTTCACTGTCGTTGTTCCTCCGTGTCTTTTACGTGCACGTGTTTCTATTATTAGTTAATGCTATTCTAATAAAAACAATTTCATGTTTTCTTAGGAGTATTGGTGTCATTGCCTATATACTGTAAGTATATTATTGAATTATTATATTATGATTATATTATACTAGTTTACTCGCTAGTTTCCATTTATTAAATACATTTACTTTTACTGTAAAGTGAAATATTCATAGGAAAAAATAGACACAGTTGTGAAACACAGTTTTAAAGTTAGGAAAAAATCAAATTAATAGTTCACATATTTCATAATAGTGTGATTCATGCATAGCCTTTTACCGTTACATTACAACTTCCCACCAAATATCCGGCAGTGATCAACAAAATACGGTACAATTCTATTTCAGGTTGAGTGGATTATCACCGTTTATGGGAGATGATGACAATGAAACCATCATGAATGTCTCAACAGCTGAATGGGATTTCGAAGACGAAGCTTTTGATGTGGTCTCTGATCTTTCCAAAAAATTCATCGAGGAACTTCTACTAAAGGATCCCACGTACGTTCTTCTTTTAACTTCTTCTTTTAAGTTCTTCATTCTTATTATCCTCCCTCCTTAATTAGTTCTTCCTTCTCTCTTTCCTTTTCCCAAATTCTCAAAAACCAATACACCTTTAATTCACTAATCTATATACTACGTATTGTTTTTCGTTATATCAAGTGTTATAATTTACTTCCCTTACTTACTCTTTCCCTCCCTTTTTCCCTCCCTCTTTCCCTCCCTCTTTCCCTCCATCCATCCATCTTTCCCTCCCTTTTCCTTCCCTCTTTTCCTCTTTCCCTCCCTCTTTTCCTCTTTTTCCCCTCCCTCTTTCCCTCCCTCTCTCTTTCCCTCCCTTTTTTCCTCCTTCCCGCCCTCTTTCCATCCCTCCCTCTTTTTCTCCCTCAGTTGCCTTCCCTATTTATCCCTTTCTTCCCTCCCTCCTTCTCTCACTCCTTTCCTACCTACCGACCGACTGACCTATAGCTACCTACCTAAATATACCTGTTATAATATACCTGAGTCTGTCTTTCTCCGGGCCCTGCCTATCTGACTGTCTGTAAGTCTGTTTTCTTGTTTGTTTTAATTCTTCTTTATCTTGATTGACAGGAAGCGTAATGATGTCTATCAATGTCTCAAGCACGAGTGGCTGGAGGTACGTAACTTGTCAACTATATAAAAACAACCTCGTTCCCAGGGCCCTCTCCCTTGCTTTTGGGTCTATATCTACATGATCTAGTATATCTTATATTTATATGTCATTGAGTTGATTGTTGATTTTTCATCTACAGAAAGGTAAAACTATGGAGGCCAAGAAGCTGAGTACAGATAACTTAAAGAAGTTCCTTGCTCGACGTCGTTGGCAGGTAAATAGAACTGTTTGTCGTCAACCCTTTTTTACTTTAGAGAAATAAAACCGTAGTTTTTCAGTTTTAGATAAAAGTGGGGATAATATCTGGGGGTGCCCATTTAAAAAAAGAATAACGGCGGTACCGTTTTGGGAGTTACATTTAATGTTTAGTAGCCCTCCGTTAATCTAGCTATGAGCAATTTTTTTCCCTGGGTAGAAAGACTCAAGGGTAAAAATATCGGATATGCTCATCGGGAATTTTTCAAAACCACTCCTAGTTCCTTTTAAAAGGACGTGTCACGGACGACTTTTAACCACTTTGAGATACCACATAAAAAGAATGATAAAAGTGCGACTATGTCGGCTATGTTTTGTATACGAAAAGGGATGGGTTCTTCCTTTTTCGATTTCTAATATGTAGCAAATCATTGGGGTTTTTTTACCCTAAGAGATACGACAACTTATTATATGGCTTCGATAGTACGCGCGCTCTGATTGGCTGATTTCCGGTCTGATATTTCCCATCTCAGACCTTAACCATGACAACGGTCCAATTTTCATATTTTTTCAGGGAAATTAAAAACAACTTGTAAAGTATTAAATTGCCATAAATATGTTGTTAAAGTTTTGCATGTTTTTCATACCTGCAAAGTGTTTTTAGCCAGTTTAGTGTGTGTTTAATGTATTTTTATTCATTCAATAATGAGAGATTCGACGATAAAATATTTGCGATTTCGTACACCGTTAAGAAAAAAAGCCATATAATAAACGATTTATTAACCTCGCTTGTTCGGTCTGTCCGGAAAAATATCAGTCCTCGGTCTTTTTTGTAAGGACCTCGGCAGATCTCGGTCTGATATTTTCCCGTACAGATAGACCTCACGCTCGGTCAATAATCCTTTAATATTTAACATTCAGGTATTTATATTTAGGATATATTCATATATTTTCATGACGTATTTTTTTTTTCTTCTTCTTCTTAAGAAAACGTCCAACGCCCTTCGGGCTTTGAGCCGTTTGGGTTCCCTTGGTTTAGGAGGTGCAGGCGGTGCTCCAGGTGGTGGTCTTCTTGGAAAAGTTACAGGTAAACTTCAAGCTGAAACAAAACCAGAACGACTAAAACTAACTACTTCATCTTCTCGCGCGTCATCATTATCTGGGCGAAGAAGCCCAACACTAACAGGCAGACGTGGATCAATCACGAAGGAAACAAACCGTAAGTGTAGCACTCCATACGCACATCATCACGATCACTCGTGCTTTTGCAGGTGCTTTGATATTCCGAAAAGAGGGGAGTTCTAAAACTGATAAACCACGGAGCCGGCTTAGTAGGGACAATTTGTTCAATAATATAATAACATTAATGATTAGTTGTTCTATTATTTATTCATCTTTTCATTATTGTTCATTAACGTCTAAGGATGTGTCCTCTAGCATTTTCCGTGAGAAAACGAGAAAACGATAGAGTTATTACTGGAAAGACTTAAATATATATTTTACACAAAAATCTTAAAAGAAAATTTATAAACTACTAAATTCAAAATATGAGCCTTGTCAATAGTATCCATTCTTTCTAACTACAGGTACGTCATAGTCTTTTCAAAATCTCAAAAACTCAAAATGTCTTCATATGGTCAGTATCTTGTGTCTGCAGATTGTAATTAGAAAAATCATTGTGGCCGATACGACAACACCTCCTCATGAGCATATTTTCAATGATACAGTTCCAAAAATATATTTTCTCTTGACGTCAAAACAGCCACAGATGTGATATTGGTGGTGTATATGGCCACAAACTGTTCTTTTGAAAAATGTGGTCTGACTAATGTGCTTCTGGTCAAAGAAGTTTTGATTTTTGTGTGTGGGCAAATCTTTTGAAAGATTGTTGTTCTTTTGGAGTTCTTTATTTCTTCTTTCGTGTTGTATCAAACGGCATTTAGTTTGACAGATGTTATATTTGTTGGTAGAAACAAGCTAATCATGAAATAAATGCACCGTGAAGGTTGGACGATGACATACACAGCAGTCTTGATTCCCGCTGTTCAATCTTGTACATATCTTATTACCCTGCATATGTCGTAATCTGTCAACCCTCCTTTTTTCCAATTGACTTAAAACTTGAATGATAAATATAAACTACTTATTTCTGATATTTTAAATCCTCTCGAATTCACCAATGTTTTTACTAAAAACACATCGTGAAAAAGCGTTCCGTTTGAAAACCTTCAGGAATGTTTAGTTTTCCGCATGATCTAACCTCTGGACACACTCATTTACAGTCTTTATTAGAATCCAATCGGGATATAGGGTTTCGTGTTGATTGTCTATCTTCACCTGAACAGACAGTACTTTGTTTTAATTCCAAACTCGAGACTTGGAATCTAAGGAGACTGATTAGAAAACTGATTAGTTGAGCTCGTCACCCATTACTACAACTCTGTCATAAACAGTAGTGAAGTCAAGAGGTTTGTGACTCGCTTTAGTGGGCTGTTAGTCTTTGCTAACTGTTCTTCATTTACTAGAACACTCTTAATCTATGCTTTACGTGAAATTTTAGATTTCGAGAACACTCCTTATCAGGCCGACTGTTGAATGGTTGATGATTCAAAGGTGGTAATTACTAAAACCGAGCTCAATTGATTGGTATGTGTCACGGCAAGATTTCATGACCCTGTAAATACCCGTCCATGAAATGTGACTACAGACTGAGATGATAGCTGGTGTTTCTCAACTTTGGTATTGTTGCATGTGCAGCGTTGCCTTGGAGCTTTGATAGTATTTTGAATCAAGTTCGGAAGCAATCAGCTGCGGAGAAAAACGCCAGAAGGATTGGCCACTACGTCGGCTTATTTACGTGTCTTGAATATTTCACCTTGGAGGTCGTATCGTGCACTGCGCCTCTAATCAACAGCGTTTCCGTTTTTGGCTTGCCGCTTTGCCTCGCCAGAGAGTTTGGTGGCGAGTGGACGGGCGAGTGGACTTAATTTTCAAACCATCAGAAACGCCAAAGACATATTTACTCCTTAACCACTCGATTCACTTCATCTTTCTCAAGTAAACATGTACAAAGGGAGCCGATTTTCTGGTCAAACCAAGACTGACTCGGACGGTTAGTATGTTAATCTTTGATACCTTATCTTTAGTCTGTCCTGCGTGAAGAAGCGAGCATCTGTTCGCCCAAATTACAAAACAGGAATGCCACTTCTTCTGCGCTCATATATATTTAAGACGTTATTCGAACAGTAGTTTGGCCGCGTTAATTGTAGGAAATCAAAAGCCTCTTTTCATTAGTATGTTAATAAGTTATTGTGTTTAAATGTAGTATAGTATTCGTGTTATGGTAACTTAAGAATCTCGAAACTATTGAAACCTCTCTACCAAACAAAACGCCCCATAGATAATAAGCTTTGCTTTCGTTTTCTAGCTCGGTCAGTTAAGCATGTCTTGTTGTGTACTTTTGTTGTGTAAATTTATAAGTGTGTTTTCTCATGGATGGAGTTGGCAAACTCATGAGAATGATGAATGCCCTACGGGGATCTTGTATATCTCGTATCACCAGACTATTTAGCTTAAAATTTTACAGCCTTGCTTGAAGATTTCCTTTAAAGGTTTAACAAACTACTTTAAGTATTGCTAATATCTAATATGTGTAGAATTTTATACGTAAATCATTAGAAGAGAGACAATATTGAACCGTGCGTTATGTCTCAATCAACCTTTGATCTTGGAATGCAATAATGTAAATTGTTGTACCTAAATTAAACCTTAACTAAATCTTAGTTGTTTGTCTAACATTTTCTCTGATCCTCTAACGTCAAGTCTTATTTTTGTACTGATTAGTAGCTTCAGTATTCGAAGTAAATTAAAATTTATTGCTCCATATTGTAATTTGAGACATTTATGAAAGAGTTATGTAACGCAGAGAAAGGAACAGATTGCGTTACGACTCGTGGCATTAATCCTGCAGGTCCTGCAGTGTGAACCGGGCACGTTTTTAATAACAACTTTTAGAACGCTTTGCTCGATTTGTGTTTACCGCTTGCATTCTTTTTACTTTTTTCAGTGTTACATTATTTCATGAATTGTTAGAGATATGCATATATCGGCAATCAATGACCACGTTCCTGTACAACATTATTTAAAATCGTTTGCATATTTTTAGATTCTGGCATTTTCGAGAACCATATCAAGTAGATTATGTTCGGTTTTCTATTTTGGGTTAATTCGACTATATTAGGTTTACTCGGATAGTGTTGAAAGGTGTTTTTGTGTCTCTCTTGTTTCTTTTCATCTTTACCCTTATTCTTTTTGTGTTGTGGTTAAACTAATCCATTAATAATGAGTCGTGAAAGTGAATAATGAGTATTTATAAGGGGAAACCCTCAGACACACTTCCTCGGGCTTTGGGAAAGGCTGACTGGTTTGTAATACATAGTTGTGAGTATAAGCGGGTTATAAATAGGAACTCCCCTCATTATTGTATTGTCATATCAAAGCACTTCTGCTAAGCACTTGTTAATTAATTATGTTATTACTGCATAGATGCCATATCTACATGTCCACCATCATTTGTACTACCAATCAAGAATTGCGAAATCGTCGAAGGCAGCGCTGCCAGATTCCAATGCCAAGTGACCGGAATCCCAGAACCGGATGTAGAATGGTACAAAGACGGAAAGAGACTTCGCGAGAGCAAGCAGCTAACGTTCCTGTATGATGAGAACGACAACTGCAAACTGATTATAACTGAAGGCAGGCTCAAAGATGCTGGAGAGTATAAAGTAACTGCAGTCAACCCCCATGGACAGGTGTCGTGTACAGCTCAGCTCATCATTAAAGATCAAGCTGAATCCGGTGAATCTGATAGTGATGGAAGTGGGTCAGAGGTCTCTGACGATGACATCGACGCAGAAGAAGAAAAGATCATCAAAAAAGATAAAATTACAAGTCTTTACACTGTTAAAGAAGAACTTGGCAAAGGGCGATTTGGCGTCGTGTGCAAGTGCGTGAGAAAGAAAGATGGAAAAGAGTTTGCCGCGAAATTTATTAAGTGTTCTAAGGCACAAGACAAAGATGATGTGTTACACGAAGTAGAGATCATGCAAGCAGTGGGACACAAGACGTTACTAAGGCTTGTAGATGCCTTTCAAACGGCATCAGAGTTTATACTTGTAATGGAACTTGTCACGGGCGGAGAACTGTTTGAAAGGGTTGTCGAAGATGAGTTTATTTCTGAAAACGAAGTCATACATTATATGAAGCAAATTTTGGAAGGCGTTGAACACATGCATTCTAAAAATGTTCTGCATCTTGATCTTAAGCCTGAAAACATTATGATAGTGCGTCCCAACAGTAATAGAATAAAGCTTATCGACTTTGGCCTTGCAAGGAAATACAATCCAAAAGAGAACTTGAAAGTCATGTTTGGAACACCAGAATTTGTAGCCCCAGAGGTTCTCACGTATGATCGAATTACACCAGCAACAGATCTCTGGTCAATTGGAGTAATAGCTTATGTCTTACTTAGTGGATTGTCACCGTTTATGGGAGATAACGATGCTGAAACCTTGGTCAACGTCCAAACAGCCGAATGGGACTTTGATGACGAAGTGTTTGATGACATCTCAGATGATGCCAAAGATTATATTTCTAACGTCCTTGTTCTGAAAGCTTCAAAGCGATTAACTGTAGAACAATGCTTGGAACATACCTGGCTCACCGTGAAACGAGAACGTGGTAAAATCAATACAAACAGGCTGAAAGCTTTCACTGCTCGTCGTAAATGGAAAAAGGCACTGACTGCCATTCGAAGTACAAACTTCTTGAGCAAACTCCTCGGAAGCCGCGGTTCAGATGACGGAAGTAAACCGGGTGGAGGAGGAGGAGGGACAGGAGGAGGAGGGACAGGAGGAGGAGGAGGAGGAGGTGCTGGTGGTCTTTTGGCTCGTGTCAAAGCCATGCACGTTGCTGGTGTGCAAGCTCCACAAAGTGCTCCAGCTTCATCACCATTCCTGTCTCCTGCCTCAGCTGCAGAACAGAAACCACCTGTAAAGAAATCTACATCAGAACCTGCCTCCCCAAAATCACCTGCTGCTGCTGAGAACAAGCCCTCATCCTCTCCTTCCACTCGCACCAACGCTGAGAAAACTACTAATGGAGTACATGAATCAAAACCGGTTAAAGTGTCTGAATCCAAATCGATAATTTCGAAAGATGATAAGCCAACTATGAACAATGCTAGAGAATCAAAAACAACTAAAGACAATTCTGCTGTTAGTGATTCGTCTAAATCAGTTTCTAATGACATTTCTAAGAAAGACGTTGAATCCAAATCCACTGCCTCAAAGGATTCAACTTCTAACGAGCCCAAAGAATCTACAACTCCATCAAAGACGACATCCAACGACACCAAGAAAACCCCAGAACCACGAAGTAACACCAGAACTCCACAAAGTGTACCTGCGGCGAAAGGCAAACTACCACAATGGCCACCACCACAAAAAGAACGACCTCAGAAAAGAGGTCTGTGTCAAAATAAGTTTGTATTATGATTATTGATTTTTGTGTTTATGTTTATGTTTATCGTTCGTATCGTTCGTGTACTGACTCGTCTTTGTTTAGTTTGTGGTAAGTACCTACTTGGAGTGCTATACTATGTATTGTTGCTTTTCGTGTGCGATGTTAGTGTACTTTCAGTCGTTCAAATCCATGAAAAATTCGTGCGTACATTCTTTCATTCGTATAACATTATTTTGCAACGAAACGTTCGGTTTTAATACCAGTTTCTAGCAATTCAAACACACTAGAACGTAACAGAGCATTTGAGAGCTCGAAATATCATTTACAAAATTTGAAGTTAGTAAATACGGAAAAAAATACAGCTGAATTGAACTCATGCGTCACGTACATCATACGTATATCAGTCATTTTGATTACAACTGACATGAAATCTCCTTTTTCATCTACTAGGAAAGTAATTCCACTGGAGCAAGCTACTGAATTGTTGGATTACCATACTGAAACAATTGCTTATTATAATTATATATGATTTTTGTTGTCAATTTTTTTTAATAGTTGAAATGAGACGATTGAACGTTAGATAAAAACTAGTGAAATACTCAAGTTAATATCATGTGAAATATTGCGTGTCATACATATGTACGAACCGCAGTTTTGTGACCAGTGGTAGTCGTTCCAAAACAGTCGTGGTTATTATAGTTCATTTGATGGTATCATTTTGAAAGGGCTAACTGTAAATAGTTCATTCAGATTTGATTTCTAGATATTTGATGTATCTTGATAAATAACCAAAATATCAGGATAGAAATTGAAATACTAGATTATAGGTGTGTAGCTAATTAATGTAATGATTTACTTGATTTATAGGAATGAAATAACAATCCCTTATAAGGTGCTTATCGTCATTTATTGTTGTTGTTTTTACAAGGGTTCTTTGACGGGGTAGACATCGCCCTGCGATGATGTCATAGATTGATATCAAAGCTGTATATGGTTATGACTTGTTTTAAACAAATCTTTGTTGAATTATATTTGATGTATATGCCCTGCGGCGAATTTAAAGAATGCCCATTCCAGGTCACATGAATCGAATAGTTTAAGATCTTTCAAATCGATAGAATTGATATGATGCCCTGTAGTGTTTCAATTAACAGCCCAATGTGTTCCCTTCAGTATGGCCGTTTTGTTCATTTCTTAAATCCTTCATTCCCTTATGCCCTAATATGTACTACAATTTTGTCATTTCGTGACTTCTCTCTTTTTTATATCGTTATTGATTCTTTCCGTCTTATTCCTAGCATAGCATTTATTTTTTCGTACTTAACTTTTCTTTTCCATACAATTACACGTTTCTTTTTTTTTCATTATCCTTTAATCTTTTCTTATTACCATAAGTGAGGTCAATCGTCGTAATACAGGGTTTAGTACTATTGAGTATTGCGCTGTTATGAAATGCTCTGTATTATTCAAATCGATGAAGATTTTTCGATAAGAAATATATGTCAATTTTTATCTACATATGCATTCATGTGGGGAACACACGTTTACGCTTTACACCCTGTGAGGGTCTAGCGATACATGCTAAGGGAGTGTGTGGATTTCCTCACGGCTGCTCGTATATTTAATCAAGGAAAATCGGATAGGATTATTTTAATTAAAGGCATTTTACCAAAACTATGGTTATTCCTGTCGGCGGAATTATAGATTGTTTTCGGTTTTCTTCAGTTTTCCGCACCTCCTAACGTTTAATTTTGATAATAGACCATAGTTTTACGAGTTGGGAAAAGGGACTGGGCCTATACCTTCTCGATTTGGCCTCGTTCCGGTGTCTACTAAATAACTTCTCGAGAATTAATTTGTGGTATGGGGTAGCTGTGTAAAAGAGAATAGGGACTGGATCTAAACCCTTTCCTTTTGGTCTCGTTCCGGTGTCTACTAAATTACTTCTCGAGAATTTATTTGTGGTATGGGGTAGCTGTGTAAAAGAGAATATGGACTGGGTCTAGACCCTTTCCTTTTGGCCTCATTTCGGTGTCTCTACTAAATAACTTCTCGATAACTAATTTGTGATGTGGGTTAGCTGTGTAGAGAGAAATGAAATAGGACTGGGTCTAATCCCTCTTGACTTGGCATCGCTCCAGTGTCTCTATTATAAACCTTTCAAGAGCTTAGTTTAGCCCAGACAAAATTATAAAAAATTGTTTGTCGGTACTAAAGGAGGTTCTTCATATGTTACTCCTGGACCGCGCAATTAGACGCAAAAACTTAGGTTGAAAATGTTGGGTATGACGTGGCCTCGTCGACTTTCTTATTCATACATATTTGTTTTTTTTTGTTGATCCTGTGATAAAAATAGGTTGAAAATATTCGTTTATTGGCATTACGTGACTTCGATGTTTTTCTTATTCATACATATTTGGTGGTTATTTTTGTTGAACCTGTGATAAAAATAGGTTGAAAATATTCGTTTATTGGCATTACGTGACTTCGATGTTTTTCTTATTCATACATATTTGGTGGTTATTTTTGTTGAACCTGTGATAAAAATAGGTTGAAAATATTCGTTTATTGGCATTACGTGATTCGATGGTTTTCTTATTCATACATATTTGGTGGTTATTTTTGTTGAACCTGTGATTAAGTTTGGCTTATCAAACAATCTCTTGAAGGTTGATAGACATTCTATAGGCACCATGCTGTTTATGACCCGTAAATACTTTTTCTCTCTAGCTGTTGTATAGAAACTTGTAAATCTGTTTTAGTCTTTTCCGTATAGCCCCAATTCAGCTGTCATTTTATCTAGTTGACTATTTTGATATGCTCATAAAGTTAACAAGGTACTATAGTTTTGTTTATTCAACACGTTTAAGCATATTCTAAACTAGCAGATTTGTTATTCTATTTTTCTCTTGAACACTCATTGCGTTATATGCCCTAACCTGAGTATCAGGCCCTCGGGGAGGGGGCAGGGAGGGACTGGGGAAGAGAGAAGAGGGAAGAGGAGGGCCTGACACAAAAGCCGTTTTTTCCTGTGTCAAACATTCAGAATATGAATGTTTTTCTGATTGGTCCATTGAACAATAGAACGGAAGTGAAACTCTAGACGCGAACTAATACGCGATCGAAGCGATCGAGGTTGCAATGTTATTTGGTTATTTATATGGTATATCTAGTATTCGTGTTCGAAAAAAAAAGCTTGTAATGAATCACAAAGAATTCGATGATGCTCTCGATCAAAGAAGCACTCGAGGTATTCCCTGGAATAACTCTCAAAAAGAAGCAGGAGTTATGCCTTAAAACATCAGATCAAGAAGAAGGACGTCCTCGGTGTCCTTTCAACTGGGCATGGAATGAGCACATTTATCAGCTCTTGCCCAAAGTTTTGAGTAGCCATTGGTTTCAAAAGACAGGGGAAATTAACGAAGTCAATGAAAATCATTGTCGTGAACTGATTCGAAAACCACAGACTAAACGATTGTGTGGTAGCGGCATTATAAATTAAAAGCCGCTACACTAGAAGACATGGACGAGATGGAGGCTAAAAACATCGAGATCGAGCTAGAGATTGTCTTCGGTAGCGCAGAACGATGGTTATCGCACAAATAGAGTCAGGCTTTGAAGTCGGGAAGTCTTCAAGACGTACATTTTCTAGTACTTGATTTGTTTGTGTATTAAATTCAGCCTTCTGCCTGATTCTGAGTATATATTTCAGTGTAAAGTTAAGCTTGTAGATTTAATATTTCAGCCTTCAGTTTTACAACTGGTATGAGATTATTTTATCCAGTAAATGTTTTCATAGCATTGTTGTTTCATTAGCGACATTGCTGCTCGTGTTTTGACATGACGACATGACAACCGGAAGCAATTTTGATTGGCTCCTATGTAATATCATGCTGTGGGTCAGGCGAGGGGGCGGAATGGCTTAAATCGCGTTTCGTGTCAGGCTCTCCCTTTCTTCCCTCTCTCCCTTCTTTCTCTCCTTCCCCCCTCCCCTAGAGCCTGATACTCAGGTTATATATGCCCTTAAGCAATTACGTTACGAGTGATTTAAGCCCAAATTACACATCTTGGAATTTTTTTATCCGTACGTTGTGAAGTGGAATCTTATTAGCCATGCATATTCGCATCGATGAACGCTCTAGAAATATCCGGATTTATTTTCAATACATGCACAGTGATACGGACTTATGCGCATATTTTTTTAATGTAGACAAAAACACAATTAAACGAGGGTTTTTGGATGGATTTCATCGTCTGAAGAGAATTATTATTGGTGTCGATTTTGTTGTGTAAATTTTCGATTCGTTGCTTGACGTATTTGTTTGTTTATGTGATTGGTTGGTTGCTAGTTGCTTGGTTCTCTGTCTGTCTGTCTGTCTGTCTGTTTGGTTGGTTGGTTGGTTGGTTGCTAGTTGCTTGGTTCTCTGTCTGTCTGTCTGTTTGGTTGGTTGGTTGGTTGGTTGCTAGTTGCTTGGTTCTCTGTCTGTCTGTTTGGTTGGTTTGTTGGTTGTTTGTTTGATTGATTGATTGATTGATTGGTTGCAAAACATAAAACAGACGTAAGGCATTTTAAGGAGGCTCCAGGTTGTTTTATTTAAACTTCTTTGCTGCACTGATCCGTTTGTTGATGTTTAATTTGTGTTGTTGTTGTATATGTTTATGTCAGTATTGTGAATACAAACACTAAATCGAAGCATAATATAGACCGAATGCCAAGATGACCGCCACTTTTTATTCATATTTTTAACTTCATATTTTGATTGATCACTACATCAAAATTATAGATACAAATGACATCAACAAAGGTAAAACGTTTGAGACAAAAATTTAAATTCTTGAGAAGTTTCAAAAATACAGTGGTACCTCTATTAAGAGGTCAAACCTCGACTTTCCAAAGTGGCCGCTGAATAGAGGTATAGAATAGGTATATGACTTTTAATTGTGGCCGCCTAATAAAATGAGAAATGAGAGTTTTAAAAGTGTGAAAGACACCACATCGAGGCTAGCAAGGAAACACTTCACTGAACACATATAAATCTCTACAATTTTGATTGCAAACAGCTTTACTTGAATTATATTTATAACAATAACTTGCAAAAAAAACATAACTAAAAGAACTGCTTGTCTTTCTGATCGTGGTACTTTTTTTAAGATTAGATTTTTATTTTTGGAAAATCGATTGGCATCAAATGTTGAAATAATGAACAAAAACGTTTTTTTAACTTGCTGAGGCTATTAAAGATTTAGTGTTTGTACGCGATAGAAAAATCTTTATATGAAAAACACATAACTTTATTTAGATATTTAACTGACTAAAATGTTTTGTTTAACAAATATATAGAAATCGCAGAACTCATCGAACGGTATGCAGGCCAGGACATGGCGCTGACTCCTGACAATCCAGAGAATGAATACGATATCAAAGAAGAAATCGGAAGGTAATGCCATATTAAGAAGACAGCTTTTACGTATTTTTTGTGCAGCCTGATCTGCATGATTAACACGAAATCGTTCGATTTGCATAAATGTCGAGTATTCTGCCAACCGAGTAGACTGTGTTATACTGACAACATCACGACATCGTCATCGTCATCACGACATCATCATAACGACATCATCATCACGACATCATCATCATCAACATCATCATCAACAATACCATCATTCTGGTAAACGAATTACCCCTAATATTTAATATTTCAATTCTGTAAACTTCTTATTTTATTTATCTTGTGGTAATAAAGATGTTGTTGTTGTTGTAAACCACCATCTTCATCAAAATCATCATCTTCATCACCATCATCATCATCAAAATCATCATCATTATAAAACTAATGTGATACTGACAATCCTTGACTCACATGCATGCACATATACCCTACATAATAGTGATATAGCATTGTAGTGATAATAATATTGATATTGCTGATTTATAATAATGGATATTATTGTTGATATAGGGGCAAGTTTGCTGTAGTTAAAAAGTGCTTACATAGAGACACCAAGAAGTCATTTGCTGTAAAGTTGGTCAGGTTTGATGAGAGCGAAGAGAAAGAAGTGGCACAAGAGTTTGACATCCATCGAAATCTCAACCATCCCAATATTGTCACTATATATTCTGCCTATATCGTCCAGAAATACATCGTGCTTATGCTAGAGCTGTAAGTTTTCTAAGTTACTTGTATACTATTTGAATTGTTGGTTCTTAAAAAACTCAGAAAACAACAAATATGCCAATCTGGGTCTGGAAACGTTCGTGTTTTTATAGTTTTCAGATCTATCTGATGCACATGTTTACAGTGCCTTTCATAATGCCGACATGAAGAAGGTGGATTACGCTGCCGTTTATCGGCAAAACTATTCCTTTGATATTTTGATTGACAGCAGTGAAAAACGCCTTTTATGCGTTTGTTTTTTATTCTTGATGGCTCCGTAATTATGAATGTAAAGATAAGGATTTTATATACTCTTTTCTGCTGCATTATCCATAGTCTGATCTTCTTGATATATCTTACTTACAATAACATACGTACAGACGCATATTTTACACTGTCATTTCAGTTTAACCTCAATACCATTACATAAAATATTCAATTATCTTGTTGGTTTTTGTAAAAAGGCTGTTCTTACTCATTAAACCGCCACACCCAAGTCGTCACCGCTCCGTATACTGCACTCGTTTTAAGACCGCGCTAATCCCAATCTTAGACGATTCATATATGTTAATATGTAGTGGTTGCTCTTAACTTGATTCCTCTTTTCGTAGACTTGAAGAAACAAATGCGCTGACGTATTTGGCATCAAAAAGCAAAGTTACAGAAGTAGACGTTGCTGATATAATAAAAGAAGTCTTAAACGGTTTGGAATATCTTCACAGCCGGAATGTAATTCACCTTGACATAAGGGTATGTTTATTATTATTGCTATAAATGAATATTTTATATTGGAAATGGATCCAAATGAAGCACTGATGCATATTGAAGGCGCATAAATTTCACGTGTAGAAAGTGCTGACTAAATAACAGGCTCTTGACCATGGATGTGGGATCAGAAATCACTCCATTGGGATCGGGATAATAGACGCTCGGATCGGGATCAATTACCCTGCGATCGGGGATTATATTGATACTTTAGGGGTAAATTGATTATTTATGTAGTGGGAATGACGAATCAAAATATATGAGTATTTTGGATCAGCGATTTATGAAATATAGTTGGAAACGACCACGAAAAAGACATCTCTCTTCAAAAACCTGAAATATATTCAATTTCCTTATCGGCCATATAATAGGCCGACTGCGGCGCTAGAATCGCCTTATCTGAGGTATCTTAAGACGATTTAATGTGAATTGAGGAAAATAGTAGGCGGATTTAGGAGATTTAAGGAAATGTAAGGTGATCCAAAGAAAATCCGGAACTGAATATGGCACGATTTACGATGAGTTAGAGTTAGTTATGGCGATTCTTGAAGATTTATAAACTCCTGCAAAACCATAATTGAGATTTAAGAGGATTTCAGGTGGGCCTTTATAATTAAAACTAGCCGAAAAGTGCTTCCAGCAAATATCGCCACCCCTCTCAAGTATGCAAAGTTTGCAATCCTGATTTGATAATTGATCTATACTGACGGAAATATTGACGATGGAAGTTAGTGTGACCAGCGTATTTCCGAGCTATTTCATTGTACATTGGAATTTTTGAACAACAAATTATTTTGTTGATATTTTTTATACAGTGGTACTTCGATTAAGCGGTCACCCATAAGCGGTCACCCTCTATTAGGCGGCCACAATTAAAAGTCATATACCTATTCTATACCTCTATTCAGCGGCCACTTTGGAAAGTCGAGGGTGACCTCTTAATAGAGGTACCACTGTATTTCACTTCAAGCTCGTTCTTCGCCCTATCGGGTATTTGTAAGTTCGAAGGGAAGCAATGGTGTCTGTCTATATAGTTATGGGTAAAATGTGATATTTATGTGCGCTATTTTATCATTCAGCCTGCCAACATCATGGTTAGTCAGGAAAATGTAAAACTTATTGACTTTGGGAGTGCAAGACAGTTGCAAGACAAAACTGGAGAAGTTGGTGCAATAGTAGGAAATGTTGAATTCACAGGTATGATATATATCTTACTAAACAGATACTTTGATTGACTACATGATTGACTGACAGTCTGTTTGACTGATTGACTGACTGACTGACTGACTGACTGACTGACTGACTTACTGACTGACTGACTGTCTGAATGACTGACTGTCTGAATGACTGTCTGTCTGAATGACTGACTGACTGTCTGTCTGAATGACTGTCTGTCTGTCTGTCTGAATGACTGACTGACTGACTGACTGACTGACTGACTGACTGTCTGAATGACTGACTGACTGACTGACTGTCTGAATGACTGACTGACTGACTGACTGACCATCTGAATAACTGATTGACTGAGTAAACTCGATGTCCGCTACTGACCGTGTGTCTCGCTAGAATACCAATGTTTCTCCTATGTAAAGTTGTCGTTCGTGCGCTATTCTATATATGGTATAATCATCCATATTGTTAGTAATATACAGAGGAATTCACAAAATATAATGCTTACAATAGCCTGTAATTAACTCTATTATGATCACCGTTTGGCTGAAACAACAACGAACGTTAACAAAAAATTGATATGTGTTTTAAAAGTGATTTGCTGATTCTTTTGATTATTCTTTCATTCATTCATTTATTCATTCATTTGTTCATTCATAAAGTTTATAATTTATCCATTCATTCATTCTATTGTGTGTCTTTTAGCTCCAGAGATGTTATCTTTTGAGCCCGTGAGCACACCAGCAGACATGTGGAGCTTGGGTGTAACTACATATCTTTTGTAAGTGATAATTTTGTCAATGACCTTACTGCTGTTTGCAGTGCCCTGGTCTCATGGGATATCTGTCATTCCAGCTCTGATCCATATATTCCTGAGATCCAACCTTCCCTTTGTCCAACCCTTATAGTTTGGGTCCTTTATACTTCTCAAAACGAGAGTGGAGGGCATTTTTGCGAGGATAGAACAGAGTAAACTAAAAAATGTGTGTTATTTTTTTCCAGGGTGGGAGCAGAGTTACCATTCATTGGTAAAGACGACGATGCTGTAGGTGAAGCTATCAAGAAAGGAAACGTTTTCTTTGACGAAGACTTGTTTCCCTCTACCACAGATAACGCAAAGGATTTTATCAAAAATTTGATTTGCAAGTTCCCAAAGTAAGTTTATACTGCAAGATTGAATCAGTTGAATTGCTTATAGTTGCAATTGGCGTATCTTGTTTTATGCGAATATTAAACTGATTACAATTTCAAAAATCTACATCTGAGTTTTCTTACCAAGAGTTAATATCCTGCCGTTATTATTTGAAATAACACTGAATCGTATCATAAAAAGTGTTTAATGTGTGTTGTTACTAGTAGTATGTCATCTAGCGTGTGCGTCACACCGACATCCGGCCTTTTTTTTTTTTTTACTCGGTCCTGACTTTTGCGAGAAAAAGCCGGATGTTACCTAACCTGCGATCGCTCTAAGGGTAAGAAAAAAGAACCTCTGCTCGCAGCGTAGATGTTACCATAGATAATAAAAACATTTTTATTATCCATGATGTGACAAAGGATATGTGTCATACTTGATAAAACTTTCTGAAAAGTCATATCGACTGTATTTTATAATTAAAACTGATTTGTGATATGAATTTTCTGTAGAAGGAACAATGATATTTGTTTATCATTTGTTTGTTTCTTTATTGTGCACCATCTTGTTTCTTCTTTGTTTAAAAAATATCTTTATTTTTTTTTACAGCAAAAGGATGGATGCGTCCACAGCTAAAGCGCATGATTGGCTATCGGTGAGTCCCTATTCTTTGAAATTAAAACTTCTTTTCACTTACAATTGCTTCCTCTATTTTCAGTCTTCATTTAGTCGAGTGAGAAGAAAAACTCCTGTCGCAGATCCTGACATGCTAAAAAGAATTAACGAAGACTTAATTTCAGAGGTAACTTCAGCTAACGAATTGCATTGACTAAAGGTTCCAATGCATATTTATGCATTCGCAAGAACAGTGTACATTAATAGTGTAGACCATGCATATGCATATAACGCATTTTCTTTGAGCAAGACGGGAATATTGACTGAATGCATAACTACGTTTTTTCAAGTTCTTAAAAGATGTTTTAGAATCGCGTTTTCAATGGTGAAAACAGCTCTTTTCGTTCTTTGAATGCAATCAGTATCCATGAAAATGCTCTGGACCTCTCACGGAGGAGGAGGGGTGGTTATGCCGGCGGCCTGTTTTTAGTATCAGAGCCAAGCAAAAAATACCCTTAAAGGCACAGAGGCACGTTTGTAAAAGATACATACTAGAAACATATACAACCCTAAAAGGATCGCCTATCAGCCCTACCATTTGGACAAATAAAGGGAATCCCCCGGGATTTTGACGCTATCTGATGACATTATTAGAGGATTTTATAGGATAGCTTGTCGGAGTGTACAAGACTTAACTCGAATATCTTTGACTTTTCAGGAAGAGGAAGAGCTTATTTCTGCTTCATGTGTATTAAGAACATTCGAGGAAGAAGGTTATGACACCCCCGACGATTCAAGTGAAGACGATGAAGATGATGAATAGAAATAAACTAAAATAATAAACATACGAAAAACTTTTCATAGAATTAATACGTCCAATAAGGCAACACAAAAACAAAATTCAAATCAATTCCAGAAGAAGAAAAAATCAATCAAATAATAAAAAATAAGTAATATAACCAATTTCCATTTAATTTCCTTCTTTATTCAAATACGTTGTTGCTCTATACAGATTGTACAGCAAAAAGTATCATAATTCACTTGAATTTATTCATAGGCTTAGAAAATACTATTTTCTTCATATAGTATATTGTAGTGTAGGGATTTATATTGTCTTTTGAAATAAATTAATAAAAATAAAGTAGTTCTGTAGTTACTGATATCAAAGCTTGCATACTTTACTTACTAAAACCTACTTGCTATAATAAATTAATCGTCGATCAATCAAGAAATGGATGTAAAATTATTTTTTGATGTTAAACTACCAAACGTCCCTACTAGTTTTTTGGGAAGACACCGATTGATCGAGTAAAATATGAACTGTTTTGTATTCAAATAGTAACCGACACCCCGCTCGATATGTCAATTCACATTGGAAATAGCGCCATATAAATGAATAAATAAATATAATAGTCGATACCCGACTATCAAATAAACACTGCAGTCTTTTTTTATACATCAGCCCTTCTATTTTTCGATCTTTCTGTCCACGTGGTCTATGAATGCAAACACTTTAGTCACTTCAGCTTGCAGTGGTCATGCAAATCGTATATTAACTGAGTTGTTTCGGTTGCCATAAACGTTGTATTCAAGTTCCTAGGTTAAGTTTCACTTCGGCGGAAAGTATAAATAGACTGACAGTGAAATATGTTCATTTGCATTGGGTATTTTATACTTTTTATTCATTTATTCATTTGCATTCTGTTCTGTTATTGATATTGTCTTCTATTATTTTGGTTCATTGCCCTACTATCCTGAGCGATTTTTACTGTTTTTCTTTCTTTCTATGTATTGTGTACTTTGCATTGTTTACGTTATTTCCCCGTTCCATTTATCATTTCGCAACCATATTCCTTATTTCAACACCAGCTGTTTCTGTCAATCTCAAAGTGTCAGCTTAAGTGCTTTTTTCTTAATAAGTAAACTTATAGTGCACTTCGGCCCTTTTGAACCAAGCTTTGCATAAAAACATTTCAAGTGGACTTAAGCCGTAATAGAATATAAATGTATGATAACCATAGCAACCCTCTAATCCCTAAAGACACCGCCAAGACACTTAGCTGAAAGTGAGGTTAAATCATTGACAAGAAGGATATAAGCTTACTTTGGCGGTGAGGAACTGTGAGTCTGGTTTGTTCAAGTTCGATGTGGAATATGTCTACAGGAGCAAAAATGCAACCAGTGATTAGAAATTCTGTATCATTGGTATCTCCACAGCAGCTATTGTTAACGTTTGTGCCGCCCGGAGACCATTTACCAGCCTCAAATATAAACACGACTACAAGCGGCGCCAAGAAGCGCCGAACAAGAGTTGTTTGGGGTGCAAGCGAAACACATTTATTACTAGAGATTTGGGGACCAAGATTTGAGCAAATTAGAAGTGGATCGATCGCTGTTAAGAGAGATCTTTGGAGAGAGGTCTTATATGAGTTTGAAAACGCCTGTATCAAGAACAAATTGACTGTCATGTCTTTGGATCAGCTTAGGAAACGAATTGCAAATCTTGAGTATAAATACCGTCAAGTCAAGGCAAAGTTATGCATCGCTGATGACAAAGAAACAGAGAAATTGAGAGCAGATTTTCCGTTTTATGATGCTTTAGATACAGTTTTAGGGGAAAATGCCAATACGATAGTTAATCACGAGCCCGATCACGAGTCGCCACCTCCCGAGTCATCTTCATCTTGCCGCTTTATTCAAGACGATTTCAAGACAGACGAGGGGGACTTGAGTATGGCAGTCAATCATCATGAGTCCCTTCATGATCAACCCGCAGTTGAAACATCCATTGCTGTAAGTCAAGACAAAAATATGAAAAGAAAAAGGGGATTTAGTGTCGATGACGAGGAACCGTATGTCAAACAAATGTGTGAGCTGTGGAAAACTTCACTTCAAAGACAGGAAGAGTGGTTTAACAGGATCATCGAGATGCAAGAAAGAATCTTAACAAACCAAACTGCCCAAATGAAAACCTTAGTGGATAGTTTAAGGGATATGATGGCAGAACTTATAAATGCAACGTAAATAATATCACATTTATAACTGTTATCGAACTGTCAGTGGTAATAAACTCTACGATACAGGACGCGATAATTTACTGCGAAGCACTCATCGAACTATATAACCACAGGTAGCCCAAGCAATGTATATGTAATACTCGTATAACCAGTTTGAATTTGTTACTGTTCTTGGAAGACATTTTCTAGTGTAATTGTCTAAAATAATTGTAGGAATAATAATAATGATTGAAATGATGACGCTGCTGATGTTGATGTCGACAAAATTTATTTAAATATTCATCAAGTTCCGGGGGAAGTCAACAAAGTTTAATGTAATTAATAACACCTTTCATTATTGCGTAAATAAAACCACAGGGCAGCCCAGGCGTGTAACTTCTTACAGAAAAACATATTTTTTCTAATACATACATATCTATATAATTATTGATGAGTATTGATTTATGCCGTTACTTCGCATTATTAACGATACAAACTCTCCTTGTTGACCTTCCCCGGAAATGAATGTAAATCTATGCAGGGCTGCGAATCAGTCTCCAGCCTGCGTTGAATAGCACTGTCATATGAACGAACTGCCAGCTAAATACTATTCATGGAAAGTTTCGCTAGCTGCTCTATGCAAAATGCTTATAAAGCTATGTTGAATTAAAGATGTGTTTTTTTATTGATTATATAATTCTTATAGCTTCTTGTAAATTTAATCTCTTTTTCTCAAACTTCCACAAGTCAGTTATTGTCATAGTACATAAATATCTATCAATATCCTATGATAGCTTTCTTTACCTTACATAAGCATGTTTATACATTATGATAATTAGTTGGCGGCCATTATGAAAAAGGTATATACTGAATACGTTCTGATTGGCTCTTACTTACATGGGGAGACTCATATTGCGTGACGACACAAAGGAGCGGCTGCGTAGGAGGCTACTCTTATATCTATCCTCGTTTTACACTGCCGGGCTCTCGTCTTTGCAGTGACTTATTTTCACACTTACTAGATTGCAGAGAATGACCGATGGAAAACATGCTAAAAAATGTCGACATACTCAAACTTTTGTATAATAAAAGATGCATTAGTAAAGCCACTGATTCGGCGCCGATGTAGAATGCGATTAGTCAAACCTTTGAATAGTATACATTAACCACAGGTAGTCCAAGCTCACTGTTAGTGTTGAGTTACTAAAGGATATATATTATATATTATATATATCATGTAAGGCAGGGAAAAGGTAATTTATTCTGAACGAAATTAACTCAAAGGATTAAAGAGATCAACAAGAAGACAATGTAAGAGTTTTATTGAATTTTATTAAATTTTTTAAAAGGCAACAAATCGAAAGTTCAAAAGTACCCATATATCATTTAGTAAATCAACACTAACAGTGAGCTTGGGCTAACTGTGCATTAACAAGACCCAAAATTGTCAAAAACGATCATATATACCTGAAATCCTTTAGGCCATGCATAATGTTGGACTAATGAGAATTATTGATCATTTTCTATCGGTCGTTACGTGTCTCGTTCTTTCTTTCCTATTGCTATGTACTAGCTAGGCTTTATCATAGAACGTTACTGTCTGGGGCCGTTAAGAAGACATAGCAATTCCCAGGGCTTTCCCTTTGCTTGTAGGTAACAAAGAAAGGATCGCCATTTCTTTTCCTCACCGCCTCGCACAGTGGCGGATCCAGGGGGAGGTCAAACGGTTCCACGGCACCCCCCCTTTGTAATGACAATACAATGTCTGGAATCTCTTTTTTCTCAGTGATATTGGGCTACCTGTGACTACTCTCGCCCCAGTCTTTTATGTGTGGAACCCCCTTCTAAAATTTTCTATCAGGACGAAGTTTTCTTTGATTCCTGTATCCGCCCTTGGAGTACATGGGAACCCGGGAATCAATCAATAAATCGATATCAATCGATTTACAGTGCGAATCGAAAAACCGTGGGCACCCATAAACATTTTAGAAATCGTTAATTGTTTGTTGAACAACTCAAAAACAACTCTAACTACAAAACGTTTATCATACTACACATCAGTCAAACTTCTTGCGGTGATATAGTTGTTTCTGAGTTGTTCAACAAACCATAAACGATTTCTAAAATATTTATAGGTGCCCACGGTTTTGTGATTCGCACTGTAATACTGACGGAATTGGTATCAATTGGCATTAGCCAATCGATTATCAATCAATAGTCACACGACGTTTTAAGTGCATCGATTGGTGTCGATTGGCATCGATTTGTATCGATCGGTATAAATTGACTAATTGTCGATGATCAATTGCCAAACGATAAAAGGCCACGGCTATATCGGCCATTGATAGCCTTGATTGATCATCTATAGCCAATATCGATCGATGTCTCCGTTCTTCAAATTCTCTTCTTTTAAAAATACCAAATTATAATCTGAAAACCTATGGTCGTCGATCCTTCTCGTTTGCTGCCGAACTGAACTCTGGAACTCTCTACCTTTGTCTTTGTTTTCATCCGTCTCCGAATTCAAGTCTCAACTGAAGACTTACTTCAGTTAAAAACTATTTTGATTTATAGTTGTTTATTTTTATAGTTTCTAAATTTCTTGTTATTATTATATTATTATCATCATCATCATCATCATCATCATCATCATCATCATCATCATCATCATCATCATCATCATCATCATCATCATCATCATCATCATCATCATCATCATCATCATCATCATCATCATCATCATCATCATCATCATCATCATCATCATTATTATTATTATTATTATTATTATTATTATTATTATTATTATTATTATTATTATTATTATTGTTGTTGTCGAATGATATCGATTGGCATCGGTCAAGTATTGATTATCGATTTAGTACGCCGGGATGGGAGGGAGAGTAGGGTCGTGGTTCAGCATTGAATTAGCAATGTGACTATAAGTTTGACCTCAAGATAGAATTTATAGTGTTTATTGAAATCCACACCCTATCAAAATCTCCTTATCAGAAAAACAATACAAACGAAATTGGTGCATGTTTTCTTATGGGCTAATCTGAAAACCGAACTCATTCTTTACTAGTGAATTTTACAACAGTTGGGATCAATCCCAGTTTTAGTGCAGCAATAGTTCAGTAAAGTAAAGGGTCCAGTATAAGAAAAACATTATTCGCTCGCTCACACACTAATTAGTTCAAGGTAATTCTATCTTCAAAATCAAAGATCAGAGAAGAATGAAAGAAACCAAAGACGTAACAAGATCATCCACATATGTTGTGATGTCTTTGTTATTATTACATCTATTCTTTTACCCCTCGAGTGTTTTGTCTCAAATCTCTTTGTTGAATTATATATTTTAGTTTGTCTATAGATTGTGCACACAACTGGAGCATCTCATGAGTACATATTTATACATCATTGTCAAAGATATGATAACTACGCGACCTAATCGAACTATCTCTGTTATCATAAAACCTTATGCGGGTAGCGAGTAAGCTATAAATAAATCGTTACACTGATAGAATAGATGTCTCATCGTTGATCTTTTATATCAAACCATGATTTATAGATCTTCATTCATGCTGCAATGCACGCTTGTTTCAATCAATGTCGTCTACTGGTTCACATTGACATGTTCAAGTTGTCTGCAATAACTAAGGTATGCGAAGTGTGCATGAGGACGTGTAATGTTGGCGAAAATCCACCCACAGGCTAATAGTATATCGACTAATTCACTTGGAAGAACTCACTCGTACTTATTACTGAAATCATTGACCTTCATTGATTAAAGATCTGTAAAAGGGTTTGCTATAACGGCAACATGTCGCGCTAGCATCGTCCGGCAGGCTCGTGAAGAAACATGGGTGTGGCTAGTAAAAAAAATATAGCCAAAACCAAAATAACCCAAACCAAATAAATACTCAATAGTCACAAATAATTTATGTATCGTTTTGATAATGATCCTCCTTCATGCAAACTTGATATTCTGCAGATTAAGACTATATAACTCACAAAGTGTTTGAAACGTCTGTAATAGAAACTACTTTATAAAGTTGTAATGAAGGAAAGCTACCTTGAATCCAGTTATTTTAAACCGCACTGAACAATTGAAATAGATTAGTGGAAACATATCATTGAAGCGTTTTACGATTTTTGAAATGTTGACATAAAACTTGATAGCTTGTCTATATATTTTTTTTTTAAAATATGACTTTAAACTTGAATTTTACATTATGACAATCAAAGTTGAAAAGGCCATCAAGTCGAGTTGTTCCAAAATCCAGGAAAATACTGTATTTTTGAGATCAAGTTTTTCATATAATCGTTCTATGCGATTGGTTTGTTAGAATGTAGTTGCTTTTTTTGCAGACCGTGCATTTTAGGAGCCTGGGTCGTGTCACAGACGATGAGCGTGACTGTGTTACGAAGAGTTTCATTTGGGTCAGAATAACTGTCAACAACAACACTTCAATCCGCAGCCAGCACTCATCTCGCGCGTCAAGGACGAAATACTATACGAAATGTCTAATCCAGCCGCAAAGAAATTTGGCCCTCAGACGATGGAGTTGAAGAAAGAAAGCCCGGAGAAAACTTATCAAATTAAGGCAGAAGTTGCAAGGTATTCGGGTTTTGTTTAACGCTAGAATATCAGTAATAGGCCAGGGTGTGACGTGAGATTCCTTTTAGGCCTGTAGATAAAGAATAAACCTCGATGTTTGCAACATCTGTGAACGTCCTTTGGGCTGTACCGTAGCCATTACTCCAGGTCTACAACAGGGCGTAATATTGTCCTTCGTGTCCTCAGCCATAAGAGTGAAAAACATCGAGGTTTAGGCTTAAAAAGGATCTTATCGTAGACGTGAGGTCATCTATACTGTATTTGCATGCTTAGAAGAACTGTCTTTAAAATTCTTTCTAGTTTGTGTATCCCAAGGACTTGTACCGTACTACATACACATATTGGGGATTATTCAGTGTAATTGACCTTTCGTTCGCGTTTTTTATGAGGTTTCGTGAGATTCCGAGCACTTGATGTTTGTAAGGAAACTAGTGGGTACATATTATGTACATATTTGTACTGTGAGTTTGTTTTGAGCTGTCTTACGTTACCATAATAATTATCAGTGAAGCATATAAAATGTTTATACCGTTCTAAATGTTTACATTAATGCAATGGAGGTCTTTCGTGATGAATTAGTTCTTGAAAGTCAGGCATGTTATTAAAGCATGCTAGCGTAACCAGGCAGTAATAGAATGCCATTGTGGATTCAGTTCGATAATTTAAATGGTATAATTACTGGTTTATTAGTCTAACAGTACATAAACCTTACACATTATGTTTATTGATAAATAAGGAATTATGTATGTTTGTGTATGTTTTGGATGGTTATTCGTTTATTGTCAGGCTAAATTGCTTTAGTCTTTTATTCGGTGTATATATTTGTGTTTAAAATTGATGTCTAATAATAGAAATAGCAATTTATGTCGAGTGATTGTGGTTCTTATAATGAAAATGCACTACAGATTCTCGTAGTTACTCGGAAACGTTAACATTTCCGAAACATGAACAGCGCGAAATGAAAACGAGGTTAGGAGGGCAAAACATCGATTTCTTTGTAAGATATATCAGTTACTGAGCAAGTCACTATCTATAGGGATATACTTTATTGTAGTTTATTGTTATGATTTCAAGGCTTTGCTCAGTTAAGACTTCACGGGATGAAACAACAGCACTGCCACGCCAGGAGGTCAAAAAGACCAAAACGAATGACTCACTTATAATTTACAGCTATCCGCAATACTTTCCACTAAATAACCAGTAAATGACCAGTAAATGGTCAGTAAATTGCCAGTAACAGAGTAACGGTTCTGTGATTTTACTTATTATCTTATTTTTACGATAACTCGATGATTATCGAGTTTATACATAGACTATTTATTTGCATACTATTTATTAAGCACCCTCTTCACATGAATAATTTCCATGGTTCATGTGTCGTCAAAAAGAATGCATAAGCAGTTGACTATATGGTTCGAATCGGTGCTGGGGTTCCAGAGGTTTTATTATAACTCAGTTACTCATACTTTTATTTTATTAGCTTGATCAAGTACAAGTGACTATTTCACTAAAAAATTAAAAATATATATTTATTTCATTAATTTTTGAAAAATATTAAGTATTATATCGTTGTGAAATAGGTGAGCGTAGTGTTTACAAGTGTGATGCTAATTTGCCAACCATTTTTTACAATAGATTGTTTAATTTTATTTAATAATGGTTGGTTGGCAAAACCATAACAAACTACGTCACTGTACGTCCACCTATACATTTGTGATTTTCAATATTTATCATGCAGAGCTACATCTGGTTGCTATATCGAGACGACCATACTATGTTTTGTATGATTAATTTTGATTGTACATATATTAGGAACTATTATATTAAGGGCGTATCCCTCATATAACTCAAAATTCGTGAAAAGTGATTCTAACGTATATCATTGATTAGTAAAGATTTCCGGTCGTTGATGTATCCTCTTGTAAACACAAAGAACAATGATACGATATGCATAGATAAATTGTGGCTGTTTCTAAGCTAATAATATAACCATTTACATTTGTACATTTAATGAATAAATCTGGAAGTGCAAAGGCACAAATAAGGCGTTCATAGTTTTTTCGTTCAAAAACACAACAATTTTTACAAGCTAATCGTCCGAAGAGGGCTTATTGCTCGCAAGTCACGCAAAATTTGCAGCGCAAAATTCCATTTGTCACGCAACGTCCAATGTGGTAAAACCTCTTACGTTACGCAAAGCACTGGCTTAGTATCGGTGCCATTAAAGGTCATGACCGAGTTTCGATTTTTAAGTGTAATTAAACTGAGATGATTATATTGATATTCAGTACATTTCTATCTGAAACAGATGCTGCAGGGATCTATCCATATTGATTTTTAATATGTTAATAGCTGCGTTTTCTAACTATTGAATAACACTTGAGTCCTTCTCATCTTAGGGGCAAGTATGCCATCATTAAAAATTGCATGGACAAGAAGACCAAAAAGAACATGAAGGCGAAACTCATCAAATATGAAGAAGACACAGAAAAGCTTGCTATCCAAGAGTTCAACATTATGAAGGTAGAAACATTCCGAAAAACACTAGCCTTTCTTTTGACACGCCCATCCACTCCTAACCCGCACCCACCCACTCCTCCCCCTACAGAAGTGCAACTTAATAACTCTATTCTATTTTCGCTGGTAGGACTTAAAGAGCGACAAGCTCCTTACTGCGCGAGATGGGTTCCACGTACGAAAGTATATTGTCATCATGATGGATGGGTGAGTTGTCTGTTCTTCATAAACATATATTCACGTACGAATGAATGAAAGCAAATATAAGTAAACAAATGATAATATGGAAAACTGTTAAAGGTGAAGAAAAATAAACGAAGAAATAAATGAATGAGAACTGAATAAAGAAATAAACAAAAACAAAAACAGACTAACAGTGAATGGAAAGGACGACCAATTACACAAGTGCATAACTTGGCCACCAGAGGCTTGACAAAATACGTGGCAGGGAAAGCTTGTCAAGCCTCTGGTGACCAGGGTAATAAATGAATAAAACTTCACGTGATAACTTCCCAGTTTACTTAGCCTCCATGCTCAATTTCTATATTCTATAAAACATACATAATAGAAACACTCATACAAACATATACAAACGAATATAGAAAGAAAAAATGTAAAATGTATAATATAATGTACAATATATTGTAATTAGTATATAAGAGCAAATAAAGATTCTATTCTATTCTATTCTATTCTATTCTATTCGTCATTAATTAACATTATCGCTGTACCTGTCGTAGGGTTGAAGCCAAGAACATGCTGGAGTTTCTTGGTGAAAAGCCACGTGCCAACGAGGAAGATGCTGCATTTGTGATGAGGCAAACCCTTGATGCTTTGAAGTATCTCCATGCCAACAAGATTGTTCACTTAGACGTCAGGGTACGTCAACTTCATTTTTGTATAACTATTTCATTGTCCGTCTGTCCGTCTAAGTGTTTCTATTACTGCGCGTGGTTTCATAGCTGTCTATATGACCACGTGTCAATATATACTGCCTGTCTGGTGGATTGGCTAACTACCAACCAACAACAACTCTCTGGTTGTTTCTCTGATGTCCATCTGTCCTACCGCATGTCTGCCTAACTTATTACCGGCAAGGACTACATGCCTTGATTACTTTACGGATTGTCTACTTGTCTTACTGGTTACTTGCTTATCTACCTGTCTTGCTTGCTTGCCTGGTCCCCGTCTGGCTTTCCCGTTTGTTCACCAGTCAATCTGTGTATTTCCATGATTCCCTACTAACCTACTTACTTGCC